>CM067174.1:72566924-72686838 GCA_034093135.1 Erigeron breviscapus | reverse complement strand
TGGTTTTAGCACTGGGAAAAAGAACTAGTGTGGGAATTAGGGTTTCTGGAACAGCCCCGAGGATCATGTTTTTGAGAAGGGTATCTAGATTTACCCAATCTCCTCTCCTCTTCAGACCAATGTTCCTCCCTCTTTCCCTGCCTCTTCTAGATCCAGTTGGATCAAGAAGAGCATTGAGAGGTGATGTGGGGACATAAGGTCCTTCATTTTAGATTTTCATCATGTTTCTCTCAATTCCAGTGATATGCAATATCATTCTAGCTTTCCACGTACCAAATTCATCACTATTCCCACTGAATTTAGGAACAGGATTGTTTGAGTAGTGCACATGCACATGTGGAGAAGCAGGAGTAGGAGGAGGAGGTGGTGGATTAGTGTTATTAATAGGTGGTTCATTATTTTGATCATTGATATTAGGATCAGGACCATGATTGAAACCTCCTTATGTATTTTCTGGGGTGGCCATCAAAGAAGCAGATCTAGGCAAGTTTATTAGCCTTCTGCTCTGATACCAATTGTGAGTCCCAAACTCGATAGATGGTTTAACCCAAAGTGTAAAATACAACAAGTCTAATAAGCACTAGATTTGACTAGTATTACTTGAATATAAATGCAAGTATATAAGCAAAGTAATACAAGACTAAAAGCAATAAAGTAAAGGTGGAACACAATGTAATTTTTCAAGTGTATTTTATTTATGATGTTAAATAAAATACAAAGTTGTGCGGAATCAAGATAATACAAATATGTAAGTATCCTAACAACCTATGAATTACAAATGATCTATATTTGCCAATTAAACTCTTTGGATCGAGATACTTAAAGTTGTGAAGTATCCCTGTTACGATCGAGAGTATTTAGACAAATTCACCTTTAATGCTAAAAGAAATTTAACAAGGAAATGACTTTGTATTTATAGGCAAACAAATTCACCAGTGAATTTGTGCCATTCAAATATGGTTGCATGCATTTAATGAACCGACAAGGTCATTAAATGCATTGGTTAAAGTACAAGGATAAAGTCACATCAATATGACTTTATTCTTTTAACCAACCACCTTTACACACGTATGTACTTTAGTAAAGAACAAGTGGAATGTTCTTTGGAAAGTGTTAGGTCGAAAATCGACCAAGTATAATTTGTTCAGAAATAGCTGAAGCTCAGTGAAGAATACTTGTATAGAATTCTGAGGTTGCTCAGAATTAGTTCACTGAAGCTTCACTTCAGTTCAGATCAACGTATCAGAATACCGTTCAGAATGAAGTCAAAGACTGAAGTCTGAAGAAAGAGAATCAACTCAGATGTGGAGCTCAGAAGTTGATTCTACCTGATCGAAGACTGAAGCATCTCAGTGTAAAAGTACTTACACACTTTTACACTGATTACGAGGAAGACTTTTTACTTTACATATCTTTACCCGGTTAATAGATTTAACTATTAATATTAAGTACAAGGTAAAGTAAAGGTTGAGAATAAGGTTTGATAAGTCACATCAATTGACTTATATACCTAAACCTTAAAAGTACACATGTAAGGAATTAGCTTTAATTCCTTAAATACTCCCAACCATATATGTACGATCTGGTCCACGTCATCATGGACTTGGTCTATAAATATAAGTCTTCTCACAACTTGCAAATAGCTTGAAACCTTTGCATTGCAACTTGTGAGATATACTCTAAGTAATTCTTACGAGTATTTCCAAGTTATTAGATCACTTGTATTTCTAGGTTGTTTAGATATTTACACTTGGGTGTTTATCTTTGTTCCGCAAACCTTTGTATTTGTTTATATCAATAAATCAAATACATTGAAAAAGTACATCGTGTCTCAATGCTACATACTGTGATCCAAATACGAGATGGTTAACCCAGAAGTGTAAAATACAACAAGTCTAATAAGCACTAGAATGGACTAGTATTACTTGAATATAAATGCAAGATATAAACAAAGTAATACAAGACTAAAAGCAATAAATTAAAGGTGGAACACAATGTAATTTTTCAAGTGTATTTTATTTATGATGTTAAATAAAATACAGGTTGTGCGGAATCAAGATAATACAAATATGTAAGTATCCTAACAACCTATGAATTACAAATGATCTATATTTGCCAAATAACTCTTTGGATCGAGATACTTAAAGTTGTGAAGTATCCCTGTTTAAGATCGAGAGTATTTAGACAAATTCACCTTTAATGCTAAAAGTAATTTTCTCAAAGAAATGACTATGTATTTATAGGCAAACAATTTCGCCAGTGAAATTGTGCCGTACAAATATGGTTGCATGCATTTAATGAACCGACAAGATCATTAAATGCATTGGTTAAGGTACAAGGATAAAGTCACATCAATATGACTTTATTCTTTTAACCAACCACCTTTACACACGTAGATAACTTTAGTAAAGAACAAGTGGAATGTTCTTTGGAAAGTGTGTAAAGGCAAAATTCAATTCCTCGATATCAGTGTTCAGACTTGTAAGGTCTAGAACACTGACAATCCTCCAGTGTACAGATCTGGTAAGACTTCCAGTGGACTCCGCCATTTGTCAGTCTTCTTTATTCTGACTTCAGTCTTTGACTTCAGTGAGAACGTTATCAGTAGAATAGATCTGGACTGGGGTGAAGTCCAGTGAGCTAATCTGGAGAATACTCCAGATTTCCTATACAAGTATTTGCTCACTGGTCTTCCATTATTTCTGAACAAATCTTCAGAGGGACTCCAGATTCCAAGTCTGGAGTAGGTCCAGTAATTATCATTTCTGGACAGATCTTCAGTAAGGCTCCAGTAGTCGAGTCTGGAGTGAGTCCAGTAAATCTGGACCTAACAAATTCCCCCTATTTGTTTAGAAATAATGCAAGTGTTTTCAAGCTTATATCTATACAACTTTGTATGCTTGAAAAACACTAGTTTTGACTTAGTCTAAAAATTTAAGTTACTGGAAAACACTTTATAGATCATCAGTGTTTTCAGTTTCATCTTTTAGTTCTAACTTAGACTAAATCTGATCATTTACTTTGTGAAACAAAATATGCAACTATATTTACAGCCATCAACAGAAACAAAGTTACAATTTTGTGAATTTAAATACAAACAACAAGTAAATGATATAAGAGTTGGGCCCTTCTCTTCGATGTCTATCCTGGAGCATCTTCAGAAGCCTTTCTCTTTGGTGATGGAGAGGATGGTACAACACTGGTGGTCTCATACCCAGAACAACTTCCATCTGTTGTATTCTTTTCCACACCTTTTCAACCCTCTTCATAAATGCCTTAACATCAGGAGACAAATCATTTTTGCCTTTGAAAGTTAATCCTATCTCCTTCAGTTCAGTCCATCCAAAAGCTTGAACTGATGCATTCTTCCTTTCGTCAGTAAAGTTACCCTCTCTGGTCAACTTTATATTAAATCTGGTCATGCCTTGATGATTTTCAGCGAGTTTGATTTCATCACCTATGATCCTTCTGGCATCAGCCCTGAATTTCAACATATCTTCATATTTGGCTCTTTGCTTAGCCATCTGGATCATATATTCAGTTTCCTTGGATACTCTCTGCTGTTCCATGGCAGACTGGAGTTGTTCACGATTAATTTTAAGTGAAGTATCCAGAGGAATGAATGTGCTTAGATCTGCATCTTTAATTGCTTTGAGCTATTTGGCAGTAAGTTTAGGCAAGCCTTTAATCTTCTTCCTGTACTCTATCTCCAGAGCACCTGCATTCTTTCTAATCTTTCTCTGGAGGTTCACCAGTTCCTCCGTCCTTTGTCTGATCAGTTCCACTACACTAACACCATACGTAACTGCATCATACACTTGTTCTTCTTCAGAGTACCTGGAGCAAATGTGTACATCATCCAATGCATTCAGACATTGATGAACTCTGGGGTCATCCTTCATCTTTTTGTATACATCAATATGAATACCCAATCTGCCAGCATTGTACGAATCCAGAGTCCCCATATTTTCCATCTCCCTTTGGTGGGCCAGCAGTTCATTTCTTTGATTTTTCTTGAATATTTCAATCATTATACATTATTGTTCCAGTCTTTTTGAGGTGTCATCATCAGCAGTAGGAAACTCTGATGAACCTTCAGCAATTTCACTTTCTTCTCCAGATACCATATGTTTCTTTCCTTTTACAGACTTCAGAGTTGTTGGGATATCTGGGAAGGCTTCGAACTGGGGCTCACTGGCATCAGTACCAGCAGCCTCTTCACCCTGCATAATGGCTTCAGTGCCAAGTGCCCTTTGTGCTAATTGTGCACTGGTATCAGTACCAGTCACTTGTTTTCGTTGCACGATGCTTTCAGTAGCAAAGGTTTTTTCAATAGCACTGGCAACCACTTCTTTCTTTTTCCTAACCAAACCTTCTGGACCAGACTCAGTGGCTACAGACGACTTTTCCCCCTTGGAATGATCACCAGTCTTCTGACTTGAGATCATTCCACAACTGTTCAAGCATATGTCTGTCTAGAGCACCAAAGGTTACAGTCTTCCTCAGTTGAGTCACTTCTTTCTTGATAAATTCAACTTCCTAAGGCAAGTTCTTTGGCATTTCAGTTTCTATCATCTGAACCACTTGAGGCAACAAACTATCTTGAATGGTGCGAAGAACAGACCTAGAAATTTCTTCAGATATTTCTTTCAACATACTAAGTCTGAACTTCTTAGTAACCTCATCACTGATTGTACTAACAACGGCATTCTGATCCAGTGATGGCCTACTCTCCAAAGAACTAACCCTGGTAACCAATTTCTTAACCTCATCTGTCAGACCTGCCAGTGGTTGAACAAGTTCACCTTTCACTGCAGTCTGAACAGAACTAACCAGCCTAGCCTCTAATCCCTGGACTACCACTTTGAGATTTTCAGTGTTGTTATTTGTGGCCAGTACCAGTTCATCCAACTTTTCAAATACCAGCTTCTCATTCCCAGCAAAGATATTCATTTCAGAAGCAAGATTGTTTGATAATAAAGATTTAAAATCAGAAACAACCTGGGAAGAAGACTGGAGTGATCTCTCCAGGTCCGCCACCTTACTCAAAAGGCCTTGGACCTCGGCTGAAGAAGAAGAGGAGGGACCACTGAGAGGATCAAGAGTTGAAGTCATTCTGGTCATAAAAGGTACTTGTGTCCAGACCTCTTCAGAAGTAGTTTCAGCAGTTACAACTGTCGAGTCCAGCACACGTTGTTCAGTAAAGTCGATTGGAGTTTCAAGTGGTGGTGGTTGAGTTTGTGAGAGTTGAATTGTGGAAGGAGTGAAATAAGGAGTGGATTGTGGAATTGAAGGTGGTGGTGGTGGTGGCATTATGGATTCTGGTGGTGGAACATTTGATTCTGGTAGTGGTGGTGGCATTTCAGCAGTTATAATTGGTTGGGTGAATGAAGCAATAGCAGATGTGTCAATATTTTCTACTTCATCACCCAGGAAATTCATGTTTACATCAAAACCTTCAGACATTGGGGAATCTACCTCATCCCAATCTGGAACCATCCCAACTGTCTGATCACCAGTCTGTTCACCAGCCTGATTACCAACCTGTTCACTAACTTGTTCACCAACCTCTACATTCAAGTCCATCTGAGCATCTTGCTCATCAGTCACCTGCTCAACTACTTGTACATTTTCTTCTTGCTCAACAATCTGTACAACATTTTGTACCTGCTCAGCATCTTGTTCAATATTTTCCTGCTCAAAAATCGGAGACCCATCTAAATTCATTACATCACCAGGATGTCTTTCTGGATTCACCTGAACTCCATCTCTCATAAGACGTCTATTTGATCTTGCCCGTCTGGGAGGATCAACATTTTCTGGTTGTTGACCTTCAGGAGCCACCTGGGTCAATGGTTGCACATTTTCAACATCGATGATTTCACTGGGTCCTACAACAATCTAACCCCTACCTGGAGCCTCTTCAGGTGCATCATTTACAAAAGTAAGCATGGTCGGAGGAATATCTATCTCATTCAGTGGAGATCTTAGGTTGGTCAGATCCCTCATATACTCACACACAGAAAAGTGAGTAGCTTCATAATCGTACTGGTCTCCTAGAGCGCTTTTAAACAACAGTGAAAGAAAACGGATATATGGAACAAAAGCTTTTCTACCTTTCACTTTAAGGCGCTCTACCAGATCATCAAACAGGATCTGAGCAAAATCCACTCTGAGTCCAAACCAGTGGCAGTAGGCAATCTGGAGATGAGTTTGATTTATCTGGTCCAACCCTCCAGAACTGCCTCCCAAACATTCAACAATATGCGTGAAGAAGAATCTCCATGAGTCTGACAGTCTGCTCATGTAGACTGTTCCCTTCCTGGATAGCTGGCCATGCTCATCCACAATCTCTGTGTGCCCCATCAGTCTGCACACTTCCCTTGTATTGATGCCAGAGGGAAGTTCAATGGGCAACTCATTCTGTTCAAAATAATTTAATTGTAGAATAGACCTGAGTGTATTAACAGAGAAACCCAAGGATCTGGTACCTCCTTTGAGAGTATAAGTAATTGATGAAGTTTCATCATCATATTGTGCAGTATACCAGAATTCACAAAGATAGTCATGGTACATTCTCCCTGGATTTAGGGTTAATGCACCATACAGAGGGCATGAGAGAAAAAATGTATTTAATCTCCCAATAATGGAACGGACATTATGAACACTGGAAAGTGAGAGTTTTGCCATCCAGTTATTCATATTGATCCTTATAGCTTTTGCCTCTAATGTAATGTGATTGGCCCTAACAAAGTTTTCAGCCGGAGCATATTCAGCGGCAAGCAGATTTTTAGGAGAATTGGATTGTCTTGGTGCCATTGAATGATGGATATATGAAGATGAAATTAAAGAATTAGGGTTTTGATGAAGATTTGATTGTTAGAAATATAAATATGGTGTTAAATTGTAAATATTCAATAGTGGAAGGAGTATTAGTTATAATTGTGATTAGAGTATAAATACTCCTTCCTAAGTCATTTGTAAAAAAACCTTTGAGATAATAAACACACACTTAATCTAAATACTTTCTCTCTCCTCCCTATCATCTTCAACCTCCCTTTCACACACAAACACACTTTTCACACACTAACCTAAATCCTCCATTAAACCTTCAATTAAGCTCATTTCCATTATATCAATTGGTATCAGAGCATAATCGGTGAATCCGAGCGATCCGTAATCACGTTTGGTAACTGATTTTGCGTTTTATTTCGAAATTTGAGCTTAAGTTCGTGATTAATTTTCTGTTACTGTTCATCTTGAAATTCAACCGTCAATTTGTGAAATTAAATTGATTTTTGAGGTGGATTAATATTGAATTAATGGATTCAAGTTCAATTTGTGGTTTTAATCGAATTTTCTGTCAAATTCAAAGTTTCTGTTCGTTGTTTACGTAATTGTTTTACTTTTGAAAACCTCAAAAAGTCAAACAGTGAGAATTTCTGTTTATGTTGATTGCTACAGTGTAATTCAGAGTGTGTCAGTTTACTTTTTACATTGTTTACATCGACAACAATTTAACATTAATTAAAAAAAAAAGGAGAAAAAGAAGAAAATCAACAACTTTTTCATCAACTTCTCTCTTCAATTTCTTCTTCGTTGTTGATCGATTGAATCTGAAAATCACGAGGTTTTGTTCGCGAGATCATTCTGAACACGTTGATAGTTTCAATTTTTCGATTGGACGAGTTTTGGTGTCGGTTACTGTTTCCGGCGAGGTTGTTGAGTTTTCCGGTGAACTTGAATTCAGATTTATTTCACCCAGGGTTTGTGCGGAGTTGTTTTCTGAGTGTTTTGATACAAATTTCGTGGTGTAACTCGGAGAAACGAAGGAGTAATTGAGGTTTTAATTTTTCCGGCAAGTTTTTCCGGCCACCGTGTTCTGCAAATCGATTATTTCAGTTGGAGTGTTCTTCATACATTCTGCAGAAAACACTATTTGCCGAGATGACTTCCTGATCATATTCTTGCATTTTCCGAGCTAACCGACCTCCCAAAAACAACCATTTGCCGAGTTGGTTTTGCACCATTTGCAGAACTCAAGTCGATTACTCGTGTTTGCCGACTTCATTCTCGACCAAATCACTCGAATAATCCAAAACCCGCATTTGCAGAGCATTTAGTTCGGCAAATCACACTTTCATCTGAAAACAAGCATTTGCAGAGCTTTATTCTCTGCAAATCTACTTTTTCCAATACTTAACAACTTTTCAATCCAAATACACCCATTTGCAGAGCTACATCTCGACATCCTTTACAATTCAGACTTAACCTTCATTTGCTCGAACCTGAATACATTTCATACTTAACCAAATTTCCTAAACCACCATTTGCAGAGCTCATACCTCTGCAAATCACTATTTAGATTTCCAACTTCTCCAAATCGACCTATCACTCATCCGAATCAACCACTCATCAAAGAAAGACTTAGAAAGTTTTCGACCAAAACTTTTTCTAATTTCAACTAATTGCAGAGCTCTGAGCTCGGCAAATAGTACAATTAGCCGATTTTTCTCATTTCAACCATTTGCAGAGCAATAAGCTCGGCAAACAGTTCAAATAGACCAAAATTTCAAGAATTTTTTTTAAGTCTTTTCCAAATCAATTTTATCACTTACCTTTGGTTGGTGTGAAATTTGTGAAAAACTTTGTTTTGAACACCCCATTTGCCGAGCACTGAGCTCGGCATCCAAGGCAAATTGCACTTTTGATCTTCAAACTTGTGAATCATGGCTGTCTGGTGTGTTGCTTGAGCCTTTCGTGTTTGGTTAAAAACCTCAGTGGTCTTTCTTGTTTCATAAGGGTAACTATTTTACAATAGAAAGTTTTTTTTATTAGAGAGAGAGTGAGAGTTAAGCAGAGAGTTTGTATTCAATTTTTAAGATGGTTGTTTGAAAGGGTGTTTGGTCTAAATTTTTTTTGGGTGTGAGGTTAAAGGAGAAAAGTCACGTAATTTTTTTTTAGTGGAGAAAACGTACATATGTCTGAGTATTAATCACGTGAATGTGGTGTAGGTGATATTCAAAGTTCTTTGAATTGAATTTTCTTTTAATATTGTGGAGTGTAAGAAACCGTGTGTACTTTAGGAAACGTGTTTTGGTTTTGCATAAAGTTGAGTTGTCAAAGTGTGTTGTCATAAGCAAAAGTATCACGAGTATTTTTGTTAGATCATTTGAGTTGGCCTTTTATTATAATATGAATATTTGATTAAAAGCTGGCTGCCTTCACGTGATCTTTCTTTGGCTTGTGTTGGGGAAAGGGAAAAGTAACTTGAGAAAGCAATTCAAAACATGTCAAGCATAGTGTAACGTGTATTGGTTAAAGGGTGTAACAGTGTCACGCGTTTTTTTTTAAGTCAACATTCTCAATTTTAAGAAAAGTGTGTCAGTATCTTTTGAATTTGGAGTAGACATCTCGTGACTTCTAGTTTTCTTATGGACTTCATTTTTATTGTCATTTTCATTCTCGATTATAATAATAAATAATAAATAGGAGTGGTTACATGTATAATAAAGTGTGATAGGGCTGAGCTGTTTTCTTAAGAATTTGTTCATATTTTTTTTCCCTATTATAAGTTTCTTTTAGTTTTATTTTTTTAAATAATTGTCTTAGTAATTTGGGCTAAAAAGTGTTTTGGGTCAAGAATTCATTTGAGTCATTGAGTCCTTTGGGCTAGTCATTGAGTCCTTTAGGCTAGTCTTTAATTTGGGCTGAAATTTTAAAATTCTTAGTTGGGCTTATAATTTTTTTTAAGTGTTGGACTTAATTGTTAGATTCTTCTCTTGGGTTGTTTCTTTTATTAAATTGTCATCAAGTTTTTTTTTGAGTCAAAATGTCAACCAAAACGATCAAATTTGAACCAAACATGGGTTCATATTGTTTTCATAATAGTCAAAAGTGTTTATGTTTTCAAGGAAATAATCATGCTTGTGTTGTTCGAGTGTATCAAGAGTTTGAGGATGTGTCCAAGAGATTCAAAGCTCTTTGTGAGGAACGTGTGTGTTTTGTGTCTGACATTAAAGACTTGAAATCGATTATTTCTTCGTACCAGACTTCAGAAAATTTTTAGTCAATAAAGTTCAATGTGCCAGATAAGTTGACAACTATGTTCATTCAAGAACCCACATGGGATGAAATAACAGATCATGACGATTTTCGTTGTACATGTAATTTACATCCCAAGATTTTCAACAACAAACATGTTCCATGTGCTGTCATTCGTTTTCAAGAAAAACGATACATGTATGAGACGAGTCAAAAACTCATGGAACAAAACAAAAATCTTCAACTTGAAAGTGACCAACTCATGTCAGAGAACAAAGAACTCAAAGCTGCAAATGATCTCATTTTATCCAACATGGAAAGTCTTCAAAAAGAAAATGATCATTTGCAATCAAAGATTTCCAAATTAACGAATGAGTTGGACAATTCTTCCACAGAGCTCAACAAAAACATTTTGGACAGTCAGTCAAAAGAACTTGTTTTGCAACAGAAGATTTCTAAGCTTAACCATGAGTTGCAAAATAAGTCCACCATTTTTGTGAGCAAAGAGCGAAACTTTCTCAAAGTTTTTGATCAACTTCGAATTGATGTGAGCAAGGTTGAAAAAGAAAGAACAAATTTTTGTGCTCAAATCAAGTGTCTTGAAGACAGGTGTTTGCAACTTCAGTCAAACGAAACATATTTGACAAAGAAAATTTCCGACCTTGAGATTGAATTGCAAACACAAACCAAATCTTTTGAATCTCAAAATCATTCTTCTGTATCTCTTGACCCATCCAAAGAAGTTGTTAAAGTTTGCACTCAAACTGATTGTTCTTTATGTGAAGTCGTTAAAGTTTGCATTCAAACTGATAGTCCTATATGTGAATTTGTGAATTCCTCTGTGCAAACTGATTGTGAAGTTAGTGAAACCATTTCCAAGGAAAGTCATGATGAAACCATTTCCAACCAAAAAACATGTTGTCACACTAAACCACAAGTTGATGTTCCAAAGAGGGTTTACACGGGTAAATCTTCAAAACCTTTTGAAAGAAAGGTCTCTCAGTTTACTAATTACTCCTTACAAAAGGGTAAGAAGTACACTAAGAAACCAAATTTTGATGGAACAACTACTTTAGTGTCTTTTCTATCCTACGAGGATAATTCCACACACATTTCTCAAGCAAAATCTCAATTGACTAAATCTAAATGGAAACCGATTTCAAAAGATAAGTCAGTTGAGTCAAAATCATTCAAATATTCATTTTCGGAACTTTTTGATCTTGCACCAAAACCTGTGAAAGCAGTTGTGCAAAAAGTGAATGATTTTGCTTCGAAAAATCATTTTCCAAATCAATCTCTCAAGATTGGAAGCTTTTCAAAGAATTCAAATGATTTTTCACCGTTGCTTCCACGAAAACTCTTTTCAACTAAACCACCGGGTTTTAGTTCATCGTGGAATGCAACCTCTATTCATCAAATCGATGAGACTTACATTTGGACTTTTAAGAATTCAAAGAACATTGGACCCAATCTCAAATGGGTTCCAAAAGTGATTTCCAAGTGATTTGGTGAATAGTGGCTTATGCACACATCAGTGTATAACCCGTTCTAAAACCGTGTTTGTAATTTCTTTTTAGAAAAATCCAAAAAGATTTTCATTTTCTTATTTTGAAAAAATCCAAAAAGATTTTCTTTTTTCATCAATTTGTATTTACTTTGTCTTTTAGTTACTCACAATGTATTAGGATGAGATGCAAGGCATCGAACGCCTTTGTGTACTGCCTTTGTTGTCTCATTTTTAATGTTTGTGAGCAACTTTCAACCTCTTTACTCACCCTTTATATGCTAAAACTTTGTTTATATCATGCATATATTTAGGGGGAGTTTTTATAAAACCAAAACTTCCAAGTGTTTAAACTCATTTTCCATTTTAAAACACTTTGGAAGATTTTCAAACCATTTTCGATCAAATTCAAAGAAGTTCGGTGTTAGATTTGCACATGAGAGTTTTGCCACTCATAAAAACTCCATGATCTTGTCATCGCCGATGAGATCTAACCCCGGAGTTATATTCTCAATCTTAGATTGTGAGGGTTTATGAGTGTGATGATGTTTGTGCAACTAGGACATGAGGGAGTAGTCGAAAAGTGAGAGGTTAAGGTGAAAAAGATGATGTGAGAAAGGGCTAAAAGAAATGATCGCCCTCCCCAAAATTCTCAAAAAGCCGGGTCAACACGTTTCTATCGGATTTCATATGTTGATTTCTCGATATTGAAGAAGACTTCATGGACCCAGTGAAGCAATGCACATCTTTACCTAACCACTCAAGTATTTCTTAACAAATACTTGTTTTATTCTCACGGAGATTTTTCACATTTCTATCGACTCTTCATTTGGAAGACGTTGATATTGAAAAAGGGAGACACTCTGCTCCGGTCCCCGACTTCATTTGATCACTTATTGAGTCTAGAGCGTACTTGAAATATTCTTTCATTTGACTAGGACACAATGAGTCTTTATATGTCTTTGTGACATTGCATATCTTTGTGATATTGCCGGAACATTCATAGTGATATTATATTATTGATATTCCACGATGATCAAATGGAAATCCTACCAATGTTAGCATCTTTTCCAACGTTGAACGTAGGTCTCACATTTTCATTTTATGAATTTGTCGAGTAAACGAGAAGTCTATGTGACCTCGGATTTATTTTCCCAAAAGTCTTTGAGGATAGTAAGACATGGTTATCGAACGCCTTTGTGACACTGACCATGAATTACATTCTTTAAAGCAATCTATCGGTTGAAAAGCCATAGACCGAACCATTTAGAGATAAGCTTTGTGCATTTCTCGATGATAATGGGAAGTCCTAAAAATAGTAATCGTATTTTTAGGCCACACCATTAATCCTTTTGATTTTTGGTTGTGTTAACGGATCATTTTTATCCGGTTTTCATTTCTCTTCACACAAACACAAAGAACACAAATACCATTATAAATTCTTTTTCCAAAAAATGCAACCTTACATTCTAGTTCACCAATAGGTTCATTGGGAATTGGGAATTGGGTTGGGTTAATTTGGTTGAATATTGTTTGTTGTGATCTACCGTTTATGCTATCAATCATTATTGTATGATGAAACCGTTTCACATATTCATCATAAGGGGGAGAAATGATTAAATGATTGATAGATAGAATTCAAGGTTTTAGGTAGAATTTGATTGATAGATATTGATTGAGGATAATTCATAGTGTTTGGTTGTTCAAAGGATCGTTAGTTTAGGTGAAGAGAGTGAATAATTATCGTGATAAGTTGAAAGATTGTTTTGAGAAAGTTAAAGGATTGATTGATAGAATTCAAGGTTTTAGTAGAATTTGATTGATAGATAGAATTCAAGGTTTCATCATAGGTAGAATTTGATTGATAGATAGAATTCAAGGTTTTAGGTAGCATTTGATTGATAGATAGAATTCAAGGTTTTAGGTAGAATTTGATTGATAGATATTGATTGAGGATAATTCATAGTGTTTGGTTGTTCAAAGGATCGTTAGTTTAGGTGAAGAGAGTGAATAATTATCGTGATAAGTTGAAAGATTGTTTTGAGAAAGTTAAAGGATTGATTCGAGATCGAGTATATTCAAGATGATGTACATGGTCGATGTTTGAAAGATTTATTGAATAATTGACCATTTGGTTGATGATTAGAAAAGTTTGAGATTGAATGAAGATTGTTCTTTTGATAGATACTTGGATTGTTAAGATCCAAAGATTGTTCATTTGAGGGGGAGCAAGAGTAAACTCATGAGTCGTTAAATATGCTCCGAAATGATTGTTTGTTCGAGAGGGAGCAAGAGATTAAAGATTTGTTATTGAATAATTTGCTCCGAGATAGTTGTTTGATTGAGGGGGAGCAAATGTTAATTGATCAAAGAATCAAGTGCTCCAAGATGTTTATTGATTCAGAGACAAGTTCGATCAAGAATTGAAGTTTTAGAGTCAAATCAATTTTCCGCATTCCAAAACCAAGCTTCCGAAATGCCAAGAGATTTAAAAGTCAAAACCAAGCTTCCGCAAAGCCAAAAGAATTCAGAGTTAAATCAAGCTTCCGCATCCAAAAGAATTCAAAGAATTCAACATCAAAACCAAGCTTTCGTATGCTACTCAAAGTTCAAGTTACTTCTCAAGGCAACATCAAGTTAAAATCAACACTCAAAAGTTCAAGTTGTGAAAGCTCAAAAGCTATAAAGATTTCAAAGATGCTTCCAAAGTATTCAAAGTTGCAAGAGAAGATCAAGTCTTAGAAAGTCATCGTCAAGAATATTTGTTTGTTGAGAAGATTCAAAGTCAAGGTTGATACAAGACGTTGAAGACAATGAGAAAGCTTCAAAGTCTAATCAACATTGAAGATTTTCAACAAATGGGCTCATCATGTTTATTTAAAGACCGAAGACGGTGCAACATTTACAATTCAACACCAAGGGGGAGATTGTTAGAAATATAAATATGGTGTTAAATTGTAAATATTCAATAGTGGAAGGAGTATTAGTTATAATTGTGATTAGAGTATAAATACTCCTTCCTAAGTCATTTGTAAAAAACCCTTACCATAATAAACACACACATTTGACTTAATTACTTTCTCTCTCCTCCCTATCATCTTCAACCTCCATTTCACACACAAACACACTTTTCACACACTAACCTAAATCCTCCATTAAACCTTCAATTAAGCTCATTTCCATTTATATCATTGATGAATTGAAGTAAATATGAGAGTGATATATGATTGGAAATTGAATGGGAGTTAATGAAAAATGAAGAAATAAATGAAGGAATTTTGAAGGATTTGGGAGTAAATATGTTCGAAGTAAATGTAGTTGAAAGTGAAAGTGGGTATATATAGGAGAGAGAATGTGGAACTCAAACGGTTAATTTGATTTTATCAAATATAATTTTGATCAGGTTCTGAGATCCGCATTAATTACAACACATCACACATAAATGTGTGACGGTTTACAGCCCACAAACAGTATCAAGTTGCACTTTTTGTCTTCCCAAGGTAAAAATACCATCATTTCTTTGAAAAATTTACATGCCACGTAGGATAATAAGATAAATATCTTTTCAAAAGATTTTGCACACGTGGCACGCACACTGACCAAGTATTAAAAATATTATGACTGACATATCAATGCATCTGGAGGTTGACTGGACACTCCAGTAAAGTACCAGTGAAAACCATTTGAAAGAGACTGGTAACCTCAAACATGCACGTCAACTAATACAGACAAATGAGAGGGACACATTTACAAAGTACCAGTGAAACATTTGAAAGAGACTGGTAACCTCAAACATGCACTTCAACTAATACAGACAAAGTGAGAGGGACACATTTACAAAGTACCAGTGAAACATTTGAAAGAGACTGGTAACCTCAAACATGCACTCAACTAATACAGACAAATGAGAGGGACACATTTACAAAGTACCAGTGAAAACATTTGAAAGAGACTGGTAACCTCAAACATGCACTTCAACTAATACAGACAGTGAGAGGGACACATTTACAAAGTACCAGTGAAACATTTGAAAGAGACTGGTAACCTCAAACATGCACTTCAACTAATACAGACAAAGTGAGAGGGACACATTTACAAAGTACCAGTGAAAACATTTGAAAGAGACTGGTAACCTCAAACATGCACTTCAACCTATCTAACCATGAGAGGGACACTCCAGTAAAGTACCAGTGAAAACCATTTGAAAGAGACTGGTAACCTCAAACATGCACGTCAACTAATACAGACAAATGAGAGGGACACATTTACAAGGAGACAAAAAGTCACCTCAAACATGCACTTCAACCTATCTAACCAGTGAGAGGGACACATTTACAAAGTACCAGTAATATTTTCTGGAAAATTTTGTCCAGTGAGAAAATAAATTAATAAATTCCCCCTGAACTTAAAACATTTTTAAGAACAAAAATATCTTTCAAGTCTTCCCCCTGGAATGTTGATCCAGAAATCTATTAATGCAAAGATAGTACACTAAGGCGTTCAATATCTGAGCAGTCATAAATTTATAAATCTTTAAATCAAAGATCCCAGTAGTACACAACGGCGTTCAATACCAAGGTTCCAGATTTAAGGGTTTAACATTCCCAACTCACCAACAAGATATTCAAAAGTTTTAAGAGAAGATCAAGTTTAGAAAGTCATCGTCAAGAATATTTGTTTGTCAGTGGGAATAAAATGGAGTTCAATATTATTTTCATAATATGAAAAAAAATTCAAAAAAAAAAAAAAAAAAAAAAAAAAAAAAAAAAAAAAAAAAAAAAAAAAAAAAAAAACAAATAAAAAAAAAAAAAAAAAAAAAAAAAAAAAAAAAAAAAAAAAAAAAAAAAAAAAAAAAAAAAAAAAAAAAAAAAAAAAAAAAAAAAAAAAAAAAAAAAAAAAAAAAAAAAAAAAAAAAAAAAAAAAAAAAAAAAAAAAAAAAAAAAAAAAAAAAAAAAAAAAAAAAAAAAAAAAAAAAAAAAAAAAAAAAAAAAAAAAAAAAAAAAAAAAAAAAAAAAAAAAAAAAAAAAAAAAAAAAAAAAAAAAAAAAAAAAAAAAAAAAAAAAAAAAAAAAAAAAAAAAAAAAAAAAAAAAAAAAAAAAAAAAAAAAAAAAAAAAAAAAAAAAAAAAAAAAAAAAAAAAAAAAAAAAAAAAAAAAAAAAAAAAAAAAAAAAAAAAAAAAAAAAAAAAAAAAAAAAAAAAAAAAAAAAAAAAAAAAAAAAAAAAAAAAAAAAAAAAAAAAAAAAAAAAAAAAAAAAAAAAAAAAAAAAAAAAAAAAAAAAAAAAAAAAAAAAAAAAAAAAAAAAAAAAAAAAAAAAAAAAAAAAAAAAAAAAAAAAAAAAAAAAAAAAAAAAAAAAAAAAAAAAAAAAAAAAAAAAAAAAAAAAAAAAAAAAAAAAAAAAAAAAAAAAAAAAAAAAAAAAAAAAAAAAAAAAAAAAAAAAAAAAAAAAAAAAAAAAAAAAAAAAAAAAAAAAAAAAAAAAAAAAAAAAAAAAAAAAAAAAAAAAAAAAAAAAAAAATAAGTTAAGTGGTAAAAATAAGAAAAAAAAAAAAAAAAAAAAAAAAAAAAAAAAAAAAAAAAAAAAAAAAAACAAAAAACCAAGGTTCCAGATTTAAGGGTTTAACATTCCCAACTCACCAACAAGATATTCAAAAGTTTTGACATCCAGAGGTTTAGTAAAAATGTCAGCTAGTTGTTTGTCAGTGGGAATAAAATGGAGTTCAATATTATTTTTCATAATATGATCACGAATGAAATGATACCTGAGATCAATGTGCTTTGTTTTGGAGTGCATGACTGGATTGTTCGAGATAGCAATGGCACTGGTATTATCACAAAAGATTGGGGTCTTTGAATACTTAATACCATAATCAAGCAACTGGTTCTTCATCCAGAGTATCTGAGCACAACAACTGGCTGCAGACACGTATTCAGCTTCAGCAGTGGATAGTGAAACTGAAGTTTGCTTCTTACTGGTCCAGCTGACCAGTTTGCCACCAAGGAAATGACATCCACCAGTAGTGGATTTCCTGTCTATCTTACAACCTGCATGATCTGAATCTGAATAACCCATTAGATCCATGCCTGAGCCTTTGGAATACCAAAGACCCAAACTTCGGACATTGTGGTATTGTGAGAGTTTATGGAAACTGAAAGTATAATGAGTACCTTTTTGAGCATGAAAATTATTTGTGATTTTCGAAATGAGAAAACTTTTGGCTTATATAGAAGGGTGAAAAGATGGAAATGAGCCGACGAGTAGTTACCTATCAAATAAAGACTCTTGGTTATCCAACTTACACGCGTCTTATCTTAAAGGTAGTTTCAAAATTTACTAATTGACTCCGGTCAAAGCTTTTTCTAGAAAATTCAAAGTTATTTTAACAAAATAGATTTTATTTAAATAACTTTGGGGACAATTGTTATGGGTGAAATTTCAGGTGTCAATATCCTGAAGGTCCAAGATCTTGACGTCCCAGGATCTTGACATAGTAGAATATTCTGATTACTTATTACTAATTTATCTTACGTGAAGAAGTCTTTTCTTTGATTTATTAACACCCCAATCGACTCTTGGAGGATCTTGGATTTGAAGATAAGATTGTCCACTTGTAACTTCGGACATTGTGGTATTGTGAGAGTTTATGGAAACTGAAAGTATAATGAGTACCTTTTTGAGCATGAAAATTATTTGTGATTTTCGAAATGAGAAAACTTTTGGCTTATATAGAAGGGTGAAAAGATGGAAATGAACCGACGAGTAGTTACCTATCAAATCAAGACTCTTGGTTATCCAACTTACACGCGTCTTATCTTAAAGGTAGTTTCAAAATTTACTAATTGACTCCGGTCAAAGCTTTTTCTAGAAAATTCAAAGTTATTTTAACAAAATAGATTTTATTTAAATAACTTTGGGGACAATTGTTATGGGTGAAATTTCAGGTGTCAATATCCTGAAGGTCCAAGATCTTGACGTCCCAGGATCTTGACATAGTAGAATATTCTGATTACTTATTACTAATTTATCTTACGTGAAGAAGTCTTTTCTCTGATTTATTAACACCCCAATCGACTCTTGGAGGATCTTGGATTTGAAGATGAGATTGTCCACTTGTAACTTCGGACATTGTGGTATTGTGAGAGTTTATGGAAACTGAAAGTATAATGAGTACCTTTTTGAGCATGAAAATTATTTGTGATTTTCGAAATGAGAAAACTTTTGGCTTATATAGAAGGGTGAAAAGATGGAAATGAACCGACGAGTAGTTACCTATCAAATCAAGACTCTTGGTTATCCAACTTACACGCGTCTTATCTTAAAGGTAGTTTCAAAATTTACTAATTGACTCCGGTCAAAGCTTTTTCTAGAAAATTCAAAGTTATTTTAACAAAATAGATTTTATTTAAATAACTTTGGGGACAATTGTTATGGGTGAAATTTCAGGTGTCAATATCCTGAAGGTCCAAGATCTTGACGTCCCAGGATCTTGACATAGTAGAATATTCTGATTACTTATTACTAATTTATCTTACGTGAAGAAGTCTTTTCTCTGATTTATTAACACCCCAATCGACTCTTGGAGGATCTTGGATTTGAAGATGAGATTGGCCACTTGTAACTTCGGACATTGTGGTATTGTGAGAGTTTATGGAAACTGAAAGTATAATGAGTACCTTTTTGAGCATGAAAATTATTTGTGATTTTCGAAATGAGAAAACTTTTGGCTTATATAGAAGGGTGAAAAGATGGAAATGAACCGACGAGTAGTTACCTATCAAATCAAGACTCTTGGTTATCCAACTTACACGCGTCTTATCTTAAAGGTAGTTTCAAAATTTACTAATTGACTCCGGTCAAAGCTTTTTCTAGAAAATTCAAAGTTATTTTAACAAAATAGATTTTATTTAAATAACTTTGGGGACAATTGTTATGGGTGAAATTTCAGGTGTCAATATCCTGAAGGTCCAAGATCTTGACGTCCCAGGATCTTGACATAGTAGAATATTCTGATTACTTATTACTAATTTATCTTACGTGAAGAAGTCTTTTCTCTGATTTATTAACACCCCAATCGACTCTTGGAGGATCTTGGATTTGAAGATGAGATTGGCCACTTGTAACTTCGGACATTGTGGTATTGTGAGAGTTTATGGAAACTGAAAGTATAATGAGTACCTTTTTGAGCATGAAAATTATTTGTGATTTTCGAAATGAGAAAACTTTTGGCTTATATAGAAGGGTGAAAAGATGGAAATGAACCGACGAGTAGTTACCTATCAAATCAAGACTCTTGGTTATCCAACTTACACGCGTCTTATCTTAAAGGTAGTTTCAAAATTTACTAATTGACTCCGGTCAAAGCTTTTTCTAGAAAATTCAAAGTTATTTTAACAAAATAGATTTTATTTAAATAACTTTGGGGACAATTGTTATGGGTGAAATTTCAGGTGTCAATATCCTGAAGGTCCAAGATCTTGACGTCCCAGGATCTTGACATAGTAGAATATTCTGATTACTTATTACTAATTTATCTTACGTGAAGAAGTCTTTTCTTTGATTTATTAACACCCCAATCGACTCTTGGAGGATCTTGGATTTGAAGATGAGATTGGCCACTTGTAACTTCGGACATTGTGGTATTGTGAGAGTTTATGGAAACTGAAAGTATAATGAGTACCTTTTTGAGCATGAAAATTATTTGTGATTTTCGAAATGAGAAAACTTTTGGCTTATATAGAAGGGTGAAAAGATGGAAATGAACCGACGAGTAGTTACCTATCAAATCAAGACTCTTGGTTATCCAACTTACACGCGTCTTATCTTAAAGGTAGTTTCAAAATTTACTAATTGACTCCGGTCAAAGCTTTTTCTAGAAAATTCAAAGTTATTTTAACAAAATAGATTTTATTTAAATAACTTTGGGGACAATTGTTATGGGTGAAATTTCAGGTGTCAATATCCTGAAGGTCCAAGATCTTGACGTCCCAGGATCTTGACATAGTAGAATATTCTGATTACTTATTACTAATTTGCTAACGATATACTTCAAGTATTGTTGTTGTTTCCACGTGAGATAAGCATACAGGTACTGGAATATTCAATACAGGGCTAAGCAAAATACCTCTAACGGTATAAAAAGGATTTCGCACATGGTATAACTCATCAACACGCAAAGAAGACTTAGTCTGCCAAGATAATCGGACTTCGAGTTGATTTCAACATGAGGAGAAAAGCTTCAACGGTCACTTGACTGAGCAAGATCCTCCACAACGTTCGATTACTGAAGACCAGGAAGATTCCTACAATATCGCATAATCAGTTAGATCCTAGGTCTATATAAACGAAGGAGGCTGATCGATTTAGGCATTCAATCTCATTTTATTTTTCTGCTCATTACTCACTTGTATACACACACACAGCTTTCGTTTACTTTACACTTAGAAACATCGATCAACCGAATTCCACCATTTGTAAACATTTAACAAACATTAATAAGAGAACAAAGGCAGGGACGATTGCTTCCTCCCGGGGTTTTTATGCCGGCAATCCATAAAGGATTAAGGGCTTTTCCTCGATCAACCGAATTCCACCATTTGTAAACATTTAACAAACATTAATAAGAGAACAAAGGCAGGGACGATTGCTTCCTCCCGGGGTTTTTATGCCGGCAATCCATAAAGGATTAAGGGCTTTTCCTCGATAACAAATCTCGGTGTTCTTGTTCTCTACTCTTTACTTTAATTGCATTACTTATAAGTTCTTTACTTTGATTCGCATTATTTATCATTATTGCTTTCATTTCGATACTTATCATTCTGATCTTTATCATTTGACATCTTTATTCTTAGTTTAGTCGACATAATCGTTCTTCAAATCTTTCTTTTTAAACGCGTCTTTGAATCTCAAACCTATTTTACAAACCCTTAACCTCACGAACGAAAGTTTGGTTACATTATTAATCTAAGTCTTTATCGTAAATTATCTTAGGTAATTTTTGACCAAAACAATTTGGCGCCCACCGTGGGGCAAAAGGTGCTTTCGATCGATTAAAAACTCTTTTGATTTTTATAAGAACTGATTTTCCGAAATTAATTCCGATAATGTCGACTCAACCAACTAATTCTTCACAAAACACTCCTGCTATTTCTTCTTCTATGATGCCTCCTCCTCCAGGAAATAATTCGTATCGAAGGAACAAGAATAATGCTGCTCGAATTCCAAATCAAAGCAAAGACAAGGGACCAGCTGATCAAAGTGACGAATTCAATATCACTGGCGATACACCAGCAAGAAATCCGTCTCAAACTTATGATGGATCTGGATTAGCGAGAGGATCGGACTTTTTCAACAATCAAGGCTATGATCCATATAATATTGGATCCAAGGAAGCTGCTCAAAACATCAACGATGAAGAAGTCCCTAATCTACTTTCTATTTTGCAGAAATTAACTGACACTGTTGCAGCGAATCAAGAACTCAATCAGGCTCAATTCAGAATTTTGGAATCCAGAATTACAGAAAATAGACCTCCAATCACACCAAGGAATTTGTTTTCCACTCCAGGAGCATCTGTAGCCCCTGGATCTGCGCCGTTTAACACGTCATTCCCAACTGCAACTCAGAATTTTGGGAACAATATTCCACAAAATACTCATGCTGCTGGAACGTCTGCCACTATGGGTGCAGGTTTGCATAATTCTAATAATTATAATGGATCATTTGCTTTTACTAACTCATCACAGGGACAAGGATCAAACGAATATATTGCAAGAGAGTTCCAGAGGCTCAAAGACATGATCTCTAGCGTTCCTGGATTTTGTAATCCAATTCCAGAGGTCAACCCTGCATCCTACCTTATTAATAGATATGGTGACAGGATCGCAAATGTAGAGATCCCAAAGAAGTTCCAGGTTCCAAATATGAAGCCATATGATGGAACTACTGACCCTCAAGAGCATATCGCGCTATATTTGGAAAAGATGGAGACTGTGCCTATTCCATCCAATCTGAAAGAAGCTTGCCTATGTAGAAGCTTTGGATCTACACTTTCAGGATCAGCCTTAAAATGGCTGCAGAGTTTGCCTCCTTTATCTATTAACTCCTTTGCTGATTTAACTAATTTATTTTATAGTCAATTCTCATGCAGTAGAACCTTCGAAAAATTGACTGATGATCTTTATAAAATTATACAAAAACCACACGAATCACTTAGGGACTTTATGACTAGATTTACGAAAGAATCTCTTAATATTCCTAAATTAGATATGTTAACTGCCATACAAGCTTTGCAGAGAGGGCTCCATAAAGGGTCCAAATTCCAGGAAGATCTTATAATGACGCCATGCAGAAATCTGGATGAAGCTAAAGCGAGGGCTGCAAGATTTATAAGACTTGAAGAAAATGAGTTGACGTCTTCAAAACTGGAGGCTTTGTCATATGATCGTCCAAATAGGAAAGCAGAAACTCCAGTATTTAAGCCAAGAAATAAACCCTACACAAGACATGTTGATAATCAAGTGAATGCAGTTGAAGAAGATGATGGGATTGAATATCCTGCCCTTTCAACATACTGCTTTTCAGTAGGGACACCTGGTATTATAATGGCACTTAGAGATCTTGGAGACAAAGTGAGATGGCCACAAAAGAAAAATGATTCTTATTTCAAAAAAAAAAAAAAAAAAAAAAAAAAAAAAAAAAAAAAAAAAAAAAAAAAAAAAAAAAAAAAAAAAAAAAAAAAAAAAAAAAAAAAAAAAAAAAAAAAAAAAAAAAAAAAAAAAAAAAAAAAAAAAAAAAAAAAAAAAAAAAAAAAAAAAAAAAAAAAAAAAAAAAAAAAAAAAAAAAAAAAAAAAAAAAAAAAAAAAAAAAAAAAAAAAAAAAAAAAAAAAAAAAAAAAAAAAAAAAAAAAAAAAAAAAAAAAAAAAAAAAAAAAAAAAAAAAAAAAAAAAAAAAAAAAAAAAAAAAAAAAAAAAAAAAAAAAAAAAAAAAAAAAAAAAAAAAAAAAAAAAAAAAAAAAAAAAAAAAAAAAAAAAAAAAAAAAAAAAAAAAAAAAAAAAAAAAAAAAAAAAAAAAAAAAAAAAAAAAAAAAAAAAAAAAAAAAAAAAAAAAAAAAAAAAAAAAAAAAAAAAAAAAAAAAAAAAAAAAAAAAAAAAAAAAAAAAAAAAAAAAAAAAAAAAAAAAAAAAAAAAAAAAAAAAAAAAAAAAAAAAAAAAAAAAAAAAAAAAAAAAAAAAAAAAAAAAAAAAAAAAAAAAAAAAAAAAAAAAAAAAAAAAAAAAAAAAAAAAAAAAAAAAAAAAAAAAAAAAAAAAAAAAAAAAAAAAAAAAAAAAAAAAAAAAAAAAAAAAAAAAAAAAAAAAAAAAAACAATGGAAATAAGCTTATGAAATCAAAATTAAAAAAAAAAAGAAGAAGCAGATATAAAATTTTACCATCAAAATTTTCGAAAACCTACTCTTTTTTTCCAAAATCTGATCCGCATCTTGCATGATACACAATCCATATTCTTATAAACTCATTTCAGATCTGAAAAAGAACGAGAAGAAGAGATGTATATATTTTTTTTTTTTTTTTTTTTTTTTTTTTTTTTTTTTTTTTTTTTTTTTTTTTTTTTTTTTTTTTTTTTTTTTTTTTTTTTTTTTTTTTTTTTTTTTTTTTTTTTTTTTTTTTTTTTTTTTTTTTTTTTTTTTTTTTTTTTTTTTTTTTTTTTTTTTTTTTTTTTTTTTTTTTTTTTTTTTTTTTTTTTTTTTTTTTTTTTTTTTTTTTTTTTTTTTTTTTTTTTTTTTTTTTTTTTTTTTTTTTTTTTTTTTTTTTTTTTTTTTTTTTTTTTTTTTTTTTTTTTTTTTTTTTTTTTTTTTTTTTTTTTTTTTTTTTTTTTTTTTTTTTTTTTTTTTTTTTTTTTTTTTTTTTTTTTTTTTTTTTTTTTTTTTTTTTTTTTTTTTTTTTTTTTTTTTTTTTTTTTTTTTTTTTTTTTTTTTTTTTTTTTTTTTTTTTTTTTTTTTTTTTTTTTTTTTTTTTTTTTTTTTTTTTTTTTTTTTTTTTTTTTTTTTTTTTTTTTTTTTTTTTTTTTTTTTTTTTTTTTTTTTTTTTTTTTTTTTTTTTTTTTTTTTTTTTTTTTTTTTTTTTTTTTTTTTTTTTTTTTTTTTTTTTTTTTTTTTTTTTTTTTTTTTTTTTTTTTTTTTTTTTTTTTTTTTTTTTTTTTTTTTTTTTTTTTTTTTTTTTTTTTTTTTTTTTTTTTTTTTTTTTTTTTTTTTTTTTTTTTTTTTTTTTTTTTTTTTTTTTTTTTTTTTTTTTTTTTTTTTTTTTTTTTTTTTTTTTTTTTTTTTTTTTTTTTTTTTTTTTTTTTTTTTTTTTTTTTTTTTTTTTTTTTTTTTTTTTTTTTTTTTTTTTTTTTTTTTTTTTTTTTTTTTTTTTTTTTTTTTTTTTTTTTTTTTTTTTTTTTTTTTTTTTTTTTTTTTTTTTTTTTTTTTTTTTTTTTTTTTTTTTTTTTTTTTTTTTTTTTTTTTTTTTTTTTTTTTTTTTTTTTTTTTTTTTTTTTTTTTTTTTTTTTTTTTTTTTTTTTTTTTTTTTTTTTTTTTTTTTTTTTTTTTTTTTTTTTTTTTTTTTTTTTTTTTTTTTTTTTTTTTTTTTTTTTTTTTTTTTTTTTTTTTTTTTTTTTTTTTTTTTTTTTTTTTTTTTTTTTTTTTTTTTTTTTTTTTTTTTTTTTTTTTTTTTTTTTTTTTTTTTTTTTTTTTTTTTTTTTTTTTTTTTTTTTTTTTTTTTTTTTTTTTTTTTTTTTTTTTTTTTTTTTTTTTTTTTTTTTTTTTTTTTTTTTTTTTTTTTTTTTTTTTTTTTTTTTTTTTTTTTTTTTTTTTTTTTTTTTTTTTTTTTTTTTTTTTTTTTTTTTTTTTTTTTTTTTTTTTTTTTTTTTTTTTTTTTTTTTTTTTTTTTTTTTTTTTTTTTTTTTTTTTTTTTTTTTTTTTTTTTTTTTTTTTTTTTTTTTTTTTTTTTTTTTTTTTTTTTTTTTTTTTTTTTTTTTTTTTTTTTTTTTTTTTTTTTTTTTTTTTTTTTTTTTTTTTTTTTTTTTTTTTTTTTTTTTTTTTTTTTTTTTTTTTTTTTTTTTTTTTTTTTTTTTTTTTTTTTTTTTTTTTTTTTTTTTTTTTTTTTTTTTTTTTTTTTTTTTTTTTTTTTTTTTTTTTTTTTTTTTTTTTTTTTTCTTCTTTTTTTTTTCTTTTTTTTTTCTTTTTCTATATAATGTTTTTCTTTTCTTTTTTTTTTTTTTTTTTTTTTTTTTTTTTTTTTTTTTTTTTTTTTTTTTTTTTTATTTTTTTTGTTTTATTTATGTTTTTCTTTTTTGTTCTTAATCATATCTATCTATACTCCTTTATAAAGATTATTCACCCCCTAAAAATAGAAAGTGTTACACAATAGTTACATACGAAAGTACGAAATTACCTTTAATAAACACCCCCTATGGAAAGGGTTATTAGAGATTACCAAATTTGCCCTTAATGAATTAATTTACACTCTAAACCCTTATCTTGCTAATTTACATTCTAAGTCCTTATCTTATAAACTCATTTCAGATCTGAAAAAGAACGAGAAGAAGAGATGTATATGAGAATGATAATGAATGGAGAGAGAAGACTATCCTAATAAGATGGAAGATTTCAATTTCAAATAGCCCGCCCAGATTATACACACAATTATTTCAAAAAGCCCGCTCATTGGGTCTGAAAAAGCCTGTAGCAGAACAGTTATTTCCATTCCAAAAATTCAAATCCTTCTCTTATTTCCATTTCAAAAATTCAAATCCTTCTCTTATTTCCATTTCAAAAAAAAAAAAAAAAAAAAAAACTGCCAACATACACATTTATATAAATATAATAAATAAAAAATATATAAATAATAATAACATAAAGCACACACACATGACATAAGCAAGTGTGTGTGCTTTATGGTGAAACCTCGTTTATAACCCCACACGTAGCAGAAATTGATGTCATCGGCCCACACCGTTTAGTAGTATAGTTAGATGATATAGGAAAAAGCATGAAAGAGAATCGAAGAAGTTATTGTGATTAATGTGAAAAGGTTGATTAGAATGAAATGATTCTATGAGTATTTATACTTGAGAATTGAAGATGAAGAAATCTTATCTAAATTATGAAATCGATTATTAATCAAACTTTTTGTTTAAAGATTGGTATATGAAAAAAAGCTGAAGAGAATAAAAAGAAGTTATATGTGGTTGATGTAAAAAGATTGATTATAAATTTATAATAAAATGATTCTAAGCATACTTGAATTTCATAGTGAAAAAAATCTTAATTAAGTTTTGAAATCAATCATTAACAAATTCTTTTATTTAACGAAATGAATCAAGAAATTTAAATTGTTTTGTAATTTACTCGAACTAGATATTGTTTTATATTTTTAAATTAACATTTTTCCCCCTATATTTTCTTTAGGGCTATTTGATTGGAAAGTACTCCAACTTGTTCCGAATATCTTTTATATGACCATACTTTTAAAATGTCTATTGTGGGGTTTGAAACCGGTAAAAACTTCTATTGTGGGACTGTACCGGATAAAGGCTGATGTGGAGCAGGTCATTGCTTACATGGAACCCATGTGTACAGGACCCCACAGAACCTTTATTTATTTATTTAAGATATAAATATAATATATATTCAATGTATTATCTCTCTCTTTCATCTTTGAATTTCTTCTCTCTTTCTCCTCTCCAGATTCCGGCCAGCCACTGCCGGACCGCCGCACAACATGCCGGAAATAAGTAAAATGCGGTTGGGTTTGGGGGGGGGGGGGGGGGGGGGGGGGGGGGGGGGGGGGGGGTAAAATGCTACAAAAGGTAACCTCCATTCTCATCTAAGCACACCTGCATTTTTCTTATCTTTTTCTTTACACCCCTCTCCCTTTCAACCCCACCAAATGCGGCCACCAACGAGTAAACCATCAACAACAATGAGCACCATCATCGATCGATAAACATGGAACCGCCCATCCCATCCCTGCCACCATCAGATCCGGCCATCCCATCCCCGCCACCATCAAGATCCGGTCATCTCAACCCCGCCACCATCAAGTCCGGCCATCTCATCCCCACCACCATCAAAATCCGGCCATATACAATATATACATATAGTAGATGATGATGATTTTAGATATTTATAATTTAATTTAAAGCATAAGGAGATGATTTTGATGGCTACATATATATATATATATATATATACAAATTTCATATCCTAATTCGAAGATTTTAATGGGTTCTTCTTCTCTCAACAACCCTTTCGATCGATGGATCTTTATGCTGTCTCTACTACTTACTTTCTTTTCATTACCTTTGTGGAATGGTGAATATATAATGACAGACAGATAGATAGATACAGATACTACTTATAGAAAAAAATATATGGATATAGATTTATATACAGATAGATGATAGATGATAGATATAGATATTGATTGAAAACAAAAAATAAAATAAAGAGTAAATTACAATTTTGGTCCCTGTCGTGGGTCAAAAATTACCGTTTTCGTCCCTGTGCTAATGAAAAGACT
The DNA here is from genome assembly GCA_034093135.1 of Erigeron breviscapus. Lineage (NCBI taxonomy): Eukaryota > Viridiplantae > Streptophyta > Magnoliopsida > Asterales > Asteraceae > Erigeron > Erigeron breviscapus. Next base: position 72,658,736 of record CM067174.1, on the reverse strand, counting down.
AAAATACCCATCACGTGCAGATCACGTGATGGGTGTTTAACGTCTGTTTAGAGAATTGGACCAAAAGCGTTGACGGACCAAAGTTTTTTGGACCAAAACGGTAATATATGAAAGGTAGGGACGAAAACGGTAATTTTTGACCCACGACAGGGACCAAATTTGTAATTTACTCTAAAAGGAATAAACTGAGCTATTAGGACATCTTTAGTATTTCTATTCGGGCGCCTATATTAACACACCACACCACTCATTCTAGGGTTTCGAATTTTTTTTCACATCTCTTTTCATCATCCATGGCTGATGTGATGAACTTGCCGGTCGATTCAGTCGAACGTGGCACTAGCCGTGACCGCAAAGACGATTCCGACGACATTGACACCGTCAACATCCACCACAACAACGACAACGATTCCGACAACAACGACAAATCCATCAACAATCCTGACGACTCTCCGCCACACATACTGCCACCACCGCCACCGTCACGGCGCCACGACCGCGACTCACGAGAACGCCGAAACGATGACCGAGACATTGACCGTCCGCCTAACCGGAGAGCTGATTACTATGACCACCGTAATCGCTCACCTAATGGACCTCCGCCTCATAGAGATTATAAACGGCGTGCTGTTAGTCCTATGTCGCCTCCGCCGCCGTATCGTGACCGACGTGGTGGAGGTGGTGGTCATTCTCCGCCGAATCGGAGGTCGCCTCCTTTTCATCCGTTTAAACGGTCTCGTAGAGATGACGGTGGTTATGACGATCGCCGTGGTAGTCCTCGTGGTGGTTTTGGACGTGGTGATAGAAGGTATGCAAATCTGTTTCTCTCTCCATTTGAAATTATCTGTGTAATTGCTTTATTTATATACATTATCATATATATTATACCGTGAAATCGCTTTGTTTATATATCCTGTAAGTAATTATCTTGTGATAAATGATTGCTTATAATAATAATAATGACATTTCTATAGAGATGCTGCTGATGAGGTTTTTGATGAGTTGAGTGAGAGTGAGAGTGTTATTTCCATTTGTCTCAAATATTTGATTGTGAGTGAGAGTATTACATCACCACCTTTATACAATTGAAATTCTGAGAGGGAGAGTATTATTTCATATGCTTCAAATACTTGATTCAACGAGTGAGAGAGTGAAGAGCGAGTTTATTTTCCTTGTCCGTTCTAAATAATTCATTTTGAGAGTGAGATGGAGAGAGAATGAGTATTACTTCATCCGTTCTAAATTACAGGAGCACTTTCCTGGTTTTAACACTTTGTTTCTTGGGAAAGTGCTTTTATAATTTGGAAGGGGTGGAGTATCGAATGAAGAGGAGACTTGAAGTTCAAAAAGGAAGCACTGATGATGTTTAGAATCTGTCTCCATTTGAGACAAAGTGGGTGGCCCGGTATTGAGTTTATGATTGGATTGAATCTGGCTTTTATTCTAAAATCTGGACCGACATACGTGATATATTCTGCACTCTGAATATATAAATCTATTCTTGAAATGTTAAATGAGTATAGCGACTGGGTTTACCTTGACTCTGAATAAGTTTTGTTTCTCCTAGAGACACTTAAGAGATATAGATCATGAAGTATGTATACATTGCAAAATGCAGAGTCTTTAGCATTAATAACTTCACACATCTTTTACTCCCATTTAAAGACATATTGCAGTTAGGACAATCCATTTACAGTTCGAGCTCTTGTATTTTCCATTCTGCTTGATGTCCCAACACGGAGGCATTAAAGTATGTGCTTACCTGTGGGGGTAGAAGTTACTGTGGGCAAAAGAGTAAAGCTTAAACTGTCAATTGACTGTAAAGTATCAAATTAGAGATTTTAACCATCTTCTTCGGCTGTTTAATGTGTGAGTGCCAAAATTTGGGAGTACAATCAGATTTTGCATTTGTGGCCACCAGCTATTTGGGGCCTCAAATGCATGTGTAAAAATATGTAGAATGTTGTTATGCATGAAAGACAAGTATATGGGAAGTTCACCATATGCCTTAAGAGCTAAACTCTTATATCTTCTGCCTTCCTGGTTACGTTAATCTCATATTTGTTGTGGCTTTTATACTTTCTCATTGTTATCAAATTGTGTGCATCTTTATGGTCCTTTTTTTATAACCTTTGACCGGTGACGGTAGGGTGTTGGTATGTTAATATCCGTGTAATAGGGAATTGGTATTTCACATATATGCAAGTATGTATGAAGGTTGGTTCTTTTTTGATGCATGCATCCTTTTTTGCTTATATCATTCCTGCATAGGGTTGCCATTATAGTTTCTTCACAGTTTTGCTACATATACTACATGACTTGTTCTCCTTGAAAGTTAAAAAAAGAAATTGGATGGAAGTCTGTTAACTGATAGGATTTGTTTGTCATTGAACTGAGGGTTGTGTATGTCATACAACTTACGTTAAGTGTTCGAAGTCTTAGTTTAAGACTGCTTCTAAAATTGAACGGAATCTTAACTACTGGTGCTTGGCTTCACACACTAAATGCATGGTCACATTTAAACTTTCTCTGCACTCCTTATTGTAACTAGCTTAATCAAACTAAATTTCAATGAGTGATACATACTTTTGATCTGTTTGTAATGTTGGTCAATTGCTTAGCTTTTAGATGCCATTGTCTATCTAGTTTTTATGAAAGGTTACTGGCATCAAATAAAAACCGTTTTATATGTCGATCACTTTCATAATACAGAATGAGTTTGGTTCATCTTAATCATCCCTGATGAAGGTTTGGTGCTTTGGAATGAAGTATATGTTGGTTTTACCCCTAGCTCTTTCGCTTTGTAGATGTTGAATTCTTTTGTACGTCTTATGTGAGCAATCATCGTATTGGTCAGTGAACCTAGAATTCGATGGGGTTGGTGAGCTCTTCCAAGTGCCTGCGAGTCCTTTTGTAATGATGTTAAAAAAATCTTAAAACCTGACATAAATGGACCTTCTGCTAGTTTTTTAAAATAGTGTAATGAATTCTATGTCTGCTTTTATTTATCTCTTATTGGGATGTACCAGATCTCGCTTTCAATATGCAAACGTGCCTACTTGAAGTAAATTGCATATTTGCTGCTGGTGCTTGTTTTTTTTTTTTAATAAAATTATTCGTTTGGCATTCATAATGTTTATCATTGTTTACACAGATTTGGATATGATCACCCTGGTGGTTATGATCGTGATATGGGAGGCAGGATGGGGTATCATGATGACAGGCCTCGTGGTAGGTATGGTGGTCGCTCATCTGGTGGGTACCATGGTGGTCCATCTGGTAAGCACCAAATTTATCCACCTAGTTCTTTTTTCAGAATAATTGTAACATATTAAGTTAAAGCTTACCACTAGTTAATATTTTGTTTGTTCTAAAAAGCAGTCGGTAGTGTGGATTATGATGTTACATTAACTTGTTATCTGGTGTCGAGGAATGAAGTAAGATTGCTTCAAGTTATCTCTGTGTTTTGTTTTGTTCTGCTCACAATCATGATTAAAAGGTTTTAGGCAACACTGAATTTTGTCTAAGCTCTGCCTGTTCTGCTGGTCCTATTATGCTTCTTGTTATGATGGATGCAATATTTTTCTGATTAATATGTCGATTACTTATAAATATTCATTTTGTTGATGTTAATTTGGAAAATGTCTAGCCACAAGTTAATATTACCTTGCATGCAGAATGAAATGAGTTCAGATTTATACTGTTTTGTCAAGTTTTATCAGCTTTAATCTGCTTTTTCAGATTGGGAACCAGCTCGCGGAGGTTACAATGATCATGCCAATACGCATAGGTGAGCATTTTGTCGAGACATTGTGCATTTGGCTCTCCATTTGTTTTCCTTGCATTGATTCTTTGACAATACATTGGCACGACAATGTAGACTTTCTGATAGTATAATGCTTTTTTGACCAAGATACACTCTTGAGCAGAATAGAGTCACAGGAATTGCTAATACTTGCATGTAAACTTGACTTGTCATTTTGACATTGCAGAGAAGGGTTGATGTCTTATAAGCAGTTTATTCAGGAGCTTGAAGATGATGTTCTGCCATCTGAAGCTGAACGCAGGTATATTGAGCAGAAGATGGTGTCCTTGTACTAAATATGTGGTTTGTCTTTTCTTGTGCTTTACTTGATTATTTGTTTGCTCCACAGGTATCAAGAATACAAGTCAGAGTATATATCAACTCAGAAACGGGCTTATTTTGATGCTCATAAAGGCGAAGATTGGTATTTTTGCATCTTCTGTTACTTTCTCTTGGATCTTACCTTGCATTAATCATATTCTTTTTTGTTCTGATGCTTGCTTTTATTTGTAGGTTGAAAGATAAATATCATCCCACCAATTTGCTTACTGTTATTGATAGGTGCGTCTTTTTGTATTACATAGAATGATAGACAAACAAGCTCCTTTTTCCCAATTCGAAAGGTTATTTTTAGCATTAAGTTACTGATGCTTTCCAACCTATTCTTTTTCAGGAGAAATGAAACATCCCGAAAGCTGGCTAAGGAATTTTTGCTTGACTTGCAGGATGGGTCATTAGATTTGTAAGAGATGTTGCTACAATAGCTTTTTCGTGATGTCTCATTTCTCTTTTAACTAATAGATCACTAACATCTTAATATGGAACAGAGGGCCTGGTGCTGTAGCTTCAGCTCCAAACAAGCCAGGGCAGACAAGTAATCCCAATTCTGAAGATGAATTAGATGTGGGAGGCAAAAGAAGACGGCATGGACGGGTTCCAAGAGAAGCTGATACATTCTTAGCTGCTCCCAAGGCTCATCCTATCAGTTCTGAGCACAGGCGGATTCAAATTGATGTTGAACAATCACAAGCACTTGTTAGGAAACTTGACCTTGAAAAGGGAATAGAGGATAATATACTATCTAGGGCTGACAATGATAGATCACACAGAGATAAGTCTCACAGTGGCTCTAGTGGCCCAGTTGTGATTATACGTGGGTCAACCTCAGTCAAAGGTCTCGAGGGTGTTGAGTTACTTGATACACTGATTACTTACCTCTGGCGCATTCATGGTCTGGATTATTATGGAATGGCCGAGAAAAGTGAAGCTAAGGGTCTACGTCATGTGAGGGCTGAATCTAAAAGTTCTGATGTGAAAATTAACGGAACCGAGTGGGAAAAGAAACTAGATTCCCGTTGGCAGGAAAGATTGAAGGGCCAGGATCCGTTGGAGATAATGACTGCAAAGGAAAAGATAGACGCTGCTGCAGCTGAGTCGTTGGATCCATATGTCCGGAAAATTCGGGATGAGAAGTATGGGTGGAAGTATGGTTGTGGGGCAAAGGGTTGCACAAAACTCTTTCATGCTGCTGAGTTCGTTCATAAACATTTAAAGCTGAAACACCCTGAACTTGCCATGGAGGTTACTTCTAAAGTTCGTGAAGATTTATACTTTCAAAACTATATGAAGTATGTGCACCTCTTTGCTAATCTTTTTTACTCCAAGTGTCTTTTCTGAAATGGTGTTGATTAAAATTATTTGAAATTGCAGTGATGAAGATGCACCTGGTGGGATACCAATTATGCAGCAGCCATTACCGGTAAACTTCCATCTGTTATATTGGTTGTTAATGTTTCATCATGATCGTTAGTGTATGGGTTCTGATGTTTTTTGTTAATACTAAGTGATTGCAATATCCAAGTTGCTACTGGTGCCTACATTTATATGATTTGTGTTTTCACTAGGAGAATATGTCCTGCTGCTGGTAACACACAATTATGATTGGCAATTGTGCGATAAGGCATAAGAACAACAATTCCTACAAATTCATGTTTTTTTTCATCTCAACTGTTAGAACTATGCTATACATGCTAAAACTATTATGTCTGCCCAGAGATATGTTATCCAATAATCTTGCTGGTGACATGTTTTATTATTGTTGCATATGTATACTTTAGGGAATGTTTATCTGAATGGGGTCTGTTAGATTACTCTACATAAAGTTAGGATAAGATATGATTTTCTTTTTGTTGAAGTTGGAGTATAGAGTTTGTTACCATCTTATTGTGACTTTTACATGGAACAATACAGTTAAACGAGGTCGCACATCTTTCAGCAGAATTGGTGGAGTAACTAGATTATTTACGTCTTAAGAGTACCATCCAAGCGTTTTCCCCAATAATATACATAGGGGTAACCTATTCATTTTTGTTACTGCTCACTGTGATCACTGATTTCATTTCCAAAAAGGGCGTCTCTCTGATTGTTAGACATTAGAGGATAACTTTTTCTAGGCTTTTATTCTGAAAAAAGTATATTTGGTGATCTTGCTAGAAAGTTTGGTTTCTTAAAGAGTGCCACTGAGATGGAAGTGTGGTTTCTCTAATTAATCATCTTTGGTTGTGTGCCTTTTTCCTGGTTGAGTTGCTGGTTAGTGACATCATAGAATGTTCATTGATTATTGAAAGGGAGCCTTTTATGCATAGGGCTTGCCGGCTTGGTAAATTTTTTAACGTAAGTGTAGGTAAGTGTTTGGTGGTAAGTCTGCTTTACCGGATAACTTAATGCAATATAAGGTCTTATGTATAAGTTTCGAACCTTAAGGTTTCTGGCATAGCTTGCTATTTTTCTTGCATCTTTATCTGATACCATTTCATATGTAACGTACATCATGAGATGCCAGTTTAGTATCCATCTTTTGTAACTTCCATACCATTTAGATCATCAACTGGCACAATACCTGCTATGTTTATATTGCTGATAAGATATTTAAATCTCTTTGCAGAAGGACAGACCCCAGAGGCATAGGCCTGGTATTGGTAACCGATTGAAAGACGATCGAGGTAATCGTAGGGAACTTGATGGCAGAAACAATGGTGGTGAAAGATTTGATAGGGGTGAGAATCTAGAGTCCATGGACTTCCAGTCGAACAATGATGGTGGTGGAGGTGATCAGATATTTGATTCCTTTAGTGGACAAGGCCTTCATACTCCATTTTCTACAGACATTCCACCACCTCCAGTACTAATGCCCGTGCCTGGTGCTGGGTGAGCTTCATTGATCTTTATATGTTTGTGTGATGCATCATCCTTGTATTTTTTTTTCATTCCAGTAGTGTTAAAGTAAGCTGGTTAAGCTGTTAAGGGATTGGTTACCAGGTCAAAACAAGTATTGGTTGAAGCGGGTTTTTTAGGTTGACCCAAAACACTTTGTCTAAACAATTTTCAAATAGCTGTTATGATCACATTTTTGTATGGTTACAACCATACAATGCTAATCTGAACATATGAAAAAGTAATTTCATATGCTCTCTTCTTCGACAATGCACATTGGACTACTATTTTGGGACAAACCAAAATAGGAAGATGGACAATTGTTTTGGGATGGAGTGTTTTGTTATAGTAGATGTCACACTTGTTAGTATATTGGAATGGCTACAGTATGTCAGTATGTGGTGTAATATCTTATGTAAATATTATTGCAGTCCATTGGGCCCATTTGTCCCTGCTCCTCCTGAAGTTGCTATGCGGATGCTTCGTGATCAGGGCGGTCCTTCTCCTTTTGAAAGCGGCGGTAGAAATGGGCGAACTGGGGCTCAGATGAGTGGCCCTGCTCCAATAATTGCATTACCTCCATCATTTAGACAGGACCCACGTCGCTTAAGAAGGCAAGTTTTTGGTTTCGTTATAGCTTAATGTCTATACAATGATGCATGTTCCGTTACCAGCCCTTCTGCTATTAATGTTTTATAGTTTCAAAATATAAACCGTTTGAATCGTGAAAAACTTGGGTCCTTGTCACAAGAACCAAAACTCGGCTTCTACTTGCAATGGTTTTATATAGTGTGTACTACTACTGACTTCTTGGTTTAATTTGATATCTGCAGCTACCAAGACCTTGATGCCCCTGAGGATGAGGTTACAGTCATAGACTATAGGAGTCTGTAGACGGTTTTTGAAAATCCTGTGCCGGTGTCAGCACAGACTACTCACAAACGATGATGGTCATGTTTATCTAGGGGACATTTCAATACCAGCAATCAAGAACAAAGTTTGTATTATTTTGATCGTTGGGGAAGACGAAGTTGAGATTAAAATGAACTTGAAGTGGATATTCAAATCAGATTTTTCGAACACCTTTAAGATGCCTTTGTTATATTAGTTGCGGTGTTGTTTTTTCATGTCGGATAGTGTTGGCAGGTTTCTATGTATTTACGGCATCACACATTTTCTTTCAGTTGACTGAGTTTGCATTATAGATTGATGAATAGGACATCTGACACAATTTTTCCGTTTCACTTCACTCATTTGCATTCCTTGTTAAACCTAATTTGTGGGAGTATTTTAATTGTTCATTGCATATGACGAGTAGACCGCTTGCAAAAATAGAACAAAACTGATTTGTAGTTGCCATTTCAAGTAAACAAAAAATACTTGCTATAAATGCGCTAGCCTATATAGTACACGTTATCGTGTGTATTTATTTGCTCGTCTTCCTTGATGTCAACCCGTGATCTATTTGTTTTCATAACTTGTATGGCTCAAATAAGTTTCCTAGATGTCTGGTTCGTTAAAAAGCTGTTTCCGAGCCAAGAAATAAAATTCGACAACTCAGATGCATTCTACAGTCTTTGTTTATGTAATATTTTTTTTTCTACCTCCTCTTTATCCTTCTAATCTACTTTATATAATTGTCTATATACTTATCCTTTGATACCATTTTAAATGTCTCAGTTTGAAATTTTAAGTTTTTTTTCTTTGAACTTTTGACCGTAAATATTTATGTTTGTATTATATAATATTTGATGAAAATTCTACCTATAAAAAGTTACTTTTAAAACCTATTTCATTTATATAATGAAAAAATAACATTCAAAAGGTTAAACCAAGATATTTAAAATAGAAGGGACTGGATAATAATTTTACATGTACAACTGTACAAGACACCATGCATTTCAAAAAGTACGAGTGTACAACTTTAACTCGTGTAAGTTGAGTATGGTAAGTTAATGTATCAACAATATGGTGACAATTTTTTTCACACAAGTATATTATAGTTTGAGCTTTAAATTTATCGTTAGTATCATTACTCTTCGGTTTATTGTTAAAAGTGACGAATGAGGCTACCTTCTAAGAGTCTTCTAGGTTCATGTGCATAAAACTTAACAATAATCTGAAACATGTTTCAGAACATACTTTGAATCTATATACTGCAAAGAGCATATATATCTAAAGTTCAAACAAAAGAATTGATCTGTTATTTTCAAGGATACATGCACTTTACGAAAGTAACAAAGCGAAAAAAGATGATTTCATACTAGTATATACAAAATTCATTCACATGTAAAAACCTACAACACCTCTCTCTCAATAACAAGCAGAAGTTGGAAAAACCTCTCCGTTGGAGACATATGCTAGGGTTCGATTCTAGTTCCTTGCAAAAAAGGTCGGAGATTATCTGGAATCAGTTTCTCTACCTTTGGGTAGGGGTGAGGTTGTCTACATCTCACCACTCCTGTACCTCGTGGAATACGGGATTGGGTACCGTTGATTTTTTTTTTACCTTTTCTATCTTGATATTCTAAAGTTTAACATGAACATGTAATTAGACTAACTCAACAACTAATACGTAAAAAACAGCATTAAAAATATTGTTGCCATTACTGATGGTTATAGAATAGGAAAGAGAATGGAGAGATGGTTCCCCTATTTTCTTTGTTTCTTCGACGGAATCTCTGATGGTGATTCAGCCTGCAAAATAGATTCATCGCTCTTACATCAACATACTTAAAAATGTAGTAATCATAATTACATTCAGTGTAAATTCTGTATAGAATGTAAAAATTAGCTGATATGAAATCAAGTTTTCATATCTTTTAAGGAGTCTTAAAATGAATGAAAGCAAATGCAAATACTTTTTTATTCTTAAGAAACCCACTATGCAATATACCTACTATAAAAAACATGACTTCATGGCTTTTGGCCCTTTTAACAAAGCCGTCCAAACAAAGTCTTGGGCTGCTTTGATCGATAATTTAAATGGACTTCCTAACCTCTCTAATAGAGATTATACATTGCAAGTAAAATTTCTGTAGAAATGAACACAGGGTTTCTAATTTAATCGAACACATAAAATGAGCAGAATGCTGCATGAGCAAAAACTTACTGCATTTGAGAGCTGCTCACGGATATAAGCCATTGATCTCAACATGGCACCTAATGTATCTCCGGACACCTGAAACTTCACCTCGGATTCTCCTGAAGTAGAATCTGTATCTTGAAGCTGGAAACACATAGGTATATTAGTCAAAAGGTAAATTTGGAAATTAGATAATGAGCTTGTGAAATTATTTTCATTCTTGATATGTGAGTGCTATCTAATTACTTATAACAAATTTATCAACATAAACTAAAAGACAAGAATAAAACCATGAGAATCTATTTCAAGCTCGTATCTGATTCTCAAGTGGTAAATACATCGAACATTCAAGATAATTTATAATTTATAAAAAAAGAAGAAGATAATTTATAATTTTATACATTTAAATTAATAAGGCAAACTCCAAACTAAAATAGTTTTGAGTCACATTTATTACCGGGGAAACCCTTTTCCCAATAGTTTGTGTCACTTATAAACCTTTTGATAGGAACTAGAGGTGTACCAATTTTGACCCATTTACTCATGAATGGCTCAATATGGCTTATGTTATATCTCGAACGGGCCAAATTTAATAGTATAGGTGAAAGAGGGTTGGTCAAACAGATTGAACCAATGACTGTTTAAAAAAACTGAATGTCCAGCAACTCCAACCACCTCAGCCTACAATGTAAGATGTAAATCAAACTGACCCCGCTCAGACGGTGGCTCAACCAAATAATCCAGCTTAACCAAAAAAAATTTCTATTAAAATAAAGTTCCCCTTGGCTCAGCTGGGGATTGAACCTGGATTACTTCAAATGCTCCCATATTTGGAACCAAACACGAGAGGCAACCAATGTCTATATTTAACTACAAATTCCTTTACCATTTAATTCTAAGTAATATTAGTATTGGCTTTGTAGTCATAACCGACATCAACTATTTGTAGAATTTGTAAACACGGTATAGCAGTGTTTCTGGGCCCATCTATCAGTACTAAACAATGAACGTTTCAACCCAAATCTGATACAAACATTTTTTTCCAAAATGCCATACCTTCAAATTAATTACAGCAACCCTTTTTGCAGGGGAGGAGAGGTGTTCATTAATGTAAGCCATTGACCTCAACATGGGCTCTAGCGTAACTGTTGAGAGCTGAAACTTAACCTCAGATTCAATAGCCGGTGTCCTTCGATTATCTTGCAACTACAGGTAGCGATACTTATAGATCAGAGATAAGTAAAATAGGCAATCAGTTAACAAAAAAAAAGCACCAAGGATGCTATAGTCAAGTTCAAGGCCCTAATAACAGATCATCGTTTTAATTCAATATAATTACTAGGCTCCCCCATGAGTTTGGTATATTGCTGTGATGGAAATTGGAGCTGCCCCTCAATTTATAGATCAGACATACCTAACTACGATGGACTCAAAAAAAAAAAAAGCATCAAGGATGCTTTCAGGCCAAAGAGCCATATTACTGGTTATATTTTCAAGTTCAATATAATTATCAATCTTCCCCACGAGTTTGGCATATTGCTGCGGTGGAAATTAGATAAAGTTTTTTTCATCAAAACATGCATTAAACTATATTTTTCCCCTTAATATGAGGTTACAAGGTGATGAGGAGCCCTCCATCACACGATGTTTCATGGTAACAGCAATACTTTTTTGGAGAGCCACCAAGTAAAAAAAGTGTGTGCGTGTGTAAAATTTGTAATTATCATTACAAGTATCTTCACGTTGAAAGCTTAGCATGTTTTCATAATACATTCTCTTAATGATTTAGTGCCATATAAGCAAAATTGATATAAATGCAATGCAGCTGTCAACTAAATGAGAGAATGCAATTTCAAAAGTCTATTATTATTTACATAATTACATCTATTAATCTTTTGAGAGGCAAACACTTACACTCAACACACTACTTACACTAATTGTCACAAGTGAGACTTGAAGTCTTGAACCCACAACCCATTGATTAATGGGTCAGGGTCACACTCAAAACCACAAGGCCAATGTCCCTTTAGTTCAATGTTTTACAAAATAAATCACTATAAAACCAGAAAGAGAATAACCGGAGATGTTAATGAAGTATAGTTACTTGGGTCTTAATAGTTACTTCACAATACACAAGCAGACTACATAATATCATTATGAATCACCAAAAATGCAGATGATAAACGACATTTTCCAAATTATAATACTTTTATGAATTCAATGTATAAAAGTAGGAAGACATTTATTTAATAAAGTTTCTTTGTCCATTTACTAATCACAAATTATGAGAACTTATGGTTACTAGAGAAAATGAGAGCATTCTATCATTATGAATGATTCAGTTAATCCTTCAGTGAAGCAACTAGCCAGTGAGTCCTTAAGCTAATCATAAGTCTGATATCAAAGAGATCTTAAAACTAATTGATGACATTCTAAAAATCATTTCTCCCAGCACTATATTGATTTAAATCTCTCTGCATAAAATTCCATATGTCTTGCCACTTAAAGTGGCCCACTTTATAACACCAACCTCACTCCTTGATATACGTTAGGAGTCCATTCAATTCAATCTCAGTCTAATAGTGACTGAATGCAAAGTGGCTCACTTTATAACACCAACCTCACTCCTTGATATACGTTAGCAGTCCATTCAATTCAATCTCAGTCTAATAGTAATTGAATGCCTGGACACTAGGATATTCTTGCTATTTATGTTCAATTAAAAGAAGCAACTAAGATATTTTTTTCAAACTAACAAAGATAAGATTGAAATGCGTACCTTCAGGTTTATGACAGCTACTCTATTTGCTGGAGGCAAATTTCTATTTTCCATTACCCATGTCATTGACTTAAGACAAGGAAGAATCACCTGCGCGAAATGAAAACAATACAACTATAATTGCATCATTCTTTAGTACTACATAAAGAATTGCATATAGAGGTGAGGGAACGGGCAGGTTAGGGTTTGGGAACTGGTCGAGTTGACCCAGAACACCTTTTTGTCCAAAACTATGCTTTTGTAAATACTCGGTGTGCCAAACATGATTAGATAGATTATATTAGTACATAAACAAATGGGATTTTGATTGTTTTATGCATTAAAAAGACAATGGTGATCACTTTTGACCAGTTTTGACCAACTTCCTTTTGAGCTACGATTTGTTTATTTGACTCGCTATAGAGAACCATAACCCAAATTGACCCATTCAGAAGTAATTGCCTCATAATTCCACCTCTAAACGGATTATCGTACCATGTTGCCAGGATGGCCATCATCACTGCGCATAGAGACAGGGGCCATGCGGGGGAGATTTAAGTCAGTAACACGTTGAGGAAGTAGACCACCATCATTAAGCTTAAATCGTCTCATTACTTCATCTTGTCGCGGCCATAGTAAAGGTGTCATATCAGGTGCAGGAGAACTGGTCTTACGGTTTTCATAACCAACAACACTGGCCCGTGAACTAGGTGGTGCAAAACTTGCCACATTTGTCTTTGCAGCGGCAACCTTCTTCCCGCCTTCTCTAAGGAAAGCCATAGCCAAAGTAAATGTATCCGGAGCAATGGCCCCTTCCTCAGCAAATTTAATAGCTTGCCGAATTAATTGATTGTAACGAAAACCTAATGAGTCGGGCTCGTTTCCTTTCACGTATAACTCTAACGAATAGTTACATTTTGCATCTCTTGTCCATCTTCTTAGAATGTACTGGGACGGCAATGTGAGTACATTTGTCACTGTAAAGACGGTCAAAATATGTCTACAAATAATTCCGGAATACTCAAACATCTGGCAGCTGCAATTTGCTCTTAACTCCCCAATATTAAAGGAGACAATATACGCTTTCTGGTCGTCTTCAAATTTTGCAACCCTAAATGTGCTTACAGCACCATCGCCGTCAATCCTGTTTGCTGTATACACAAACGTTTCAACCAACTCTTCTTGAAATTTTGAAAATATGGCTTTTGTATAGGAATTTGCCGCTTGTTTCTCCATCGGTGATGGTGTTCTCAATACCGGAGTGGTGCAAATTGTATCAAAATCTGCTTCTATTTCCTTCTCAATTGAGTTCTCCAAAGCTCTTTCATACTGTCTAAAGAACAAAGGCACGGTAGTGTGTTCGTTTACATAACCATCAAAAAAAGAGCTTTCAAAACCATGGTTGGAAGAAAAGCCAGCAAAAAAGGTATCACGGAAATATGCCGGGGCCCATTGTTGTCGCACAGCATATAACATTTGCAACCAATCATTTCTTCTAAGATCATATCTATCAAGAATAGAATCCCATGCCAATTCGAACTCATTAATTGTTTCTGTCAAATTGATGCAATTATATAACTCGGTCTGAAAATTAGGATGCATGTGACACACATATGCCAACCTTTCATGACCTTCTCTAAGTACATGCCACTTGCTGATACAATGACGAGTTCTCGGAAAAACATTTGCAACTGCAGCCTGTACAGATTTCTCAGAATCAGTGATTAAAGAGATGGGGGCTTGATCACCCATGGCAGCAAGAAATGTCTTGAAAAGCCATGTATACGTACACTCGGAATCATCTAGAAGCAATGCACAACCGAACAAAATTGTTTGACCATGATGGTTCACGCCCGTAAAAGGAGCAAATGGTACTTTATAATGTTTCACTCTGTACATCGTGTCGAGTGTAACAGCATCACCAAAATGACTGTAAGCGGTTCTAGACCGAGCGTCAGCCCAAAACACATTAGCCATACGGTTATCATCGTCCAGCTGTATGGCGTAGTAAAAACCTGGGTTCTCAGCCTGCATTTTCCTGAAGTAATCAAGAAGATTTTGAGCATCTTTTCCGAATGACCTTTTACTAGTAGAATGCCCAACAGAATTAATTATAGAATCTGAAATCTGGACCCCACGGTTTGATTCCATAGAAGTACTCCTAGAGAGATACATAACACCATTAGGAACAACTCCTACCATCGGGTGACTTTCAGATGTATTCGTCGTTGCCCCAGAAAATTGTCGTTTTTGTCGATGATAATTCATTTTATGAGTATTTGTGAGCGGGTGATTATGTTCCTTCACAAACTTTGTGACAACCCAATTATTTTGACTTTTTGATTTGATCCTAAGCATTGCATTACAGCCATCTCCTGATGCAGCACACAAAAATTCAAAAACCGCAAGGTTTGTATCAGACATGGATCGGATATTCTGATTAACACATGTTGTGAACCCACTGCGTTTAGCATACTCATTGTAAAATGTCTTGGCAGCATCAGCATATGTAAATTCTAGACCCACATGCGGCTCGGTTTCCATATATTTATCATGAGGTGTAAGAACTCCAACGGGGTCTGGTCTACCATTTAAATCATCAAAGCGATCAAAGGCAACACTATGTTGCCCCATGATCTCCTCTTCTATGCTCATCAGTCCATCCATACCGAAGCAAACTTGTAAGGATGTTTTACAAATACTCCACTTTGTTTTTGCATATTTCCAGATATGAAAAGAATCATAAAGGGCTTTAAACTTCAACCAAAAATATAGAGGACCTGCTGTTTTAGAAGGACGAACACTCCAATGACTGATATAGAATTCCAACAAAAGTAAATGGATCAAATACAAATTTATATCATAACTAAGATAGGATTCAAATGGAATATTTTTCGATTATAATGAACAACATCCAACAATTGGAATGACAGCAACATGGGTCCTTTACCAGGAAAACTTAAAGTCAATTGATATCTGGCAACATAATGCTACTAAATAGTCTGATATGTTTGCATAAGAGTCGGAAATAGTAAAATTTAATCTTTGTAGTTATTGCCCCTATTTATTCAATTTACGTTGATGATGAGGAATTAAGTAAAGAGTATTATTGCGACCAAAAGAAAACTTAATTTATAAATCGGGGTGGTCATCTCACTTAACTAAATCCAAACAAGAATTTACCTAATTTTTAATGAAAAATATATTATCACAATAAAATGAAAAACAAAAATTACTAAACAAAAAAGTTTGCACGTTGATAACCTTACAAAAATCATAGCATAAGAAAATATGTATCTTGTTTAAGCAACCGATCCAACATTCTTATTCTATGCACATCCACGACTGCACCTAATTTAGGTTTCATTCCCATATTCTTCTATTCAATGATATGAGGGTCACAACTTGTCAAAAGCCAACACATTGTTTCTCAAAGAGAACCAACACCATCCCCTACATTGCCATCGTCAAAAGCCCAACATGTTCTGTGTTTAACATGATACCTACTTTCGACCAGCATCCGGATATGTAAAACTATTCTCTATGTGTTCTATATATATCCTGGTACATGTGTATATCTACATACAATTCTAAAATAAAAGCTCACCTAAAACTTTTTACTTAATCATTCAATTCCAAAGTAAGACAATTAAAAAACAATACTCTGAGCAGGAAAACATAACACATACTGTACATTTTATTAACTATATATATATATAAATATATATATATATATACACTACTATATAAAGATTATACAAAAACCAAAATGTAAGAAATTTAAATTAAAAAAAAATGCTTTATAAAAGCTAAAATCTATATTCTATGAAAATATCATCAAAATGTACTTATATTCATATTTCCGTACAATAAACTTGTTTTTTATGTAAATTGTTAATTAAATTACACACACACACACACACA
The DNA here is from genome assembly GCA_034093135.1 of Erigeron breviscapus. Lineage (NCBI taxonomy): Eukaryota > Viridiplantae > Streptophyta > Magnoliopsida > Asterales > Asteraceae > Erigeron > Erigeron breviscapus. The sequence goes on along the minus strand of CM067174.1, from coordinate 72,641,951 downwards.
TATATATATACACGAATTATACATGTGTGAACCAGAACCTATAATAAAATAAATAAATAAATGAAAAAATTATGTACGTATAGATATATGTATGTATACCTTAGATAGATTGATTGAAGGAGAGAGATGAAGGTGGTTGTTAGGGTTCCGTTTCAGGTGGTATTCACCGGGGAGAGTGAGTGATTTGTTATCAGGATAAATTACATTAATCATAACTTGATGGAAACTACACTGGTAACGCCTACGATTTAAAAATTACGAAACACATACCCATCGTTGTCAAAAACTTACACTGGACATACCTATCGTTGACGGTCGTCTATTTGGTCGTTAAGTCAAGTCACGTGCCGTGCATGTGAGGTATCAAAACCGTAATTTCGTGTATACTTCAGGTATCATCCATGTAATTTACCCTAATAAAAAATTATTAAGATATTTATATTTATATTTCATTTATTAAAGTAGGTAGATATTCTATATTAAAATTCACATATATATACATATATTTATTTTTTTTAAAAACCTGTTTCAAAATAAAAAATAAAAAATTTATGAAAGGATGTCATCAAACGATACAGGTTTAGGCTTAGAAACTCTAAGGTCAGACTAACGACTAACCCTAGAACTTCAAACCCAAAATGCTACAGATTGTTAATCTGAGGTATATTCCAAAACCGTGACGAGTCTTCGACTTTGCTTTACCCCTCTAATATGAGGGGGATGTCATCAAACCATACGAAAAAATTATATTGCTTTCTTAATTTTTTTTTTCTTTTGTATCTTTTTAAATAGGTTTCTATTAAAAAGAATAAATTATAAAAAATAAAATAAAATAATAATAAAATAATATAAAAGTTAAAATTTTATTGGTTTTCATGGTTCTCATCCTTGTTATATTCACTATACACATATAACAAAATAATAATGACATATATAATAATAAATGCATTCTTGTATCAACTATTTTTCTCGATATACTTTTCATTAAGAACAAAAATTATTTTTTCATAATAAATTTCATATCTACCCAACTTAATAACTGAAGTATAAATAAAACTCTAAAATTCTTAATAATTATTTTTATGGTGAATTACAAGTATAATACCTGAAGTATGCACGAAATTACGGTTTTGATACCTCACATGCACAACACGTGACTTGACTTAACGGCCAAATAGACGACCGTCAGTGATAGGTATGGTCAGTGTAAGTTTTTGACAACGATGGGTATGTCTCGCGTAATTTTTAAATTGTAGGTATGACCAGTGTAGTTTCGAACAAAACTCGGGTATGATTTTTGTAATTTACCCTTGTTATTATGGACCTTCTTAGCTAACGGGGTATTATGATCGTCGGATTAAATATCTAACGGCTATCATTAGGGGTTTCATAACAAAAAATTGACCTGAGCGGTTCGGACCCAACCCCGCGAAACAGGTTGGTCTTGCTATTTATTCAGTAAGTTATTTGTACCACAAAAGTTATCAAGTTTTAGTGCATTAAATACTTGTAAGTATAGGGTACGTGTAAGACTTCAGCATTATACGGTAAAGTTTTCCTGATGTCGTATACCGACTGAATGTTAAGAAAAAAATAAATAAATAAAATTTATCAACCTTTCAAATTAGTCATGGATTCAAAGTGTTACAAATTTGATATCTTTAAAAAGTTTTTTTTTTACCTCCAATAAAATGAAATTTGGATTGCAAGCTAGGATATCTCTAATTTTTAATGGTCAAAGGCTACCATTATTGTGGATCGAAACCCGCAACTGATAATTATTCCAACCGAATGGAAGCCATACCAACTAAGATGCATCAATTCTACTAAAAACCCTTACAATGGTCAAGCCAATGATTGAACTTTCAGGTCATGAGTAAAATTTGGATGTCTCACCACTCTAACTCTAAACCAGCTTTTATGATATATATGATTAAAATTTAAAAGTCTAAACATGTTTAGAAAATGATTAAACACATGAAAATATTGAAAGTGGCATAAAGAAAGCAAAATATTGAAGTGTATGTGCCAACGGTTAGAATTAATTATACTTTGACATGTAAATTTTAATCGTATTATTATATGGGAAAAGTGAATATGAATTTTTCTTTATCTAAATTTAGATTATGAATCTCTTACACATCGATCCATATCATTTATTTATTATACAACAAATACTAAGATATGTAAATGTGAGAGATTCATCATTTACGTTTAAATTAGAGACAATTCATGTTCAATTTTATTTTATTATTTCTATAATATTTTATCTTTCATTAATAAATTTATTATTGATTTGATTTTAAGAAAGATATTTGACTTGGGAAAGGATATTTTCTACTGTACAATGTAATATAGGTAGGATCTTAAGTTATATGGTTAATGCATTAATATATGAATACTGTATGAAAAAAAATAAAAAAATAATCGTTTTCTTATGATAATTGCAAACCAGCATGTATATTATTTTTAAATTGGCCCAAATAGTTAATGCAATGATTGGATAGCCCAAACATATATAAAAATATAAACTTGCAATCCATATACTGGGCTTCTCACATTTACCATTTTACTCTAGTGTAGTGACTAGTCTAGTAGTCTACGCAAACAGCAATCCAAACTTTGTACGGTAAAAAAGTAGAAATGAAAATCTGACCAATCAAATATTGAAAGCTAGCTGTATCTCCTTTTACCATTATGACCAAAATCAAAAACTAAAAAAAAAATTCCCCATGTCTAGTTTTTCTTCTCTATTTTTCCACATTTTCAGTTGAACAAAAAGCGTGGATATGTAGCCAACACTTGATCCACTTATTCACTTAACCCTAGCTATTGCATCTTTGTTTCAATTTGATAAAATAGTGTTGATATATAGTATAATAATTGCTAAGAACATATGAACTTTTTATTATAATGAAAACTATTATTTAAATGACGTGTCTTTGAAATATCTTGTTTTATTAGTTTCTCAAAACCTTCATATATATGGTTTCGAATCAAAGTGTAATATGTTCAGATAGCCGTTTTAATGTCTACTAAGACTCATAAAAATCTAAATTTTATATTAAAAAGAAAATTATGGTTTACCCCGATTCATTATGCAAATATTAAATCGTGTTAGTTCTTTTGAAGCGTCGATGTTTCCTACTTCAATTCAATTCAATGTACAACCCCAAAGTGCAAAACTTAGCAAAATAATGGTCTGCCTCATTTGAAAGCTTTATTGATTTCCATGTGATCATTCATTTTTTCTTTTTCCTTTTTTATATGGTGTGGATTTTAGAATTGCTTGTTCTTTTTGTTATTTTTTCTCTTCGGTTACATTGTGTTTAAAAGAATGTTTAGTTCAATTTTATTTGTGATTTTTTTCCACCATGCTACAAGCCTACAAACACACCACACAATGTAAAGACAAAAAGTTACCGGATGTATATATTCTTAAGGTGAGACAATTTTTAAATTACTTTTTTGGTTTTTTATATCTATTTCAAAAATGTGGTTAATAATATATATGCCCAAAAGTTTGAGCTCCATTTTATGTTCATCTCTTTGTAAAACTATTTGGCCAAGTGTGGTTCATACACATATATGTCAAATATATCATCTCCAACAAGTACATTTTGATTATGAAATGTTCACTTCGGATGCCAAGATGTTACTTTGAATGTAATAAATTAACACTGAAGGACGATTTTGCGGCATGTATACAATGACAATGCATATGTTTTATGTTAATAAATGTTGTGACTTATAGATCTAGAGAGAGTACTATACTACTATTCATAGAATTCAGTCCGATTCACTATTAAAGAGGTGAAATGGACATAAAAACACAAGTAAACATTCAAATAGTTTTTTGGCTAATTTTTTATCTGTGTTATGATGATTACATATAGGGCAACCAGGTGAAACTCGTACATTGCACCGGTCTATTTTATTTTTTATTTAATTCATCATAAATAACCTATACTAAAAATTATGATATAACGTAAAGTGAATAATAGATGTCCATATGAAATGAACATTAAAAATGATTCAGTTATAAAAATGTCCACAAAATGAATAATTATAATTGCACAAGAAATATTGCAAAACTGAATGAAACTAAACAAAGATTAAATATATATAGTTAAGAGATCAAGTGACAACCAAAAATAGGGGTGAGAACTGAGAGCCACTAACAAACCATCTTTAAGGGTGGAGACCCTGCGACTAAGGGCTACGCCCGTACCGTATCTAACAATCGTCATCTCTTGGATCGCCGCCATCAAATCCAAATTATTCACAGATGCGTCCATTGACAACCCCTTTATATCAGATAAGGGCAACGCTCGTACCGTATCCATCCGTTTTCAACACATAAAATTTTATTTTTAAAAAAATAAATAAATTTGAAATGAGTTTTTATAAAAAAGATTAAAAATCAAAATAAAAAAATCACAAAAGGAAAAAAGAGTAAGGGAAAATAATAGTTCTCACATACTCACCCTTTAAAGGGGAAATATACATATAAAGGAATGATTAATGACACAAAAACTCCTTAAAAACAAATTTTAAGAAATCTCAAATATTAATTCATAGTGTCGTTGAGCTATCACCAGTAATATATATCGTAGTGTCATACATGTACAACCAAATAACTATAACTACGTATTAAAAAAAGAAAAGAATTTACAGAAACAAAAATAAGAGTAAGGTCAAAACAACTAAAAGTATTCAATCATATCAACAATTTGTATAATCCAATTACGAAGAAAATAAAGCCTTTCATTGGTAATCTAAGTAGGTATACAGGTCAAGTAATGGCACCAGCTACAATACTTGTTACCATTTCTCCTTTGAAAAGTATGACGAGCCCAACCATAAATCTGCAATAATCCATAAGTTATTTTCTGTTATCAGTGATGAGTACATAAAATCACAACTGAAGTCAAGTTTGGCATATAAAACTGAGATTGGACAAGTATGATTAATTTGTCATGTGATGAATAGCTAATGTCTAAAGGTGTTAATTTCGACGAATTGACTCATAAGTGGGTTACTTCGGCTACATTGTCCTGTCTTTTCCAAAAATTAAATCTCTCAATACAGTTATGTGGTGTGTGTCCAACTTACAACACTTGTGTAGTGTGTATATAACTTTCAATTGCTATCTTGACACGGCATCCATATAAGTTGCAACGTTATATGGTGATGGGTGATATATTCATTCGAGATGTTAAATGGGGAGTAATGGGCTGGTTGTTATGGTAATCCACCAGACCATATAAGATTAAGAAGTTTAAAATTGTTTTTTGTATTTCTTATGAGATAATCAGAAAGAAAAAGACTATTTTTTTGTCTTATTTTTAAGGCAGTGAAGAATCACTTTGTTGCTATGTCTATGCATGTAGAAAGGGCCATGTTCATTCAATAACAGGAAACAAAAAAGTTGGTTGACACTTTGATATGATTTCAATGAACGATTATACAGTATGCAGTAAAAAGAATATAAGAGAGGACCAAACCTGTAAGGGGGGGATTGCAGTTTCACTATCCTTGAGCTTCTTTCTTGTTCATCAACTGAAAATGGTCTCGGTTCTAAGACAAACCTGGTCATCATATAGAAAAATACATCAATAACATATAAGTTGAAATACACTAATCGAGACATCATATAGATTCTTTTGCTTCAAAATTAGAGATTGAAGACATCTTTTACCATCTCAGTCCAAGTTACCATGAGAGATACTGTAACAGCCAATTGTTATCAATATCAGTAATCAATCACAAGCAACGAAAAACGGGAAAAAAAGAAAACTAAAAAGAGAATGGCGTTTGGGAATCATTAATTTTTTTTCAATGTAGAACCCTATTGCAATATACTCCGTATATGCGTACAATGGTTATCAGGTGCTCATGTTGACCCTGCAAAACATAACAAAATTATGAATCAATGAAAAACCTAAAAAATTGAGAATGTCAATGTTCCATGAGTGCATTAATGAGAGACATAATCTTTTACACAAAAACTATACCTTCCGAATCAGAGAGCACCCACATAATTACATGAAATCAGGAAAACTAAGCTTGTTGTTCCGTACTTAAAGATTTATATGTGTTTGTGTCATTAGACGGCTGTCTCGATTAAGTACGTTTCTTTTCCCCGTCCAAAAAAATAAGCACGTTCCTTTTCGCTTTCCATGATTCGCATCTAGTTTTGAACCTAAGCGCGTTTCTTTTTGGTTTCACTTAAGCACAAATCTTACTAAACTAAATATAGCATATGATCAAAACTAACTTCACTTATGCATAATCTAACAAAAAGCGATATACACAAAATCATTGAGTCCATGATGCACCAGGGTCACCAAATCCCAGAAATCAATATGCACCATTTTATAGGCATGAAAAACTATATTGCATATATTTATATCATCAAAACCGAAATGAACAAACCTTTGGGCAACTGCTGGCCGAAACCGACAGCAATAGCTTCATTTTCACAGCATCAAACAAACACAAACTACTATAAACATTTAAGAATCCTAACAGCTAACCTCAAAATTCCGTCAAAAACTATGGTACCACCTTAAGAAGATAAAAAAAAAACACTTTTTATCCTCTTCAAGATTTCACTGATACTTTTGCTTCTTTATTAACAACAATCCATACAAAACAACAACCCCCACTTTTGCATGTAGAATTAAATACTGATTGTGTTGGGAATGAGCCCATAGAAATAGCAATCAAAATAAAGCATAAAAGTGTTACTATGTACGCCATCTTCTGCAAGTGATATTCAAACAATTGTTAGCTGCTACTTTTGTCCTGTAATTTCAATTGAAATATATATATATACTATATAATCCAAAATATCAACCATGCAAGTTCCTTTAAATACAAAAAATACATAAGATTTCACTCCAAAAAACACATAAGCTGGAGAAGACTGGATATAATGAAATCATGGACAATCTCAACTTTGAGCTTCCTGATAGCTGTGAAAACTATATCGACACATAAGTTCCTTTAAATATCAACGATGCAATTGTAAAGATGAACCGTAATCTCTAAAACAATTAAACAAATTATGCAAAAGGACACGGCTGCTTTGTCTATTCACAATAATCCAAACAACCCTATATATGTTACTATATCGACATGCTTGTGTGCAATTGCTGTACTTTCATGAATTAATAATCAAAACCACCGGGTACGAAGCTTGAATGAAAAAAACATCAACTTTAACCAGAAGTAACACACTATTATTTAAGTTGCTTTTCATAAAGATACTTCCAGTTTTTAAAATTTAGAGATGAACAATATATATTTGATGACCACTAATCTAATAGAAGCACACCATTAGCAATGATATATAATAATCTTATAAGAATATATCAAACAAACTACAATCCTAATATCAAATGCAATGGCATCGATCGTTATTATCACCATTCATCATCATCAACTCAAATTAATTTTCAATTATAAAAGTCACAAAAAACAATAACTAAATCCGATACAGTAACAAAAAAATTTTCAGTTATAAAAATCACTAAAACCACATACATCGATCCTGCAAAACATTATACATAAATAAATCTAACTTTCATTATTTCTATTCACAAAATACTATTTTAATCAAAAAAAATTTATATTTTCAAAACCCCATTCCGAAATCCCTATATATATAACAATTTTCATGGTTTCTATTCACAAACATACAAACAAAGATTGATTAAACTAAAATACAGTGAAAGGATCTAAAAATCTAACCTGAAATAGGTGTTGATATCGTGATGCTGATAGTGGGCATAAAAAAAAGACCCTGATAGCGTGATGCGTTTGATATATATGTGGATATAGCCATTTAATTTAAAACTCTAAATCCCTAATGTTTAGAGATTGAAAATAGGAAGGGATTTTGGGAAATTGGTTACCAACCGATGAGAAAGAATCTGAGATTATAACTATTTCCTAAATTTGTGTTGGATTGGAATGATGATTTATTAACAGTGAATTTCCCATAAATAAACATAACCACCGTTGGTTCAGCTGGTAAAGATGCTGAAACATACATACATATAAAGGCTAACTTAAGGCTCATTTGTTTATGTGGACTTTACACATTATGTGGCTGCTGTCGTGTCGTTTAAATTGAGAGTGTCACGAACACTTTCTGATAATTGAGAGTGTCCTTTTATATATAGAGAGAGATAATATATAGATAATGGTTGTCAACTATTGTGATATTATACATGTCAAAAAAAAGTTTGACTTGTTAGTAATTCTAAACAAACTTACATTCACTTTCATCACTTTTAAACTATCAAATAATTAGAGAATGAACCAAGATTTAGATAAACCAACTACAGATAACAGATGGAGATTTATATAAAGACAAAACGTAATTATCTAATGAGGAAACTAACCCAAATACCCCGTGACAGTACGTGAAGTATGTGACATTCCCCTCTACTTCTTTATCTATCACACATAAAATAAAAATGTCACCTAATCAATACGAGTAATCACGTGGCACACATGGAATTAAAATTATAAATTCATATTAAAAAAAGCCAAAAATTATGATTAAAAACAATACAGAACCAGAATATATATAAAATGTAGAAAAAAGAAACCTAAAATGAGAATTAGCAAAATATAACATTAGAGTATTCTCATGATAACTAATTGCTAATTAACTAGATAAGCTGTAGTTAATCTATTCGGCATAACTGACATGCCATTTGAAATCCCCATAGGAGTACTAACCACATGTATCCCTCGCTTGAGCGTTTTTGAAACAACGTCATATCATCTTCTGGTATGCCAACATACATGTTTGAGATAACCTTAGTTTGAATTATACATTTAGGAATAGGAACACTAAAGTGCTAAGGAGACTATAAACTTGAAACGGATATAAATGTGGAATCAGGTGTAATCACGCAGGCCATCACTAATAAACGAGGAAATCTTGACAACATACATATTTGAGATAACCTTAGTTTGTAATCTATTGATTTTGGGGGGTCTTTTTCGATGTATGTGGTGAGGTTAAATAATTATTGTAGTTTTTATTAGGTGTTGCAAGAATAGTGTTATCATATATTTGTGCTCTTCGAAGTTCCAGTAATTATATTATCACATGTTAAGTATGTGATGTAGACTATAAGATAAACACAATTGACCTTGTTTATTCAAGTGAATAACAATTCTTTTAATTATAATTGATTCAAAAAAGTGCAAGCCTTACCATGAGGTTATTCTACCGCCGAGTTAAAAGGAAAAAAAAAAAAAAAAAAAAAAAAAAAAAAAAAAAAAAAAAAAAAAAAAAAAAAAAAAAAAAAAAAAAAAAAAAAAAAAAAAAAAAAAAAAAAAAAAAAAAAAAAAAAAAAAAAAAAAAAAAAAAAAAAAAAAAAAAAAAAAAAAAAAAAAAAAAAAAAAAAAAAAAAAAAAAAAAAAAAAAAAAAAAAAAAAAAAAAAAAAAAAAAAAAAAAAAAAAAAAAAAAAAAAAAAAAAAAAAAAAAAAAAAAAAAAAAAAAAAAAAAAAAAAAAAAAAAAAAAAAAAAAAAAAAAAAAAAAAAAAAAAAAAAAAAAAAAAAAAAAAAAAAAAAAAAAAAAAAAAAAAAAAAAAAAAAAAAAAAAAAAAAAAAAAAAAAAAAAAAAAAAAAAAAAAAAAAAAAAAAAAAAAAAAAAAAAAAAAAAAAAAAAAAAAAAAAAAAAAAAAAAAAAAAAAAAAAAAAAAAAAAAAAAAAAAAAAAAAAAAAAAAAAAAAAAAAAAAAAAAAAAAAAAAAAAAAAAAAAAAAAAAAAAAAAAAAAAAAAAAAAAAAAAAAAAAAAAAAAAAAAAAAAAAAAAAAAAAAAAAAAAAAAAAAAAAAAAAAAAAAAAAAAAAAAAAAAAAAAAAAAAAAAAAAAAAAAAAAAAAAAAAAAAAAAAAAAAAAAAAAAAAAAAAAAAAAAAAAAAAAAAAAAAAAAAAAAAAAAAAAAAAAAAAAAAAAAAAAAAAAAAAAAAAAAAAAAAAAAAAAAAAAAAAAAAAAAAAAAAAAAAAAAAAAAAAAAAAAAAAAAAAAAAAAAAAAAAAAAAAAAAAAAAAAAAAAAAAAAAAAAAAAAAAAAAAAAAAAAAAAAAAAAAAAAAAAAAAAAAAAAAAAAAAAAAAAAAAAAAAAAAAAAAAAAAAAAAAAAAAAAAAAAAAAAAAAAAAAAAAAAAAAAAAAAAAAAAAAAAAAAAAAAAAAAAAAAAAAAAAAAAAAAAAAAAAAAAAAAAAAAAAAAAAAAAAAAAAAAAAAAAAAAAAAAAAAAAAAAAAAAAAAAAAAAAAAAAAAAAAAAAAAAAAAAAAAAAAAAAAAAAAAAAAAAAAAAAAAAAAAAAAAAAAAAAAAAAAAAAAAAAAAAAAAAAAAAAAAAAAAAAAAAAAAAAAAAAAAAAAAAAAAAAAAAAAAAAAAAAAAAAAAAAAAACAAACAAACAAACTAATATTGGTCCTGATCCCACTTGGGACTCGGTATCATTTTCTGGTACCCGGACGGACTCGGGACTTTCCGCTCGTCCTTAAATATAACATATGGGTGCTAATCTGTACATCATCACTTTTTAATCGTACACTATCAAATATCTATAATATGATTATATTGTACAATATCTTAAAGTATATATTTAATTATATATGGTTAAAAATAGATGGTATATATCACCCATAGCATTAGCTAGATAGATAGCGAAATAACCAATATAAATTTAAAGATATTCGTGTGTACACACATGGTCATTACACACAACGTCACTCCTAGCATTTTATTAACCAATGAAACAAAATATTGATGATTATAAAATGATACCAACCAATACTTATTAGTTTTAGATGAAACAGTACCTACATTCCTACAATACGACTTTTGTAAAACTAATAAATACTTAATTGATACTTTGTGTAAAAAATTACATAGAGACAAAAATAAGTTATAGGAAATCCGTGTGCACACGAGTTGAGTACGTAGTATTTGATTTGTTAATGAAACGAAAATAAAGATGAATGCTAGTGTGACAACTCGTAATTAATTAACATCGGGTTAGTCCTAATCTCAATCAGACAGTCATTTGACGTGGAACTTATTAGACTTTTGGACTTTTGACTTAGTCAAATTAGACGTATCTTGATGACGTAGACTATTAGCTATTTAGACGAATGCCGAGTCTGAAAATAATGTTAAATAAAGATTTAAATGTTATAATTGAACACAGTTGTTAGACTGTCAAAACCTAATATTTCTAATAGTTCTGGCTCACTGCGGCGCAGTGAGCATTTCTGGCTCACTGCGGCGCAGTGAGCATAGTTCTGGCTCACTGCGGCGCAGTGAGCATAGTTCTGGCTCACTGCGGCGCAGTGAGCATAGTTCTGGCTCACTGCGGCGCAGTGAGCATAGTTCTGGCTCACTGCGGCGCAGTGAGCATAGTTCTGGCTCACTGCGGCGCAGTGAGCATAGTTCTGGCTCACTGCGGCGCAGTGAGCATAGTTCTGGCTCACTGCGGCGCAGTGAGCATAGTTCTGGCTCACTGCGGCGCAGTGAGCATAGTTCTGGCTCACTGCGGCGCAGTGAGCATAGTTCTGGCTCACTGCGGCGCAGTGAGCTAGTTCTGGCTCACTGCGGCGCAGTGAGCATAGTTCTGGCTCACTGCGGCGCAGTGAGCATAGTTCTGGCTCACTGCGGCGCAGTGAGCATAGTTCTGGCTCACTGCGGCGCAGTGAGCATAGTTCTGGCTCACTGCGGCGCAGTGAGCATAGTTCTGGCTCACTGCGGCGCAGTGAGCATAGTTCTGGCTCACTGCGGCGCAGTGAGCATAGTTCTGGCTCACTGCGGCGCAGTGAGCATAGTTCTGGCTCACTGCGGCGCAGTGAGCATAGTTCTGGCTCACTGCGGCGCAGTGAGCATAGTTCTGGCTCACTGCGGCGCAGTGAGCATAGTTCTGGCTCACTGCGGCGCAGTGAGCATAGTTCTGGCTCACTGCGGCGCAGTGGCTAGTTCTGGCTCACTGCGGCGCAGTGAGCATAGTTCTGGCTCACTGCGGCGCAGTGAGCATAGTTCTGGCTCACTGCGGCGCAGTGAGCATAGTTCTGGCTCACTGCGGCGCAGTGAGCATAGTTCTGGCTCACTGCGGCGCAGTGAGCATAGTTCTGGCTCACTGCGGCGCAGTGAGCATAGTTCTGGCTCACTGCGGCGCAGTGAGCATAGTTCTGGCTCACTGCGGCGCAGTGAGCATAGTTCTGGCTCACTGCGGCGCAGTGAGCATAGTTCTGGCTCACTGCGGCGCAGTGAGCATAGTTCTGGCTCACTGCGGCGCAGTGAGCATAGTTCTGGCTCACTGCGGCGCAGTGAGCATAGTTCTGGCTCACTGCGGCGCAGTGAGCATAGTTCTGGCTCACTGCGGCGCAGTGAGCATAGTTCTGGCTCACTGCGGCGCAGTGAGCATAGTTCTGGCTCACTGCGGCGCAGTGAGCATAGTTCTGGCTCACTGCGGCGCAGTGAGCATAGTTCTGGCTCACTGCGGCGCAGTGGCTAACTGGTCTGGCTCACTGCGGCGCAGTGAGCATAGTTCTGGCTCACTGCGGCGCAGTGGCTAGTTCTGGCTCACTGCGGCGCAGTGAGCATAGTTCTGGCTCACTGCGGCGCAGTGAGCATAGTTCTGGCTCACTGCGGCGCAGTGAGCATAGTTCTGGCTCACTGCGGCGCAGTGAGCAAGTTCTGGCTCACTGCGGCGCAGTGAGCATTTCTGGCTCACTGCGGCGCAGTGAGCATAGTTCTGGCTCACTGCGGCGCAGTGAGCATAGTTCTGGCTCACTGCGGCGCAGTGAGCATAGTTCTGGCTCACTGCGGCGCAGTGAGCATAGTTCTGGCTCACTGCGGCGCAGTGAGCATAGTTCTGGCTCACTGCGGCGCAGTGAGCATAGTTCTGGCTCACTGCGGCGCAGTGAGCATAGTTCTGGCTCACTGCGGCGCAGTGAGCATAGTTCTGGCTCACTGCGGCGCAGTGAGCATAGTTCTGGCTCACTGCGGCGCAGTGAGCATAGTTCTGGCTCACTGCGGCGCAGTGAGCATAGTTCTGGCTCACTGCGGCGCAGTGAGCAAGTTCTGGCTCACTGCGGCGCAGTGAGCATAGTTCTGGCTCACTGCGGCGCAGTGGCATAGTTCTGGCTCACTGCGGCGCAGTGAGCATAGTTCTGGCTCACTGCGGCGCAGTGAGCTAGTTCTGGCTCACTGCGGCGCAGTGAGCATAGTTCTGGCTCACTGCGGCGCAGTGAGCATAGTTCTGGCTCACTGCGGCGCAGTGAGCTAGTTCTGGCTCACTGCGGCGCAGTGAGCATATTTTTAGCTCACTGCGGCGCAGTGAGCTTGGCGATGGCTCACTGCGGCGCAGTGTCTTTTCTCGGCCCTTTTGTTCACTTAGCCCACTGCGGCGCAGTGAGCATAGTTCTGGCTCACTGCGGCGCAGTGGTAACTAGCTGGAACCTTTGACTTTTTATTCAAATTTAGGTTAGACTTCGGTCTGAACCGTCTTGTCATATTATTTAGGTTAGACTTCGGTCTGAACCGTCTTGTCATATGATTTAGGTTAGACTTCGGTCTGAACCGTCTTGGCTATATATATTTAGGTTAGACTTCGGTCTGAACCGTCTTGTCATATGATTTAGGTTAGACTTCGGTCTGAACCGTCTTGTCATATTATTTAGGTTAGACTTCGGTCTGAACCGTCTTGTCATATGATTTAGGTTAGACTTCGGTCTGAACCGTCTTGGCTATATATATTTAGGTTAGACTTCGGTCTGAACCGTCTTGGCTATATATATTTAGGTTAGACTTCGGTCTGAACCGTCTTGTCATATGATTTAGGTTAGACTTCGGTCTGAACCGTCTTGGCTATATATATTTAGGTTAGACTTCGGTCTGAACCGTCTTGTCATATGATTTAGGTTAGACTTCGGTCTGAACCGTCTTGGCTATATATATTTAGGTTAGACTTCGGTCTGAACCGTCTTGTCATATGATTTAGGTTAGACTTCGGTCTGAACCGTCTTGTCATATGATTTAGGTTAGACTTCGGTCTGAACCGTCTTGGCTATATATATTTAGGTTAGACTTCGGTCTGAACCGTCTTGTCATATGATTTAGGTTAGACTTCGGTCTGAACCGTCTTGGCTATATATATTTAGGTTAGACTTCGGTCTGAACCGTCTTGTCATATGATTTAGGTTAGACTTCGGTCTGAACCGTCTTGTCATATGATTTAGGTTAGACTTCGGTCTGAACCGTCTTGGCTATATATATTTAGGTTAGACTTCGGTCTGAACCGTCTTGTCATATTATTTAGGTTAGACTTCGGTCTGAACCGTCTTGTCATATTATTTAGGTTAGACTTCGGTCTGAACCGTCTTGTCATATGATTTAGGTTAGACTTCGGTCTGAACCGTCTTGGCTATATATATTTAGGTTAGACTTCGGTCTGAACCGTCTTGGCTATATATATTTAGGTTAGACTTCGGTCTGAACCGTCTTGGCTATATATATTTAGGTTAGACTTCGGTCTGAACCGTCTTGGCTATATATATTTAGGTTAGACTTCGGTCTGAACCGTCATGCATTAAATAACTACAACAAACGACGATTGATCTTTTAGTCAAACACACTGTAAACTCACCAACTATTTCGATAGTTGATCCTCTCAAATTTCATGCTTTTCAGGTGACCATCAGTAAGTCTTGGAATCGTCTTTGGCATTATAGGGCCAATCTTTTGACTTTGGACGTACAATTAGCATCAGACATTGAGGACTCTCATGCTTTTGGCTTTAATTGTATTTGACTGTCCAATTTATATAACTTGTATTTCTGTGGGCCCAGTTCCAAATGAGGATGGCTTGTATCCGTATTTTGGGGTCCACACTTGGAACGATTGTACTTGTTTTGACTTGTATTGGTATAAATGGATGTAATTTCTATTAACCTTCTGATTAGTATGCAAAAAAAAAAAAAAAAAAAAAAAAAAAAAAAAAAAAAAAAAAAAAAAAAAAAAAAAAAAAAAAACAAAAAAAAAAAAAAAAAAAAAAAAAAAAAAAAAAAAAAAAAAAAAAAAAAAAAAAAAAAAAAAAAAAAAAAAAAAAAAAAAAAAAAAAAAAAAAAAAAAAAAAAAAAAAAAAAAAAAAAAAAAAAAAAAAAAAAAAAAAAAAAAAAAAAAAAAAAAAAAAAAAAAAAAAAAAAAAAAAAAAAAAAAAAAAAAAAAAAAAAAAAAAAAAAAAAAAAAAAAAAAAAAAAAAAAAAAAAAAAAAAAAAAAAAAAAAAAAAAAAAAAAAAAAAAAAAAAAAAAAAAAAAAAAAAAAAAAAAAAAAAAAAAAAAAAAAAAAAAAAAAAAAAAAAAAAAAAAAAAAAAAAAAAAAAAAAAAAAAAAAAAAAAAAAAAAAAAAAAAAAAAAAAAAAAAAAAAAAAAAAAAAAAAAAAAAAAAAAAAAAAAAAAAAAAAAAAAAAAAAAAAAAAAAAAAAAAAAAAAAAAAAAAAAAAAAAAAAAAAAAAAAAAAAAAAAAAAAAAAAAAAAAAAAAAAAAAAAAAAAAAAAAAAAAAAAAAAAAAAAAAAAAAAAAAAAAAAAAAAAAAAAAAAAAAAAAAAAAAAAAAAAAAAAAAAAAAAAAAAAAAAAAAAAAAAAAAAAAAAAAAAAAAAAAAAAAAAAAAAAAAAAAAAAAAAAAAAAAAAAAAAAAAAAAAAAAAAAAAAAAAAAAAAAAAAAAAAAAAAAAAAAAAAAAAAAAAAAAAAAAAAAAAAAAAAAAAAAAAAAAAAAAAAAAAAAAAAAAAAAAAAAAAAAAAAAAAAAAAAAAAAAAAAAAAAAAAAAAAAAAAAAAAAAAAAAAAAAAAAAAAAAAAAAAAAAAAAAAAAAAAAAAAAAAAAAAAAAAAAAAAAAAAAAAAAAAAAAAAAAAAAAAAAAAAAAAAAAAAAAAAAAAAAAAAAAAAAAAAAAAAAAAAAAAAAAAAAAAAAAAAAAAAAAAAAAAAAAAAAAAAAAAAAAAAAAAAAAAAAAAAAAAAAAAAAAAAAAAAAAAAAAAAAAAAAAAAAAAAAAAAAAAAAAAAAAAAAAAAAAAAAAAAAAAAAAAAAAAAAAAAAAAAAAAAAAAAAAAAAAAAAAAAAAAAAAAAAAAAAAAAAAAAAAAAAAAAAAAAAAAAAAAAAAAAAAAAAAAAAAAAAAAAAAAAAAAAAAAAAAAAAAAAAAAAAAAAAAAAAAAAAAAAAAAAAAAAAAAAAAAAAAAAAAAAAAAAAAAAAAAAAAAAAAAAAAAAAAAAAAAAAAAAAAAAAAAAAAAAAAAAAAAAAAAAAAAAAAAAAAAAAAAAAAAAAAAAAAAAAAAAAAAAAAAAAAAAAAAAAAAAAAAAAAAAAAAAAAAAAAAAAAAAAAAAAAAAAAAAAAAAAAAAAAAAAAAAAAAAAAAAAAAAAAAAAAAAAAAAAAAAAAAAAAAAAAAAAAAAAAAAAAAAAAAAAAAAAAAAAAAAAAAAAAAAAAAAAAAAAAAAAAAAAAAAAAAAAAAAAAAAAAAAAAAAAAAAAAAAAAAAAAAAAAAAAAAAAAAAAAAAAAAAAAAAAAAAAAAAAAAAAAAAAAAAAAAAAAAAAAAAAAAAAAAAAAAAAAAAAAAAAAAAAAAAAAAAAAAAAAAAAAAAAAAAAAAAAAAAAAAAAAAAAAAAAAAAAAAAAAAAAAAAAAAAAAAAAAAAAAAAAAAAAAAAAAAAAAAAAAAAAAAAAAAAAAAAAAAAAAAAAAAAAAAAAAAAAAAAAAAAAAAAAAAAAAAAAAAAAAAAAAAAAAAAAAAAAAAAAAAAAGAAAAAAAAAAAAAAAAAAAAAAAAACTCATTTGCGTACTGTATCATCCATTTGAGACGTACTGCCTTATCCATTTGACTTATATGGATTCTTTGACTATCTTTTCAGACTAGTCATGTCGGACGGAGTTAGCTCAAATGCTGTTGTACCTTGTACACCTCCAGTTCCTGTCATATCAAACTCCATTCCTTATGTTCCTGACTCTTATGAAGAGGAACCAATGGAGGAATCGGGCAATGAATCACGCCCTATCAACCTTGATTCATCTTCCAGTGAATCTGGAGGCGAACATGTGTCTATCCATGTTCAATCATCGGTAACACCGGTATCTCCATATCAGAGGAGTACTACCGAGGGAGCTCATTTGTCTTATGCTCCTAGAGACCCCTATGCTCCTGGTCCTTCTGCACCAGTTCAGGTCAACGGTGGACTTGGACTTTCTTTCCTTCAGGGAGATCCGTATGCTGCGGGTCCCTCCAGAGCGCCTGTCTACAACCCAAGTGTTGTTATGCCAGTTGCATCTGCAGCTGATAGGTCGGAATATTATCGCCGACAATTGTCAAGGATGAACAATTCCCTCATCTGTACAAGGGAGAAGTTAGAGAATCAAGCTCAGGCGTTGTCTGGAGCTTATCATCAGGCGGAGGAGGCATTGACTGTTGCTAGAGAAGGGAAGGAAACTATTGGGAGGTTGATCTGGATACTGTCGGTTGTGGTGGTTTTGGTGGTAGCTTTGCTAGTAGTGGTTATTTGCAAGATGTAATTTTGTAATAGGTCTTTCTGTATTGTAAGCCTAGAACTTATAACAACTCGTACTTCTGTACTTTGAGTTGTAATCTTTTGGTGGATGTATTTCCCACGTGTCTATAAATCGTATTGCTCCGACTAAGTAGTCTATCGTTGTGGATGAAGTTTCCCACATGTTTTTGGACTGTACATACCTGACTATGTAAATTTTGAACATCAATGAAATACGATTGTCTTTTGGCTTACTTACTTGTTCAGACTATGTCAACTGCTTATTCTTAGCTCTAGAAATATGATTTTTCATATTTTCTTGTCTTGTCTAGTACATGAATTCATACAAGTCAGCAATTTGTGACTTGCATTGTACTGTCATCTGTCTTGCAAAGCTACTTTCTATTTAACCTATCAAGGAAATCTCTAAATGACATTTTTGTTCATATCTTAGACTTATGGCTCCTAAGACGAAAAGCAAGGTTCAGAAAAAGGCTCCAGTCAAGAAAACTGCACCAAAGAGAGTTACTCGATCCACTCCTTTGAATAATGAAGCTGAACAGGAAGAACCTGTAATCCAGCAAGAACCAGAAACTGCTCCTGTCCAGGTGAACACTGGTCCTGGACCTACCCCAAATACTGACGGGGATAATAATATGGCAGCATTTGTGACGCAGCAACTGTTGGCCGCCATGCCTACTTTAGTTGCTCAGATCACGGCAAGCATGAACGCAAATAATAATCATCATACTGATAATAGTAACAATGTTGAACCTACTGCTGAGCAAGTTGTTCCTCGAGCTCAACTTCGAGTGGGTGACTACAAGACCTTTACCTATTGTAAACCAAAGGAATTTCATGGTACAGAGGGTCCGGTAGGTCTAATCAACTGGCTAGAAAGCATAGAGGCGGTGCTTCATATTAGTCGTTGTGCCGAAGAGCACAAAGTGGAATATGCTTCCACTCAACTTCAAAAGCACGCTCTATCATGGTGGAACGAACAGGTTAGGACCCGAGGTCGAGACCAAGCTAATCGGATACCTTGGTTTGATTTTAAAAGTATGTTGATGGAGAAATACTGTCCTAGGGAGGAAGTACAGAGAATGGAAGGCGAATTTTGGAATCATACTATGGTCGGGCTAGACAACGAGAAATACACTACTCGTTTTCATGAGCTGACAAGACTAGTTCCTCGTATGGTAGATACGGAGGAGAAATTGATCGAGAGGTACTGTTATGGCTTGTCACCTGATGTCCGAAGATTGGTAGCCGCTTTTAATCCTACGACTCTTCAAGCGGCAGTTAGTGCAACCAACCGGATGGTGATAGACTTGAAACGAACCACTGGTTCTTCTGTTGGAACTGAAGTGGTCAAGAGAAGGAGTGATCATGCCTCAGGTAGTGGATATGGTGGCGGTGGAAATGGCAAGAGGTTTAAGACTGCCAGAAACTTTGCGGTAGTTACTCAGGACGTCACGAGGTACACTGGCACAGATCCTAAGTGTAATAGGTGTAATCTCCATCACAGAGGAAATTGTCCTATTTGTCGCCGTTGTAAAAGGGCGGGACATCTGGAGAAGTTTTGTAAGGGCAAGACACCAGCTCAATGCTACGAATGTGGGAGCGAAACCCATCTGCGACCTGCATGTCCAAGACTCAATCTGAACCCGAACAACAATGCAATAGTTCCAGTAAGGAACCATGCGGGGAATAATCAAGCAAGAAATCAAGATGGACGAGGTAGAGGCCGAGTTTTTGCTTTGGATGCTGCTGATGCACGACGTGATCCCAACGTCGTGATAGGTACATTCATACTCAATAATCATTATGTTTTTGTGTTATTCGACTCTGGTGCTGATAAAAGCTTTATATCCTTAGAATTTAAGTCCCGATTCGGTATAGTGGCCATCCCCATGAAAGACACTTATATTGTCGAATATGCAAACGGTCAAAAGTATATCGCTAGAGATCATTTAGTAGATTGCAATTTGACACTATCTGGCGAAACCTTTAAAATAAATCTTATTCCCATAGAACTAAGTAGTTTTGATGTAATTGTTGGAATGGACTGGTTATCTAAGGTTAGAGCTGAAATAATGTGTTACGAGAAGATTGTTAGGATACCCCTTCAGAATGACGAAACCCTAGTAGTGCAAGGAGACAAGTCAGGGAAGGAATTGATTTTAGTATCGGCAATAAAGGCGAATAAATATTTACAAAAAGAATACCCTGCCTTCTTGGCACTGGTTGTTGAAAGGAAGCCGAAGGGTAAAGACATTCAAGACATCCCTGTAGTTAAAGATTTTCCAGAAGTATTTCCTGAAGATTTGACGGGACTTCCACCTCACAGACCAGTTGAGTTTGGAATAGAATTAGTCCCTGGAGCTGCACCCGTGGCCAAGGCACCCTATCGTCTTGCGCCGTCAGAAATGCAAGAATTATCCGAACAACTTCAAGAGTTGTTAGCTAAAGGACTAATTCGCCCAAGTTCATCACCTTGGGGAGCTCCGATTCTATTTGTTAAAAAGAAGGACGGCTCTATGCGCATGTGTATAGATTATAGAGAATTGAACAAGTTGACTGTCAAGAACAGGTACCCTTTGCCTCGTATTGACGACTTATTTGACCAACTGGAAGGTGCATCACACTTTTCCAAGATCGATCTCAGGTCTGGGTATCATCAACTCAGAGTCAGAGAGACAGACATTCCTAAAACAGCTTTCAGAACTCGTTACGGACATTATGAGTTTTTGGTTATGCCATTTGGCTTAACCAATGCACCTGCTGTGTTTATGGACTTAATGAATCGAGTATGTCGACCGTATCTGGACAAGTTTGTCATTGTATTCATTGACGACATACTGATATACTCAAGGAATAAAGACGAACATGAAGGTCATCTGAGAACCATTCTGCAAATGCTCAAGGATCAGAAGTTGTACGCGAAATTCTCAAAATGTGAATTCTGGATTAGGGAAGTACACTTCTTGGGTCATGTAGTGAACAGGGATGGGATCCACGTAGATCCATCTAAGATAGAGGCGATAAAGAAGTGGGAAGCCCCTAAGACTCCGACAGAAATTCGTCAATTTCTTGGACTGGCTGGCTATTACAGGAGATTCATTGAGAATTTCTCTAAGGTTGCTCAACCTTTGACCTTATTAACTCAGAAGACTAAGGAATTTATTTGGCAGGATGCCCAAGAGAAGGCATTTCAGACATTAAAGGACAGGCTGTGTAATGCTCCTATTCTAGCATTACCAAATGGCATTGAAAATTTCGTGGTATACTGTGACGCCTCACATCAGGGGATGGGATGTGTACTTATGCAGGAAGGTAAGGTCATTGCTTACGCTTCTAGACAGCTCAAGATCCACGAAAAGAATTACACAACCCACGATCTTGAACTCGGAGCGGTCGTTTTTGCCTTAAAGATTTGGAGGCACTATTTGTATGGTACAAAGTGTACGGTATTCACAGATCACAAAAGTCTTCAGCATATCTTCGATCAGAAAATGCTGAATATGCGACAAAGAAGATGGGTAGAATTACTCAGTGACTACGACTGTGAACTCAAATATCATCCCGGTAAAGCAAATGTTGTTGCTGACGCGCTAAGTCGAAAAGATAGAATTTCACTATCTGTCATAACAAGAGCAAGTTCTTATCTTGGCTCGTCATTAAGGGATAGAGTTTTAGACGATCAAAACGAAGCCCTACGGCCAGGGCGTATCGAGGAGGAAGCATTGTGGAATGCTGAACGTTTGTTTGTATTGGATGGTGATGGAATCCGACATGTTAAGGGCAGAGTGTGGATTCCCAAATATAATGGACTTAGAGAACTTTTAATGAACGAAAGTCATCGATCTAGGTATTCAATCCATCCTGGCGCTGACAAAATGTACCATGGACTGAAGGACTTTTATTGGTGGCCTGGTATGAAAAGAGATATCGCCACTTATGTCTCGAAGTGTTTAAATTGTTCGATGGTCAAGGCGGAGCACCAAAAGCCTTCTGGGCTGCTCCAGCAACCTAAGATTCCTGACTGGAAATGGGAACAAATTACTATGGACTTCATTACGAAGTTACCTCGAACCTTGAAGGGTTACGATACTATTTGGGTCATTGTTGACCGATTGACGAAGTCTGCACACTTCATTCCAATTCGGGAGAATTGGAAAATAAAGAGATTGTCTCAAATATATATTGAGAAGATTGTGTCACTTCATGGCGTTCCTTTGTCTATTATCTCTGACCGTGATGGTCGTTTCACTTCACAATCATGGCGATATTTTCAAGACGCCCTAGGCACTCAATTGCACTTAAGTACGGCTTACCATCCACAGACGGACGGACAAAGTGAACGTACCATCCAGACGTTAGAGGACATGCTTCGGGCATGTGTCATTGACTTCAAAGGTAGTTGGGATACCTTTTTGCCGTTAGCTGAATTTTCATATAACAACAGCTATCACACTAGCATCAAATGCGCGCCTTATGAGGCTTTATATGGACGAAAGTGTAGATCTCCTGTCTGTTGGCTTGATGCTGGAGAACGTCGTTTGTTTAAATATGGACTAGTTCAGAAGACTACTGATCAAATTGTCGAAATTAGGGCACGGCTGAAGGCAGCTCAAGATCGCCAAAAGAGCTATGCCGACCGTAGACGGAAACCACTTGAGTTTCAAGTGGGAGACAAAGTCATGTTGAAAGTGTCACCATGGAAGGGCACTGCACGTTTTGGCGTACGAGGGAAACTTAGTCCTCGTTATATCGGACCATTCGAAATTGTTCAAAGAATTGGTTCCGTGGCTTACAAGCTCGATTTACCTAAGGAGCTAGAACATGTCCATCACACATTTCACATATCGAATCTTAAGAAATGTCTGACTGATGAGACTTTAGTCGTACCTGTCGAAGAGCTGCAAGTGACTGACTCTCTTCAATTCATTGAAGAACCTGTTGAAATTTTAGACCAACAGCTCAAACAACTTAGACGCAGTCGAATCAAATTGGTCAAAGTTCGTTGGAACTCAAAACATGGTCCTGACTTGACTTGGGAACGTGAAGACTTTATGAGGAATAACTATCCTCATCTTTTTACTGAGCAAGACTTGATTTCGGGACGAAATCCTTAGAAGTCGGGGATGCTGTGACAACTCGTAATTAATTAACATCGGGTTAGTCCTAATCTCAATCAGACAGTCATTTGACGTGGAACTTATTAGACTTTTGGACTTTTGACTTAGTCAAATTAGACGTATCTTGATGACGTAGACTATTAGCTATTTAGACGAATGCCGAGTCTGAAAATAATGTTAAATAAAGATTTAAATGTTATAATTGAACACAGTTGTTAGACTGTCAAAACCTAATATTTCTAAAAGTTTAGTTTATTTAATTTTAATTTCTTGTCCTAACTAAAATAAGACGGGGGAAAATACCTTTACCTTATATTTTGACTTTTAGGTCAAACGGTAATTAATCGTAAGCATTTTACCAAATTAAGGGTATTAAAAATATCAAGAAAAGGGCCACATGGTCGGTTTTAATTGTTTGTGGCAGAGGAGTAACCACCAACACCTTTTCCCTCCCTTTTCTTTTGTTCTAGTCGACACACACACACACCACAACCACAAATCACTCAAACATTTTCCAAATACTCTCAATCTCCCTATCATTCTTCTAAACCAGATTTGCAAAGGAAAGATTGAAGGATTTTAAAGCTATTATTTGGTATTTGCACCATTATCACCATCTTCATCCTTTTAATTCAAGAACAAATTTTGGTAAGTCTAAATCATCCCTTTTACGCCTATTTATGTTTACTTACTCTTTTCTAGTCATTTCGAGCTTTTACATGGCCTAAAACAATTTAAATTGTATTTAGGGTTTAAATAGGGTTTTCGGTTTGATTTGGTCGTTTCGGAAGATTTAATGAGGTTATGGATGAAATTATGGGTTGGGTTATGTGTGATTATGGTTAGTGATGTTTAGTTTTGCTTCAAATTGAGTTACAACCTCCTACAAATCATTTCGGGTTGAATTGGGTCGAGTTAAAGGGGTTTTGGGTTGGTTCTCTGTATAATTGCACCTGCTGGTGCTGGCTGCAGAATGAGGCCACTGCGGCGCAGTGGCATGGAATTGG
Source organism: Erigeron breviscapus (assembly GCA_034093135.1). Classification (NCBI taxonomy): domain Eukaryota; kingdom Viridiplantae; phylum Streptophyta; class Magnoliopsida; order Asterales; family Asteraceae; genus Erigeron; species Erigeron breviscapus. Next base: position 72,618,241 of record CM067174.1, on the reverse strand, counting down.
TTAGACTTCGGTCTGAACCGTCTTGGCTATATATATTTAGGTTAGACTTCGGTCTGAACCGTCTTGTCATATTATTTAGGTTAGACTTCGGTCTGAACGTCTTGTCATATGATTTAGGTTAGACTTCGGTCTGAACCGTCTTGGCTATATATATTTAGGTTAGACTTCGGTCTGAACCGTCTTGTCATATTATTTAGGTTAGACTTCGGTCTGAACCGTCTTGTCATATTATTTAGGTTAGACTTCGGTCTGAACCGTCTTGGCTATATATATTTAGGTTAGACTTCGGTCTGAACCGTCTTGTCATATTATTTAGGTTAGACTTCGGTCTGAACCGTCTTGTCATATGATTTAGGTTAGACTTCGGTCTGAACCGTCTTGTCATATTATTTAGGTTAGACTTCGGTCTGAACCGTCTTGGCTATATATATTTAGGTTAGACTTCGGTCTGAACCGTCTTGTCATATGATTTAGGTTAGACTTCGGTCTGAACCGTCTTGTCATATGATTTAGGTTAGACTTCGGTCTGAACCGTCTTGTCATATTATTTAGGTTAGACTTCGGTCTGAACCGTCTTGTCATATGATTTAGGTTAGACTTCGGTCTGAACCGTCTTGTCATATTATTTAGGTTAGACTTCGGTCTGAACCGTCTTGGCTATATATATTTAGGTTAGACTTCGGTCTGAACCGTCTTGTCATATTATTTAGGTTAGACTTCGGTCTGAACCGTCTTGTCATATTATTTAGGTTAGACTTCGGTCTGAACCGTCTTGTCATATTATTTAGGTTAGACTTCGGTCTGAACCGTCTTGTCATATGATTTAGGTTAGACTTCGGTCTGAACCGTCTTGGCTATATATATTTAGGTTAGACTTCGGTCTGAACCGTCTTGTCATATTATTTAGGTTAGACTTCGGTCTGAACCGTCTTGTCATATTATTTAGGTTAGACTTCGGTCTGAACCGTCTTGGCTATATATATTTAGGTTAGACTTCGGTCTGAACCGTCTTGTCATATTATTTAGGTTAGACTTCGGTCTGAACCGTCTTGTCATATGATTTAGGTTAGACTTCGGTCTGAACCGTCTTGTCATATATTTAGGTTAGACTTCGGTCTGAACCGTCTTGTCATATGATTTAGGTTAGACTTCGGTCTGAACCGTCTTGTCATATGATTTAGGTTAGACTTCGGTCTGAACCGTCTTGTCATATTATTTAGGTTAGACTTCGGTCTGAACCGTCTTGTCATATGATTTAGGTTAGACTTCGGTCTGAACCGTCTTGGCTATATATATTTAGGTTAGACTTCGGTCTGAACCGTCTTGGCTATATATATTTAGGTTAGACTTCGGTCTGAACCGTCTTGGCTATATATATTTAGGTTAGACTTCGGTCTGAACCGTCTTGGCTATATATATTTAGGTTAGACTTCGGTCTGAACCGTCTTGTCATATGATTTAGGTTAGACTTCGGTCTGAACCGTCTTGTCATATATTTAGGTTAGACTTCGGTCTGAACCGTCTTGTCATATGATTTAGGTTAGACTTCGGTCTGAACCGTCTTGTCATATGATTTAGGTTAGACTTCGGTCTGAACCGTCTTGTCTATATATTTAGGTTAGACTTCGGTCTGAACCGTCTTGTCATATGATTTAGGTTAGACTTCGGTCTGAACCGTCTTGTCATATGATTTAGGTTAGACTTCGGTCTGAACCGTCTTGGCTATATATATTTAGGTTAGACTTCGGTCTGAACCGTCTTGGCTATATATATTTAGGTTAGACTTCGGTCTGAACCGTCTTGTCATATGATTTAGGTTAGACTTCGGTCTGAACCGTCTTGTCATATGATTTAGGTTAGACTTCGGTCTGAACCGTCTTGTCATATATTTAGGTTAGACTTCGGTCTGAACCGTCTTGTCATATGATTTAGGTTAGACTTCGGTCTGAACCGTCTTGTCATATTATTTAGGTTAGACTTCGGTCTGAACCGTCTTGTCATATGATTTAGGTTAGACTTCGGTCTGAACCGTCTTGTCATATTATTTAGGTTAGACTTCGGTCTGAACCGTCTTGTCATATGATTTAGGTTAGACTTCGGTCTGAACCGTCTTGTCATATGATTTAGGTTAGACTTCGGTCTGAACCGTCTTGTCATATTATTTAGGTTAGACTTCGGTCTGAACCGTCTTGTCATATTATTTAGGTTAGACTTCGGTCTGAACCGTCTTGTCATATTATTTAGGTTAGACTTCGGTCTGAACGTCTTGTCATATGATTTAGGTTAGACTTCGGTCTGAACCGTCTTGGCTATATATATTTAGGTTAGACTTCGGTCTGAACCGTCTTGTCATATTATTTAGGTTAGACTTCGGTCTGAACCGTCTTGGCTATATATATTTAGGTTAGACTTCGGTCTGAACCGTCTTGTCATATGATTTAGGTTAGACTTCGGTCTGAACCGTCTTGGCTATATATATTTAGGTTAGACTTCGGTCTGAACCGTCTTGGCTATATATATTTAGGTTAGACTTCGGTCTGAACCGTCTTGTCATATTATTTAGGTTAGACTTCGGTCTGAACCGTCTTGTCATATTATTTAGGTTAGACTTCGGTCTGAACCGTCTTGTCATATTATTTAGGTTAGACTTCGGTCTGAACCGTCTTGTCATATGATTTAGGTTAGACTTCGGTCTGAACCGTCTTGTCATATTATTTAGGTTAGACTTCGGTCTGAACCGTCTTGGCTATATATATTTAGGTTAGACTTCGGTCTGAACCGTCTTGTCATATGATTTAGGTTAGACTTCGGTCTGAACCGTCTTGGCTATATATATTTAGGTTAGACTTCGGTCTGAACCGTCTTGTCATATTATTTAGGTTAGACTTCGGTCTGAACCGTCTTGTCATATATTTAGGTTAGACTTTTTTTTTTTTTTTTTTTTTTTTTTTTTTTTTTTTTTTTTTTTTTTTTTTTTTTTTTTTTTTTTTTTTTTTTTTTTTTTTTTTTTTTTTTTTTTTTTTTTTTTTTTTTTTTTTTTTTTTTTTTTTTTTTTTTTTTTTTTTTTTTTTTTTTTTTTTTTTTTTTTTTTTTTTTTTTTTTTTTTTTTTTTTTTTTTTTTTTTTTTTTTTTTTTTTTTTTTTTTTTTTTTTTTTTTTTTTTTTTTTTTTTTTTTTTTTTTTTTTTTTTTTTTTTTTTTTTTTTTTTTTTTTTTTTTTTTTTTTTTTTTTTTTTTTTTTTTTTTTTTTTTTTTTTTTTTTTTTTTTTTTTTTTTTTTTTTTTTTTTTTTTTTTTTTTTTTTTTTTTTTTTTTTTTTTTTTTTTTTTTTTTTTTTTTTTTTTTTTTTTTTTTTTTTTTTTTTTTTTTTTTTTTTTTTTTTTTTTTTTTTTTTTTTTTTTTTTTTTTTTTTTTTTTTTTTTTTTTTTTTTTTTTTTTTTTTTTTTTTTTTTTTTTTTTTTTTTTTTTTTTTTTTTTTTTTTTTTTTTTTTTTTTTTTTTTTTTTTTTTTTTTTTTTTTTTTTTTTTTTTTTTTTTTTTTTTTTTTTTTTTTTTTTTTTTTTTTTTTTTTTTTTTTTTTTTTTTTTTTTTTTTTTTTTTTTTTTTTTTTTTTTTTTTTTTTTTTTTTTTTTTTTTTTTTTTTTTTTTTTTTTTTTTTTTTTTTTTTTTTTTTTTTTTTTTTTTTTTTTTTTTTTTTTTTTTTTTTTTTTTTTTTTTTTTTTTTTTTTTTTTTTTTTTTTTTTTTTTTTTTTTTTTTTTTTTTTTTTTTTTTTTTTTTTTTTTTTTTTTTTTTTTTTTTTTTTTTTTTTTTTTTTTTTTTTTTTTTTTTTTTTTTTTTTTTTTTTTTTTTTTTTTTTTTTTTTTTTTTTTTTTTTTTTTTTTTTTTTTTTTTTTATTTTTGCCGTTAAAATAAAATGAGATAATTCATAATTAAGCAACTCTTTTTTCCATATATATATCGACATAAAAATTAAAAGCGTCTTGTCATATTATTTAGGTTAGACTTCGGTCTGAACCGTCTTGTCATATGATTTAGGTTAGACTTCGGTCTGAACCGTCTTGGCTATATATATTTAGGTTAGACTTCGGTCTGAACCGTCTTGTCATATGATTTAGGTTAGACTTCGGTCTGAACCGTCATGCATTAAATAACTACAACAAACGACGATTGATCTTTTAGTCAAACACACTGTAAACTCACCAACTATTTCGATAGTTGATCCTCTCAAATTTCATGCTTTTCAGGTGACCATCAGTAAGTCTTGGAATCGTCTTTGGCATTATAGGGCCAATCTTTTGACTTTGGACGTACAATTAGCATCAGACATTGAGGACTCTCATGCTTTTGGCTTTAATTGTATTTGACTGTCCAATTTATTTAACTTGTATTTCTGTGGGCCCAGTTCCAAATGAGGATGGCTTGTATCCGTATTTTGGGGTCCACACTTGGAACGATTGTACTTGTTTTGACTTGTATTGGTATAAATGGATGTAATTTCTTTTAACCTTCTGATTAGTATGCAATTCTTTGTTAACCCTGTATTTCCGCTAAAACGGGGTGTGACACACATAAATCAATCAACGCATCTAAACATACTAGATTTAGATCGTATATATACACGCATTTATCGAAAGTCACGAAGAAAAATTGTTCTATTGAAAAGAGGTTATTCATGAATACTATATATAATTCTAAATTAATTTTCATATGGATTTTGACATAACAAAAGGCCGATTAGTGTAAAAAACCAGAGTATCTATATTTTGAGACTAAACATGATCGAGCATGTGAGAATTCAATCAGCCAACTTCTTTTTTGGATAACACATTTCATCCAACACTAGTTTAGTGCACGTGTCATGAAATATTCACAATATTTTATTTTTTATTTTTGCCGTTAAAATAAAATGAGATAATTCATAATTAAGCAACTCTTTTTTCCATATATATATCGACATAAAAATTAAAAGCGTACGGTACATATATAGCCATGCATCAACATAAAACTAAAAATATGATCAATTTGCTAACTTCTTGCTTACAACCTACATACTGCGAAGTCCATAATACTAGTGCTATTATACGGAAAATGGAATACGGCATCTGAAACATGTATATGGTTGACTGTCGCTGATAAGCAATAATCTTCTCAGCTTGACATGCCATTTGAAGTCCCATAGAGCTGAATCCACACTCTTCAGTTGCTTATGTTGAATCAGAAATACACTCACAAACTAAAGCATATAGGATGTTTTCACTAAGTTTCTCATTACATTAACTGAGTAAACAAAATGCCATATATATAGGCCAATAACATAAACTACCACTAATACTTAACTAGTCGTCCACTACTCCCACTAATAACATTGACTTCCACTAACCGTATTAATCGGTCAACTATTAGACTAATTCCAATTTTCAATACATGAAAATAAATTAAGCAATAAACTAGTAACAAACTTATGACATTTATTTTAACACCCTCTCTAAATGTCATAGTTCTTCAACCCCATAACCTTGACATTCTTTGGCGATTTTTAACACTCCCTTTTAACATCCGATTTCCAAACCTCCCTCTTGAACATTTTCCTTCTCCAATGGTCCTCGAACTATTTTTCAAGTGATCCTAAAACTGTCTTTCAAGTGATCCTCGAACCTCTCCTCAAGTGACCAATAACCTTCAACTCAACTCATTCAGTCGGTAGAAGGGATACCATTCCAACTTCCTTCAACCGAATTCCATCAAAGGGTTTACCAAGATCTGGTCAGATCTTTTACGACTACCTTTGAATATCGCCTTTGAATGAGTTTTCTTTCTTCGGTCAAATCTACCAAAACTATATCGACATAAAAATTAAAAGCGTACGGTACATATATAGCCATGCATCAACATAAAACTAAAAATATGATCAATTTGCTAACTTCTTGCTTACAACCTACATACTGCGAAGTCCATAATACTAGTGCTATTATACGGAAAATGGAATACGGCATCTGAAACATGTATATGGTTGACTGTCGCTGATAAGCAATAATCTTCTCAGCTTGACATGCCATTTGAAGTCCCATAGAGCTGAATCCACACTCTTCAGTTGCTTATGTTGAATCAGAAATACACTCACAAACTAAAGCATATAGGATGTTTTCACTAAGTTTCTCATTACATTAACTGAGTAAACAAAATGCCATATATATAGGCCAATAACATAAACTACCACTAATACTTAACTAGTCGTCCACTACTCCCACTAATAACATTGACTTCCACTAACCGTATTAATCGGTCAACTATTAGACTAATTCCAATTTTCAATACATGAAAATAAATTAAGCAATAAACTAGTAACAAACTTATGACATTTATTTTAACACCCTCTCTAAATGTCATAGTTCTTCAACCCCATAACCTTGACATTCTTTGGCGATTTTTAACACTCCCTTTTAACATCCGATTTCCAAACCTCCCTCTTGAACATTTTCCTTCTCCAATGGTCCTCGAACTATTTTTCAAGTGATCCTAAAACTGTCTTTCAAGTGATCCTCGAACCTCTCCTCAAGTGACCAATAACCTTCAACTCAACTCATTCAGTCGGTAGAAGGGATACCATTCCAACTTCCTTCAACCGAATTCCATCAAAGGGTTTACCAAGATCTGGTCAGATCTTTTACGACTACCTTTGAATATCGCCTTTGAATGAGTTTTCTTTCTTCGGTCAAATCTACCAAAACTATATCGATACACGATGATAGCACTCCGACACACGGAAATTAACTGCCATCCCGACACTCACGCGGTGATGGAACTTCGACTTTTGACCGGAATTCTACTAAGAAGGAATAATAGTGTGATACAAAATCACATACAAGAAAATATTTCTTTAGGGAGTTTCCTGCACAAACAAACCTTCAAAAAATTTTAATTATTGGATGTGGGGTCCTCCACATGGTATGATGTACTAGAAAGCTTTCACGTGCAAACTTCTTCAACCTTTTCTTAGGTTGAACAATAAAAATTAAGACAACTACAAAATTAGAACGAAGTTGCACTATCTGATTGAATACATCCTTGCGTAACTACACAAACAAGAGTTTCCAATGTTCATTCGTCTCCGGCGAACAACCACTTGGTGGTCTTCATATTCTCTGCCGGGATTTCTCTCTCTGCTCGGTTATCTTCTTTGACAACCACACAAGACCAGGTCGTCTTATTTGCTTCTGGTCTCACTTCTGCTGTTTTCAATCTGTGATCATATTATCACTGCCCCACGAACCAAAATCGGGTTCTTCTTGCTGCTGCCTTTGCCCGCAGCCAAGGGCTACACTCGTTCTCTAAAATGACTCTCAAAACGGCCCTGTTTCGTTACCCTCTCTGATACCAATTGTTGAATCAGAAATACAATCACAAACTAAAGCACAGAGGATGTTTTCACTAAGTTTCTGATTACATTAACTGAGTAAACAAAATCCCATATATATAGGCCAATAACATAAACTACCACTAATACTTAACTAGTCGTCCACTACTCCCACTAATAACATTGACTTCCACTAACCGTATTAATCGGTCAACTATTAGACTAATTCCAATTTTCAATACATGAAAATAAATTAAGCAATAAACTAGTAACAAACTTATGACATTTATTTTAACACCCTCTCTAAATGTCATAGTTCTTCAACCCCATAACCTTGACATTCTTTGGCGATTTTTAACACTCCCTTTTAACATCCGATTTCCAAACCTCCCTCTTGAACATTTTCCTTCTCCAATGGTCCTCGAACTATTTTTCAAGTGATCCTAAAACTGTCTTTCAAGTGATCCTCGAACCTCTCCTCAAGTGACCAATAACCTTCAACTCAACTCATTCAGTCGGTAGAAGGGATACCATTCCAACTTCCTTCAACCGAATTCCATCAAAGGGTTTACCAAGATCTGGTCAGATCTTTTACGACTACCTTTGAATATCGCCTTTGAATGAGTTTTCTTTCTTCGGTCAAATCTACCAAAACTATATCGATACACGATGATAGCACTCCGACACACGGAAATTAACTGCCATCCCGACACTCACGCGGTGATGGAACTTCGACTTTTGACCGGAATTCTACTAAGAAGGAATAATAGTGTGATACAAAATCACATACAAGAAAATATTTCTTTAGGGAGTTTCCTGCACAAACAAACCTTCAAAAATTTTTTTAATTATTGGATGTGGGGTCCTCCACATGGTATGATGTACTAGAAAGCTTTCACGTGCAAACTTCTTCAACGCTTTTCAATTTGCTTGACTTTTCAATGCTAGCCAACAACTCTTCCAATCACTTTTTCTTTTCTCAAAAGCTGTCAAACCTTCTTCAACCTTTTCTTAGGTTGAACAATAAAAATTAAGACAACTACAAAATTAGAACGAAGTTGCACTATCTGATTGAATACATCCTTGCGTAACTACACAAACAAGAGTTTCCAATGTTCATTCGTCTCCGGCGAACAACCACTTGGTGGTCTTCATATTCTCTGCCGGCTCTCCTCCCTTCCGGTACACATTTCCGGCGGGTTTACTAGCTCCTTCACCGACTTCCCTTTCACCGGATTCTCTTCTAACAAACAATTAGAACCCCATTCCAGATCCGACACACGACATACATCACCCACCATGTCAACATCACAATCGGAGGTTGCTCTCTTTATCATCGCCGCTAGGATAGGCGAACCACCCTCCTCGGTGGTACTCATGACAGCCTTCCTTTCACACAACATGTCAACAACACCAGGTTAGGGTTTCTTCCTCGATCTTCTACTTTGATCGATTCTTCAACTGCAGCGGGTTTCTTCAATCCTTCCGCCGGGTGCTTCTTCTCTGCCGGTTTTCTTCTTACCCGGGTTTTCTGCTTCGATCAATTTCTGACCGGTTGCTTCGATCGGAATTCTTTCACATCTGCGATCGCGTGCTAGTCTTCTATTTCTCTGAGTTTTCTTCTTCTGCCAGTGAATTTTATCTGCCGGGATTTCTCTCTGCCGACAAATATTCTCTGCCGGGATTTCTCTCTCTGCTCGGTTATCTTCTTTGACAACCACACAAGACCAGGTCGTCTTATTTGCTTCTGGTCTCACTTCTGCTGTTTTCAATCTGTGATCATATTATCACTGCCCCACGAACCAAAATCGGGTTCTTCTTGCTGCTGCCTTTGCCCGCAGCCAAGGGCTACACTCGTTCTCTAAAATGACTCTCAAAACGGCCCTGTTTCGTTACCCTCTCTGATACCAATTGTTGAATCAGAAATACACTCACAAACTAAAGCACAGAGGATGTTTTCACTAAGTTTCTGATTACATTAACTGAGTAAACAAAATCCCATATATATAGGCCAATAACATAAACTACCACTAATACTTAACTAGTCGTCCACTACTCCCACTAATAACATTGACTTCCACTAACCGTATTAATCGGTCAACTATTAGACTAATTCCAATTTTCAATACATGAAAATAAATTAAGCAATAAACTAGTAACAAACTTATGACATTTATTTTAACACCCTCTCTAAATGTCATAGTTCTTCAACCCCATAACCTTGACATTCTTTGGCGATTTTTAACACTCCCTTTTAACATCCGATTTCCAAACCTCCCTCTTGAACATTTTCCTTCTCCAATGGTCCTCGAACTATTTTTCAAGTGATCCTAAAACTGTCTTTCAAGTGATCCTCGAACCTCTCCTCAAGTGACCAATAACCTTCAACTCAACTCATTCAGTCGGTAGAAGGGATACCATTCCAACTTCCTTCAACCGAATTCCATCAAAGGGTTTACCAAGATCTGGTCAGATCTTTTACGACTACCTTTGAATATCGCCTTTGAATGAGTTTTCTTTCTTCGGTCAAATCTACCAAAACTATATCGATACACGATGATAGCACTCCGACACACGGAAATTAACTGCCATCCCGACACTCACGCGGTGATGGAACTTCGACTTTTGACCGGAATTCTACTAAGAAGGAATAATAGTGTGATACAAAATCACATACAAGAAAATATTTCTTTAGGGAGTTTCCTGCACAAACAAACCTTCAAAAAATTTTTTAATTATTGGATGTGGGGTCCTCCACATGGTATGATGTACTAGAAAGCTTTCACGTGCAAACTTCTTCAACGCTTTTCAATTTGCTTGACTTTTCAATGCTAGCCAACAACTCTTCCAATCACTTTTTCTTTTCTCAAAAGCTGTCAAACCTTCTTCAACCTTTTCTTAGGTTGAACAATAAAAATTAAGACAACTACAAAATTAGAACGAAGTTGCACTATCTGATTGAATACATCCTTGCGTAACTACACAAACAAGAGTTTCCAATGTTCATTCGTCTCCGGCGAACAACCACTTGGTGGTCTTCATATTCTCTGCCGGCTCTCCTCCCTTCCGGTACACATTTCCGGCGGGTTTACTAGCTCCTTCACCGACTTCCCTTTCACCGGATTCTCTTCTAACAAACAATTAGAACCCCATTCCAGATCCGACACACGACATACATCACCCACCATGTCAACATCACAATCGGAGGTTGCTCTCTTTATCATCGCCGCTAGGATAGGCGAACCACCCTCCTCGGTGGTACTCATGACAGCCTTCCTTTCACACAACATGTCAACAACACCAGGTTAGGGTTTCTTCCTCGATCTTCTACTTTGATCGATTCTTCAACTGCAGCGGGTTTCTTCAATCCTTCCGCCGGGTGCTTCTTCTCTGCCGGTTTTCTTCTTACCCGGGTTTTCTGCTTCGATCAATTTCTGACCGGTTGCTTCGATCGGAATTCTTTCACATCTGCGATCGCGTGCTAGTCTTCTATTTCTCTGAGTTTTCTTCTTCTGCCAGTGAATTTTATCTGCCGGGATTTCTCTCTGTCGGCAAATATTCTCTGCCGGGATTTCTCTCTCTGCTCGGTTATCTTCTTTGACAACCACACAAGACCAGGTCGTCTTATTTGCTTCTGGTCTCACTTCTGCTGTTTTCAATCTGTGATCATATTATCACTGCCCCACGAACCAAAATCGGGTTCTTCTTGCTGCTGCCTTTGCCCGCAGCCAAGGGCTACACTCGTTCTCTAAAATGACTCTCAAAACGGCCCTGTTTCGTTACCCTCTCTGATACCAATTGTTGAATCAGAAATACACTCACAAACTAAAGCACAGAGGATGTTTTCACTAAGTTTCTGATTACATTAACTGAGTAAACAAAATGCCATATATATAGGCCAATAACATAAACTACCACTAATACTTAACTAGTCGTCCACTACTCCCACTAATAACATTGACTTCCACTAACCGTATTAATCGGTCAACTATTAGACTAATTCCAATTTTCAATACATGAAAATAAATTAAGCAATAAACTAGTAACAAACTTATGACATTTATTTTAACACCCTCTCTAAATGTCATAGTTCTTCAACCCCATAACCTTGACATTCTTTGGCGATTTTTAACACTCCCTTTTAACATCCGATTTCCAAACCTCCCTCTTGAACATTTTCCTTCTCCAATGGTCCTCGAACTATTTTTCAAGTGATCCTCGAACCTCTCCTCAAGTGACCAATAACCTTCAACTCAACTCATTCAGTCGGTAGAAGGGATACCATTCCAACTGCCTTCAACCGAATTCCATCAAAGGGTTTACCAAGATCTGGTCAGATCTTTTACGACTACCTTTGAATATCGCCTTTGAATGAGTTTTCTTTCTTCGGTCAAATCTACCAAAACTATATCGATACACGATGATAGCACTCCGACACACGGAAATTAACTGCCATCCCGACACTCACGCGGTGATGGAACTTCGACTTTTGACCGGAATTCTACTAAGAAGGAATAATAGTGTGATACAAAATCACATACAAGAAAATATTTCTTTAGGGAGTTTCCTGCACAAACAAACCTTCAAAAAAAATTTTAATTATTGGATGTGGGGTCCTCCACATGGTATGATGTACTAGAAATCTTTCACGTACAAACTTCTTCAATGCCTTTCAATTTGTTTGACTTTTCAATGCTAGCCAACAACTCTTCCAATCACTTTTTCTTTTCTCAAAAGCTGTCAAACCTTCTTCAACCTTTTCTTAGGTTGAACAATAAAAATTAAGACAACTACAAAATTAGAACGAAGTTGCACTATCTGATTGAATACATCCTTGCGTAACTACACAAACAAGAGTTTCCAATGTTCATTCGTCTCCGGCGAACAACCACTTGGTGGTCTTCATATTCTCTGCCGGCTCTCCTCCCTTCCGGTACACATTTCCGGCGGGTTTACTAGCTCCTTCACCGACTTCCCTTTCACCGGATTCTCTTCTAACAAACAATTAGAACCCCATTCCAGATCCGACACACGACATACATCACCCACCATGTCAACATCACAATCGGAGGTTGCTCTCTTTATCATCGCCGCTAGGATAGGCGAACCACCCTCCTCGGTGGTACTCATGACAGCCTTCCTTTCACACAACATGTCAACAACACCAGGTTAGGGTTTCTTCCTCGATCTTCTACTTTGATCGATTCTTCAACTGCAGCGGGTTTCTTCAATCCTTCCGCCGGGTGCTTCTTCTCTGCCGGTTTTCTTCTTACCCGGGTTTTCTGCTTCGATCAATTTCTGACCGGTTGCTTCGATCGGAATTCTTTCACATCTGCGATCGGGTGCTAGTCTTCTATTTCTCTGAGTTTTCTTCTTCTGCCAGTGAATTTTATCTGCCGGGATTTCTCTCTGCCGGCAAATATTCTCTGCCGGGATTTCTCTCTCTGCTCGGTTATCTTCTTTGACAACCACACAAGACCAGGTCGTCTTATTTGCTTCTGGTCTCACTTCTGCTGTTTTCAATCTGTGATCATATTATCACTGCCCCACGAACCAAAATCGGGTTCTTCTTGCTGCTGCCTTTGCCCGCAACCAAGGGCTACACTCGTTCTCTAAAATGACTCTCAAAACGGCCCTGTTTCGTTACCCTCTCTGATACCAATTGTTGAATCAGAAATACACTCACAAACTAAAGCACAGAGGATGTTTTCACTAAGTTTCTGATTACATTAACTGAGTAAACAAAATGCCATATATATAGGCCAATAACATAAACTACCACTAATACTTAACTAGTCGTCCACTACTCCCACTAATAACATTGACTTCCACTAACCGTATTAATCGGTCAACTATTAGACTAATTCCAATTTTCAATACATGAAAATAAATTAAGCAATAAACTAGTAACAAACTTATGACATTTATTTTAAAAGCTTAAGCGTTTTTCAAACAAAGTCATTTGATCGTCGGTTAATCGCGCTTCAAATGGCTCGAATTTGAGTTGCAACAATTGCTCATTTTCAGATATATAAAACGAGTTGTTAGCGAAATAAACTATGGGGCGATGCTTTATAATTCTACATTCAAGTTAAACATGTCCCCAAGTTTGGGAACGGGTTATGCCACCTTTTTTTTTCTAATAGAAATCGAAAAATTATTTTCGCTTCGAGACTAACAGTGTTAGTGTTAGTTTTTCCAAAGTTGACATATTCGACTTGTATGTCAACCATAGCTATTTCTAGGTTACCTTTATTTAAAACTACATTGATTATAACTAGATATATAAAAAAACAAATTACGGGGAAGAAAAGAACAAAAATAATACTCTGAGGGGGCCTGTTCCTTATCACCGGCGGAACATCGTCGTTGCCACAGGCGGGGCTTCGATGTTTAACGGTGCTACTACTTTGTGAACACCATTTACGGCAGGGGCGGGGGCTTCGATGACCTCTTGCACTCCGTTGGCGGCCATCTAATTAAGAAAAAACTCGTTTTGGCCGGAGAAATAAAAACTTGTTTTTCAGATATATAGATGAGTGAGTGAGAAATAGAAACTTGTTTTTCAGTCACATGAACCAAGTAAATCAGTATATATAATTGAATTATTTAAGTTTTTCGTCCATAGTGTTTTCTCAAAAGTTTATGATTCAAAGTAAACCGTAGCACAAATTTTTTTCTATGCGTGATTGACGAAAAATAACGATAATAACTAAGCTTTTACGAGATTTAGCAAATTCAAATGATTTTTGGCTATGTTTAGAGGTTTTTGACATATTTTTGTAGTTTCTTTTTTATTTAGTTTTACAAGTACATCTTTATTAGTGTAATTGTTAGGAAAATCTTTCAAAAGTTTAAAGTTAAATACATTGACCGGTATCTCATATTATTTTGACCTATAGCACCAAACAAAATACATCATACATCATGTTTAAAAAAAAATCACACTGCATCAAAAAATATATATATATTTTTTTTCATGTTATTTACAAATCTTATGAACGGAATTGCTACTCTTCCTTGAAAATTTTGCTAAGTCCATTGGTAAAGTTTTTTATTGAAAGCAGACAAGAATAGTTATAGTTTAGTTTTCAATCGAGGAGTAATCATCTAAAATAACGATCTACTTTTTCTTTTGTCATTTTTTAAAAACTACTTTCTTTTTTATGTTTTTCAATTAACCAATGAAAGGAAAAATAAATAAAGGAGAACAAAAAAAAAGGAAAATTTCATTACATACCCCTGTGGTTTGCCATATTATCAAGTTTCACCCCTATGGTTTTTTTTTATCATTAGATACCCATATGGTGGATTTTTGTATCATTAGATACCCCTCACCCTAACGTCCGTTTGTGAGTCTCCGTCAACCACCTCATGTGCATACCACGTGAGGGTATTTTAGTCTTTTTGACTCCTATAACACTCCTTCTTCTTCATCTTGTTGTCCAGATCATCAAAAACCCAATTTAAACCTAATTTCAAATCATCAAAAACCCAATTTAAAGATCAAAAAATTTCATCAAAACCTAAATTGAATCTGATTTCTTCATCATCATCAATAACACACATACATATACGTAATCTATACACATACATATTATTATATATATACATAAACATACATATATGAAAACATATTCAAGATCTAACAACACCACCTCCCATATATATCTATATCTATAATAATAATATATATATATATATATATATATATATATATATATATATATATATATATATATATATATATATATATATATATATATATATATATATATATATATATATATATATATATATATATATATATATATATATATATATATATATATATATATATATATATATATATATATATATATATATATATATATATATATATATATATATATATATATATATATATATATATATATATATATATATATATATATATATATATATATATATATATATATATATATATATATATATATATATATATATATATATATATATATATATATATATATATATATATATATATATATATATATATATATATATATATATATATATATATATATATATATATATATATATATATATATATATATATATATATATATATATATATATATATATATATATATATATATATATATATATATATATATATATATATATATATATATATATATATATATATATATATATATATATATATATATATATATATATATATATATATATATATATATATATATATATATATATATATATATATATATATATATATATATATATATATATATATATATATATATATATATATATATATATATATATATATATATATATATATATATATATATATATATATATATATATATATATATATATATATATATATATATATATATATATATATATATATATATATATATATATATATATATATATATATATATATATATATATATATATATATATATATATATATATATATATATATATATATATATATATATATATATATATATATATATATATATATATATATATATATATATATATATATATATATATATATATATATATATATATATATATATATATATATATATATATATATATATATATATATATATATATATATATATATATATATATATATATATATATATATATATATATATATATATATATATATATATATATATATATATATATATATATATATATATATATATATATATATATATATATATATATATATAGAAGTATATTTGATAAAGATTAAAACTATTATAATATCTAGTGAACTCTAAAGATCTCGAGTTTGTAATAGTTCAAAATATTATGTATTTTTTTCCATGTTTACAAATCTTATGAACGGAATTGCTACTCTTCCTTGAAAATTTTGCTAAGTCCATTGGTAAAGTTTTTTATTGAAAGCAGACAAGAATAGTTATAGTTTAGTTTTCAATCGAGGAGTAATCATCTAAAATAACGATCTACTTTTTCTTTTGTCATTTTTTAAAAACTACTTTCTTTTTTATGTTTTTCAATTAACCAATGAAAGGAAAAATAAATAAAGGAGAACAAAAAAACAATAATTTTAAAGTTAATTCTTATTATTTATTAAATATACCATTTTTCCTTCGAAATCTTCCTATATTTAGAAAGAACTTTTGGAGATTATAAACACCACATTTTTTTCCTTCTTCGTTTGTTTTCTTTTTAAACTCAAAAGTGATTTTCTATGTTTTTATCATTTCCTTGGTTTTTTTTCCGGCGACGGTTACGATCTATTTTCATGTGTGCAGAAAGGCATATATTTTGATATGTTGGTATGATATTACGTATTGTATCCATTGGATTGATTAATCCGATCAGGCCTAGTATGATGTGAAGATTGAAACCGCGTCGTGATTGTCAGAAAGGGTTTGGGGGTTTCCAACTCAATTCTAATTTTGGTAGATATAATGTTGATATAAAGTGTATGTATATATGTATAAATTTGTGGGATGGATTGATGGATCAATAGAATGAGTGATTTATGTTTGAATGTATTTATTGATTTTAGGGTGTTAGATCTGAAAATGATTTAGGGTGTTAGATCTGAAAGTTATAAGAAAGAAAAAGAAAAAGGGTGTTAAGTGGTGTAAAATGACCATTATACCCTCACATGCAATGCACATGATTCAGATCACGGAGTCACACTAACGGACGTTTGAGGTAGGGGTATGTAATGACACAAAAATCCACCATATGGGTATCTAATGATAAAAAAAAACCATAGGGGTGAAACTTGATAATATGGCAAACCACAGGGGTATGTAATGAAATTTTCTCAAAAACAAATTAATTATCAAATTTCCAACGAAAAGAAAAGGAAAAAATGATAATTATTTTTATTTATGAGTTGTAAGGAAAGGAAAAAAAGAATGAAAAGGTTAAAACCATATAATTTTAAAGTTAATTCTTATTATTTATTAAATATACCATTTTTCCTTCGAAATCTTCCTATATTTAGAAAGAACTTTTGGAGATTATAAACACCACATTTTTTTCCTTCTTCGTTTGTTTTCTTTTTAAACTCAAAAGTGATTTTCTATGTTTTTATCATTTCCTTTATTTTCTTTTCCGATTATAAACGCATTCGAGAATGTAGTCTTACTTTTTATTTATATAATAATTCTCGAGTTGGGGGGAGATGAAAGAAAAATAAAATAAAAGATTATAATTGTATAATTTGATAGTTATATCTCCATTAATTAATAAATTAAAATGGTAGATTACTATATATATAATTTTCCTACCTGATCCTCCATATTTCTAGTTGTCAAGTTAAAATTTTCCTTAATCTGGGGATGGCTTAATGTCATCTGAAATCCCCTAATCTGAGCAAGCGTTTTTGAAACAACGTCATCTGATCAGTTAAGAGCGTTTTTGAAACGTGTTGTGTTATGTAAGGCCAATGATATTACTTATAGCCAGGATCCCACTTTGAATCTGTGCTCTTGGTGATGGTTGTGATTCGGATGATATTGTTTCCGTCACCACTTCTATTTCAAGTTATGGTTGTGGTGTTACATCTGGTTGTGGTGGTTGTGGTGTTACATCTGGTTGTGGTTCTGACTCATGAATTGCTTTTATCTCTAATGTTTCTGTTGGTAAATCTGATGTTTGTATAGGATCGGGTTCCGGTTCTGTTTATGCTCCTAGTACTGGCTCAGGCTAGGGCTCTGATGTCACCTCTGGTTCTGGCTCGGGCTGGGGCTCTGATGTCACCTCTGGTTCTTACTCATGTGTTTGTGAGGCCAATGCCGAGGATTCTGGATTTAGATTTGGAGATGTGGGTTGTTCTAGTTGTGTGTCTCCATAGACGGATTATCACTTTGATCAGTCATTCTATATTTTCCTTATTTCTAGCAGAATATATCCAAATGTATTATTAGATAGGAGTGTTTTTTTTATAGAAAGAAGAAGAAGAAGGAGGAAGAAAAAGAATGGTGGAAAAAAAAGTAAGTAATTATGAAGATGAAGAGATTAGTAAGTAAAACATTGGAACTTGTTTTGGAGGGAGATGACCTCACTAAAGTTAATTACCCAGGGCTAGGGCTCTGATGTCACCTCTGGTTCTGGATCGGGCTGGGGCCCTGATGTCACCTCTAGTTCTGGCTCGGCTGGGGCTCTGATGTCACCACTGGTCCTGGCTCGGGCTGGGGCTCTGATGTCACCTCTGGTTCTTACTCATGTGTTTGTGAGGCCAATGCCGGGGATTCTGGATTTAGATTTGGAGATGTGGGTTGTTCTAGTTGTGTGTCTCCATAGACGGATTATCACTTTGATCAGTCATTCCATCTTCTCCTTATTTCTAACAGAATATATCCAAACGTATTACTCTCTCCGTCCCACTAGAAGTGTCATGTTTTTAAATTTCAAAGTCTAACATTTGCAACTTTGACCTTAAATAATTTTATTTGTGTTAGATAATACTTGATAAAAGTTATATGAATTGATTGTGTTTTAGACGTATTTTTTAATGGTATAACTTTTATCAAGTTTTATAAAACACAAAAAAATATACTTAAGGTCAAAGTTTAAAAATAAAGACTTTGAATATTCAAACTAGGACATTTTTAATGGGACGGAGTGAGTATTAGATAGGAGTATTTTTTTTAATAGAAAGAAGAAGAAGAATGAGGAAGAAGAATAATGGCGGAAAAAAAAGTACTGCTACAATAATTAGTATTACATACACTATTTAGAGTAATACGTAACTTATCCACGGATTCCATCAGTATTGATATGCATCTCAATATATATACACTCGTATTACATTACATAGAAACATTGAATCTATCCTTTCTCGGACCTCCCCTTCTCCATTCTCTATATATACATACAAATAAATTGTATCTATCTATCCATTCTCAGTTTTCTTATCTCGACCCCTCCATTTTCTTACATTTTGTATCCATTTTCTCAGTTCTCTGCTACAATAATTATTATTGGTATCACACCCTATTTGTTTACTCATCCATCAATATCGCTATATATATACATACACAGACTGTTGGAATTAATCTTGATGTCGTGGGTCGGTTTGGAAGAGTACGGGTCAAGAATTGGTTGCGGGTTAGAAGCATGGATCATGGAGCAGCAGTTAGACTACTCAAGTAATAGAAATAGTATTGTGTTGACTAAGTTTTGTGGAAAGAATACGTGGGTGTGTAGCTGAAAAATAGGAGATCATGTGTTTGTTTTATGTTTAGTTTAGTTTTAGGTAGTTTATTTCTATTAGTATAAATAGGAGTAATAGTCAGTAGTTTTTTCTTGTACCCCATTTCATGTTTAGAATGAAAAAGCTTTTATAGCAAACTCTCCTCTTCATATATACATACATATTATATGTGTTGTATGTATATTTGTGTGTCCTGGCTCCTTCATATGGTATCAGAGCAAGGTGTAAAAAGAAGGCGGTTTGAGAGTCGGTGACGAGAAACGGGGTACCGCCCATGGCTGCTGGGCTGAATGAAAGAACAAGTGCAGCGTATTGTAAGAAAGAAAGCAGCAATGCACAATAAGAAAGAAGAAAGAAAGAAAACAGCGCTGTTCAGGAAGCATAAAAAGAAAGAAGGAAACGGGCAAGTGATGTTCGTTAAGAAAGAGGAAGCAAGCAAGCAAGGGGGGATCATGATCAGTTGCAAAGAAAGAAGTTTTTCTTTATTTTTTTCAGATTGTGCAGCAAGTTGTTTCATCAAGAAAGTAACTCATGTTGGTATCAGAAAAGATTTTCTGCATGAAAGGCAAGAATAATCTGATCCTTTGATCAGTAGCAAGAGCAAGAAAACCAATACGGGTTTGCAAGAATGAAAGTTAGCAAGAAACCTGACCCGTGTGGTTTGTGTAGCAAGAAGAAACTGAACAGCAAGTTAAGCATGTAATCGGACTCAGTTGGGTTCGTGCAGCAAGAACGGGTCATGTATGACTCACAGCAAGTAGCAAGACCGAACCATTGTGGTTCGAATAGCAAGATCAGCAAGTTAATTAGCCAGGAACAGCAGCAAGAAGACAAGAATAGCATGACAGCAAGAAGTTCAACTAAAAAAAATTGGTGACATCAAACCCGTCCCCAGACTTAGGGACATTCAACTTGACGTCTAGGATTATTAAGCATAACCCCATAGTCTCATTCGCAAACAGCTCATTTCAGATATCTGAAAATGAGCAGTTGTTGCGACTCAAGTTTGAGGTGTTTGAAACGCGCTTAACCGATCAGATGATGTTGTTTCAAAAACGCATGCACAAGGGAGGAGTGGGGATAAAGCTCAATGGGGACCTCAAATGGCATGCAAGCTGAGAAGATTACTCCATATCAGAGACAGCCACAGGGATACATAATTCAGCTGTGTTATCCCTTATAATAGTAGTGACTTAGGAGCATGTAAGTTGTAATAAAAGTAATCAAACAGTTATTAGCGATTTGTCTGAATGTGTGCATGTACATAAATAGTGTGTGGAATAACGATGATTTACAGCTATATAGAGCTCTCCATATTCATCACGTATTCACAAATGGGTGTCGAGAATCAAAGTCCAGCCCAAGCCGCGTATTATTCATTAAATTGGGCTAAATTTAAAAAGATATTGGGCCTTAAAGATCCACCACTCCCTGCCTCTTACTAGAGGTTGCAAAATGTAAGGGCCGGGTCGGGCTGGGTGACGGGTCAAAACGGATCTGGGTCAAAATTGGTTCGGGTCAATACGGGCGGCTTTGGAAATCGTATTGATTGGGTTCGAGGCAAAACGGGCATTTGAGGTAGAAACATTGTTATTTGCTTTTTTAAATTTTTCAACCGCTAATTCCAACACCCTCAATATCCATTGTGTTTTTAGGTCCAAAATTTGTCTATAAAGATGCAAAATATATACAATATATATGTATATATCAATAAAAATCATTTCTAATTGATGTTTATGATAACAGATAAGCATGTATGATGAAAACCATTTTCGTAAACATGTTATCCATTTACTGTTTCATACTACTTCATGCGATTGTGATAACTTGACGCATGTGAGTTATACAGCTGTAAAAAAAGCATTGGTTTGACAATTATTTTTAATGTTTGTGTTAATAAAAAAAATGCATATATAGATACTTTGTACGGTTTAGCATATATTCTATGAAAAATAACTAACAGTGAGTGCGGGTGTAGTGTAACGCTTAGGATATTTGCCTTCCAAACCATTGACCCTGGTTCATCTTCCGGCAAGCGCATTCCCTTTTTTATATTTTTAGTTTTTCTCTATAATTATGCAAAAAGTCATAAACAGTTTAGGCTTTTAGCTCTTGATATTCAGTCCCTCTATTTGTTGCAACGCATTTATTAGGTCCCAATTAAGTTGAATGACAAACAAACATTTAAAGATGAGATAGATAGGTTGAATTCAAGCACTTAACATGTTCGTAACTAATAGTAGCCTAATGCGACTTGTTAGACAATTCGTTCCTAACGAGTTCAAGCTAAAACATGTACTGTATTCAAGAAATAACAGCAAGAACATGTGAATCAGCAAGGAGTTCGTGTGTCATGAAATTTTCACAATCCACAATTATGTACAAAAAGGTTACCTCCCAATATATTGATTTTTAAAAATGAAATATGCACCTCTGTTCCATATGAAAGCTTCATTATTATTTTTTTTTTTTTAGTAAACTATTATTGTATAGGGCTAATAACTCTTGTAATTGGCTATCTTTTTTCGAAGGACCCAAACGTTTATATATATTAGTGTACGTGTATGTATTGAAGTTTTGGTGAGTTTTCTTACGCAGGGAGTGAAGATAATCGGGTGGATTAATGACACATCACTAATCTATCATTTTATCCCAATTTGCTGTCACAATAAAAGTGTTTAAAGTTAGGATAACAGTTTGTGTTTCCAAGAAAACAAATTGCCCCCATTCTTAAGTATGTAATGACAACACCAAATGTAAAAGAAAACAACACCAAATGTAGATTTGAAAACTTTGCACAAACTAGTGTATATGTTTTATTAATATCATGAGAGCCGTTGACGCACGTAGAATAATAATCGTAACAAGCAAGAAAGGTACAAGAAAGCAAAAAGGGATACAAATTTCTGGTTATATCAATTGGAGTAATTAATAATGGCAACAAGCTCGAAATAGAGGCAAGCAAAAAGGCATACAATTATGGTTAGACCATTTCTACCAACGGTTCAAATTAATCTTTAATAAAAATATCATAACAAAAACTCCGCATATAGTTTTGAATCAATATAACAAAAACCATTATACAAACAACGTGTCTTTAAATTCCCTTGTTTGTTGTTTCATTCGTTTTTCAAAAACTCCACATGTGGTTTTGAATCAAAATAACAAAAACTCATCGCTTACTAAGTATGATTATAACATTTTGGAGTTCATCATTTGCTTTAATTTCATCTGATAAATCAAACTTCACATGTATAACCAAAATGTCACATGGATTGGGAGCTGGTAACAACTTCTCTAAATGCACTTCACATGGATCACCATAATTATAGACAGACTAGTTTTCAATTGCCAAAACAACTTCATATAGATATAACAAAATAGAAACGAAAATTATGAACTTTGATAACCAATTTTGTGTTTATTTGCTTTAATTTCAATTGCTAAATCAACTTTACATAATGTCCAAAATAGGGGAAAAAAGAAGTTTTCATCCACCAAAACAACTTCACATGTATCAACAACATTGAAAGGGGAATTTTTACATGTATCATTAAACATAGAAATTAATCGGACGCTCACCTAAAATGAAGACTCTCTATGTCTCAAATTGAAAACCCTTCCTAAATAGACTAATCAGTGTAACTATATATGTATAACATATATATATACTAGATTTTTATCCCGCGGAAGACGCGGGTAATTTAAAAAAAAAGATTTGTAATTAGTTATTTATTAGTTGATTATGTTAAGTAAATGTAAGACTAAATATTTGAGATATAGATAATGTAAAACTAATGAAATAACATTAGATATAAAGTGTTTAAGTAGGAGTTCTACATTGGATATTACAATAGTAACAAAAGATATTAAGCCGAGTTTTACAAAAGATAGTAAGCGGAGTTGTACAAAAACATGATTGAGCAGGATTCTCAAAAAATCCTTTTATCCAATGGTGTCATCTTTAATCTTGAAATTAAAGTGTGAGTGCCAATGTTTGTTCCTGTGATGATTTTGGCTTCTATCACATGTTTTCCCAATCTGATCACTTGTAAACGTGTGCCATTACACAAGCCATTCTGTTGATCGAGGTTCTGCAGTAACATAACTGGGACTCCAACCTTCAACACCAACTTATGATTGGGTAATCCTACCAATCTAAGTTCGTTAATGACTTCTGTTGAGAACAAAGCTGCATCAATTGCATTGCTATCTTCAGATTCACATATGTTATCGGAACTGAGATATGTCATTTCCTCACCGGGCATCATTTCTAACAACTTCTCATTTATAGTTCCAACCACATCATGAGTTGGTGCAAGAATAGCACGTTGTTGAAAAAACATGGGATCTTGCAAACTGTTAAGCATATCTGGATATGTAAAATTAATCAGTGATGAAAGGGGATCATTTGATTCAGCCACTAACAACTCCTTTGGTATTTCAATTTCTGCTTCCCCATCATTTTCATCACCCAGAACCCCATCTCCCACTTTTAAAATCCATTCAGCAAATTCTTGAACCTGTTGTAAATCTTGTTGTTGTGTTCCAACTTTGAGCCTCATATTGACTGTCAATTTAAGCACTTTACAGTGGTGCCATATATATGAGGAATTTAGACTTGCATTGACAATCATGCTTCTGGTTCCTTTTGGTATGACGGGCAAGATTTGTCTAAAGTCACCGCCAAAGACCACTACTTTGCCTCCAAAATTTTTGTCTTCGCTATTTGGCTGGGTTGATCTTAGAATATCCCTCATTGTTCTATCAAGAGCTTCAAAACAATGCTTGTGTATCACATGAGCTTCATCCCAAATGATCAATTTAGTGATCTTGATTAATGCTGCCAACTCACTGCTTGGATCTATGGAACAAATAGAGTGTTTAGTGATGTTAATTGGGATAACAAACCTTGAATGTGTGGTTCTTCCACCAGTTAGTAAGAGTGATGTTATTCCACTTGAGGCGACATTTAGCACAATTTGGCCTTGGGAACGTAATGCAGCTGTTAGAGTCATCCAAAGATAAGTTTTCCCTGTACCTTCATATCCATAAACGAAGAAAACTCCTCCTTCGTTTTTACCAACATAACGGATAACGGTATCATACAACTGTTTTTGTTCAACAGTTAAACAACTTAACAACTGTTGATGTTCAATACTTAGTGCCCTTTTATCATACAGCAGTTCATTGGCAATTAAGCGGTTATTGAGTGATGAAACATAATTTGTAGTCGGGAAAGGCATGTCGGGAAAGTTTCTGAGGGTAATGCCATTGTTAAGTAACAATTGCTCTATATATGAAAGGCAGAGATTGAGAATATCTTCTTCTTGAAGCTGCAAACCTTTAATATGTAAAAATTTGGATTAGCGACATAGTGATTTATGTTTAATTTTTCTAAATAATTAAACTGAAATATGTATATAAAGACTTAATGAAATTACCTGGGCAGTTTAAGATTCTTCTTTGCATATGTAAGATATCTTCACTTAAAACTTTACATGTTTTCTTCCATAAATCATCTGGCCGTGCTACAGAAGTTGAAAGTAACAATTGGACAAAGAAGGTTCTGAGATATGATGTTGTTGCCCAATGAGATGCTTCCAAAATTGCATCAACATATTCTTTATCATCATCTAAAAGTCCTAACTCGAAACATGCTTCTTTGTAACTATCACATTTACGTCCATTGACTGTTATGATTTCGTCAAAAGATTTTGGTCCAATAACATGATTGAGCAGGATTCTCAAATAATATACTTTACCAAGGGACGGGGGGACATAGCATATCCTCCCTATAGAACCACGTCCTTCAACAGTTCTTCGTTGCCATTTCCTGGTCTTACGTATCCAAACATAAAATTGTGGCAGTTGGACATATTTCAAGGTTCTTGCAAAGTCATCTTCCTCATTTAATTTCATCCATTCAAGGAACTTTGAATGATTGACAGTTGGATTTGAAACCACATCACATAGCTGGGCTTCATCATCATATACTATGCTCTGTTCATTTTCACAGTGAAATGGCAAAATTTCAACAGGAGGGTATCTATGATGAATATCAAAGCCGAATATTCGCCAAGCCGCTTCAGAAGCGGAAACGTACCTTAATTTGAATTATGTAAAACAAATGTTAGTTATTTATAGTTTTGTTAGCCAGTTATTTGACATATGTAAAATACAATGTGCAAGGCCTAAATTAGAAACTTCTAAAATTACCTGCAATCCAGGTAATTCTTCACCTCATCTTTGGGTTTGGTGTTCTGAGTTGTTGTACCATCTCTATTCGTTTGATACACAGTTGCCGTAACTCTATCGGGACCTTTGTTTATATATTTGAACAAATACTTGATTGACCCTGATTGGTTGCACCATTCTACATTAATGTGACATTGGTATCTTCGCAGAAGTGTAGCATTATAAGGGACCACCATGCCATTATCAAGAGGAATACCATTTTTTTCTATGGTATTTCTAGTATTTCGATGTCTATATACAGGATACCTTTCAGAATCGACAGCCGTTTCATCCATCCATTTCTTGGGGAAATTCTTTGTACATTTCCCTTTAACCATACATGGACAGTTGGGATTATCAGCTCCACAAGGTCCATGCATCATGAACTGTTTGACAAGTTCATACAACTCTGGGTCTTCTTTTTGGTTTGGTATTTCGGCACTAATGTATTTATCGACATCTGTTGCACGTGGAAACTTGTTTGCGGGAGCCAAAAACAAACAAATATGAGCATGAGGCAGGCCTCTTTTTTGAAACTCCACTGTATAAATAACTGCAAGTTTTGCCAAATCAATTAGTAAATATATAATATATAACATATACATGCAAGTTTTGCAACTTTATACGAATAACCACAACTTTGTTAAAAAAGTTATATATATATTATATATGTATATTATACATAGGAGATCCACATTAATACCTGCTTGCACCGGACCAAAGAATTGCTCTTCCACGAAATCGTTTATGATTTCATCCAATTTAATCTTGAACATTCTAGATATTATATCCGGCCTGTCTTCGGGGGTCAGATTTTTATCAACCAAACAGCGGTAAATCTCGGGCCAATTGGGATTACAAGTAACAGTAATAAACAAATCTGGATAGCCGACTGACTTGCATATAGCCATTGCATCTAAGTACTTTTGCATCATGTACCTGCTCCCACCGGTAAACGATGAAGGAAGTAATATACGCTTACCAGTCTCTGATGCATCAGTGGTTCCATTTTCGATATTTGTTGTCAAATTCTTGAAAGTATCTGTTCTGAGTTTTTTCTGGTTACTTTTAATGTATGACAATCGATCAGCTTCTACCATTGTGTAACCATCAACTAAGAACTGATGAAAGAGTTTCTTTGAATGAAGTAACAGTGAGAACTCCTTAGGTCTGTCTTGTATTCTGTAACAAAAGAATTCCCTCATAGTAAGTTTTGTTCTGCTTTTGTCTGAATCTTCTGCTATGCCTCTGTGTTTGATACCTAGACGGAAACCATCTTCTGCAAATGGAAAGATGAGTGGATATTGAAGAGCCAGATAAGAAGGATGCAACTCACTTATCCTTTGAAGACCACCAGACTGCTTTCTCAATATAATGTCTCTAGAATCAAGTACTGAATCTATGTCTCCAATTATTAATCCAGCTACTTCTGAAGTTGTTGGCAAATTGTAAACTCGACCATCTTTATTTCTGTTGGCAATAAGTTTTAGACTTACATCTTGCCAATCATTGTCTTTAACACAATCTCTTACCATCCTAAACGATTTCACAAGAGGGTTGCAAGAATCTAACATCATCTTTAATATGTTGATTGTATCACGTTTCAGCTCACTTTTTTTGGGTCTTGAGTTTTGAGTGCCAGAACTGTCACAAAAGCACATATTGTTTTAACAAAGTTAATGTGGCATATTTTATAAAGTAAAGATATAAGGATGGTAAGGGTGTATTTACCTAACAGCTTTTTCTCTATTTTCCGCCTCGTTTTCAGAATCAAATATATAAAGTTGCGAGAATTTTGGTTGATCACCTTGGGCAGGTAGCAGACTACCCATTCGGTGATAATTTTGTCCTTGTAATCTAAAGACATAGGGCCCTCTGCCCTTTAAAGAACCTTGATTGATCTTACCTCCCATAGATGTGAATGAAAACATCATGTTATATGCTCGTATATGTTTCATGAAATTGTTGGAGATCGGATTATTCGTTGTATACAAATTGTGTAAGACAGTTGGAGGTTTGGCAACTGGTGGTAGCTCGACATCACCACCTTTGCAACAGAAGCTAAACACACTTTTCTTTCCATTCTGATTACCCCTTAACATTTCTGCTTCCCATAGCATGGCATTACACTTGGAGCATTGGTATATTGGATCTCCATGATCTTTATACGCTGAAATCATTTGCAAAATTAATCACACTTTTGTATGAAGATTAAATGAAAACACACCAAAACCACTTAGTGTTACAATGATCCTTACCTAATGACAGACCTTTCCTTTTCACATACGAATCTTCCAACATCTCATCATTAATCTCCAAATCTATTCTTGGAATCTCAATACTATTTAAAAGTTGAGAATTTTGTTTGTGAAGGTTCTAAAAATTTATTGGAGGCAACTTGGTTCGTTTATTTGATTGTTCACACTTCTGCTTTCCTTTGTTGTTAGATTTATTTGCTGCAGCTGAGTTTGTGGTATTTTGTCTTGAACTTCCTTTAATGTCCAATAATTAAAAGTGTTAACTTAACTGACTAATCCCATTAATCACATATATACATAAGTAGTTAATCGTGTGTAATAAGTTTACCTTGAGGAGAAAAGTTGCATGTCACAGTACTTCTGGCTGACCCCATTGTAATTGGAGTGATGAATTCATTTGTACCATAATGAGAGTTCCTTTGTGTACCTTGTTATACATTTGTAAAGTGATGTTTATAAGCATATGCTGATACTAATAAAGAACATCCTAAAAAAAGTTAGCGGAATTATATTACCATTGTTTATCATCGAGAAGGGATTGGTAGTAGGCTTGTATTGTACATAATTAGGTGTTTGATTGGTATTGCTTGAACTTGCAATAGGAAATGTTGAATTGATTCCTGAACGTATCAAATTATATGGATTAGAATTGAAAATTTTGGTAGATTACATGTTAATATGTCAATCCATATTCAAGCTGAGTAATACTACATTACCATTGTTTAAAGATTTTGTTGCATTCTCGAAGATTTGGTACTTATTTCTGGTTGAACATATATTCCTGGTTTGAACTTGTTATACAAAATAACAAATTTGGGTTAAAATTGCGTTTCATATAATTGGATGAGAGTAGTAATTAAAGACATTTTAATAAAATTTGAAGATTAGGAGAACATACCATTGGTAATATTTGATAAAGGAGTTGTTGTTAGTGGTGTGTTCTGTGTGGGAGAAGCACGATTAACCACCTTGTTTTTACGCTCATCCAACAAATTCTTCCTTTTCTTCCGGTTAATTGAAGCTTCAGATTCATACATTGGAAGTAATATTTGTGCAATTCTTGGACCAGGTTTCTTATTTAATGAGAGTATTACTTTGATAGACAAGTATGTTGTTAAAATTTTAGTTAAAAATGGGAAAGTAGGTTTCAAATTTTCATCATCTTTGAAATTCCCTCCATAAGTTTTTTGGTATTTTTGAATGGGTGTAATGTATATATGATAAAGGTTTTTACAAAAGGGTTCTTTAGTTGTCTTTTTTTTATTGGTTGTGTATGTATTGAAGCATGTGTTATAATTCACTTGTTTATCCCAATAAAAGAAACAGACTATCCAGTTGATATCTTTGAAGTCTAGTTAGTGTTTAGTTAAGGAACAATTTAAAGAAAAAAAAATAGAAAATTAAAAAGATTAAATGTAAAAATATCTGTTACAACTCACTTTTTCACCACAAACCTTATTTCACCTTTTCCTTATCTCTCTAATTTCAAACTGTAAGTCCCAACTCAATAGATGGTACTACCTGAAGACACCTCTATGTCGATGGTGGGGTTACTTTGCAATATAAACACTGAACTGGAGACGACCAGTTGCAATGAGTGTATACCAAGTTCTTGGATAGATTACTTATTAAAGTGACAACAAGTAAAAACAATGCAATAATATAAAGTACTTGTAAAGTAAATTGGTGAGACAATATGTAATTTTCAAGTGTAATTTATTTATTAACTTTAAATAAATTACAAGGTTGTTGCGGAACCAAGATAATACAAAGTATGTAAATATCCTAACAACCTATGAAATACAATTGATCTACACTTGGAAATTCTCTAAACAATCGAAACACTTAAAGTTGTGAAATGTTCCTTTTTGCGATTAAGAGAATATTGCACAAGTTCACCAAGAATATTGCAGGTTTGCAAAGTTTTTTTCTTGTTGTGCAATGACTTCTATTTATAGGCAAAGTTGACATTGGGATGTCAACTTTGGCCGTACAAATATGGTTGAGAGCATTTAAGGAATATCATTTAATTCCTTAAAATGCTGTGTAAAGTTACAGAATAAAGTAACTTTTCACAACCTGCTTTATGTACCTTTTGTACTTTATACATAGATAAATCCTTTTATCCGTGTAAT
The DNA here is from genome assembly GCA_034093135.1 of Erigeron breviscapus. Taxonomy (NCBI): domain Eukaryota; kingdom Viridiplantae; phylum Streptophyta; class Magnoliopsida; order Asterales; family Asteraceae; genus Erigeron; species Erigeron breviscapus. The sequence continues at coordinate 72,588,028 of CM067174.1, read as the reverse complement.
AGCACATAAAGCATAAAAGTCTTTTCCTCGTAATCAGTGTAAAGCTTTGTAAGTACTTTACACTGATGCTCTCCAGTTTGTATCTGAGTAGAATGTCAACTGGGCTTCGCTGCCATTGTCATTCTCTTTCTTCCACTTGTTGTCTTCGACTTCAACTGGAAGGATTCTTCATCTGGTCAGATCTCAACTGGAGGAAGTCTTCAGTTGTGTTAACTGTACATTGCAATTGGACTTCAATATATTTCTGGACAAATCTTCGTAGTCTCCAGATGCAACTGAAGACTGGCCAGTTTCAGCGAAAATTGGTCCTAACAAATTCCCCCTATTTGTCCTGAAATATTGCCAAGTCTTTTTCAGTTCTTGTATCTATACAAGTATGAACTGGAAAGACTTGTTCGATTAAATCTATATAAGTTTTCCAAGGCATTTTTATAGATCAATAAATGCCTTGGGTTTTTTTTTTGAGTTTGTTAGATTTAATCTATTATCTATCTTGTGGTTACAACCTGGTAACTTCATTTATACAAGGAAATGAAATTTACATAAGTTACAGAATGTAAATGAAAAATACAAGTAGATAAAATGGAAAGAGAACTTAATCAGATGGCCCTTCGCCAGTTCTCCTTCTCTTTGACACTGAAGAGATAGGACGAGAGTCTTCAGGATCAATGTTCAACTTCAGCTCCAGATTCTCTTTGTGTTGAATCTTGCCCTTTAAAAAATTGACCCATGCTTTCTCAAACCTATTCTTTTGTGCCTTAGCTTCCAAAAAGTTCACCATCTCTACCCATTCAGAGAACCCATATTGCATCACACCAGGATTATCAGTTTTAACTAGTGGCCCTCTAGTATAACTGACTTCAACATGAAAGTACTTGGTGCCTGGCTTAATTGTTACAAAAACACCATTAATTGCCCCACTGTGCTTTCTGGTTGCCATGATCTGGGAATAATAGTTTCTGGCTTCAGATTCATTTGAAATTTTAATAGTCCCAGCTCCAGCAGCCTGCACAGCAACCTTGATGTCATCATTTGAGATTTCGCCAGTTGGTTCAATGAAGGTTCTAAGGTCAGCATCTCTATGCAGTGGTTTTCTTGGTTGAGGGTTCCTTCTTGGTGGATTCAATACCCTTTTCACAACCTTCTTAACATTTTCAATTCTTTTAATAATCCCACTGGCCCGATTCTCTTTTGCCTTCTCCACTGATATGTTCAGATTTCTAGCATCATGCTCAGCTTCATCATCAGGATAGTGTCTGTCCAGTTCAATATCAAGCATTTCTTGTAACATGCCCACTATCCTTGCATCATCTTTCACTTTGGCATATTCCTCCTTAGTGATTCCCAAAAGAAGAGCATCATTAATATCAAGCATTTTAATCTCGGCAAGATGTTCTCTGGCTTGAGCTTGGTTTACTTGTTTCATTTTCTTTCTTTCTTTGATTTGATCTCCAAGTCTTGCCAATCTTTTGCTATCACTTTCTGAAACTGGAGAAAGCCTATTAAGATTGCCAGTTTCTAACAATGGTACATCAGTGGCCGGTTGGGCAGATTCATCAGTTGCTAACCCTTTGCCCTTATCAACATTCCCCCTATCAATCACATCATCAGGCTCATCAATCCTTTGCTCACCAGTTTCAGTACTGGCAGCCACTACTATTTCTCTACCAATTTGACTTCCAGATGGAGCACTTCCAGGTGCAATTGGTGCAAGGACTGCACTTCTTTCCCCCTTGGCAGCTTCTAGACCTGCCCTTATGACTTCCCATTCAGAATGGTGAGATGGAAACCGGTCAAGAGGCTGCCATGTTTGCATGTCCTTGCATTCTTTAAATATTGTACACATCATCCTGAAAGATCTCCACAGATGGTTGGTCTCTTTAGACTGGGTCAGAACATTTGCGGCAACTTGTTGCTGACCAGTCTTCAGTTCATTCAAAGTCTTAGAATCTTCATCCAGACCAGAAACCACCTTGTCCTTAACCTCTTCATCCTTTTTCTTCAAATTTTCTACTTCAGTTGTCAGTTTGTCAATAGACTGAGAGTGAATTGATACCTGGGTGTTTAAATTATCAATGCTGCCCCTCAACTGGTTGATCTCAGTAGTAAGTGGGGCCAGATCAACCTGAGGAGTGGCCAGCTTGGTGATCTCAGCTATCACCTTTTCAATCAGTTGTATTTCTCTGGCACCCAGCGTATCATCAATTCTCTGACCAACTGAAGTCATCAACTGCTGCCCAAGCTCAGTCACATTCAAGCCAGGTTTTTCAACTAACTCCTTAACCTGCTTCTCAATTTCTTTCAAATCAACTTCTGATTGTCTGACAGTATTACCCAGCAAGTTGGAAATTGAGGTAGTGACTTTTGACTGAGTGAGGTCGAAGGCTTCCTTTAGAGAAGTTGCCAGATTGTTGCAGCCTTCGACCAGCTCATTGAGCTTCTTGAATACCAGGTCCTCATTTTCAGCAAACTTATTAATCCCCAGATCAACAACCTTAGAATTTGTAGTTGTGTCCTTGTTGTATCTGGAGAGGGACTTGGTATTTTTATCAATTGCCTTTTGAACATCCTCCACCCTTTGAATAAGGTTTTGGATGTCGGCTTGGAAAAAGGCAAATTGAGTGTCCAGTGATGGAGGAGGACGTGTCACTGGACCAGCAGCAGCTACCACTGGAGTAACTGGAGGAGGCAAATTGAGAGAAGCCTCCCCAGTTGACGTCGCAGCAGTTGAGAGAATAATATCAGGAGTGGTGAAAGAAGGAAGGACAGGAAATTCAAATTGTTGGACATGCTGAGAATGCTCAGGTGTGTCCAACGGCGGCGGTGGTGGTGGCATTTCTCGAAGGAGTGAGAACTGCCCAGATGGTGATGGTGCCATACGTCTGTTTCCAGATATATAGCTATATGTGGGAAATGGATTTTCAGTAAGCTCATTTTCTTGAGATGGTAAAATTGAAATTGAAGCATCTGGAGGCGAGACATGAGATGAAGAGTTTTGATCTTGTACAGAAGAATCAAAAATCTCAATGTCTGATGCAGTACCTTCAGAATCCGAAGATTCAATAAGGATTTCCTCGTCATTAACACTCATGTCCAGATCCATGAATGTAACTGAGGGCTGACCAGATTGGTCAGTCTCCAGATGACCTTCTCCAGTTTCCTGGAAGGTTGCATCTGTTGGAGGATCAGTTACCGAGGTAACTTCACCAGGGATAGAGGTCACTGGGGTTGCCTCAGTTATAATTGCTCTATCCACAATCTTAACATCATCAGCCGTAGAGTTGGGAACCTCAGTCTCCAGCAGTGACTGGCCAGAGACGTCGTCAGTTCGTGCAAGAGAAGTGTCAGAAGATAGGTCGTGGACACTTTGTGCAGACTCTAACTCTATTCTGGGTTGGGGTAGCCCAGTATCATCTTCACCACCCTCTCCTACAGAAATTGCGAGGGTGGCTGCTTGCGGTTGTCCCATTTGACTTTCTCCAGGTTCCTGTTGGGAGGAAACTGGAGGGCTGGTTTGGTTTCTACTGTCAGTGGCAAGTGCTGACTGAGTCCTAGGGCGACGTGTTCTTTTTGCCTTTGGAGCTCCTGAAAGACCTGTTGGGAGGTCTCCAGGGTAGATGGTTGAAGGGACAAACACGCTGGAGCTGGAGGGGTTAGACTGTTTCCCGGGTTCGGCAATGGTCACGATTCCAGCAGACGAACCGGTGGGTCCCTCATTGTTTTGAGGCCCGCCCAGTTGTCTTTCCGACTCACCTTGGACTGGTGCATCAGTTTTAGAGAATGCCAGCAACATTCTCTAAGGGATCTCAACCTCCCCATCGACAGATGTTAGGGAGTCAAGATTCCTCAGCAACTCTGGGACAGTGTACAGTGATTGAGTATTATGATATTCCTCACTGCCCAGAAGTTGAAGAAAACAGAGTGACAAATACCTGGAGAAGGGGATGCATAATCCCCTGGAGCCCTTCAGTTTAATCACCAGGCTTCTGAATAAAATATCGGCAAAGTCAACTCTGAGTCCATTCCACAAGCAGTAAGCCATCTCTGCTTGTGTGGAGTTGATCTGGTCCAATCCACCAGAACTCCCACCCATGCTTTCAACTAGGTGAATGAAAAAGTACCTCCAGGATGGTGAGAGGCCCTTCATAGTCATAGCACCTTTAACTTTCAATACCCCATTCTCCAAGCACTCCTTATTTCCCATATCCAGGAGTACCTGGCAAAAATTGATGTTCTGGGATATCACAACTGGAGATTCACCCTGTCTCCAGTAGTTGAGGTGCAGAGCATCCCTCAACGTTTCTGCAGTAATGGCACACTCGACTGATCCATCTTTAAGGGTGAAAGAGATAGATGAACAGTCTTCTGAAAGTTCTGCTGTGTACCAAAACTCACACAAGTAATCATGGTACATCTTGCGTGGGTTGAGGGAAAAAGACTCGCCGAGGGGAGAATCACGAAGAAAGAACCACTGAACTAAATCCATATTTTGTTTTGTAATTGCTAATTCTTATATTTATATTTAAAACGCAGGGAAAGACGAAAAAATACTGTTCACATCCAATTCCACCGAATATTCAGTATATATATTTGTTTTAGTAAACATAACACAAAAGTAAAGTTGGCTGCTTGGATTCTCCCGATCATGTGGGGGTAATGATGTAACAACCCTCAATTTCCGACTATGACAATTTACTTATATTTATCTAGGTATCTATCCCTAGAGGTTTATCAAGAGAATTGACCTTCTAGACATTTAAGGCATAGTGATACCTTCTCTCTAGTTCAATGGAATGCCCAAAGATAGCTAATTATCTTAGAAATGCCAAAACATAGGACAATCTCAAAGTGAAGAAATAATGACAATCTTATAAGAATGTAACCATGATCTATCAAGTCAACTTCAAGAATATGTAAGGTAACAACAAGTTCATAAGTATTCAATCCAACAAACAAGTCTCTATGTATCCAAAATATAATCAACAACTCAAATATAGAAGGTATATCAAGAAAATTTTATGAAGTTTAGTGCCAATACATATATATAGATATATATACACACGACATACATACATACACGTATATCTTGAAATAGCTAACTTTTGCACATAACACAAATACATATCTATATATGCATGCATACATATATAATTACAAATTCAATACTTGCATAAACAAAACTTACATAATCAAACCATTACTACATAATTTGATCAAGACCACCCTCATTTTGAATCTAGACATCATTTTAGTACCAATTCAAGCTCTTACACCACTACCACTTCTCCTAACCAATCACCACCCTTCCACCACACCTCTTAACCAATAAACTCACTCCATACCCTTTATTTCTGCCATAGCCACGTTTTTTATGCCCCAAGACCAGGCCACTCTCTCTTTTCACACTCAAACACAACACACACACATGCAATGGGTCTCTCTCAACTCTCCCAACTTTCTTTCTTTCTTCTTCTCCATTTTCGGATTCTCCAAGGCAAAATGGAGCTTAAAACTAACTAATATAATGTAATAATAAGTTCCCTTGATCATCCAACAACTAGAGTCATGTATGGTGGAAGCATGGAGTCGATTTGGAGGCAACAAAGTCACGAAATCAGCCCTCTAAGGGGCTGATCGAACAGCAGCAGAAAACAGGAGCAAACAAGTCCCATCTTCTTCTTTCCTTTTGATTCTTGATCATTAATGGGTACCCAACATGTTCCTTTGATTGTTATTCATCTTTTCCTTCATTTTGTAGCTTATTTTCCTTTCTTTTCAAGCTTGTTACAGCCATGAAACACTCCAAGGGCAGCCACGAAATGGAGACCCAACAACACCCACAATCTTGTTATATTCATCTTTAAAGGTTGATAACTTGAACTCTTTTGGTTATCACTTTCTTTACCTTTAAATTTATCACTAAATACATATGGATCTACACATGCATGCACATTTAAAATATTGATTTGAAAGAAATAATTAGGAATGCAAGAGATAATAATGGATTTAGTGTAAAAGTGTTAGATCATCACATGCATGTTAACATTTGCACTAGTTTTGGTTAATTTGATTTGGGATTTGAGATGGATGAATGATGACTTTGAATTTGATAAGAAATCTGTATATTTGATGTTAAAATCATAGAAAAAGGAGTATCAAGCATGTTAGTGGTGAAATAAAGTGTAAATTAAGCAAGAATGGTCATTGGTGAGTTGTTTGGACCCAAATACCTTCTGACAAAATCACTCTCCTGTCTTTGGACGGATAAACTGAACATGTGAGGGCCGTTTCAAGCAAAACTTTCAAAATAAAAGTCGTAGACAAAAGAGTTAAGTTTAACCTCCAACTGGAATCACTCAAAAACACTAAACCAAACCAAAGATATGATTTTTCTACCAAAAGTGGTCAAAACTGGATTTTTGTCTTAATGTTGAGTCAACTTTGACGATTTTTAATTCCTTAACTAATAAGTTTCAGAAGTTTAAACTTGGTGTGAACTGAGTTCAAAGTGTCCCTAACTTAAAATAAAATTGGGAGATTTTTCTTAAATGTCCATCATAGAAATCATTTATAAAATATCTTGAGTCGCACAGCAGCTCTTGTTCTGACCAGTTTTGGTTTGGTAATTTTTAGAGGTAGTAAACAATGTCTAAAAATTTAGCAAAAATTCACATAAATATAGGACACATATATGTCTCTGTATAAAAATCACCAACGTCCAAATAATTCAACTTAACCAAGAATGACTACTCAACATTTTATGAAAATAAGTGTTAAAACAGAAAATTCCAAGTAAAAGTTCTTCACAACAAAATAAGCTAAAAGTCACTAGATTGCAACTCTAACCAACTCCAATAATCTCGTAACAAAAAGTATTATAAACCTACTGAGAATATGTCAAATAAAAGTTATAAAACTTAACTTGGTTATTAAATGGCAAAGACAAGCCTACAAGTGACTAATTCGGTTCATATAAGCACTAACCGAAAGCTTTAATTTGCAAATATCACACCACCACCATGATCATGACTTAAGACACCAAAATATAATGAACATTCTGTAAATAATGGAATAAGGATGAAAATCCATTTTGAAGCACTTTAATTGCTTGAGAAATGAGGCTAAAATCACCATTTCGGTAAACGATTTTTTTTTTTTTTTTTTTTTTTTTTTTTTTTTTTTTTTTTTTTTTTTTTTTTTTTTTTTTTTTTTTTTTTCCCTTACTAACTAACTTTTTTTTTTTTTTTTTTTTTTTTTTTTTTTTTTTTTTTTTTTTTTTTTTTTTTTTTTTTTTTTTTTTTTTTTTTTTTTTTTTTTTTTTTTTTTTTTTTTTTTTTTTTTTTTTTTTTTTTTTTTTTTTTTTTTTTTTTTTTTTTTTTTTTTTTTTTTTTTTTTTTTTTTTTTTTTTTTTTTTTTTTTTTTTTTTTTTTTTTTTTTTTTTTTTTTTTTTTTTTTTTTTTTTTTTTTTTTTTTTTTTTTTTTTTTTTTTTTTTTTTTTTTTTTTTTTTTTTTTTTTTTTTTTTTTTTTTTTTTTTTTTTTTTTTTTTTTTTTTTTTTTTTTTTTTTTTTTTTTTTTTTTTTTTTTTTTTTTTTTTTTTTTTTTTTTTTTTTTTTTTTTTTTTTTTTTTTTTTTTTTTTTTTTTTTTTTTTTTTTTTTTTTTTTTTTTTTTTTTTTTTTTTTTTTTTTTTTTTTTTTTTTTTTTTTTTTTTTTTTTTTTTTTTTTTTTTTTTTTTTTTTTTTTTTTTTTTTTTTTTTTTTTTTTTTTTTTTTTTTTTTTTTTTTTTTTTTTTTTTTTTTTTTTTTTTTTTTTTTTTTTTTTTTTTTTTTTTTTTTTTTTTTTTTTTTTTTTTTTTTTTTTTTTTTTTTTTTTTTTTTTTTTTTTTTTTTTTTTTTTTTTTTTTTTTTTTTTTTTTTTTTTTTTTTTTTTTTTTTTTTTTTTTTTTTTTTTTTTTTTTTTTTTTTTTTTTTTTTTTTTTTTTTTTTTTTTTTTTTTTTTTTTTTTTTTTTTTTTTTTTTTTTTTTTTTTTTTTTTTTTTTTTTTTTTTTTTTTTTTTTTTTTTTTTTTTTTTTTTTTTTTTTTTTTTTTTTTTTTTTTTTTTTTTTTTTTTTTTTTTTTTTTTTTTTTTTTTTTTTTTTTTTTTTTTTTTTTTTTTTTTTTTTTTTTTTTTTTTTTTTTTTTTTTTTTTTTTTTTTTTTTTTTTTTTTTTTTTTTTTTTTTTTTTTTTTTTTTTTTTTTTTTTTTTTTTTTTTTTTTTTTTTTTTTTTTTTTTTTTTTTTTTTTTTTTTTTTTTTTTTTTTTTTTTTTTTTTTTTTTTTTTTTTTTTTTTTTTTTTTTTTTTTTTTTTTTTTTTTTTTTTTTTTTTTTTTTTTTTTTTTTTTTTTTTTTTTTTTTTTTTTTTTTTTTTTTTTTTTTTTTTTTTTTTTTTTTTTTTTTTTTTTTTTTTTTTTTTTTTTTTTTTTTTCACCTTCATCGCCAGTCTGGCCTTGCTCTAACTACTATATATTTATGGGCGTCTCCATGGCACGACCCTTGGTTATCTTTATGCACGTGATTGACAGCATGTGCTTATCATTATCTTATCATTTGGGACTATATATTGATTATTGGGACATAACCGGTCTTAGTAGTGGCTCAAGAACAATCTCATCAAATTACGTCATGGTAGTCTTACCATTGACCAAGTGGCATTGATATTATTTATGGTTGGATATTATGGATTGAACATACGGTTTGGGTATTGGACCTTATATGGAATCTTGAAAGTTGTTGAAATTGGCAATATTGAAGTATTGATGACCAAATGATTTTGGTATAATGAATGATTAATCGATCGATATATTTTTCTGCCACGATAAATGTGACAAATGAGAACTTTATAATTTACCTTGGATTTCTCAACTATTTTGAAATGGATATGTAACGAGGTTTACTTGCAAACCTATGCACTCACCAACTACGTTTTCGTAGTTGACACTTTTTCTTCATGCTTTTCAGGAATTAGCCTTTGTCTTGAGGAATTATATGCATCATGATTGTTTGCATTGCACTTTGGAGTCAAAGATCAAACTTGTGACGGGCAATGGAATCCGCCTTGATCATTGTAGTATATCATCTCATGTAATTGTTATTTGTTTCGTGGACTCAATATCCAAGTATGGTAGACGTATTGTACTCGGAAATTGGTTCACATGCTTGTGCATTGTAAAATTATTCTTGTCAACTAAAGCTACGGTGAATGTTATCTATTATCCTTTGATTTGAATACTCGACTTTCTGTACATCTCATCATTCCGCCGTGGTTGGGGTGTTACATGAGTCCCTCTCAAACTGGCCATTGGATTATTTGGATTTAATTTTATAGATGCGGAATTTGAAGGGGCACCACTGGATCGTTTGACATTATTCGATGGATTGTAAGGGACTGTAAGCAGATTTACATCCCTACTTCTTGATTTAGGTGCCATATTTGAAAGATTTGAATATGAAACTGAGAATTTGGGAATTAGGGTTTTGATTTATGAAGCAGAGAGAGGAATGAGATTATTTTGATGATGATTGGAAGTAAATGAAGGAATGTGAAAGAAAGTAAATGTGATCGGAGTAAATAAGGGGTATTTATAAGGAAAATTATGATCCCAATGAAATACCAAGAATTATTTTATTATCAAAATTCAATTTTGTAGATATTTTTTCAAAAGGTAATTTGAATTTTGAACCAAAAAAAAAAGTAATTCTCCATGTCAGCATTAAATGCTACGACGGCTTAATTTCCCCACGCGCCCACTAACTTTCATATTCCCAATAAAAGCAATTGTCTTTTACAAAAATGACTTTAAACACGTCATATGACGATATTGAGTGGGTTAAAACACTCGAGTACCATCACGTGTCACAAATATTGACCAAGTATTTTCCAACGTTATGAAAATCTGGTTGACCACCAGTTTTAAGACAAGACTGAACCTGTACACTTTCCAGTGCCAGTTTCCAACTGGAGAGTTCTCCAGTTGCCATTTTCAAACAAAAAGATTTTTGGTAAGGAAATTATTTTGAGTCTTTCCCCCTAAAATGATGACCCAGAAATCGATAAGTGCCAGGATAGTATCACAAAGGCGTTCGATAGCCTGGCGAGCAAAGATTATTTGGACCTCCTCAACTGGAGAACTTCATCGGTGTCACTGACGCGTTCATAATAAAAATCTCCAGTTTTAAGGATTTAACATTCCCAGTTCGCTGATAAGATGTTTAAAAGTTTTCTCATCAAGAGGTTTTGTAAAAACATCAGCGAGCTGTTTGTCAGTGGGGATGAAATGAATTTCAATGTCTCCTTTCATAACATGATCACGAATGAAATGATACCTGATATCAATATGCTTTGTCTTAGAGTGCATCACTGGGTTGTGAGATATAGCAATTGCACTGGTGTTGTCACAAAAGATTGGGGTCCTTGTATACTTTTGACCATAATCTAGTAACTGGTTCTTGATCCAGAGAATCTGGGCACATCAACTGGCCGCAGAAATGTACTCTGCCTCAGCAGTGGACATAGAGACTGACGTCTGCTTATTGCTGGTCCAACTTACCAGTTTTCCTCCAAGGAAATGACAACCACCAGTTGTTGATTTTCTATCTATCTTACAACCTGCATGATCTGAATCTGAATAACCCATTAGATCTAACCCTGAGCCTTTGGGGTACCAAAGACCAAGGCTAGGACACCCTTTCAGGTATCTGAAGATGCGCTTAACAGCGTGCAAATGTGATTCTTTTGGGTTAGCCTGAAATCTGGCACATAGACATGTTGCAAACATTATATCTGGTCGACTGGCAGTTAAATACATCAGTGAACCAACCATACCACGATATTCAGTGGTGTTCACTGGTTTGCCAGTTGGGTCAGAGTCCAAATTTAAAGGTGCTACAATAGGTGTGTTTTTCGATGGGATTGAATCATATTTGTATTTTCTTAACAAATCTCTGACATATTTTTCTTGGTTTATAAAAATCCATTTCAGTTTGCTTAATCTGAAGACCCAAGAAAAATGTTAATTCTCCCATTAAACTCATTTCATACTCAGATGACATGATTTTAGAAAACCTTTTACACATTGCATCATCAGTTGAACCAAATATAATGTCATCAATATAAATTTGTACCAATAAGATATTACCTTTTTCTTTCAAGATAAATAAGGTATTATCTATTGCACCTCTTTGAAAGCCATTTTTGAGAAGATGTTTAGTTAAAGTATCATACCATGCTCTTGGGGCTTGTCTAAGACCATACAAAGCTTTGTTCAGTCTATATACCCAGTGAGGATGCTTCTCATTGATGAAGCCTCCAGTCTGCTTAACATGCACTTCTTCTTCCAATGTTCCATTAAGGAACGCACTTTTGACATCCATCTGGTAGACTTTGAAATGCAGATGGGTTGCATAAGCCAGAAATATTCTGATGGCTTCAAGTCTTGCAACTGGAGCAAAAGTTTCATCAAAATCAACGCCCTCTGCCTGACAATAACACTGGGCAACTAATCTGGCTTTGTTTCTTACAACATTGCCATCTTCATCCATCTTGTTTCGATAGACCCATCTTGTACCAATGGGTTCATTCTTTAACCCTGGTGGACAAGGAACAAGTTCCCACACATTATTCCTTTCAAACTGGATGAGCTCTTCTTGCATAGCTTCCACCCAGCTTGGGTCTGCCATAGCCTCGTCAATCTTCTTCGGTTCAATCAGTGATAAGAAGGTGGCGTTTAAGCATTGCTCACTGGTGGCTCTTCTAGTCTGAACCCCACTACTTAGATCTCCAACAATCTGTTCAATTGGATGTGCTCGAGTCCATTTAGTGTATTGACTAGGATGGTGCAAAACAATATCAGTGCAAGTCACCTGGCGATCTTCTTCAATTGCAGCAGCTTCTGGAAGAGGATCAGTCCAAACTACTTCTATATCCTCATCAGAGTCAATGAGGTCACAATTTACATCATGAAATTCTTCATTAAAAGGCATTTCTTGAAGAACTGGAGAAGTTGGGGTTTGAACTGGTGCTGATATTGGAGTGGCACGTACATCAGATCCAATCACCAATTTCTGTGGTAAGTTGAAATTGATGGAGGGATAGAATGAAGTGTCACTGGTGGTGCTCTTCTTCTTAACTGGTTCACGTTGAGTGTAACTAGAAGCATCTTTTAGTGAAACAACTGACTGATGAACTTGGTCAGTTTCACCAAAATTTATTGGAACGACTGGAGAAATATCAAGGCTTGGTCTCTTGTTGACTGCTTCATTTGATTCGTCAAATGTGACATGAATTGTCTCATGAACCTTTTGGAGTCTATAATTATAAACTCTAAAGGCCTTTCGAATATCTGAATACCCTAAAAATACACCTTCATCAACTTTTGCATCAAACTTTCCAAGCTGACTGGAATCATTTAAAATATAAACTGGACAACCAAATACATGAAAATATCCAATATTTGGTTTTCGATTCCTGAGTACTTCATAGGCAGTCTTCTTATGTCTCCTGATGTAGACAGACCGGTTTTGGGTGTGACAAGCAGTTGCAACTGCTTCAGCCCAGAAATTGGTGGGAAGACCTGATTCAGATAGCATACTTCTGGCCGCTTCTATCAGTGTGCGATTCTTTCTTTCCACTACTCCATTCTGCTCTGGAGAGTGTGCTGATGAGAAGTTTTTAGAGATGCCAGTGTCATTGCAAAATGTTTCAAGTACCTTATTTTGAAATTCAGTACCATTATCACTTCGCAACTGACAGACTTTTCGATTATACTTGAGTTCAATTCTTTTGATGAGAGAGATGATTTCAGCAGGTGCATCACTTTTGGACCCGAGGAATACCACCCAACAATATCTGGTGAATTCATCGACCACAACTAGAGTGTACTTCTTTCCAGCTCTAGCTTGAACATTCACTGGACCAAAGAGATCCATATGAAGCATGTGGAGAGGTTCAGTGATGCTAAAGTTTTGCCTGGTTTTGAAACTGGCCCTTTTCTGCTTGCCCATCTCACACCCTGGACATGGCTTTTCTTTATTGAAAGAAATCTGAGGTATCTCATCAACCAGTTGTTTGCGAGACAACTTGTTAATATTTTTGAAATTAAGATGGGATAATCTTTTATGCCACAGCCAGTTGGTGTCCTCATCAGCCTTGGTATAGAAGCACTGCTCTTTTGGAGCTAGTTCCATATCCATGATGTACACAATTCCTTTTCTTGGTGCAACCATCACCACTTTCCAATCCTTGTTAAATATGGTGCCTTGAGCAATATCGAACAAAACTCTGTAGCCATCATCACAAAGTTGGCTTACACTGATCAGGTTGTATTTCAAACCGTTCACAAATGCAACTCTTTTGAATTCGACCTGTCCGTTATTGAGCACACCATATCCTTAAGTCTTTCCATTTTGATCATTACCAAACGTCACTGCCGGTCCATCTTGGACAGTGAACTCTTCAAGCAGGGGCTTACATCCGGTTATTGTCCGTCCAGCTGTGTTGTCCAGATACCAGATATTCTTCTTTCGATCGCCCTGCACACCCACAAAAATCATTAGTTATTTTTGTGAACCCATCTTTTCTTGATGGGTTCACTGGACTTCACTACAGAAGTCTCAGTTGATTGTTGTGGTGTTGTACTGAAGATTGCATCTGGATCTTTTTCACCAGATCCAGGTGCAGGAGTAAAAACGACTGGTATTTGATACTTGCTCCCCTTTTTCTTATCAGATTTTGTTCCAGATGGAACATTCTTTTGTTTTGGTTTTGAGGGGGGTTTAATATTTTGTTTTTCAACTGGAGGTGATGAACCTCCTTCCAGATTTTTAATCCGGACAGTACAACTCTGAACCTGTCTAGACAAAAGTTGGAGTTGACTTTCCAGTTTTGACAAAATATTATTTTCATCAGGCTGCTGAACCTTGGACCTAGGTTCAGCTGGAGTTTTGGTATTTTTAGTCTTGGGCTCCTTAGACTTTTGAGGTAAAGGCTTGTTACCAGATGCCTTTTTAACTAGAGCACTAGCCTGATTGGCTCCAGGTTTAACCTCAATGGGGGTGGTCTCAGCGGGTTCAGTTTTGACAATCTCAGGTTGATCATATGGGGTTTCAATCCTGAGAGCTGGAGGCAATGCATGAAGATCTGGTATGAGGGCTGCCATTTCAAGATCTCCAAATTTCCATGCATTTTTCTGGGCATCAATAGTTCTAGAAAATGCATCATAGTTCTTTCCAGATGCTTTTACCCACGACTTGATAATCATTTGTTCTTTTTCAAGATCAGATTTTAATTTTTGATTTTCAAGTTCAAAAGCCTCAATTTTCAAAACTGACTCCTTGAGAGCCAACTGGACACTTTGTAAATCATTCAATTGTGGTTTAACGTTGTTCAGTTCAGTTAAGATAGTATCCAGATATCTTTCACTGTCTGCTCTAACAGTTTCCACAAAAGCCAAATCACCACTTAATGATTCAGCTAGGTCCAGTTTCAGTTCTGGATCAACCTGGTTGTCATAATCACATACCTTTTTCAAAATGATGTCCACCCATCTTCCAGTGATGACATCTTCTTTTGCCACATGCTGTTGTTGATCTTCCAAGGCCATGAAACACATGTCCCTTTCCTCTTCATCATCAGCCGATGAGTCATCAGAGTACTCCCATTTTCCCTCAGTTTGTGCCATCAAGCACTGATCCTTTTCTTTTTCCATGGACAGGAGGGCAATCTGGGCCTTAAGCTTCTTATATTTAGCTTTATAGCTATCATCAGGTCGATTGAAATTTGGGACAGAGGGACCAGTTTGGTTGTTCATCTGATTAGATCTGCATTCCTTCATAAAATGACCTTTCTTACCGCATTTATAGCAGGTAAGATTGGTTTTATCCAGAGAGTTGGAGCTGGAAGCATTGTTTGGGCCATTAAATCTTTTAGATTTATGCTTAAACCTATTAAAGGTTTTAGCAATCATGGCTACCAGATCATCATCGTCAGTTTCATCATAACCATCACTGATTTCAGTGGTCAGGCCAGAGTTCAAGAAACTGTTCAACATCTCCTTCATTGAGTGTGACTGGACACTCTCTGCAGATATTAAAGCAGCACAAGGTCGCTCAGTTATGCTAGCAACCTTGGGACTCTGGGCATGGTTCATGGCATCCTGCTCAGCCACCATTCTTGCTGCATTATTATCTTCAGTGAATCTGAAGGCTCCATAGAGCGATGCAAGAGTGTGACTGTGCAGGGTTTTACCTTGTCTTAAGACAAGAACCATATTTTTCCATTTGGAAGGAAGAATATCACAAAACTTCTCAAGAAGAATATCCTTATCCTTCTCAACACCCAAGCCTCTCAACTGATTAATGAGGCTAGAAAACCTGGTGTAAGTACCAGTTAGACTTTCATTGGGAAGAGCAAAGAAGGATTCATACTTCTTGTTCAGGGCAACCTTTCTGGTGACAATAGTGTCATCACCTCCTTCAAACTGAATGACTAATTCATCCCACATTGCCTTGGCACTGGGAACAACACAAGTGTTGGAATTAAGTCTTCAGGGACAGCTCCAAGGATCATGTTCTTGAGTCTGGTGTCCAGATCTACAAGTCTACGATCCTCATCAGACCAGTGGTCTTCGAGCTTTTCTCTGAACCTCTTCTTCCAGTTGGATCTAGAAGAGGACTTACCCCAAGAGACATGGGTATATAAGGTCCATCCTTAAGGATTTTCAGCATATACCTCTCTATCCCACCAAAATGCAAGAGCATTCTGGCCTTCCATGTACCAAAGGTCTCACTGTTTCCATCAAATTTGGGAACAGGAGTGTTAGAATAATGTACATGGACATGGTTAGGGGCATTAGGAGGAGGAGGGTTTGTGTTAACATTTTGAACAGGTGGTGTATTAACATTAAGAGGGTTTTCACCTTGACCAGAACCATCCCCACCTTCAGTAGTAGTCATCTAAGCAGATCTAGGCAAGTATTTTAGCCTTCTGCTCTGATACCACTTGTAAGTCCCAACTCAATAGATGGTACTACCTGAAGACACCTCTATGTCGATGGTGGGGTTACTTTGCAATATAAACATTGAACTGGAGACGACCAGTTGCTATCATACTGTATATATACTCTCTATATATAATATAAACTGAAATGATTAAACAGTATTACTTGGGTCCAACTTGTGTTGCTATCTTTTTTTCTTTTTTACACCATATACTGTCAGCTGGAGCATTGATAAGCTCATCAGTGAGTTCGGTTTCATCTGCAACTTCCAAGTAGTCCATTTTGCTGATGACTTTCCTTTGACACTTTTTGCAACCAATAAAGAACCATCCAAACTCCTGCTCAAGCATAGCTATTGTGGCCACCACAACAACTTCTCCAGTCTGCGAATAAAGTCATATAATTTATTCAGCTTCTCTAACCTCATCCAATTGTTTCTTATCACTGTTTAGGATAAACTCTAAGCGATTTGGGTAAACAGTTTGTGTTGAGAGAGTTGTATGTGATGCTTCAACAGCTCCTTCCTTTAGTATCAACCTAATAATTTTTTTAGAGAAATAAGTGGCAATATAGGAATCCACAAGATTTATCTAAAATTAAATGTATAAACTTGAATATGCAATACCTCCTCCTAAAGTCATTAGCTTCTTGTATATCCTCATTTATGAAAATCCTTGTACCAAACTTATCAGTTTGGACAGTACAATTCTCTAGGTAAACAAAAGTAAATTAAAATTAAACAGTGATGCTGATGACATGGTGTTGTGATTTGTTAAACCTAAAATAAGTTAGAAATGAAGTATGCACTTACCATTCCATTCGTTTATGATGGCATGTTGCATGATGGTGATGACATGCTCTTCAGATTTGTTCTTCTCCACAAAGTCATTAAATTGAACAGCATAATCATTCCACAGAGTACAGCGTTGTGTTCTACCACTACAAATATACATCAAATATAGATCTCATTAAATGTTACCAATCATTTTATATTAACTAATTTGGTTGAACCGAAGCATTCAATATGACAGTTAAACTGAAGCATTCAATATGAGACAAAATTCCATATGTTTGTATATGTTTTTTTCCTCAACTGACAAAGACTTTCACATTCATATATATACATGCACTTATATAGTATACTACATGGTGGCAGTTAACACTACTTTTTAGTACATCAAATCTAACAATAAAAACTGAAACATTGAATACTATGCAAGGTATATTATCTTAGTATGATTTCTTTTTCCCACAATTTTGTTTTGCTGACAAACACACAACTTAATATAGAAACACACAACTGAAACATGGTTGTTTAAAAACTTACTCCAAATCTTTCAACTCCAAGTTGAACCTCTTTGAGGTGTTTGTTGCTGACTTGAACACCTCCAGATTTCCACACCAACTTACACAACCAATGACATCTGTTTGCACCAAACAATTAAACTTTCAGTGTTATACTAAGATCTGTCTCTGTTGGTATAAGTTTATTAAGAAATTAATCATACTAACCAATATTGAGGGTGTCTTTATCTCTAGCTTTTGTGACAGTTATTTCATTGAAAGGCAAGAATGAGAATCCATAAGCAGGACCAGTAAAAGTTACACCATGCTGCACCTCTGTACTTTTGTAAAAGTTGCACTTTAGCTTATGTTTAACAACAGGAAAAGGGTCATTATTCACACCAACACCAAACCTCTTGATCATCACCGCAATATCCTCTTTGATCTGGTTATCAAAGATAGGAACCAACTCTTTCTTTACCGTACACTGGATTTTTGCACCCTAAAAAATAACATCAAAAAATATCATAAACAGTGTAAGAGATTGTGTTGGTTATTTATATTTAAACTCTGATCCATAAACGTAAAACATATAGGGTTACCTTTTCGTCAACCAACACCATCTCAAGCCACTGCCAGGGATTAATCCAACGACGGATTACCCTCACCTTCATGTTGATGAAATCTTTTGAAGCATCTAGTTCTTCCACAAGCAGAGTTTTGTTGGTAGCCATGAATATTGAGTTTCAAATACTTGGAGAGATTGTGTGTGAAAAACACTGGATTGTGTGTCTGTGATTGTATTGCTTACACAATATAGTTGTTTCTCTTTCTTGATTGGATCAATTGTAGATCTCAATACTTGAACAGTGGTGTCAAATCCTCATTGATATTACCCATGCTTAATTGTACTTGATGTATAGATATAATACATATATGTATGTATGATCTGTTTGTGAAACAGAGCATGCGGCTAGGGGGTATGGGGAACACAATTAGCATTAAATGCTTGAGTGTAAACTTATATAACATCCGTACTACCACCCTAATTTCCTTTTAAAATAAGAGTTTTATTATAATTCAAATTAGTTTCTGATTATAATCCAACTTTTATTCAACAATTTTTGAATTAAAGGCTATATACACACACATCCTATACACAACACACAAAACATACATATATCCCCCATACAAACAGCCTGCCACCTTGCCACCCTTCTCACGCCAAACACCTTGTTTGAAAAACAGCCTTTCTTTCCCCTTTCAAACACCCTGCCAGCTTGACACCTAGCAACACTACTCCCGCCAAAGCCATTATTTGAAAATCTGGCTTATTCCCCGCCCAAATAACCTCCCACACACACTCTTAACACCTTATAAAACACACCAAAAACATCACAAACGATGTCATAGTTCCAATGTGGCTGGCCTCTAAGCTTGACAACACAACTTTGTGATGTCACAAACTTGTCCTCCTTTAGTATTAATCGGACGCTCGCCTAAAATGAAGACTCTCTGTCTCAAATTGAAAACCCTTCCTAAATAGACTAATCAGTGTAACTATATATCTATAACATATATATTATATGTAATAGTAATGAAAAGGATGTTGTAAAAAAATAGATTTTTGTTAACAACATACTACCTTCTCAAAACCAATACAGTTCAAAACTATACAATATTACAAATAAAAACCATAAAAAATATTCATCAGAAATGACAAGTGATACAAGGACCACCGCTTGGTAAATTGCATTGGAAACTCATCGTCGTCCATAAAAAGGCATTACATTACACGGGCATAGTGCCCGCGCGTTGCGGCGGCGGTGGAGATGAAGGGCGGTGGTGGAGATCGAGGGAGGCGGTGGAGAAGAGGACGACGGCGGAGGGTGATAGAAGGTCGATGAAAGTGTGTTATGATTAAAAAGAATGGGAAAAAGAGGGTATATAAGGGTTTTATGTTTAAATAAGGGTATTTTAGAAAGAAAAAATATGCTTAAGGGGTATTACGAAAATACTGAAAAAGATGCTTAATTTCCAAAAATAAAAATCCAATATATTTTACAGAGGAGTATAGATAATACCAACAAGGCATACAAAAAGCAAACAATGAACATAAAAGGCATAAATGGCTAGGTGTGAGCTGTCTTACATTACATCAAAAACCCATACAAGGTTGTTCATTGCATTGACATGACTACACAACAACAAGGTTCAAAATGTTTTGTGCTATTATTATGATATGGACCTTAAACTCTTTAGAACTCATTGTAATAAACCAGAGAGAGAATTTGTGAAACCAAACATTTTCATTACTTAGTAAATGAGGCATAAGGGTGGCTTACATACAAAGATAATTAACAAGTAACTACACGAACAGTCTACTAATCACATAATTAGTTTACTAACTACTACTATTTACAAATTGGCTTTCGCTAATGTCATTGTCAATCATTCACCACCTTCGATTTCTGTTTGGCCATCTTGGCTTAATTACACCATCCTGCCATAACTCTTTTTTTAAACATTACATAAGTTTGTCATTCACTTCAATTCCTCGTTAAGATTCTAACTTCACAGTTACAGAATAGCCTTCTGTTTGCTGTTTGCAGAAATACCCCCACCTTTTTAGGAATCATCTGGTTTGATGGCCACCAATGTAGGAGAAAGAGCACCACTAGAGATAGAAGCCCCTGTTGTAGAAGAGGAAGTTCCAGTTCACCCATCAAAGTATCATCTTCATCCTCTGTTTGCCCGCAATCTATTTTTTTTATTTATCTTAAACCAAAAATAGATTATAGGCAAACAAATTAAGATGATACTATGAGGGAGAACTGGAACATCCTCCTATACAACATGGGCTTCGATCCTAATGGTGCTCTTTCTTCTACATTGAGGCCATCAAACAAAAAGATTTATAAAATGGTGGGGGTATTTGTCCCCACAAAGCTTGTGGCCGACTCGTGATGGTGATGACCATGACCTCACACCTTTGTGTGGGACTAATGGCCATGTTCGCGGTAGAGGATCCGTGGTCATAACACGGTTTTTGGTTTGTATTTCTTTTCTTTCTTCTATAAAAGAGATTAGAATTCATTAAAGCCATAAACTCAATAGGCAGCTCAAATCTTCAATCAAAAACCCCAAAGCTAAAGAAAATGGAAGAGAGAAGAAAATGTTACCTACATTGATTATTGGTGTTTTTGTGGATCTTTTCGCTTGTGGGTTTTGAACTTTTGATCGAAAGAAAAAGAAAATAAAAAATACGGGGTCTAACGAAAATGGGAGAGAAAGGACGGGTAGGAAATATGTGTAGCTGTGTACGTGTATATATCGATATTGATGAATGGGTAAACAAATAGTACGATACCAATACATATATATATATATATATATATATATATATATATATATATATATATATATATATATATATATATATATATATATATATATATATATATATATATATATATATATATATATATATATATATATATATATATATATATATATATATATATATATATATATATATATATATATATATATATATATATATATATATATATATATATATATATATATATATATATATATATATATATATATATATATATATATATATATATATATATATATATATATATATATATATATATATATATATATATATATATATATATATATATATATATATATATATATATATATATATATATATATATATATATATATATATATATATATATATATATATATATATATATATATATATATATATATATAT
>CM067174.1:72544424-72564424 GCA_034093135.1 Erigeron breviscapus | reverse complement strand
AGGACGGGTAGGAAATATGTGTAGCTGTGTACGTGTATATATCGATATTGATGAATGGGTAAACAAATAGTACGATACCAATACTATTGGGAATAAGCACTAACAAAACCGGATATTAAACAATCACTGAAGGCTTCAGTGATTGTTTAATATCCGGTTTTGTTAGTGCTTATTCCCAATAGTATTGGTATCGTACTATTTGTTTACCCATTCATCAATATCGATATATACACGTACACAGCTACACATATTTCCTACCCGTCCTTTCTCTCCCATTTTCGTTAGACCCCGTATTTTTTATTTTCTTTTTCTTTCGATCAAAAGTTCAAAACCCACAAGCGAAAAGATCCACAAAAACACCAATAATCAATGTAGGTAACATTTTCTTCTCTCTTCCATTTTCTTTAGCTTTGGGGTTTTTGATTGAAGATTTGAGCTGCCTATTGAGTTTATGGCTTTAATGAATTCTAATCTCTTTTATAGAAGAAAGAAAAGAAATACAAACCAAAAACCGTGTTATGACCACGGATCCTCTACCGCGAACATGGCCATTAGTCCCACACAAAGGTGTGAGGTCATGGTCATCACCATCACGAGTCGGCCACAAGCTTTGTGGGGACAAATACCCCCACCATTTTATAAATCTTTTTGTTTGATGGCCTCAATGTAGAAGAAAGAGCACCATTAGGATCGAAGCCCATGTTGTATAGGAGGATGTTCCAGTTCTCCCTCATAGTATCATCTTAATTTGTTTGCCTATAATCTATTTTTGGTTTAAGATAAATAAAAAAAATAGATTGCGGGCAAACAGAGGATGAAGATGATACTTTGATGGGTGAACTGGAACTTCCTCTTCTACAACAGGGGCTTCTATCTCTAGTGGTGCTCTTTCTCCTACATTGGTGGCCATCAAACCAGATGATTCCTAAAAAGGTGGGGGTATTTCTGCAAACAGCAAACAGAAGGCTATTCTGTAACTGTGAAGTTAGAATCTTAACGAGGAATTGAAGTGAATGACAAACTTATGTAATGTTTAAAAAAAGAGTTATGGCAGGATGGTGTATGATGAATTGACATTAGCGAAAGCCAATTTGTAAATAGTAGTAGTTAGTAAACTAATTATGTGATTAGTAGACTGTTCGTGTAGTTACTTGTTAATTATCTTTGATGTAATTTAAATTGGGTATCTATTTTGTGGGGAGTTCTCTATATTGACAATAGTCATAATTTGATTGAAGTCTCGCTTGAAGCACTTCCTTTATTGAAGGTATTAAAAAGCAAGTAAACGTGGTGATGGTATGTTGAGAAGCCTGGTTTTATACCTTCATATGTCACCAAGTTAGATGTAGAGGAGATTTCAGGGCTTACAAAGGATGTGTGGAGAGGTGTTTAACAATCCTTGTTGACACTTAAACTTGCACAACGCATTGAACTTGCTAATGCAATATTGCATCAAGTCATTAACAGACAGTATAGCTTTATGTGTAGTATCGCAACTTCAAATATGTAATATGAAATATTCATTATATAATAATGCATAAAGAAAGAAGACAATTTAACCATTTTTGGAGGAAATGAGAAAATAAAGAAAAATAACCGTCATGTATAAGTTTCGGATAAAGCATTATGATATTTATATAATATTATTTATTAACCTTTTAAGATACGCATATCTCAGACTGAGTGAATGCCATGAAGGATATAACATGCTTAATAAATTAAACACCAAATTATTTCAAAAGCAGTCTGAATTCTCAACAGTACAAAACTACATGTTTCCAGAGCAGAAATAACATTGTATATATATATATATATATATATTGCTGGTAGAGGAGAGAGAAATAATTAATTTTAACTTTTAATCTACACCATTGAAATTCATCTAAAAATTAATCCACACCCTTGAAAATAAAAGATCAACTATAAGAAGTCTCCAGTCTGGTCCGAAAACAAAGCTCCATTCTCTCACACGCCTCCACCCCTAATATTATTTCCGGTCATCCAGTCCTTCCCCCAAAAATATACATAATGGTCAATTTCTCCATCAATCACCACAAACATACGGATCTTCTATCTCCATCTATTTGCGCCACCACCAATCAGTTATCAACCCTAGAATCGATGTATTCATTTGTTTATTTTTTCCTGGTTTGCCTATCTTCGTACATATTGGAAACACTAATTCGTTCATTGTTCATTTACCAGTAAACCATCAAATGAAATTATTATTATTATTATTTTTTATTTTTTTTTTGCAGATGTCTCAATCCATCATCGAATAGTATTGGCTGAAATATTTTAAGGTATACATATGCATTCCAGGTGTTTGATAAAATTCCCGAGTAAAATGTTCATATAGTATGGGGGAGTTCTTGAGATACCTAGCTTTGAATTTTTGAAACACTAAATATTTATTAAGAGTTTTAGAATATTGGACAAAGTGTTTCGAGTCATCCAACAATTAGTCAAACAATTATTGCTAAACTGGGAAGTAATATTTGTAATGCTTTTTGGCCAGCATTGTCCAATAATGTTTTTTACTGAATAATCTTTGTTAGGATATTGCGAAAACATGATAAGTGTAACAGGAATGAGGCCTGAGGACATGGTGGACGCAATGGCACATCGAGAAGTCAAAGCCATTGTCAAAACTGTGATTGTAAGTACAATTATCATTAAGAAGGGCATAACATTTACAAGAAAAACCTTTGCCATTTTGGTTGAATTTGATTTTGTTAGTTTCTTTTATATTGCTAATATAACATTGTTGCTATAATCTTGTCATTCTACCATACAGTCCCTCCTGGAGAAGAAAAATAATTGAAAGAAATTTTACAGGAAATCCTTGGTAAAGGGAAAATGGCTTAGCTTGAGGAAAAGGTATTGTACCAACTGGGCTTTGGAATTTTATAATGCTTGCTTTAGAAGTGGCATACAGACTGGTCATGTGCAAGCCGGGTAACGGGTCATATGGGTAGTTCTTTAATAATTAATACGGGCACATATTATTTTTGCCGGTTTCCCCGTTTCTCCATTTATATATAGATAGTTCATGTGTATATAGTAGTTCTTTAATAATTAATACGGGCACATATTATTTTTGCCGGTTTCCCCGTTTCTCCATATATATATAGATAGTTCATGTGTTAAGTATGATAAGAAAAGTTCTCTTAAAGTAAAAGTCTATCTATTTGAATAAATGTTTAGGAGGCTGTAGGCATTTAAGTACACTTTGGGAAACTTTTGACATATTTGATCCATGCCGGTCCTAGACTCCTAGCAAAAATTGTAAGGGTGTCTCTTTTTGACCCATTATAGGTAGAATATAATCCGAAACAACTCATTTTTTGAATTGATATGATTCAGTAGATAGCTATATTATATTTTATGAAATGATAGGGTGGATCGGTTTAATAGTATACATATGGGGTTAGTTCGAAGGCAGCCTACTTCAGAAAAGAGATAGGTACAATGGGAACTTTTTGATAAGTATCGACCAAAAGGAATATAAGAGATAATTTACTATATATAAGAAGATATATATGAGTTATATGTCTTATCACTTTTTTGATCAATTTTCATTTCTGTATGTCTTATGGATATTGTTTATGAAGGTTAGCCGTAAGGAAGCTTAGTTTCGATGCTACAAAGTGGGTCTCAAGCAGCTTCATTTTCGGATACATGGAAGCTTATTTCAAAGGAACGGATATGTTTCCCTTTGATTATTTACGTTCCTACTTTGGTTATGTTGCTAACTTTCCAGTTAAATGGTCGACTGTAGGTGATGGTATTGTTGTTAAAGGGAAGGCATATGGAGTTCCTAGCATCGGAGTAGATGGTAATGATGTCGTTTCCGAGGTACACAACATGGCTATCGAGGAAAACACCCCTCTTTTAATTGAGGTTTGTTGTACTTTCCTTTTCGTATCATAAGATGTGTCTTGATGTTAACTGTTATGTTAGCTGGCAAAATTCTTCGCTTTACTTATTAGCAAAATTCAAATATTACATGTACCTTTCTCAAAGGAACTGCCATTGCCAAATTTTGTGATCATGTACACATTAATGTTAAGTTGAAGTGGCAAATTTGGCAGGTAGAGTGGGTTTGGTTGGGATAAAACACTTTTTGTCCAAATTAAAGTATTCTTTCAAAAGAAATTTGATGTGCTAAAAATGATCAAAAATAGTCAAATACTATAAAGTTTAAGTTTTTTGATAAAGCATTTCGGAAGGTTTGTGCATTTATAAAAATCATGCCTGACACAACCTTATAAACTCCCCCATTTAACTCGGATTGGTTGTTAAAAAGTTAATGCAACGTGCTTAATAGTATTTAGGTTGTTAAATAAGTAGTGGAAAAATTCAAAGGATGTTGACCGTATTTCAAGAGAAGTGGCCGATTATTTTGTAGTTACCTTTGAAATTGGTTAATAGCATATATTGTTTCCGGTGCTTGATAAAAAAGAATTTTAATATCAAATTTCAACCATAGGATCACGCTAATTAATCCTAACCGTCATAATAGCTCCTTTTTTTGCTTACATATTTGAAAAGTTATTACCTTTCATTACCCCATGTGTTGATTAACAATTGAGCTTATCCATATCTTTATAAAAATCATGCCTGACACAACCTTATAAACTCCCCCATTTAACTCGGATTGGTTGTTAAAAAGTTAATGCAACGTGCTTAATAGTATTTAGGTTGTTAAATAAGTAGTGGAAAAATTCAAAGGATGTTGACCGTATTTCAAGAGAAGTGGCCGATTATTTTGGAGTTACCTTTGAAATTGGTTAATAGCATATATTGTTTTTGGTAGTATATAAGGCTTATTTAGATGGTTTAATAAGTCAAGCTTTTCTTTTCCATTTTTCGTGAATCCACCTAATTTGCCTATATAAGGCCGATTTGACTATATGAGTGTGTATGTGTTTTATTTTGTTTGCAAAGTTTTAACTTTTAACTCTAATCTAATACTTCATCCGTCCCATTTAAATATTAATTGATAAAAGTTATATCAATGAAAAGTATATTTAAAACTCAATCATTTCATATATGTTATATCAAGTGTTATATAACACAAACAAAAATATTTACGGTCAAAGTTGAAAGAAAAAGACTCCAAAAGTCAACTACGTAATACAACGTAAGATGAAGATAATATGATTGATGAAGTTGTTGATTTCATGGTTGAAGCTACTATAGAAGACAAAGAAGTTGATGGATCTAAGGGTGTGTTCGAAATTACATAGTCATATATCTTTACCATGAACATCTTGCAACATCAATTTATTTGTTTGAACATCTAAAACTTAATTGTTTTTCAACTATCTTATGTTTTGGTTTAAAATGTGCTATGTTACGCTTTTATCAATAAAAGTTGGTTTTTGCAATTTTGTTAATGCATTGTATTTTTATATATAAAGTTGAACATGTTTCGTGTACTTTTAAGTTTATGTATATTGTTTCACACCCGGTCAACGACAGGGTATTGTTCTAGTTGTTTCCGGTGCTTGATAAAAAAGAATTTTAATATCAAATTTCAACCATAGGATCACGCTAATTAATCCTAACCGTCATAATAGCTCCTTTTTTTGCTTACATATTTGAAAAGTTATTACCTTTCATTACCCCATGTGTTGATTAACAATTGAGCTTATCCATATCTTTATAAAAATCATGCCTGACACAACCTTATAAACTCCCCCATTTAACTCGGATTGGTTGTTAAAAAGTTAATGCAACGTGCTTAATAGTATTTAGGTTGTTAAATAAGTAGTGGAAAAATTCAAAGGATGTTGACCGTATTTCAAGAGAAGTGGCCGATTATTTTGGAGTTACCTTTGAAATTGGTTAATAGCATATATTGTTTTTGGTAGTATATAAGGCTTATTTAGATGGTTTAATAAGTCAAGCTTTTCTTTTCCATTTTTCGTGAATCCACCTAATTTGCCTATATAAGGCCGATTTGACTATATGAGTGTGTATGTGTTTTATTTTGTTTGCAAAGTTTTAACTTTTAACTCTAATCTAATACTTCATCCGTCCCATTTAAATATTAATTGATAAAAGTTATATCAATGAAAAGTATATTTAAAACTCAATCATTCATATATGTTATATCAAGTGTTATATAACACAAACAAAAATATTTACGATCAAAATTGAAAGAAAAAGACTCAAAAAATCAAACTATGACAATTAATATGGGACGGAGGGAGTATTTCATAATGGTTATTGTGTTTCTTTTTATGCGTATTTTTGCAGATTTATGCTTCTATTACTCACGAGCTCCTTCAAAATTATGGTAAATTTACCTTTTGTTTTTTTGATTTAATGATAGGTGTTTTTTCAATTTAGCAAAGTGTTATAGAAATCGGCTATAACTATATAAAAAAAATTGATTTTGTACTTTTGATGTAAAGGTGGATGGTGAACGGTGATGTGTCTTCATGAAAAAAGATGATGATGATGAATATATGTGTTATTATTATTTTTGAAGGTTGATATGTATTATTATTCATCTTCGATAAATCGTGATATTTACATTTGTAACTTCTTTCCTTCTTTGATATTAATATATAAGTCTTGACTTGCTTAAAGAAAAGACATTAAAAAGATACCTGGTGGTGGTGTCATTGAAGCTAGGAAATCGATAGGTAGTATAATTTTATTTTATAATGTATAAAAATAATAATGGGTAATAATGAACTTCATGACAAAAGAAGATCTTTATTGGCTGAGCTTCACACGTTTGAACACAACCAGAATATGGATTTGAAACAAAAGGCAAAGATAAAATGGAGCAGCGAGGGGATGAAAATTCTAAATTTTTCCATGCCATCATTAATAAAAAGCGTCGATCGGGGACTCTGAAAGGTATTAAACATAATGGAGAGTGGATTGTTGATCCTCATGAGATTAAAAGTCGGTTTCAGAATCATTTTGCCAAGAAATTTCAAAGATTCGATGGTTTAGAGTTTTCACTTGATGATACTCAATTTAAAAAGCTTACAGTTATCCAAGCTATCCGTCTCGAAGCTGATTTCTCACGAGAGGAGATAAAAAATGCGGTCTGGAGCTGTGGTGGGGATAAAGCCCCTGGACCCGACGGTTTTTCTTTCGCTTTAGTGAAAAGGCGTTGGGATATTATGAAAGATGACATCTTCAACATGGCTGTAAATTTTCACCAACATGCTTCTATTCCGATAGGTTGTAACTCCTCTTTCATAACGTTGATTCCAAAGGTTCAGAATCCATTAACTATCTCAGATGTCCGTCCCATTAGCCTTATTGGACTCCAATACAAAATTATTGCAAAAATATTGGCTAATCGCCTTGCGAAGGTGATCGACTATGTAGTAAGTCCTGAACAAACTGCATTTATTAAAGGAAGGCAAATACTTGATGGTCCTCTTGTTGATCTTAATGAGATCATTTATTGGTACAAAGTGAAAAAGAAACGTCTCATGATTTTCAAGATCGATTTTGCCAAAGCTTATGACTCCCTCTCTTGGAATATTTTTTCTATCCTTAAGGCGATGGGGTTTGGTAACGTTTGGATTTCATGGATTAAAGCTTGTCTTAATTCGGCTAGATCTTCGGTCCTAGTTAATGGCAGCCCCACTGAGGAGTTTTCTATTTGTCGTGGTCTACGACAAGGTGACCCGTTGGCTCCTTTCTTGTTCATCATTGCAATGGAAGGACTACACATTGCAATTGACAACTTGGTGAGGTATGGTGCTTTTAATTGTGCAAAAGTTAACAATGTTTCTGTGTCTCACCTTTTTTACGCAGATGACGTCATGTTTGGGTCTTAGTTGGTCTCAATGTGTTCAAACATTAGAGTTCTTTCTTCTATTCATGGTGAGGCCTGTTTCATCAAGTTGTCTGCTAAGTCTCCAGGAGTGTGGTCGAGAATTGCTAGCACAGCTCGAGATGTCCATTACATACCCTCTTTTCACTCTAATGTTATTAAAAGAAAAGTTGGAAATGGACAAAACACCAAATTTTGGAAGGACACCTGGTGTAGGGACAATACACTTGCTGAGTCTTTTCCTAGACTTTTCGCACTAGATTTGGATAATAACTGTACGATAAGTGAAAGGCGTAACAATAACAATTGGCAGTGGAACTGGCGAAGACCGCTTAGGGAAGGTCGTGAGTTGACATCTTTGCAAGATATGATCAGTATGCTTTCAGTTGAGATGAACATGGAGGATGCCGACAGGTGGGTTTGGAATCTTGATGGTAGGACCGAATTTTCGGTTGCACAAATTCGTCAAAAGATAGATCACCAGAGACATAACAATGCCATCGTCAAGAAGACATTATGGAACTCTCTTGTACCGAAAAAAGTTAATTTATTCGTGTGGAGAATGAGAAAAGACTGCCTTCCGACTAACATTAATCTTTTCGCAAGAGGCATTGATGTTAACAGTTTTCGTTGCTTGCATTGTAATATGGGAGTAGAAGATACAAATCACTTATTCCAGAATTGTAGTCTTGCGAATGGAACTAGGAGTCTTCTAAGCTCATGGATCAAACTGGATATTCCTAATACGGCACCTGATGAGGTTCTCAAGTGGTGTGACGGTTTAAAATTGTCACGTCGAGTTCGAAATAAGATACAGGCCCTTCTTTTGTCATGGTGGTGACACCTTTGGAAGGCCCAAAATAGTATAGTACATAACAATATGCGTGAGACCTGTGATGAGATGTTTAACTCCATGGTTGCTTTAACTTGATTCATAATAGAGACAAGAAGAGCACGTCGAACTGGGATGGCTGGAGAGAAAATCCAATTCATGAACTTTAATTGGGTCTTAGTTGGTCTCAATGGGGAAGTTTGGAATATCCTGTTATTTTTATCTTTTTTGCGTTCTACTTCCCCACCCCGGGTCTTGTTTGGGGGAGCACAAAAAACATCACGAAGTGAAAACCGGTGGCTCGGTCTTCGTTTGATGGGGTTTTTTCTCATGTCTCGGGTCACTGTAGTTGGCATGAGTTTTTTTCTAACCCTTTTGCAACCTTAGCAGTTAAAGATTCGGGTATCATCTAGTGTGTAGTTTTTGTGGAGCTCTAGATTGTAATTATATATTGGCCGCTAGCAACTTGCTAGTTTGGTCTATGTTATAATAAAATTTATTTTGCCGTTCAAAAAAAAAAAAAATAATAGTAATAATAATAAATGTAATTTATTGTAAATGTAAATTAACACGAGATATTTTTAAACAAATTGTAATTATATGCTCTTATTATGTAAAGACTTACAGTTATACACATGTTGTGTTCAATTTATTTAACTAATAACTTTCAATGAATATTCGACAATTTAACCTGTTGCACAAATTGATCAATAAATTTGATAGAGAATGCATAGATACAATAAATTGCCTTCATCGTCATCTTTGTAGCAAGTATTACAAGTCCATAAATTGAATAATGTTCCTCAAAATATGATTCTAAAACTTCAAATTTCATAAACTTTTTACAAGAAGACATATATACATGTTTATTTAGTATTGAAAGTCAACAACATTAACGGTGATTTAGTAAATTCAGTTTCTAACTTATCCAGTGAGGTGAGTAACTTTTGAATATCCCTAAAAGTCAGCAAATTTAGTTGTTACATATTTTGGATAAGTTGTAAATAGATGGGCACGTTTTATTATCCACATAACTATACCTCCGTTTTAAAAGGAGGTGTTTATACGGCTTTGATTAACCACTAATTTAATTTTATTAACCACAAATTTCATAAACGTTTTACAAGAAGTAAACTTCTATTTTGAGCCTTTACTTTAGCACTATAACGACCCATTTTGTGAATCTACATGGAAGAAAAATTTATTTTATTAGTTGTATCATCTTCTAACTAATATTATTTGCTTCATCAAAAAGTATAATATATATTTATTGTTGGCGGTTAGTCTACTTTTTATTAAATGTTGTCCATTAAATCAAATTGAGTTTTAATCAAAGCCATAAAAACTCATCAATTAATGCGGTAAATTAGTTAGCTAATAATAACAAACTTTAATAAAGAAGTTCAAATAAAAACCAACTCACAACTTAAAGGTGTATATTAAAGAGATATAGTTTTGACTAATGCATATGTAAATAATCTACTCACAACTTCTCTCTATATATACCATAAATAATAATAATAATAATAATAATAATAATAATAATAATAATAATAATAATAATAATAATAATAATAATAATAATAATAATAATAAATGTAATTTATTGTAAATGTAAATTAACACGAGATCATTCTTAAACAAATAGGAACCTTTGGATGAGTTTCAACTTTGATTTACAACCATTAGATCAAATTTAATTATTTTATCTTTGTTAAATGATAATATTAATACTTTTTCTCTAAAATAATGCTCAATGTATATTGAATAATAACTAAATGTCATATAAATAGGTGATACATATCTCAAGATTGAAATAAGATTCGAATATATCTTTTCGTACCATAAAATTTATTGACCGTCTTTTTTTAATGGTTTTATATTAATTTATTTACAAGTATATATCAATGAGTTTTATATACATTTTTTTTTAGAACGGCAAATAAATCTATCAATATATATATATAACAAGGTCCTAAATTCATTCTTAAACAAATAGGAACCTTTGGATGAGTTTCAACTTTGATTTACAACCATTAGATCAAATTTAATTATTTTATCTTTGTTAAATGATAATATTAATACTTATATTTTATTTGATTAGACAAAAACCCCCCTTAAATCATAAACTGTAAATAGCTAAATATAGTTATTATTAATGGTATATGTACACCTAAAACTTCTCTTATGATTCATGTACCATAAATAAATAATAATTTATACGTAGAGCATTGAAAATACAATACTTTCTTTTACCCAAAAAGTAAATTTAATATTTTTTTTCTCAAAAACATCGATATCATCACAAGCCCATGTTTCATATCTTTTGTTTCTCATATATTTCTCACTTGAACCTAATCTAATAATTTAATAATTTAATCGTATATATAGATTAGAAAAGTTATTACAAATTATTACTTATGTTTAATATATAATAGTAATAATAATAATAATAATATAATGATAAAATATAATTAAACTTATTATATGAATATACATACATAATGTTTTTTTTTAATTGGGTATAGAAATTTCTCATTGAATGGATGTAAATTGAGGATCTATATTGTTAGGTAGGTCTCTAGCACAGATCCGATTAAGAAAACATATGATAGATGTTTTAATTTATGAGCAATTCACACATTTCAAAAAAATATATATATAATATACATAATGTTTTTTTATGTTTATTTTTAAGTCAACTTTAACCATTTATTTGTGTGATCAATAATTAAAAATAAGATGTGTCGAAGATGGTTTGTATGATATGTATGTTATGTCTTTGTAATAATATAAAGAGTTAATTACAGAAATCGTCCCTGTTGTGGTACCCAGCTTGCAGGTTTCGTCCCTACCTTTCAAAAATTACAGTTTTAGTCCAAAAAACTTTGCTCCGTCAACACTTTTAGTCCAAAGCATTAACAGACGTTAAAATACCCATCACGTGACCTGCACATGATGGGTATAATGGTCTTTTCATTACCAATGGACCAAAAGTGTAAGAGTTAATTACAGAAATCGTCCCTTTCGTGGTACCCAACTTGCAGTTTTCGTCCCTTAACTTTCAAAAATTACAGTTTTGGTCCAAAATCTCAAATCTCTATTTATAAATCTTTTGGAAATTTATACAAAACTTAAATAAAATTTCAAAATAAAGTTTATCATCGTCAGTTCATCACCTCTCTTTCAGATCCAAAATTTTATAACCACAATCATAACAAATAAATTCATCATAGCAAATAAATTCATCATCAAAACTTCAACAGTATAGAGTTAATTACACCATAAAATTCTAAGGTGAGAAAGATGAATAAAAATCCTTTTTGATGTAACCATAAACTAACCGCAGCCACAACTTATCACCATGATGTAGCCACCGTAAGGTGAGAAACAATGTTTTAAAAACCGGTATTTTAGTCATACCGGTGTGGAAAAATTTCCCGGTATTACCGGTATTATCGGTATTACCGGAAATACCGGCCGGTACGACTATTTTTAATTTATTATATTTTTTTACAAAAATCCTACGAAACTTGTTACAATTTAACGAAAATTTTATTTAAGTTTATTTTGAAATTTTATTTAAGTTTTGTATAAATTTCCAAAAGATTTATAAATAGAGATTTGGATAAGAAATTTTGTTAAAGATTATCATTTGAGATTTTGGACCAAAACTGTAATTTTTGAAAGTTAAGGGACGAAAACTGCAAGCTGGGTACCACGAAAGGGACGATTTCTGTAATTAACTCTTACACTTTTGGTCCATTGGTAATGAAAAGACCATTATACCCATCATGTGCAGGTCACGTGATGGGTATTTTAACGTCTGTTAATGCTTTGGACTAAAAGTGTTGACGGAGCAAAGTTTTTTGGACTAAAACTGTAATTTTTGAAAGGTAGGGACGAAACCTGCAAGCTGGGTACCACGACAGGGACGATTTCTGTAATTTACTCTAGTATAAAACTTAATTATAGTTTATAACTTGTTCACACACCATCAATAAATGAATTAGTATCTGGAGAGACTTCAGAATTTAAGGTTGTGATTTCAAATCAAGATATGAGCAAAATGTACTCCGGGCTTGAAACATGGATATACAATGTCATTGAGCTTAAATTTGTCGCTTAAAAAAAAGGTACTACCTATTGAAAAAGGAAAATGATATTCGTACCATTAATTTTGATGTATCTACCAAACTGTACAGTTTTTATCACATATTGTACAAGTAGCTAATGCGTAGTATTGGTAAGATAATCAACTTTTTTTTAGAACGGCAAGTATATATTAAAATATAAGTGACTTCTAGCAAAGTACTAGAAGCCCAAGTACAAGAAAGAAATACAATTACAATTACATTCACGCTATCTAGGCCCAAACAAGTACACGACCTAGACACATCCGGTGACTTTTTTGATACTAATATCATCTCCCATTGAAAAATGTTGATACTTGAAAATGATTATCATTGTATATGGTTGGTAGGTTATGTTTGTAGTAGTTTGTGTAATGGTGATGTAAAATTAAATATAGATAAAACATGTTTATCTAATGTGATAATAAAAATCTTAAATATATATTATCCCATATATCTAATAAAAATAATATGACATTTATAATAAAGTATATATTACAAAGGCTAAGGTCGGTGAATATTACTCCTTGTAACTCAAAATGAATGTTTATAGTAAAAATGACATGTAATTATAAAAGTATTACTAAATGTCATTCATTGACAACTTTATCATTAATTACATTTTGTAAAGATCTTTAAATATATTTATGTGAAAAAATAAAGGGTATTATATTATAATTGAATTAAATGAAATAAATAATATATTAATACAACAGAACAAAATACTAGATGTTCCCAACAAGGTTACAATTACAATTACAAGGCAAAAAGCCAATACTTAGGATTGAAACAAAACAACAAATCCTGAGCACATCTTGAGGTTTGAACTGCGAAGAATGCAAAAAGGATAAAAAAAACTCGTGCCGATTACAGTTGCCCAAGACACGAGAAAAATCCTCAACCAACAGAGGCCGAGCCACCGGTTTTCACTCTGTGTTGTTTTTGATGCATTCTCATATAAACCTCAAGGAACGAAACCGATTAAATGACAAGAAGTGGGTTAGAAAGCCACTCCACCCAAGATATCTTCCTTTTCTTGAATCTGCTTGAAAACCATGAAAAAGATTGAGTGATAATTATGTCTACGAGATATTCACTACGTTGCGCCCCGCTTCTAAACACTTTGTCATTCCGAAATCTCCAAATAGACCACCACACACAAAACACAATCACTTGAACAACATGTTTTTTCCCCAACGACAGTTGCATACTATCAAATTCATTCATCATTTCAATCGGGCCAACAGGAGGAATATTAATTTGAATCCAACTAGAAATAGCCCTCCAAACACGAGAAGCGCCGTTGCAATTTCCAAAAACATGATCACAAGTTTCCAACGAAGACTCACAAATCGGACAAAGCAGGGAAGGAATGTCCAAGCCTTTATTATTGTATTGGTTTTATTGTGTATTTAATTTAATGGCTTGATATAGTTAAACACTTTAGTTTATCTAATTTATTGGTAAAAAACATTACTTTTATATTATATACTAGAAAAAGTACCGGCGCGTTGCGGCGGTGAGATGGTGAGGGTGATAGGTCATAAAGTGTGATAGCCAAATGCCTTAGTCATACGGGCTCCGCCCTCGGATTTAAAAATTCGTCGAAAGTGTAAGTCCCAACTTAATAGATGGCACTACCTGAAGACACCTCTATGTCGATGGTGGAGTTACTTTGCAATATATGCACTGAACTGGAGACGACCAGTTGCAGTGTATATATACCAAGTTCTAGATAGATTACTTATATAAATGACAATAAGTAAAGAACAATGCAATAATACAAATAACTTGTAAAGTAACTTGATGAGACAATATGTAATTTTCAATGTGTAATTTATTTATTGATGTTAAACAAATTACAAGGTTGTTGCGGAACCAAGATAATACAAAGAATGTAAATATCCTAACAACCTATGAAATACAATTGATCTACACTCGGAATTTCTCAAGACAATCGAAACACTTAAAGTTGTGAAATGTTCCTTTTAGCGATTGAGAGAATATTGCACAAGTTCACCAAGAATATTGCAGGTTTGCAAAGTGTGAAGTGTTTGTATGTTTTCACTTGTTATTCTTGTTGTGCAATTACTTGTATTTATAGGCAAAGTTAACATTTGGGATGTTAACTTTAGCCGTACAAATGTGGTTGAGATCATTTAAGGAATAGCATTTAATTCCTTAAAAGGGAGTGTAAAGTCGCATGATAAAGCAACTTTACTCAACCACCTTTATGTACCTTTTATTACTTAAATAATAAGATAAGGCTTATTATCCGGGTAAAGGTACATAAAGCATATAAGTCAATTCCTCGTAATCAGTGTAAAGCTTTGTAAGAGCTTTCCTCTGATGGTCTCCAGTTTGTAACTGACTAGAATGTCAACTGGGCTTCGCTGCCATTGCCATTCTCTATCTTCCATTTGTTGTCTTCGACTTCAACTGGAATGATTCTTCAACTGGTCAGTTCTCAACTGGAGGAAGTCTTCAGTTGCGTTGACTGTACGGTGCAACTGGACTTCAATATATTTCTCGACAAATCATCTAGGTCTCCAGTTCACTCTGGTCAGTTTCACTGGGTCTCCAAATGCAACTGGAGACTGACCAGTTTACCAGGTGAACTGGTCCTAACAAATTCCCCTATTTGTCTAGAAATATAGTCTAAGTCTTTTTCTAGTTCTTGTATCTATACAAGTGTGAACTATAGAGACTTGTTTGATTTAAATCTATCTAAGTTTCTTAAGGCATTTTTATAGATCAATAAATGCCTTAGGTTTTTCTTTTAGGTTTGTTAGATTTTAATCTATTATCTACCTTGTGGTTACAAACTGGTAACTTCATTTATACAAGGAAATGGAATTTATACAAGTTACAGAATGTAAATACAAATTACAAGTAGATAACTGAAGAAAGAACTTAATAAGATGGCCCTTCGCCAGTTCTTCTTCTCTTGGTCACCAAAGAAATAGGTTGTGAGTCTTCAGGGTCAATATTCAGCTTTTGCTCCAGATTTTCTTTATGTTGAATTTTGCCCCTTAAGAAGTTCACCCAAGCTTTCTCAAACCTATTCTTTTGTGCCTTCGCATCCAAAACATTCACCATCTCAACCCATTCGCTGAACCCATATTGCATAGCACCAGGATTGTCAGTTTTAACCAGTGGCCCCCTGGTATAACTAACTTCGACTTGAAAGACTTTGGTGCCTGGCTTGATTGTTATATTGACACTATTGATAGTACCACTATGTCTTCTGGTTGACATGATCTGGGAGTAATAGCTTCTAGCTTCAGATTCATTTGTAATTTTTATACTCCCAGCACCAGCAGCCAGTACAGCGGACTTAATGTCTTCATTGGATACCTCGCCAGTTGGTTCAACAAATGTGCTAAAGTCAGCATCTCTTGACAGTGGTCTTCTTGGTTGTGGAATCCTTCTTGGTGGATTCAAAACCTTCTTCACAACCTTCTTAACATTTGCAATTCGTTTAAGAATCCCACTGGCCCTATTCTCCTTGGCCTTCTCCACTGAAATGTTCAAGCTTCTGGCATCGAATTCAGCTTCATCCTCAGGGTAGTGTCTGTCCAGTTCTACATCCAGCATTTCTTTCAACTGGTCAACTATCCTGGGATCATTCTTGATCCTGACATACTCCTCCTTAGTGATACCCAAAAGATTGGCATCACTCATATCAAGTAACTTGATTTATGCAAGATGTGCCCTGGCTTCAGCTTGGTTTCTTTGTTTTATCTTCTTTCTTTCTTTAATATCATTTCCAAGTCTGGCCAGTCTTCTGCTATCACTATCTGAAACTGGAGGAAGTACATCAGCATTACCAGTTTCAAGCATTACATCAGTGGCCGGCTGGGCAGATGCTTCAACAGCCAAACCTTTACCCTTATCCAAAACAACATTCCCCCTATCACCATCATCACCAGATCCACCAACTCTTTGCTCACCAGCTTCAGTACTGGTAGCCACAATCAATTCTCTTCCAGATGGAGTCCTTCTAGGTGCAACTGGAGGAAGGACTGCACTTCTTTCCCCCTTGGCAGCATCTAGACCTGCCCGAATACCTTCCCATTCAGAGGGGTGAGATGGAAACCGTTCAAGAGGCTGCCATGACTGCATGTCCTTACACTCCTTAAAGATCCCACACATCATCCTGAAGGACCTCCATAAATGGTTGGTCTCCTTTGACTGGGTCAAAACATTGGCAGTTACTTGTTCTTGACCAGTTTTCAATTCATTTAGGATCTTGGAGTCTTCATCCAAACCTGAGACAACCTTTTCCTTCACTTCATCATCTTTCTTCTTCAGATTTTCTACTTCAGTTGTCAGTCTATCTAAAGATTGAGCATGTAGAGATACCTGGGTGTTCAAACTTTCAATGCTGCCTCTCAACTGGTTGATCTCACTGGTGAGTGGGGCCAGATCAACCTGAGGAGTGGCCAGCTTGGTGATCTCAGATATCACCCTTTCAACCAATTGTGCTTCTCTAGCACCCAGCGTATCCTCTATTTTCTGACCAACAGAAGTCATCAACTGCTCTCCAAGTCCAGTTACATCTAGGCCAGGTTTTTCAATCAATTCCTTAACCTGCCTTTCAATCTCTTTCAAATCAACTTCTGAAGTTCTAACAGTGTTTCCCAGCAAGTTGGAGATTGAGGTTGTAACCTTGGAGTGAGTTAGGTCAAAGGTTTCCTTTAAAGTACCAGCCAGATTGTTGCAGCCAGTGACCAACTCATTTAGCTTTTTAAACACCAAGTCTTCATTAGATGAAAACTTGTTTATCCCCAGATCAACCACTTTGATGTTTGTCAGGTGATCCTTGTGGTATATGGAGAATGACTTGGTGTTTCTGTCAAGTGTCTTCTGAATCTCCTCCACCCTGGTTAGAAGGTTTTGGAGATCGGCTTGAAGTGAGACAACTTGACTGTCCAGTGACGAAGGAGAAGGTGTCACTGGACCAGCAGCAGTTACTACTGGAGCAACTGGAGGAGGCAAACTTAAGAAAGTCTCCCCAGTTGTCAAACCAGCAGTTGAAGATATAATAGGAGTGGTGGATGAAGAAAGGACTGGAAAATCAAAGTGTTGTTCATGCTGAGAATGCTCAAGTGTGAACAACGGCGTCGGTGGGGGTGGCATTTCTCGAGCAAATGAGAATTGCCCAGTTGGTGAAGGAGCGGTATATGTTGGGAAAGATATATCAGTAGGCACATTTTCTTGGGAGGGTGAAAGTGAAATTGATGCGTCTGGAAGGGGAGACTGGAGATGAAGGGTCTTGAGCTTGTACAGAAGCATCAAGAATCTCCAAGTCTGTTTTCAGTACCTTCAGAATCCGAAGATTCTATAAGGATTTCCTCGTCATTAACATTCATGTCCAGATCCATGAATGTAACTGAGGGCTGACAGTTTCCTGGTCAGTCTCCAGATGACCTTCCCCAGTTTCCTGGATGGGTACATCTGTTGGAGGATCAGATACCGAAGTATCTTCACTAGGGATAGATGTGATTGCGGTTGCTTCAGTTCTGGTTGCTCTATCCTCAACCACAACATTAGACAAACTGGAGGGTCCCTCATTATTTTGAGGCCCGCCCAGTTGCCTTTCTGACTCACCTTCAATAGGTGCATCAGTTGAAGCGAATGCCAGTTGCATTCGTTCAGGAATTTCAACCTCTCCAGCTTCAGATACCAGAGAGTCTAAATTCCTTAGCATATATGGAGCAGTGTACGGTGAATCTGTACTATTATAAGCTTCTCTGCCCAGAATATGCTTAAAACAGAGAGAGAGAACCTTGAAAAGGGGATACAAACACCCCTTGTGCCCTTCAGCTTTTGTACCAGGCTTCTAAATAGAATATCTACAAAGTCTACTCTCAATCCGTTCCACAAGCAGTAAGCCATTTCTGCTTGTGAGGAGTTAATCTGGTCAAGTCCACCAGAACTCCCACCCATACTCTCCACCAGGTGGATGAAAAATACCTCCATGAAGGTGTAAGGCCCTTCATGGTCATCGCACCTTTTGTCTTCAACACCCCATTCTCCAAACACTCCTGTGTCCCATTTCAAGAAGTACTTGGCGAAAATTTATATTTGGGGGTAAGACGACTGGAGATTCACCCTCTCTCCAGTAATTGAGGCGTAAGGCATCCCTCAATACATCAGCGGACAAGGTACACTGGATTGTTCCATCCTTTAATGTGAAACTGATGGAGGAACAATCGGAAGAAAGACTGGCAGTGTACCAGAACTCACACAAGTAGTTGTGGATCAACTTGCGTGGGTTAAGAGAGAATGAGGGTCCTATTGGAGAATCCTTCAAAAACCTTTGGATTCTACCAATAAGGGTATCGGACCCTTGAGATCCTCGTAAGCTTGCCATCGGATTATTTGGATTTAGTTTGATGACAGAGGCATTACTAGGAGCACCAGATGCCGGTTTGACATCTGGTGAAGGAGCATATGGAACAGTCAAGAGATTTACATCTCTTGAACGGGATGATCTAGGAGCCATAGAAAAATGAAAATGAAATTTGGGATTTAGGGTTCTTGAGTTGTGAAGCAGAGAGAAGAATGAAGCAATTTTGATGATTGGAAGTAAATGAAGGAATGTAAGAGAAAGAAGTAAATGAGTTCGGAGTAAATAAGGGTATTTATAAAGGGATTCAAGATCCCAATGAAACACCAAAATTATACTCCCTCCGTCCACTAGAAGTGTCTCACTTTGA
This sequence comes from Erigeron breviscapus, assembly GCA_034093135.1. Taxonomy (NCBI): domain Eukaryota; kingdom Viridiplantae; phylum Streptophyta; class Magnoliopsida; order Asterales; family Asteraceae; genus Erigeron; species Erigeron breviscapus. The sequence continues at coordinate 72,544,918 of CM067174.1, read as the reverse complement.
ATATTCAAAGTCTTTGTTTTATAACTTTGACCTTAAATATATATATTTTTGTTATATAATACTTGATGAAAATTATACCCAATGAAAATATATCTAAAACTCAATCAATTCATATAACTTTTATCAAATTTTATACAACACAAACAAAAATATTTAAGGTCAAAGTTGAAGAATAAAGACTTTGAAAATTCAAATAATGACACTTCTAGTGAGACGGAGAGAGTATTTTAATAACCAAAATCCTTTTTGTAGATATTTTCACAAAGTAAATTTGAATTTTGAAATAAAATCATAATTTTCCATGTCAACATTAAATGCTACCATGTCAGCATTAAATGCTACGACGGCTTATCTTACCCACGCGCCCACTCACTTTTTGTTTTCCCAATACAACAGTTGTCAAGTACTAAAATGGTTTGAAACACGTCAGATCATGATACCAAGTGGTTTAAAACACTCGAGTGTCATCACGTGTCACACATATTGACCAAGTA
>CM067174.1:72359873-72543424 GCA_034093135.1 Erigeron breviscapus | reverse complement strand
GGGTCATGTTTATAGTGTATGTCCAAATAGACCTCGAAGATCAGGTTCTCCTTCAAAGGCTTCCACCTCGGAAGGAAAAAAGGGGGTTGGGTAATAATAAACAGGTTGATGAGTCTAAAGTTCAATCTTCTCCAAAACCGTTTACTATACCTCAACGACGTGAATCTCCACTGAAAGGTTCCTCGGGAAATGTTCATAGGATTTCAAATCGTTTTCAAACACCTCCACGACCTGATCGTTCTGTTCCTAAAAGTCAAAATTCATTCTATGACCAAATTCATTCGAGTGTTCGATCTTCTTATGGCCCTCATTCTCCTAGACCTTCTCCGACGAGAGGTCAGAAGTCTTCTCCTGTGAGAAGACGAGATGAGAATCATGTTCCACCCACGGTTTCTAGCAATGGGTATTGGACTGAACTGATTCTAAGGGATGAGAAGGGATGACCCAAACCTCAGAAGGTTTGGGTCCCCAATGAAAACTATTTTTTCTCATTTTATGTGCAGGGAGTTCCTAGGAAACCAATTCATTTATGGTACCTTGACAGTGGATGCTCCAGGCACATGATAGGGGACAGGAAGCTCTTGTCCATCTATACTGGTATAAATGGGTCGTACGTTAGTTTTGCTGGATCCAAGGGCGGCAACATCACCGGTCAGGGAGATGTCGTGAATGGACAACTTACTCTAGAAAGAGTAAACTATGTGGAACAACTTACTCATAATCTAATGAGTGTCTCACAGATCTGTGACAAGGGCAACAATGTTCATTTCAAAGAAAAGGAGGCATTCATCTTGAAGCCGGGTTTCGTTATTCCAGAAGAATGGATTATGCTCAGAGCTCCTAGGAAGAGAGACATCTATGGCTTAGTTTTAGGTGTTGATAATCCAACGGAGCCCCTCTGTTTGTTGAGCAAAGCAAATGAATCTGAATCTCTTCTCTGGCATCGTAGAATGGGACATATCAACTTTTCGGAAGATGAATGAACTTGTTAGTCTTGGATTAGTTGAAGGTGTTCCAGTTAAGAAGTTTGGGATGGAAGATAAATGTGTACCGTGTTTGAAAGGAAAGCAACATAAGAATCCTCATAAACCAAAGGTGCACAACACTATATCTAAACCATTCGAATTACTTCATATGGATCTCTTTGGTCCTGTGAACGTAAGAAGCATTGGAGGGATGTCCTACTGTTTGGTGATCACTGATGATTACTCAAGGTACTCATGGGTATTTTTCTTGAAGACAAAGGACGAGACCGCAAACCGGTTTATGGATTTTGTTAGACAAGTTGAGAATGCCCATGAAGTTAAAGTTAAGAGAATCAGGAGTGACAATGGCACTGAGTTCAAGAATAATACTCTTACGGTTTTTTGCTTGACCAAGGGTATTCAACATCAATTCAGTGCACCGCATGAACCACAGCAGAATGGAGTAGCTGAAAGGAAAAACAGGACATTGATAGAAAAGCTAGGACGATGCTTGCTGATTCAGGGCTTCCTGTTACTTTCTGGGGGGCAGTGAATACAGCTTGTCACATTTTAAATCGGGTTTTAACAGTTAAACGGTTTAAGAAAACTTGTTATGAACTTTTACACAACACAAAGCCCAATTTGCAAAATGTTGAGCCGTGGTGTTCCTTGTACTCTTCTTAAAGTTCTTCCTGTAACACCCCAACCAAGGCGGAACGTTGAGATGTACAGAAAGTCGAGTATTCAAAACATTCAAATTTCACATTGCATATTACAAACTTTCACATTGCACATTACAACTTTCACATTGCACACTATAGGCTTTCACATTGCAATCAAATCATGCCCAAATTCACATGTTATAGCATAGAGTAGCATGTATCAACGAATATCTTTCAATCTTATTCATTTCACTTCTAATGTGCAAAAGGAGAATCCTACTAAACTAGCATAATCCTCAAGTAAGGCAAGTCTCGAATCGCTATATATGCTTAGGTGAATGTCTAAATGCAACACGTGTGCTCATAAAAACGGATTTATTAAAGATCTTTTTCTCTTTTTTTTTTTTGAAAAGGAATCCTTTTGAACATAAGTCCAAGTGGCCGTTTGAGTTTTACATGGTCCTCTCATAATTAAACGTAAATTCATGACTTTACGTTTAATTATGGTCCTACCATGTAAAGCTCAAACTAAACCGCTTAACCTTATGCTCGACTCGACTATAAAAATTCGTTTTGAAAAGAGGCTATAGTCTTAGAATTCCCGGAGGAACCCCAATGTTCTCTATAACCTTAGTCTCTGATACCATTTTCTGTAACACCCCAACCAAGGCGGAACGTTGAGATGTACAGAAAGTCGAGTATTCAAAACAAAGGATAGTAGATAACATTCACCATAGCTTTATTTGATAAAAGTAAATTTACAATGCACAAGCATGTGAACCAATTCCCAAGTACAATACGTCTACCATACTTGGATATTGAGACCACGAAACACATAACAAATACATGAGATGGTATACTACAATGGTCAGGGCGGATTCCATTGCCCGTCGCAAGGTTTGATCTTTGACTCCAGAGTGCAATACAATAATCATGATGCATATAAATCCTCAAAGCTTATGCTAATTCCTGAAAAGCATGAAGAAAAAGTGTCAACTACAAAAACGTAGTTGGTGAGTGCATAGGTTTGCAAGTAAATCTCGTTACATATCCATTTCCAAAATAGTTGAGAAATCCATGGTAAATTAATAAGTTCTCATTTGTCACATTTATCGTGAGAGAAAAATATGTCAATGGATTAATCATTTATCATACCAAAACCATTTGGTCATCAATACTTCAATATCGCCAATTTCAACAACTTTCAAGATTCCATATAAGGTCCAATACCCAAACCGTATGTTCAATCAATAATTTCCATCCACAACAAAAATAATGATTTCCATTCATCCCAAAGGCATAATTCGATGAGTATATGCTTGAGCCACTACTACGACCATTTTACATGTCCCAAACAACATAATATTTCATTTCAGAGCACCAGCTGTCAATCAAGTGCTTTAATCACAATTGGGGTCGTGCCATGGAAACGACCAATAATATAATACGATAGTTAGAGCACCGCTCGGGTCGGACTGGCAATGAAGGTGGCCACCAAGGCAGACCAAACATTCCACCGTTACCTATTTAGTGGGTGAGTGGACGACTCTAGTTGCGCAACCCTCTAACTACAGGCCTCCACTATCGGAGTTAATAGTAGTGTACTGAAGTATCTCAGTCTGACAGAACTCAAGCTCATCGTATAATTCATAACACATTGAACATACAATATAATTCCCATATCATTATCATTATTTCAAAGAATCATTTCATAAGAGAAAGTCATTTTAAATAATCATGCTTTTCACCCCGCAAGTAAAACATATAAAAGAGTTTGAAAGGGGGCTATGACTCACCTTGATATGCCGCATATTATATTCACTTATCCAAAATGGGTACTTCCCATCTATCGCTTCCTTGATCATATATCCGTCATATTCCTCAATCATATTCCAAGCCAAGACTATCCCTACGATAGGACTAATATACGTAAGTTCCTATCTTAAGCCATCACTAAGAAATGCCACTTTTATTATGTTGTTATCATTTATGGGATCCAAGTGTATTGCTAATATTCACATCTTTTGGTTGTAAAGATTGGTGGTAAGAGTCGTTTTCTCATTATACGTTTTTGTACGTTTATTGGAATTTCGGTAATTTGGATTTGGTTTATATGATTTCCATTGTATACTTTGATTAGTAATAATATTTGACATTAGTGGTCTTATAATATTAATATTTTATGTATATTTTCTGATTTGTAATCATATATTTAATTTAATATTATTTAATTAATTATTTATTCATTTTATTGATTTATTAATTAAATAATCCCTTAAAAATACTTTTAAGTGTCATAATTGCCTTTATGAATTATGGATAATTTCATTTGAATTATCTTCTGATATATATGCTCCTAAATTTATAATTTCATGATTTATACTTTTATTTGTGTATTTTCCATTTATTTTAATGATAATTTTTAATTAATTATTTTTACTCAATTATTTATCTTTAATTTATGTAACACATGTCTCTTGCCTTTTAACTATTTTTCTCCAGTAGGTTTTAGTTATTTTTATCAATGGTTAAGATGATTTAACTTCATTCTTGATTTACATAATTTATTTATGGATTTTTATGACTTTTAATTACTATTTAAATTCAATAATTCATGGAAATTCTTAGAAATCATCACTAAACATTTTGGTCAAAAATATCAGGCCTTTTAGGCAACTTTTATCCATACAAAATCATATCAATTCAACCTCTCTGTGTCTTGCTTATTTTGAGGGTTTTATGATTAAAAATCGTTTACCGAAATGGTGATTTTAGCCTCATTTCTCAAGCAATTAAAGTGCTCCAAAATGGGTTTTCATCCTTATTCCATTATTTACAGAAATTTTGATTATATTTTTGTGCCGTAAGTCGTGATAGTGGTGGTGGTGTGATGTGTGCAAATTAAAGCTTTCGGTTAGTGCTTATATGAACCGAATTAGTGATTTGTAGGCTTGTCTTTGCCATTTAATAACCAAGTTAAGTTTTATAACTTTATTTGACATATTCTCAGTAGTTTTATAATACTTTTTGTTACGAGATTGTTGGAGTTGATTAAAGTTGCAATCTAGTGACTTTTAGCTTAATTTGTTGTGAAGAACTTTTACTTGGAATTTTCTGTTTTAACACTTATTTTCATGAAATGTTGAGTAGTCATTTTTGGTTAAGTTGAATTATTTGGACGATAGTGATTTTTATACAGAGACATATATGTGTCCTATATTTATGTGAATTTTTGCTAAATTTTTAGACATTGTTTACTACCTCGAAAAATTACAAAACCAAAGTTGGTCAGAATGCTTGCTGCTATGCGACCCGAAATATTTTATAAAAGATTTCGATGATGAACATTTAAGAAAAATCCCCCAATTTTATTTTACATTAGGGACACTTTGAACTCAGTTCACACCAGGTTTAAACTTCTGAAACCTATTAGTTAAGAAATTAAAAATCGTCAAAGTTGACTCAACATTAAGACAAAAATCCAGTTTTGACCACTTTTGGTAGAAAAATCATATCTTTGGTTTGGTTTATTATTTTTGAGTGATTCCAGTTGGAGGTTAAACTTAACTCTTTTATCTACAACTTTTATTTTGAAAGTTTTCTTGAAACGGCCCTCACATGCCCAGTTTATCCGTCCAAAGACAGAAGAATAATTCTGTCAGAAACATTTGGGTCCAAACAACACACCAATGACCATTCTTGCTTTATTAACACTTGAGTTCATCATTTACAAGATTAATACTTTATTTTTATACCTCTTAACATCAAATTTCCAGATTATTATACCTCTTTTAACATATTTTTCACTTAATACAAGTTCATCCATCTCATAATCCAACAACAAGATTCAACTTTCTTAGATCTATCATGCATTCATTCAAATCAACACTTTTCAATACCAATCTTTATAGATCTAACTTTCAACAACATAAAAACATATTTTTAATGAAAAATCTCAGAAATATATTCTTCAAAATATACAAAAACATATAGATCTATCAAAAGGAAAATCACTTTAAAAGCTACTAATCTATAACAACACTTTTGGGTCTTAAACTCGTTGAATCCTTGGATCTTTCTCATAGATTTCGACATGCATATGCATGAGGAGAAAGATCCTATCAACTTTGCCTTCATCAAGTGTATATAACAAAGAAATCAAGAAGAAAACATAAACTTTTGATAAAACCTTTGAATATAAACAAGAACAAGATTAAATCTAGTAAAAAGGATGAAGATTATACCCTCTTGAACTTGGTTTTGAAGATGATTTTTGGGCAGATTTTTCGTGACATTCAAGACCACCAAATGACCCCATACTTGACCTTAGATGATGAATTAACAAGAAAAGTTATTATTACAATAGTTTAGATTAGATTTAAGCCCCATTTTTCCTTGCAAAATCCGAAAATGGTGAAGAAAGTGTGAAGAAAAGTTGAGAGAAAGTTTTAAGATGTGTGTGTGTTTATTTTGGTGGAGTGTGTGTGTGAGGGGGGGGGGACGGCCAAAGGATAAAGAATAGGGTTTCTCACTTTTTTTTTTTTATTTTTATTTTTATAAGTGTATAAGGGTGTATGAATGTATGTATGAGTTAAGTGTTTGTATATGTATTTTGTAAGGTTATTTGTATTAGTTTGTAGTGTAAGTACATTTTTATTCTATTATGTGTATATGTATATGTATGTATACATTTTTGTGTTTTTAATTTGTTACATAAGCCTTTATTTATAAATTTGTATTTATTTTAGTATATATATATATACTTATTGTTATTTAAACACTTTTATGTACATATTAATTTATAAATGTGCTTTGAGATGGAGTTCTTTATTCTCATGTCATATTTACTTGAATTTGGTTTGGTGATTGATTTGTTGGACATTTATAAGAATATTGATTGATATCTCAACTTGTGAGACTCACATTATTATTTATATAACTTAACTTCTCGAAATAAAGTTTTTGGTTCGTTGACCTTTTGTCAAGTTCAATTAGAACTAGTTTATAGCTTGAGATTGTGTTGAATGATTGTTGTTATTGTTTATGGCATTTCTAAGATAACTAGCTATCTTTGGGCATTCCATTGAACTAGAGAGAAGGTATCACTATGCCTTAAATGTCTAGAAGGTCAATTCTCTTGATAAACCTCTAGGGATAGATACCTAGATAAATATAAGTAAATTGTCATAGTCGGAAATTGAGGGTTGTTACATATCAGGGAAAATTTGATCCTAAATCTGAGGAGGGTTTCTTTTTAGGTTATATACCTAGTACACCAATTCGACGTGTGTACAATCAGAAAACTGGCAAAGTTAATTTTGGTACAAATGTGGTAATTGTCAGTCATAAACCTGCTGTACACATTGGTCCTGCTAATGACTTCGATTATGATGGTGTCTTCACCTCTTTTCGTGGTCCTGTTTCTTTTACAGGTGTTCCGATTGTGGAAGATGTAGTTACTCTTCATGATCCCCTTGAAGGTGGGCCTGTTCCTGTTTCTTCTCCGGTTTCCTCACCACTCGTTAAGCCTGCTTCCAAATCTGGAGAATCAAGTGGGACCAAGAAGCAGATTCTACCTTAGAGACTGCTCCTAAAGATCCTACTGATCCTTTACATATACCTCTACCTGATACTCCCTTCTATGATATTGATGACACGGAAGGTGAAAATCAGGAGGAGCCTAAAACTCCAGAGCAACATGTGCAGACTAACTTGGGAAATGATCTTACAGTCGATACGGTTCCTCAACAAGAGTCAACAAGGATCATCCAGTAGAGCAAATCATTGGTGATGCTTCTGCCTCTGTTCGCACGAGAAATCAGAATAGGAAAAAATTTGTCAAGTATGTTTGCTGAAATTAAGGATACTGGGGCAATTACTTGGTACTTGTTCTTTTGCTTCATCTCTCAGGTTGAGCCTAAAAATGTTGGAATGGCTCTTAAAGATCCGTCATGGGTTGAGGCGATGCAAGAAGAATTGGCTCAGTTTAGGAAGCTTGATGTTTGGAAGTTAGTTGACTTACCTCAGGGTGAATCTCCTTTATCAACGCGATGGGTTTTTCGTTGTAAAAAGGATGACAAAGGTGTAGTCACTTGCAATAAGGCTCGGTTGGTGGTTAGAGGATTTGAGCAACAAGAAGGCTTTGATTACGATGAGACATTTGCACCAGTAGCTAGACTTGAAGCTATTCGATTATTTCTGGCATATGCTAGTTATAAAGGTATAAAGGTGTATCAACTTGACGTAAAAAGTGCCTTTTTGTATGGGGAAATACGAGAAGAAGTGTATGTCGATCAACCTCACGGGTTTGAGGATCCAGATTTTCCTAATAGAGTATATCGTCTTGATAAGGCTCTATATGGTTTACATCAGGCTCCTCGATCATGGTATGAAAAACTGTCTACTCATTTGCATGAAAATGGTTTTATTAGAGGTTCTATTGACAGCACGTTGTTTATCAAATGGAAAGGGAAGGACTACTTGCTTGTACAGGTTTACGTCGATGATATTATTTTGGTTCATCTGATGAGAATATGTGCAAGGAATTTGAGCATAGCATGAAGGCTAAGTTCGAAATGAGTGCTATGGGGAATTAACTTTTTTCCTTGGACTACAGGTGGATCAACTGAAGGATGGGTTCTTTATTCATCAGACCAAGTATGTTCAAGATCTTCTTACTAGGTTTCGAATGACCGATGCTAAAGATGCTATTACTCCCATTCAGACTAATCATGGGCTATGTCCTGATAAGACAAATGATCCAGACGTCGATGCAACTCAATATCGGGCTATCATTGGTTCCTTGATGTATCTGACGGCTTCACGTCCAGACATTACCTTTGCTGTTTGTATGTGTGCTAGATATCAGGCTAATCCGAAAGAGTCACATTTGAAAGCGGCGAAAAGGATTCTTCGTTATGTGAAGGCCAAGCCTCGACTAGGGCTTTGGTATCCCATGCATGGTTCCTTTGAATTCAAAGCTTATACTGATTCGGATTATGGTGGCTGCAGCTCGGATAGGAAATCAACGTCAGGTGGATGTCAGCTTTTAGGGGGGAGAATTATATCGTGGCAGTGCAAGAAGCAGACATCTGTTGCACAGTCTACCTGTGAAGCAGAGTACATAGCTGCTGGTCAATGTTGTTCTCAGGTACTTTGGATACAGCAACAATTACGCGACTATGGTATGGATATCTCAGACTCTCCTATTTGTATTGATAATAAGTCTGCCATAGATATTACTAAGAATCCGAAAAACTTTAAAGTCACCAAGCACATAGATATAAAGCATCATTTTTTACGTGACTGTTTTGAGAAAAAGCTTATTCACTTAGAAAAGGTTATTACTGATGATAACCTTGCAGATCTATACACAAAAGCTTTTGATAGACCTCGTCATGAGTTGTTATATCAACTCAATGGTATGAAGAATGCCGAGTAGTTTCTCTCAAAGAACTTAAATTTTCTTTTCGAGTCTTAGTAGTTTAAGTCGTATATAGATAGTGTCATAAAAAAAATAAAAAAAAAAAAATAAAAAAAATAAAAAAATAAAAAAAAAAATAATAAAAATAAAAAATAAAAAAAAAAAAAAAAATTAATTAACTAAGGTTACTGCACTATAAGATTAGACGTGACGATACTTTAGCTTTTAAGCCTACTTAATTGTACTTTAAAATGCTCAGTTCAGTGATACCATTATATGATGTATCGATAGGCACAAAGTACCAAGGTTTCCTTTTAATCTGAACTTAAATGTATACAATGTTCTTATGGGAAACGTATTCAGAGATATGGCTGAGAATGCTTGTTCTTAAAATAGACAAGTCCTTTAAATCTTATGAAAGATCTTGCATTATAATTATGTATATTTGGTCTTTATAAAGAAGGTCTTGGGTACATATATGTGTATGTATTGTTTTTTTTTGGATGTATATTTGTGACAAGATATACAAATATCAAATAAATCTGTTGAAAATATGAAGCTAATGTGGCCTTTAAGATTCGAACAAGTAAGTCCTTGGGGTGTCTTTGTATACCTAGCCTACCTAAAGTTTCCAACTTGGGATAGGTTGTCAGAAAGTTCGCTACACGGGTCTCATAGAAAGTCACGGGTTTTCATAAGTGCTTTAAAAAATTAAAAATAAAAAAATAATGTCACAAATATGCAAGTACTTGGCATTATGCAATGTTGAGTATATTTCCGTACGTGAGTCAAGTTAAGTCGCTTTCCGCGTGAGGAATCACCGACCTGTCACCGCTGACTTGATTCTTAAAGACTTTCTCACTTTACTCACCAAATGTCTTAATCTTAGTGCTTGTTTCGATTATGAGAGTGTATCTGAATATGGGGCACATAAGTTCGCAAACTAAAATTGTGGCATGAGTAACCTACTAGGTTACATGGTGACTGTCCTTGGCTCAAGTAATACGAAAGTGCCACAAATCAAAAAGGAGACTGGAAGTACCGAGTGTTTAAGAGGACAAACATATTGGTAATCGTTTTTGGATCACTGTTCATAACTAATAATAAGAGAATTATTTCTCGCTAGTAGGCTTATGTAAATGCTAATCTGATCTGATCAGTAGTAACCATGTAACATGTGAATAATGAATAAATTAAGTTAATTAGTGTTTAGATTAGTTTATATTTTTATTCTGATTTATTTTTCATTTTATTGAGTCAAAATAGTATTTTCATAAGTTCTTATTGCACGAGAGATCCTACTTAAATTCTGTTGAGTATATGTTTTGCTGAATTCATTCATTTGAATTCTTGATGAGGTTATGTGATTAGTTCAAAAGAAGATTTTCTGATATGGACATTAATTTGTTTAAGTTTAGAAAATGATCTTTTAAATCTTATGTGATAAGTCAATGTTATTTGAAATCTCACAAGTTTCAGTTTTTACAAGTTATGAATCTAATTAATAACTTGGTGACCTTTTAGGGTTTGACAATGGAATGACCTCCCTTGATCTTTTATTAGAATCTTGAGTATTTCGTAATTGTTAATCCTAATTTTGTGTGTTTTCACTTGAATTTTCTGCATTATTGTGCCTTTGCTCTTGTTGCGTTAATGAGTTTTTGGTAAGTGTGCAGTGTTCAGGTTAAGAAGATAAAGTTGGAGTGCTGATCCTTGGTGCAATACAGTGTTGTTCATCCTGATGATATCGTGGAGACAAGATTTTTGGTGTGATATGACAATATTGTGATGCAGATATGAGCACGTGAAGGAAGAATACATGAACCTGTTTTTGGAGTATTTATTTACATTACATTTCATGTATTTAGTGAAAATAATCAGTGTTGATACTTGTTTCTTTTGATTTTCGTACCTTAACTTATGACATGATTTCGGAAACTTTACTAAGTTCTTCATTGGATTTTTGGACTATTCATTGGTTGTTATGTTTTGTAGACGGCATCTTATATGGGACTTAAGTGTTTCAAGATGGTTTGCCATCAAGCATCTCAATGATTAGAGAAATGCTCTCCGTATCATGATCGTGGTTGGTATTGTTAGAAATATAAATGTAGTAGTTGATTTGTGTACTTTATATTGTTTTATACTTAGAATGTAAACATGTTAATATGGAAGGGGACATAGTGTAAATTGTATAGAAGTATATAAACCCCCTCCATAATGTAAGTTGTAACCTTTTCAACCCATAATACTATCCAATCTTTCACCTGACTCTCTCTCTACTCTCTCTCTCTCTAAACCGCCATTAACACACACTAAAACACACACTAAAGCTCAAATTATACATTAACAATTGGTATCAGAGCACAATCAGCATATCTGAACGATCCAAAAGCTTATTACAAGCTTAATTTGTGCTTAATTCTGGTATATTTGAGTTTTTCTGAAACTGTCATATGCCGAGTTAACTGTTCGAGTTAATTCTGCATTTTGAGTGTGTCTTGGTTAGAATTTTGTTCACCGATCGATTCGTTGATAGTATATCATCATTCAGTATCAATTTCAGACTTCAATTTCAACTTTTGATCATGTTTTGTGCGAGCTCGGCAAATAGAGGTTTCATTGGGATTTGATTTGAGTGGAAATTTGTTATAATTGTGTTCGAGGATTTGTTCGCGATCAAGTTCTGAACATTTTGGTACAATTTTCAAGTCCTAATTCGCAAAAATGAATGAGAATTTGAAGATTTTGTGTGAGCTCGGCATTTGAGTGGTTGGCTGAACGAAGAAGACGACTGAAAACTGACTATTTTGTCATTTAGTGTGTTCTCGTGTTTGCAGAGGTCGTTGGCTAAGTGTTGGACGAATTGTTATTTGCAGAGATAAGAGCTCGGCAAATCATCATTTCAAGAAAATTTTTCTAAGTGTTGGACGATTTGTTCCATTTGCAGATATCTAAGCTCGCAAATCATCATTTCAACAAAATTTTTCTAAGAGTTGGACGATTTGTTCTATTTGCAGAGATAAGAGCTCGGCAAATCATCATTTCAAGAAAATTTTTCTAAGTGTTGGACGATTTGTTCCATTTGCAGATATCTAAGCTCGGCAAACACTAAGTTCTTGTGACTCGCTGATGTTATTTCAGCGACCCCTTCAGCGACTCCTTCTAGCTGACTGGAATTAGTCAGTTCAGCGACCCCTTTCAGCGACCTGTGTGACTAAGTCATATTGATTTGGTTCATTTGCAGAGATCTAAGCTCGGCAAATACGTGGTTTTGAGAATTTTGGTTGTTGATCTGGTTTATATCGTTTGCAGAGATATTATCTCGGCAAACACGGTGTTCAGCCTAATTCGTCTAAGTGTTGGAGATAAAGTTGGATTTAGTGCTATTTGTCGAGATCTAAGCTCGGCATCTAGTAGGAATTGAAGTTTGGTTCACGATTCTCGTATTTGCGACTAAGTGAAAGTGCCATTTGCCGAGATCTAAGCTCGGCAAATCAACATATTTTGTGAAAGTTGTTCAAAATCATTTTTGATCAACATTCTTTCCTGGTGCAAAGTTTTGAAATTTTCAAAATTTATTCCTTCATTTGCCGAGATCTAAGCTCGGCATCCTTCACAATTCAGAAAATTCAAAATTTTTAAGTCTTTTTCATACATCTTTACTTGAACATTATGGCTTCAAGGGAAGCTTTGGCTCTTGGTTCTGATGGAAGACCACCTGTCTTGTTTAGAGGTTCTTATCCTCAATGGAAGAAAAGGTTCCTGAACTGGATAGACAGACAGAAGAATGGAAAACTGGTGAGAAAATCTTACAAAGAAGGTCCTGAAATTCCAAAGAACCCAATAAATGGAGAAGTGTTGCCTGAAGAGAGTTGGAACACAGATCAGAAAAGCAGAGTTGAGGCAGACCAAAGTGCAATTGCCTTTCTTTACCAAGCACTTCCAGATGACATTTACTGCAATGTTGATTCCTACGAAACAGGAAAAGACATATGGGATGAGGTGGAAAAGCAGATGGAAGGATCTGATGTATCAAACACCATCAGGTTGTCAACTGTTCTAAATATGTATGAAACATTCAAACAACAGAAAGGTGAACCACTGAATGAGGTATACATCAGATTCTGCAATGTCATCAATGAGCTGAGAAAGAATGATGTAAAGAGAACCAATATGGAACTCAACATCAAATTCATCAAGAATTTGGAAGAAGAATGGCAAGTGTATGGTACACAACTCAACCAACAGTCAGATTTTGCAAAGCTCACCATTCACACACTGTTTGAGAAGCTACAACTGAATGTAGAAGATGTAAAGAGAATTCAGAAGAAGAAAGAAGAGAGTGTACAGTCAGATCCATTGGCTTTGGTTGCTGAAAAGAAAACTTCAAGAATGTCAAGACACAGTTTTATTGAAGTTCAAACTGATTCTGATTCGAGTGATATGAGTGATTCTGATCTGGATGAGAATCAAAAACAGATGTACAAAGAACTCGCTTATTTCACCAAGGCTTTCAAGAAGAAATTCTTCAAGAAGAAACCAACAAACAATCAGCTTAGGACTTCATCAGTGTCTTCTTATGCTAGAAATGCGGATGCTCCTAAGTATGATCAGAAGAAAGTTTTTGCTGGTGGTGAGAAGAAGTTTGAGAATCAGAAAAAGTTTGAGAAGAAGGTCATGGACAAGAGATCAGATGAAAGAAAATGCTATAACTGTGGCTTGACTGGACATTTTGCAATCAACTGTACCAAACCTCGACAGAAGAACTCCGAATATTACAAGTACAAACTGTTGCTGGCAAGACAAGAGGAAAGCGGAATTGCTCTTCTCGCTGAGGATGACAAGTGGTTACATCTTTCTGACGAGGAGACAGATGAGCTTGCAGCAAATGTGTGCTTCATGACAAAGATCAAGAAGTCAAAGGAGTTGGAGGAAGATGATGAAAGCTCTTCTGAAGTCGAGGATGAGGTAATTTCTTTTCCCAAATCTGTTCTAAAACATTACATGGATATGTCTGATACTGCAAGAAAAGACTGCAGGGAGTTGAGTAAAAAGAATTTAAAGTTAAAGAAAGATTTGGAGGATAAAGAAAAAGATTTTCAAATTAAAATTGATTCACTTCAAAAAGATGTTGAGAATTTGAAATCTGAAAAATCTGCATTCTCTTTTACTCAAAACTCCAAACTGCATCTTGAGAAACAAGAACTTGAGACCAAAGTTCTTGAACTGAGCAAGACTGTCGACAAATGCTTTGGCTGAAGACATCGAATCTTTGAATGTCAAGATGAAAGAATCAATCCCTGATGTGACAGAATTTGAAAACAAAATTTCTGACCTAAAATATGAATGTTGTATAAAAGATTCTCTTAAACAAAAACTTGATAAAGAAAATGATGAACTGAAAGCTGAAATCAAGTCTTATCAAGAAAAGTTGTATAAGATCAATCGTTCATATCAACAAATCTTTTTAAATAGGCCAAGAAATTCTGAAACAATATTCACATCAGGGTTGGGTTACAACAATCCAAAATGTTTGCTCGAAGCACAAGAAGAAGTCCCACCATTATACATCGAATCGTATTTGAGATGTGGGATGACCGACCAATTCGTGAGACCAACTGATAGTGATTATGAGGCTGATGATTTTCTAGAAAAGGGTGCAAAAGTCTATTTTAACTATTCGTTAATGGATGAGTCATATGACTTCTTTGCTAACTTCACATAAAACAATCAAAGAAAATCATGAAGCTATCATACCTGAAATTCTTGAGTGTTTTACTGAAAAACCATTGGAAAATCCTATTCCTATTCCAAAACCTGAAAATTTGAGACCTTATGTTCCACAAATAGTTTTGGAAAAGGTAATAGAGGATTTGCAAAAGTCACTTGATGAAAAGCAATCTTTGATAGATAATCTACAAACTCAAAATCACTATGTCATTGACCCACCCAAGAATCATGAAAATGATTGTGATCACCCTGATTGTCCTGTTTGTGAAGTTATGGCCACTCCAACTCCACCAAACCAATCTGTGTGTCAAAATGAGACAACTTCACAAACTGCATGCTCTATTTGTGAAATCATGAATGCATCTGTGCAAACTGAGAGTCAAGTTGTGCATGTTTCTGTTCAAACTGACGGTGATTTAGATGATGTTCATGATATTGATGATTGTTTCTTCCCGATCACTTCTGAAATTGAGACCTTTACCAAGTTTTCTGAAGGAACTTTATCGTACTTGAATGACATTGATGCTTTCAAACAAAAGTTTGAAAAAGAAAAGAACAGAGATTAAATGTGCTAAAGGAACTCAATGATTTAAAAGTTGAATTCGAATTTCAGAAAATAGCACTTCAATTTCATAAAGAAAACGAAAAAGCATCAATTCCATTCAAGAAAAGTCCATGTCCAATAAAGAAAGGTGAAGTGAGTGTGAAGTTGGAAACTGATGAGATGTCAACATTTTTGGAAGGAAATCATGATTTTAACCCTGAATTTGAAAAACTTTTTGTTCAAAAGGAGAAAAACTTGATTTAAATCTAAAGAAGATTCCAAAGTCACACACTTCACAATCTTCATCCGATAAGTTCCAAAGCAAGACCAACCAAACCCAAACCTCAAAGACCAAAGACCAACCCATTACCCAAGACTGACTCAGAACCAAAGACCAACCAAATACCCAAGACTGTTTCAAAACTAAAGACCAACCAAATACCAAAGACCATTCCACAATCAAAGACCAAACCATTACCAAAGTGTGTTTCAAAACCCAAGACCACCCAATCACCTAAGACTATCTCAAGTCCAAAACCAAAGAAAGGTCCCAATGTCACAATGAAATCAAAGACTTCTAGGCAAACACAGATGTACAAGGTCAAATCTGAACCCAAGGCACAAAAAGAAGTCAAACCAAACAGTGGTCTGAAGACTGTTAAGAAAGAAACTTTCTCGTTAGGTAACAAACAATCTCAGCAGGTTAAGTATTCTAGTTTCCCTAGGTACTCTCAGAAGAATCCTACATGCACTTTTCATAGGGTTAGAGATACTGTTACAGGCATGACTAAATACAAAGACCAGTATGGATGGTTATCACCTAATAACATTAAGAAAGTGAATAAGACCACAGAACCCATCAAGAAGAAACCTGTTCAGAACATAAATGCAAAATTAGTTTCTAATTCTAAGAATGTTCGTGTTTCAGGTGACTTGTGCATGAAAAGTAGCAGTAGATGGATTCCAAAAGATAAATTCTTGCATGCTACTAGAAAAGTTAAACTTGATGGAAACACTACCCATGTCAAACAAGTGTGGATTGTCCGTAGATCAACTATATTAGATAATGCTTCTACATCTAGGACTAGTCCTGCTTGTATCAAAACTTGTGTATAAACCATTTCATATCTTTGCTTGTAATTCGTATTTGTGTTTTTGAACAATTTTGTGTGCTTGTTTGTTATTTGAATAAATTGTTTGTTTGCGTGTTATTTTGCTTGAGATTTTTTTTTTGTGTACTTGCATGTTGTCACCCTAACCTGCAAGGACCCAATCTAAAAGGGTACCTAAACCATATTCATTGTTCTTGCAGGAATACCTTATTTGTGTATGGTATGTGACTCGGGATGTTCTCGCCATATGACTGGAACCAAATCAATTCTTTCGAACTTTGTTGAAAAGTTTATGGGAACTGTAAGATTCAGAAACGATCATATCGCTCCTATTCTTGGTTATGGAGACATTGTCAAAAATGGAGTCACTATCAAGAGAGTTTCCTACGTTGAAGGACTTGGACACAATCTCTTTAGTGTTGGTCAATTTTGTGACAATGATCTTCAAGTGTTATTTAGGAGATATGAATGCAAAGTGCAGACTGAAGATGGTGTGGATATTATGACTGGAACAAGAGACAATAATTTGTTCACAATTGATCTCAACAACATCCATCCAATTCTTCAGAGATTTGTCTTCTTTCGAAAGCAACTGCACAAAACTCTTGGTTATGGCATCGCCGTCTTTCTCATCTTAACTTTCAAATGATTAATACACTTGTGGATAAACAACTTGTTGAAGGTCTTCCGGACTACAAGTATGAAAGTGAACATGTTTGTCCAGCGTGTGCAATTGGAAAGATGAAGAAAGCTTCACACAAACCAAAGAAGCACCTAAGTACAGAAGGTCCTTTGCACCTTATTCATATGGATTTGTGTGGACCAATGAAAGTTCAAAGTATCCATGGGAAGCGATACATTCTAGTAATTGTAGATGATTATTCTCGTTACACTTGGGTATTCTTTCTTCATGCAAAGAGTGAAACTCCGCAAGTGATTATTGATTTCATAAAGAAGACCCAAGTCAATCTCAAATCATCTGTTAGAATTGTTCGCTCAGACAATGGCACTGAATTCAAGAATTCAACAATTGATTCTTTCTTCAAATCCATGGGTATTTCACACCAATTTTCCGCTGCCAGAACACCTCAACAGAATGGAGTAGTTGAACGTTGAAATCGAACTCTTGTTGAAGCAGCTAGAACAATGCTTGCCTATTCGAAGTTACCACCGAATCTATGGGCTGAAGCTGTTGCTACTGCTTGTTTTACTCAAAACAGATCCATAATAAACAAGAGGTTTGATAAAACTCCGTATGAGGTGATCAACAAAAGAAGGCCCAATGTGAACTTCCTGCACATTTTTGGATGTGTATGTTATGTTCTCAATGATCGAGACAATCTGGGCAAATTTGAACCAAAAGGCGATGAGGCATATTTCATCGGTTATTCAAGAGAATCCATTGCATATCGTGTATATAACCGAAGAACCAAGAGAATCGAAGAGAGTATGAATGTCAAATTTGATGAACTCTCAGGAATGGTTCTTGAACAACACAGTTCAAGACCCGAACTTCAAAGTCCACAAGCTTCCGCAACAAAGCCTACATCAAATGTCAAATCATTCTCTACTCCAACACCACAAGATTTGGATATTTTATTCGAAGAATTTTTCAAAGTTTCCAAAGAAGTTCCTGAATCTGAAGTACATCTCAATGAACCATCAAGTTCAAATTCGAAAGAGATGGATCCCAATGAGTCCTCACCAACACAATCATCAGATGTTAGTTCACCATCTGATTCTCCTCCACCTACTGATTATTCAGAGTTGCATACTCAACCTCATGTTATCTCTCAAGTGACAAATCCATCAACCAATCCAGAAGATTATGATCAAGATAACTTTGTTGAACCAATTGCTACTTCACTTGAACAATTGACAGAACAACATACTCCTGATTTTATTGATTCTGAAGAATCTGGTGATCCAATTGATCCAATTCCTCACACAACCAAATGGACTAGAGCTCATCCAATTTCTCAAGTCATTGGAAATCCAACAACTGGAGTTCAGACAAGATCCGCTTCTGCGAATGAATGTCTATTTGTGAATTTTCTGAGCATTGTTGAACCAAAGACAGTGAATGAAGCTCTCAGTTGTCCAGATTGGGTGAAAGCTATGCAGGAGGAACTGAATCAATTTGAACGCCTTGAGGTGTGGAAATTGGTTCCCAATCCTTACAAGAACAAGGAACCAATTAAAACCAAGTGGATCTTCAAGAATAAAAAGGATGAAACTGGAGTTGTTGTACGCAACAAAGCACGATTGGTTGCAAAGGGATATTGCCAACAAGATGGAATTGACTACGATGAGACATTCGCACCAGTTGCACGAATTGAGGCAATTCGGATGTTTCTTGCCTATGCTGCCTACAAGAACTTCACCGTCTACCAGATGGATGTTAAAACTGCCTTCTTGAATGGAATTCTAAAAGAAGAAGTGTACGTTGAACAACCAGAAGGTTTTGTGAGTTCCAAACATCCAGACTACGTTTACAGGTTCTTTGGATGAAGACACAGTTAACTGATTATGGATTTCAGTTCAACAGGATTCCCATCTACTGTGACTCTAAGAGTGCAATTGCAATTTCTTGCAATCCTGTACAGCACACAAAGACCAAGCACATAGATGTTCGGTACCATTTTCTTAAAGATCATGTCGAGAAAGGTAACATCGAACTCTATTTTGTCCCAACAGACTACCAACTTGCAGACCTTTTCACCAAGCCGTTGGATGAAAACAGGTTCAATTTTCTGAAAACCAAGTTGGGAATGCTTGATTTACAAACTTAAATGCTTAAATGCCATGTATTCTATGTTCGTTTTCTGTTTCAAACATTGATGTGTTTTACTTGATATTACATGCAATGTTTGAGGGGGAGAAAAAGGGTAGAATGCATGATTTTATGGGGAGTTTGTAAATTTAGTATAGTCTAATATGCTTAATTTAAGGGGGAGTGTTGTTATTTGTTTGTTTATTTTTTAATTTTTTTAATTTATTTTTTGTTATGTGTGTTTGTTTTAAAACTGAAAAATCAAATACAAAATTAGAAAATTCTAAAATGATAAAAAGATTTTTTAAATTTGGTTTATTTTTTTGTTTTTTTTTGTTGTTTTTATTATTTTTATATTTTTTTATTCTTATTCTGTTTGTTTTAACAGAAAACCCAACATAACCAACCCAAATTTGTTGTTAGTTTTAGCCCAAATTCATTTCGGCCCAACATGAAAGACATAAGCCCAACTACTATGTTAAGCCCATGACTTGTTTGAATCCGGGTTGAGACGCGGGTCACACCCAGACCCGCGACCCATGTTTGTTCTTTAAATAGAAAATGGGCGGGTCAAATATCCATTTCTAAAATTTCAAACAAAATATCTCTAATTTTCTCTCAAACCGATCAAAAACATCACATCAATCAATCAGAATTTTATTTGTTTCATAATAATCCAAGTAAGTGTAAACTGGGGATCATATTTGTAGTCTAAATCATCATCAATCTTCATTCGTTCATTAGTTTAAAAGGTATGATCTCTTATCTTCATTGTGCATACTAGGTGTTTGATGATATGCCAATATGAACTGAAATGATCGTTTTTGCACTTTGTGATGTTATGATGTATGTTTTGATGATTTTAGATGCATGCTTAGGATTAATACATGTTGTTTTGATTGATATGACTGCTTTTGTTTACTTTTGATTGATGTTTCTGGGCAGATCACTTAAAGGGATGGGTATTGTTATGAATGTTTGAAGATTTGGCCCGTTTGCAGAGCTCCCAGCTCGGCAAACACTATGTTTGTTCATCTTGGCCTTCAAATCTTCATATTATCTGGTTTTACATGTTGTGTAAGTCTTAACAAGTCTTTCATTAAAAATGCCATTTGCAGAGCTCTAAGCTCGGCAAATGCATGTTTTATCAATTTGTTCGAAAACTTGTTTTTGCCACTTAAAATTTACAAGTGTTTCTGAAACCATCATTTGCAGAGCTCCCAGCTCGGCAAATGCATGTGTTTCTGGTCATCATTATACAAGAAATTTTGTCTAAGGTTTGAAATAGCCATTTGCAGAGCTCCCAGCTCGGCAAATGCATGCTTTACTTGTATGTGATCATCAAGAAATTTCTTTAAGTACTGAAAAGGCCATTTGCAGAGCTCCCAGCTCGGCAAATGAAAGATTTTTGAAAATAATGTTAACTTTGTGTCATTTGCAGAGCTCCCAGCTCGGCAAATGAAAGATTTTTGAAAATGTTATTATAATCTAAGTCTTTGTGTCATTTGCAGAGCTCCCAGCTCGGCAAATGCACATATTTCCATTGAAAACATCCTTTATCCATTGATAACATTCTTGTTCTTCAAATCAAAGGATTTTTCATATATCAAATTGAAGTTCATTCTGAAATGCTTATTTGCCGAGATATAAGCTCGGCATTTACGAGAATTGACTTCAAACACTCAATGATTTGCTTACATGCTGGTCGCTGATCTCATTACTCGCATTTGCCGAGATATTAGCTCGGCAAATCATATGTTTTTATCAAACCTTGTGCCCAAAACCAATTTTCATACTTGTTATTTGTCTGGGCAAAATTTTTGACTGAACATGTCATTTGCCGAGATCTAAGCTCGGCAAATGCACATTTTTTTTAAAAGTTTTTTTTTTTTCTTTTATTTTTGTTTTCAATCTTGTTTGTTTATAAATTGTCTAAGTGTATGTATGTATGTGTGTAAATTTTTTTTTGTCTATATAGTTTTTCATAAGTGTTAGGATAAGAAACAAGGTATCGAACGCCTTTGTGTACTACCTTCGGTGTCTTATCTTTTAATACTTATGAGATTCTATATGTCATTGTATTTTTTAAAGTAGTTGTGTGTATTTGTTATTTTCTAAAATAATTGTCTGGTCAAAATTTTGTTTTTGGTCAGTTTATTTTTTCAGAAAATCAATAAAGATACAATAAGATGGTGATGTTTCAAGAAGGTGCTACAATGAAAATGCAAGCAAATCAAGCTCTTCAATTTCCTTTCAATTCCAGATTTCCAATTATCACTGAGATTCTAAGCCATCACCCACTGAATGTTGCATTAACCAATGGTGCTGTAGTTCCAGAGAAATATATCTTTGATTTATGGGAATCGATTGAGTATGTAAAAGCAAGTAAGAGAAGAAAGACTGAAGACTTCTTTCGATTCACTCTTAAATCTGGAGATCATGAAGTTGAATGCACATTCACATTAAATGAACTCAGAGCTGTTATTGGCTTTCCTTGTAACACCCCGACTATAGCGGAAACACGAGATGCCACAGAACGACATGGTACAAAAGATTGAAGTATAAAACATTAACATCAAGTTCCAAATGCCATTCAAATTAAAAGGATTACATATTCAAGTTGACGTTTAATAACCATTACATAACCAAGTTCATAACCAAAAGTTCAAATGTTTGCGTTACAAGTCCAAGATGCAACAAATAACACATCATCCAAGGAGCGGTCCAGAAAGGCTAACTTACTGCCCTAAACCTGAAAAGCATGAAGAAAAAGTGTCAACTACGAGAGTTGAGTGAGTTCATAGGATTATGCTAACAACACACGTACATTTAAATCCAATTTCAAGAAAGCATAAGTCATAAACTTCCAAGAATTTCATCATATTATCCACACCCAAACCGTATGTTCAATCAATAATTTCCATCCAATATAATATCAATACCTTTGGGTCAATGGTAAGACTACCATGACATAATTCGATGAGTATATGCTTGAGCCACTACTACGACCATTTTACATGTCCCAAACAACATAATAATTCATTTCAGAGCACAGGCTGTCAATCAAGTGCTTTAATCACAATTGGGGTCGTGCCATGGAAACGACCAATAATATAATAAGATAGTTAGAGCACCGCTCGGGTCGGACTGGCAATGAAGGTGGCCACCAAGGCAGACCAAACATTCCACCGTTACCTATTTAGTGGGTGAGTGGACGACTCTAGTTGCGCAACCCTCTAACTACAAGCCTCCACTATCGGAGTTAATAGTAGTGTACTGAAGTATCTCAGTTTGACAGAACTCAAGCTCATCGTATAACATATAACACATTGAACATACAATATCCCATTTCATAATCATTCTTTCAAGAATCATTTCATATATATAAAGCCATTTTATTTATCATGCTTTTCACCCCGAATGTAAAACACATAAAAGAGTTTGAAAGGGGGCTATGACTCACTTGATTAAAGAGTGAAAGGGGCTGATCAAAAGTGATTCCTTCGTCTAGATTTGTTGCGCCTCGAGCAAGCCTAAACCATAACGTATATATTCATGACGTAAGTTCGCGTGATATGAACTAGTGAGCTAGATCATGAGATGTATACTAGTAGACTTGCCCATCTTTGGTTGTTAATAGATTATGGAATTTAAGTGCATTATGATGTTCTCATTGTTTGGGTATAAGAGATTTGGTGGTAAGAGTCGTTTTCTCATGATACGTTTTTGTACGTTTATTGGAATTTCGGTAATTTGGCTTTGGTTCATATGGTTCTCATTGTACACTTTGCTTAGTAATAATATTTGACATTAGTGGTCTTATAATATTGATAATTTAAGTATATTTTCTGATTTATATTTATATATATAATTTAATATTATTTAATTAATTATTTATTCATTTTATTGATTTATTAATTAAATAATTCCTTAAAAATACTTTTAAGTGTCATAATTGCTTTTATAAATTATGGATAATTTTATTTGAATTATCTTCTGATATATATGCTCCTAAGTTTATAATTTCATGATTTATACTTTTTATTTATGTATTTACCATTTATTTTAATGATAATATCTATTTAATTAATTTTACTTAATTATTTATCTTAAAATTATGTAACACATGTCTCTTGTCTTTTGACTATTTTTCTCCAGTAGGTTTTAGTCATTTTTATCAATGGTTAAGATGGTTTAACTTCATTCTTGATTTACATAATTTATTTATGGATTTTTATGTCTTTTAATTACTATTTAAATTCAATAATTCATGGAAATTCTTAGAAATCACCCCTAAACATTTTGGCCAAAAATCTCAGGCCTTTTAGGCAACTTTTATCCATACAAAATCATATCAATTCAACTTCTCTTGTGTTTTGCTTATTTTGAGGGTTTTATGTTTAAAAATCGTTTACCGAAATAGTGATTTTAGCTTCATTTCTTGAGCAATTAAAGTGCTTCAAAATGGATTTTCATTCTTGTTTCATTATTTCCAGAAATTTCATCATATTTTGGTGTCCAAAATCGTGATAGTGGTGGTGGTGTGATATGTGCAATTTAGTGCTTTCGGTTAGTGATTATTTGACCCGAAAAGGTGATTTTTGAGCTTATTGTTGTCATGGACCAATAGATCTGAGTTTTATACTTTCATTTCAACATATTTTCAGTAGGTTTATCATATTTTCTTGGTCATAAGTTTATGGTGCATGTGTGTGCTAAAAATGCATTTTTGCGTGTTTTCGGTTTATGGTTTCTAGCTTATTTTAACATGTTTTGATTCAAGCTTTATACCTTTGATATTTTATCAATTTTTCCAGAATATTAACATTCATATTAACATATTTTTAACTTATAACAAATCCATATCCATCTCATAATCCAACAAAAGATCCAACTTTCTTAAATCTAGCATATATGCATTCAAATCAACACTTTTCACTATCAACTTTTATAGATCTATCTTTCAACAATATAAAAACATCTTTTATATGAAAAATCTCAGAATATACTCTTCAAAAATATACAAAAACATATAGATCTATCAACAAGAAAGTCACTTTAAAAACTACGAATCTATAACCACACTTTTGGGTCTTAAACTTGTCGAATCCTTGGATCTTTCTTATTAGATTCGACATGCATGAGCATGGAAAGAAAGATCCTATCAACTTTGCCCTCATTAAGTGTATATTACAAAGAAAACAAGAAGAAAGTATGAGTTTTTGATAAAATCTTTGAATATAAACAAAAACAAGATTAAATCTAGTAAAAAGGATGAAGATTATACCCTCTTGAACTTGGTTTTAGATGAAGATTTTGGGCAGATTTTCGTGGCCTTCAACCCCTATAATACCTTGATTCTAAGCCTAGAACAACCCTTGAATATGCCTTGGATTAACCCTTAACAACCTAGCTTCAACCCTTATTATTATTGTATGTTTATATGGATTGTTGTTTGCCTTTTTTTTTCTCTTTTTGGCCGTGGGTATCAAGAAGAAGGGAGGGAGAAGAGAGAGTTTATCTTGAGAGAATAAGAGGGTGTGTGAAGAGTGTGAAGAGTTGAGAGAAAAGTGGTGAGTTCCAAGGGAGAGAATGAAGTGTATGAAGTTTGAAATGGGTATGTGAGGGGGTTATGGGGGCCGGCCTCATTAGGGCATGGGGAGGGTTTTTGTATTTTTTTTTTTTAAAAAGTTGTATATAAGGTGTGTATAGGTGTTAAGTGTATGTATATGTATTTGTATAGGTATTATAAGGTAATTTGTATTAGTTTGAGGTATAAGTTAATGTTTATTCTAGCATGTGTATATATGTATATATGTCATGTATATATGCTTGTATGTATACATTTTTGTGTTTCTTATTTGTTACATAAGCCTTTGATTATAAACTTGTATTTATTTTAGCATATATGTATATATATATATATACTTATTATGATTTAAACGCTTTTATGCGCATAAGAACTTATAACATATTTTGAAATAGAGATTTTATTTTTGTGACCGAATTTACTTTAATTAGTTAAATGATTGAATCGTTGGACCTTCGTAAGGATTTTTGATGGTTATCTCAACTTGTGAGACTTACATTATTATTTTGATAATCTGATTGATCATAAATAAATTTTTGTTCAATGGTACTTTAAAATTCACATTTAGAATGGAACAATAGCTTTAGATTGCTAATTTAGGGGCATTATCTACTAGCTTTGAGTATAACTATGGCTTGCGAGATCAACGGCAACATAACTAGCTCATATATAATATTTAAAAAGTAGGGTTGTTACATCCTGAACATGAAGAATATGAAGAACTGCCTTCTATTGAAGATATGTTAGCTGCAGTTCATGCTCTGGGTTATGAAGGAGAATTGGCAACAATGAGAGACTTTAAAAGAAAGAATATAGCTTCTCTCTGGCATACTATGTATAATGTTCTGGTGACATGTTTGATGCCTTCACAAAAAGGGATTGATGCAATGACAAAACATTCGTTGTCCATCTTCTATGCAGTCACACACAATGTTGAGTGTGATTTTGCCAAGATCATATGGGATAAGATGGCCCAAGTTGTTAAAGGGAAGGATATACAAGAAAGGAAGTACATTCCCTACATCCGATTCTTCACATTGATTGTGGATGATGTTCTTGACAACAATGAAGATATTCCAAAGATGGAGGATAGTTTCAAGTGTGTCATTGCTATGTACAAATCTAATATGAGAGGCACTGGAAGTGATAATGTTAGACCTTTTCCGATTCCACCATTCCTGATAAATTTGGTTCCTGCTCAGAGTCCTCACCTTAGGGCTTATCTTGAGTGGTTAGTCTCAGCGTAGATGGGGTCTGAAAGCCGACAGACTCCTTCCCAAGCTGGCATGGTAAGGGTGGCGTATGGGGGGAGTAGGTGGGAGGAGTGGGGAAAATAAGGCGTATCTTGAGTGGTTAGTCTCAGTGATGGGGTCTGAAAGCCAACAGACTCCTGCCCAAACTGAGCATAGGTCGCAAGTGAGGGTCCTAGTGTGTCAAAAAGAAAAAGAGGGGTTAGTGATGAAGGGGCCTCTGAGCAGAGGAAAAGAAAAACAAAAAGAGTTATTTTTGAGCAAGATGTTGCTTCACCTGTACCTATTTCATCACCTGTTTCACAATCTACCCAATCAACACCAACCGTTCACCTTTCACAATCTTCACCTTCGCAATCAACGCCTTTACCATCTGTTGTTTCACCGAATCCACCAACCTTTACACCACCTCATTCTACACCTGTATTTGATCCAACACCGATTGCTTCAACTTTACCTAATGAACCAACTCCACCACCAGGGAGACGACTTAAAATGGCTGCTAGAAGTGTTCTAAAGCAGAAATCAAAGAAGAAGAAACGAAAACATAAGTCGTCTAAATCTGCAAGACAAACAATTGAATCTACTTCTGCAGATGTAAATGAACAACCTGGTGCATCAGCGGAGTTTGATGTTGAACAAACAACCAGAATTGTGCATAATGTTGAATCTGAAGTTGAGTCTGAGCAAGTGAGCACTGGAGATGATGTTGTGCTGGAGGAACAAGGAGGGACTGAGGGAGGAGTTGAAAATACCAGAGAGGATGAGCGGTCCGGGTTAGGACAAGGGCATAAAGAAAACGTTGGCCCTCCATTAGTTCAAACAAATGTGTCTAGCCGGGTTGTTTACCCTAGGTAGAAATCGGGAACTGCCCATTCTCGTATGCACCAACCTCTCCCAGCCATTCTGACTCCTCACAACAGGAGTTAGTCTCAGATATTCACGGGGATAAGCCACGCTCACCACACTCTCCTCATTTGGAGGATGAGAGTGTTGAAATCAGAGAGGACCAGCCCCACCTCTCGCCTTCAGTTCTTGCACAAGAGTCTAGATCCCCTAGGGACACTGATTCACAAGCCCAGTTGAGTACTGGTGCCGGAACAAGCGGAGAGGGACCCACTTTGTGTGACCCTCAAGGACAGCTTGGAAATCCTACCTTAGCTAACATCACGCCAGCTTTAGCCGCAGGTAACAGTCCTCAGACAGAGACTGGGGAGCAGTATGAACGCCGTAGTGACACTGCTGTTCCTCAGGATCAACCTGAGACTGTATTAACGGGCATTCTCAGTGACCCCGGTGTTGTGATTGGTGTTGCCCAACAACAAGTCCCGGACAGTGATTTATCACAGTCTAGGACACAACCCGATTCTGGTTGCAAAGCCACTGAATCTCCAACTGCTGGTGAGGGTATATCCCGAGGATCCGCAGGAAATCCTGAATCAGCATCGCTGAATTTAGGTCACACCACAAGTGTGCCAACAACCCCCGGGTTGGATACTCCACCTCCCACACAAACACAAAGAACACCAACACCAAATGAAAATCCATCAACATCAACAAATTTACCTACAAAAGACTCGGCGTGTGAAGTGTTATTGAATATTTTAAGGTCTGAAGGTGAATTGTTGACTGTTACGGAAAGAGGGGTGTTGAATGCGCTTGAGGTGCGAGAAAGAGAAATGGCAACCGAAGAAGGGTTAAAGCTTTACAAGATCAGGTTGAACAACAAAAAGCAGAATATGATGCAAAGCTTGCTGCCTTTGAACTTAGACTGTTAGCGTTAGAATCTTGCCGACCGGCCTCGGTTCCTTCTCGTCGGGATGATCCTGATTCTGATGATCACCCCGAGGGGGAGAACCAAGGAGAAGGTCAATCAAACATTGATAATTCTTCGGCAAGAGTTGAAGGAAATGTTGGAGATGTGGTGATGGAAGAAAGAGCCGAGGGTGTGAATGTTGAAAATGTTGAGAATGTTGAGAATATTGAGGAATCATTAGATGATGTGGTTAGAAGAAGGTTAGTTGATGTTTTTGGTGCTGAGTCGGATGTAGAAAGTGAAGATGAAGTTGATAAAATGGTTAAAGCTTTTAATGAAAGATTCAATGAAAGAAACAATGAGAATGACCCAGAGGAAATAGCAAGAGTTGATGAAATAAAGAGAAAATTTTATGAAGTGTTTGGAGCTGAAAGTGATGAAGAAGAAGAAGAGGAGAATGAGAATATTGAGGTTAATGAAGAAGAAGGATTTGTGATTGAAAGTGAAGTTATGGAATATGCTGAAGATGATGCAGATATTGAAGCATTGAAAGATAATATAACATTTGATGAGCCGGAGATTGTTGAGAATCCAGTAAATGTAGAAGCAGTTGAGGAACCTGTGTTTGAAGACTTCCCAGATCTTGATTATTTTGAAACAGGTTCATCAAGCAGAAAACATGCTGGAGAATCCTCTACTCAGGGTTTCACAATTCCTCAACATTATACTTTTGAAGACTTTAATAGCTTCGATGAATTGAGAAAGACTCCTGAGGCTGCAACTCAGAACTTCAAGAAATCAACTTATAAGCAAGTGTTGAAAGAAGCAATAGTATCCGAGGAAGTTCTCCCTGATTATTTTCCAACTGAATTGACTGATGAACAAAGGAGGTTCATTAATCGGGGATACTTCTTGAGGGATAAAGAAAGAATGGTTGCACTGGGGGTTAAGCCAAAGGAGGCAGCTAAAAAGTCTAGATTCTTGGAAGAAAGAGCCTTTCCAATCTTTTGTGGTGCTACCAAGGTTACTAAGACTAAAAGACCTGAGTTGGAATCAATGTACAAGTTTAAGGAAGCAAGACAAATTGAAGAATACAAAGAGCTTCTTAAACTCACTAAGCAATACAATCCAAAGCTTCTCGAAGAACAAAGAAACCACAAGATTTTGGTGCTTGTCAGAGTGATCTTGGTTAAAAGGGTTTCTATCTCTGTACCTTGCTTTCATGTGAAAAGAGATAACAATAAGATGTACAGATTCACAGAAGCTCAGTTCAAGCTGCTGCCAGTTGATGACATTATCTTTCTCTACAACCATTTCTTGAATGCAATACAAAGATACCAAGAAGATGTTATTGCCTTTGAAGCTGTGAAAAGATACATGTCAAGCTGCATTCAATACGCTTCATTGGAAGACTTTCAAATTGGCTTTGAAGTTGTTAAGAGAAAGATTAATGTACCATATCCAGATCAAAGTCTTTACACCAGAGACATTGAACAGCTCAGTATTGGTCAAGTCTTAGAAGAACCATCTTTTGGGGTTGTCTTTCTAAATAGTCGAAAGAAGAAGATTTTCATTCGTATGGATGAACTTGCTTCTTATTCTGATGGAACATTGGAGTTTTGTAAAAATGTGTTGCTGTGTTTGAAGGAAGATGAGCAAGATGAAAAGAAAAAGGAAGTGCTTGATAAAGTGATCTCCAAAATCAATCAAAGGCTTGAATACTGAGACAGCATTCGAATGATGAGAGAAGCAAAGAATGTTCAGAAGTCGAAGTATGTTGTTCGTCGGAAAGGAGGTTGCTGGATCAAGTACGAGCCTAATCATCTTCCAGGGCCACATAACATTCCTCCAAGAAACTTTGAAGCAAATATGATTGTTCCAGATGACAGACCCGAAGGAGAAAACTGGTTCTGGCATCCAAATAAAGATAGACCTAATACAAGAGCTTGAAGAATGACAAGGACTGGATATTTTTGACAAATCACTACTAAGGGGGAGATTGTTAGAAATATAAATGTAGTAGTTGATTTGTATACTTTATATTGTTTTATACTTAGAATGTAAACATGTTAATATGGAAGGGGGCATAGTGTAAAATGTATAGAAGTATATAAACCCCCTCCATAATGTAAGTTGTAAACCTTTGAACCACATAATACAATCTAAACTTTCACTGAATCTCTCTCTACTCTCTCTCTAGTCTCTCTCTATTTCACCTGACTCTCTCTCTACTCTCTCTCTACTTTCTCTCTCTAAAACCGCCATTAACACACACTAAAACACACACTAAAGCTCAAATTATACATTTGGTATTGCTGTTAATATGTTCATTGATTATTTTCAGGTTTGTTAATGGTTGATTTTAGACCTTGGGGTTTTGTTTTTATTCAAGATTATAATGGTTGTAAAATACTTACATTATGATGATGATTTTAGATGGTGGTATTTCTTGGTACAAGGCATGAACAAGTTGTTTTTAACGAGTTCTTGCTATGTACAGGATTAGGTCAAAGGGTCGAATCGTGGAAAGTTCGTGATGAAGAATCTTGAAAAATTTTCTAAGTACAATGTTGTTCTTACGAAGATAGCCTTTAACTTCGTTTGGACTTGTTCATCAGAAAATTGAACTTAATTTCGTCACATCTAATTTCGTTTTATTTGGCTTTAAATGAAGATAACCTCTATCTTCGTTCCCTTTGAGTTTACGAAGGTTAACTTCGTTCCCCTTATTTTCGACCGACCTTTTCACCCGACCCATTTTGACCCATCTTTTAACCATCCATATATATATCCCAACTTAATTCGTTTTCTCTTTTTCATTGCCAAAATCATTAAAGAAAACGAATTTAAGCTGCTTAAACCCCTATATCTTCATCAATCAAATTACTTGATTTCACTTGATTCTCGGCTTGTTATTTCGATTTTTGTTGAAATAAGTGATTCAGGTATATTATCTACTATCGTCATTCACAAATCCCCAATTCTTGATTCTTGTTTTTGCCCAAATTTTACATGAACTCAATCGGTTTTAAGATATATTTTAGTTTCTAGGGTTTTAATTTCGTTTTTGATTTTAAATCCATTGGATCCTTAATTCGTTTGTAAAATCGAAGTGGGTTATGCTTCATTTTAGTGATACAAATGTTTTGTGCTTGATTTTGGGCAAATAAAGTGTTAATCAATGTTTTACGAATCAAATATTTGATTTTGGAACGAACTGCTGTTCATAATGTCTACGAAGTTACATTTCGTTTATTTCTACGAACTTAGGTTCTCAAACAGGACTTACGAACTTAGACTCTTCTTTCAACTAACGAATTTAGAAGTTCTTGTGACAAACGAACTTAGTTATGCTTCAAAGCTATCTTCGTTTATTGTTAACTAACGAACTTAACATCTATTTTCGTTTATTTACCTAACGAACTTAAAGTCTATCTTCGTACACTTTTAACTAACGAACTTAAAGATTAATTTCGTACAGTATCAACTTGTGAAATTATTGATTAAGTTTATCTAAGCTGCAATTCATTTAAATCTTATAATTGTTTTTACATTATGATTTGTTTTGCAGAAATGGCTCTTGCTCCACGTCAGTTTGTTAAGAAGCACAATCTGGCCTTAAATCTTGATCCAGATCAGCATAATTGTGAACGTTTTCATGGGATGTTTGATTTTATTGCTCGTTCCAGGCTTTCTTTTGCATTCTGTGATTCACCTAGACTGATTAGACAGTATATTGATGACTTCTGGAGGACTGCTCATCAGGTCATGGTTAATGGTCGTAGTTTTATTCGTGCTACTGTTGAAGGAATCACGTTTGATTTCAATGCTGCAACGCTTCGTGATATTCTGCATTTAGGCGAAGAATCAGACGACGCGGTGGAATTCATTTATGACTTTGACCTTATTCGTAGATGTTTTCAAAGAATGGGATATGTTGGTCAAATAAAGCTTCCTTTTGACAAAAGTGGATTTCAAGGACGTTGGAGATATCTTGCTTATGTTTTGTTAGTAAGTTTGAGCAATCGTAAGGCTGGATTTGATCAGCTCTCTGCTCAGATTTCTTCGCAGATGGTTGCCTTGGTCTATAATCGACCTTATCCTTTCTCGGCATACTTCTATCACGAGTTTATTGGTCAAATCAATGCCAAAGCGAAAAATAGGTTTCTCTTATATCCTCGCTTTGTTATGGCAATCGTTAGACATTTTTGTCCGAATTTAGTATTTGATCAAGGTCCTCGATATGTACCACATGCTTGGCCTCTACGTTTATTTGCTGATCTAGAAGCCAACACTAGTAATGTGGCTGGTCTTAATGATCCACCACTGTTTGGACATTTGATTAATCCAAATTATCGATCACGTTTTGAGAATGATATGTTAGTGGATGATGATGACGATTCTAATCATGAGGATGAAGAGAGTTCTGATGATAGTTCTGATGGTGATTCTGATTCTGATGATTCTGATCATGGGAATGATGGTGGTGATGATGTAGTTGAAACAGACACAGATGAATATGATAGTGTCGCTGCTGATTCTAGTAATGAGCATCGAACTAAGATGGCTCATGATGTCCCTGCTGCTTCAGGAAGTGATCATTCATATCACTTTTCTCGAGAAGATGTACCTGGTGCTTTACGCCGAGAGCGTCGGAGTAAGGCATGTCATTCTTCTCCTGTTCCTTCTGATACGGCTCAATCAGTTCATGATGAACATGAAGATGGTGCTGAACAAGAAGCTGTACTTTATTATCAAGAAGCCGTGGAACATAGAGATATGGCACCCAGTCCAATTCATGAAGATACAAGTAATGTTGGATCTAAGAGGACACTGGATGCTCCTCTTACTTATCGCAGAGCTAAGCGTGCACGAATTTCTGAGGCTACGTCTGTATCTATAGCTGCTGCTGATATTCCTGCTGTCTCTTCAGCGCCGGTTGCTACTGTGGCCGGTAGAGTAACGTTGCGTCCACTGTTGCCTCCTGCTATACCAATTTTGCCCAGATTGCCTACTTTTCCTCCTATTCCTTCAGATTACTCCCTAGTTAGGCGTATCGATGTTCTTCAGACTCGGGTTGATACATTAGAGTCTGATCTTACGAATGTTCGAGGTGCATTGACCTTTCTAATAAACTGGGTCAAGAATCAAGGGGGAGATGTTCCTGAAGAAGTTTGCAGATTATCAGCAGTTCAGCCAAGACGTCAGAATGATGATGATGATGCTGATAATGCTGGTAATAGGAATGATTCTCGCCCAGTTTCTGACAAAGGAAAAGGTGTTGAGACTCAGGGGGAGACAGGAAGAGATACTACTCAAACTGGTACATCTGGTGCGGGTGGATCAAGTGCTCCTCGTGATGCTGAAGTTATTGAAGCACTTGACTCAGGTAATTCTTCGAAATCGGTTGATTATTTAAGTGATGATCAGGTTGAAGCTGAAACTGAACGATTAAAACGTGAAGTTAAGGCAAAATTTGGACATGACTGTAATACCGAAGAAAATGCTTTTCATTCTGTATTTGATAACTTATTAGATAAACAGCAAGAAGCAGAAACTGAAAGAGAAAAAGAATTACAGATTCAAAGGCAAACAGCCTTGGAATCTGATTCTGATTCTGATTCAACTTATGATTATGATAAAGATTAGGTAAAGTGTATATTAGGTTGCATGTAATAAGTTTACGACATGTAAATGTAATTTATCTTATTTCAATGCAATTATATTTTATCTTTATTATTATTATCATGATTATTCATTGTATTTTGGTGTTTATTTTGTGTAATCTTAATAGATGATACAGATGATGCAGAATTGTTTTTTGATGGTGATGAACTTGAGGAGGGTGAGTTTGTTCCTGAACCGGATTTAAACATATTCAAGAAACCTTATGGGTTTGATGATGTTTGGGACTCAACTCCTGAAGATCCGTCTTTGGAAGAAAGAAAAGAGTTAGAGATTAAGAGAAAAGAAGTTAAGGAAAGAATGCTTCAAGCTTCAATTAGTAGCTCAGCTAAAGTTTTAAACTTTGTAGTATATGCTAAGATTGATGATGCATTGATTCCTTTTCACTGGGAAATCAACTTGACAAGATCTTTTGATCCAAATGATTATCTTGTACCTCTCAGAGAAGATGATCCACTACATGAAATTGATCGACTTGTGCCTGGACAAAGATTAAATGAATATATAGTCACATGGGATACTATGAAACCCATCATGTATTGGACTCATATCTCAGATAAAGATGCTGCAAGATATAAGACAATAATCTGGAGTTGGTTTTATGATGAAGAACTGAAGTTGTTTGTTCTTAAAAGACCAGAAGGTTGTCAGTATCTAGCATGGCGTGAAAGACATTTCAGAAGTTTGTGTGAAGAAGACTTACATGAACTAGGAAATAACAGGATTATCAATCCAAGTGGTTATGGTCTTGCTGATGTGGTTGGTAAGAATCTTCATGAAGATTTCAAGTTGAGATCGAATATGAAAGACTCTGAGAAACCAAAGTTTCATATTGAACCAAGACGAAAGAAGAAGGTGGTTAAGCCAGATAAAAGCGTTGAGTATATTCAACGTGATATCAAGTGTATGATCAAAGTCCCTGCCAAGAAATGGGCACAAGATGTCTTGGATAAAATGGATAATTGGGAGATTGATCGAAATTCTGGTGAAGCCAAGATGTATGCAGACTCGAAGAAGAAGATGTTGTTGAGAAGGATGTATGATCCAATGCAGTTGGTTAACTTCTCAAGGAATGATCAGAGAAAATTATACGATACTGAATGCTCATTTTTACCATTTTGGAAGAATGAAGAAGATCGATATCGTAAGATTCTCCAAGTCTGCTTACATGAAAATATTCATGCAAATAGCAAGCGATTGTTATTTGATGGATGATGAAGATTTTTGAAGACTGAAGAAATCGAAGATGCTACTGTCAAGGGGGAGTTTGTTGATGCATGTTGATGTGACAACAGCAACTTAGATTTGATTAGTCTTATTTATATATGTGTAATTGATAGATTATGGACTTGATGTTTTAGTAATGATCGATTACGTGTTTTGGTGTTATATATATGTTTATATATGATGTTTGTTATGTATGTTATACAAGTACAAACATAATATATGTTAGGTTCCTTGTACATGAAGTACTTGGAAAATAACAAGGCATAGATGTTGATGGTAAGTTGTACTAACGAAGATGATCTTCGTTAGGAACCAACGAAGATAATCTTCGTTTTATGGGCTGGGCTGCTAAGTTCGTAAGAACAAAGCCCAGCAAGCCCAATATCATTAAGAAACATATATAAACGAATGGAAACCCTAAATTGAGGGATCCCAGTTCATTAACACACACCTAAAGCGACTAAGTTCGTTTCTACCTTATAGAAAACGAAGATAGATTTCATACGGCTGGTTATTTAGATATAATTGGCAATATATTCGATAACTAATCAAACTAGTTATCTCGTGAGGATTCCGCACTCACGACATAACAATAGACGATCTCGAGAGCGATCTAGCTATCGAGGGACTCACACCATGAGATGAAATGCGTTAACTGTACGATGCAACTGGACTTCAATATATTTCTGGACAAATCTTCTTGGTCTCCAGGTGCAACTGGAGACTGGCCAGTTTTACCGAAACTGGTCCTAACAAATTCCCCCTATTTGTCCTGAAATATTGCCAAGTCTTTTTCAATTCTTGTATCTGTACAAGTGTGAACTGGAAAGACTTGTTCGATTAAATCTATCTAAGTTTTCCAAGGCATTTTTATAGATCAGTAAATGCCTTGGGTTTTTCTTTTAAGTTTGTTAGATCTAATCTATTATATATCTTGTGGTTACAAACTGGTAACTTCATTTATACAAGGAAATGAAATATACATAAGTTACAGAATGTAAACAAAATTACAAGCAGATAAACTGAAGAGAGAACTTAATCAGATGGCCCTTCGCCAGTTCTCCTTCTCTTTGACACTGAAGAGATAGGCTGAGAGTCTTCAGGATCAATATTCAACTTAAGCTCCAGATTCTCTTTCTGTTGAATCTTGCCCTTCAAGAAGTTAACCCAAGCTTTCTCAAACCTATTCTTTTGTGCCTTTGCTTCCAAAAAGTTCACCATTTCTACCCATTCCGAGAACCCATATTGCATTGCACCAGGATTGTCAGTTCTAACCAGTGGCCCTCTGGCATAACTGACTTCACCATGAAAGTACTTGGTGCCTGGCTTAATTGTTACATGAACACCATTGATTGCCCCACTGTGTCTTCTGGTTGCCATGATCTGGGAATAATACTCTCTGGCTTCAGATTCATTTGATATTTTAATACTCCCAGCACCAGCAGCCAGCACAGCATTCTTGATGTCATCATTTGATACATCGCCAGTTGGTTCAATGAAGGTTCTAAGATCAGCATCTCTATGCAGTGGCTTTCTTGGTTGGGGATTCCTCCTGGGTGGATTCAAAACCCTTTTCACAACCTTTCTTACATTTTCAATTCTTTTCTGAATCCCACTGGCCCTGTTCTCCTTTGCCTTCTCCACTGATATATTTAAATTTCTGGCATCATGCTCAGCTTCATCATCAGGATAGTGCCTGTCCAGTTCAATGTCAAGCATTTCTTTTAACATACCCACTATCCTGGCATCATCTTTCACTCTAGCATACTCCTCCTTAGTGATTCCCAACAAGTGAGCATCACTAATATCAAGCAATTTTATCTTGGCCAGATGTTGTCTGGCTTCAGCTTGGTTGGTTTGTTTCATTTTCTTTCTTTCTTTAATTTGATCACCAAGCCTTGCCAGACGTTTGCTATCACTTTCAGAAACTGGAGGAAGTACATCAGCATTGCCAGTTTCCAACATTGGTACATCAGTGGCCGGCTGGGCTACATCAGATGCTAAACCTTTACCCTTATCCATATTCCCCCTATCCATCACATCCACATTCTCTTCAACCCTTTGCTCACCAGCATCAGTACTGGCAGCCACAATCATTTCACCACCAGATTGACTTTCAGATGGAGTTCTTCCAGGTGCAACTGGTGCAAGGACTGCACTTCTTTCCCCCTTGGCAGCATCTAGACCTGCCCTTATAGCTTCCCATTCAGAAGGGTGAGATGGCAACCGGTCGAGAGGCTGCCATGTTTGCAAGTCCTTGCATTCTTTGAAAATTCCACACATCATTCTGAAAGACCTCCACAGATGGTTGGTCTCCTTTGACTGGGTCAGAACATTTGCAGTAACCTGTTGCTGACCAGTTTTCAGTTCTTCCAAGATTTTAGAATCTTCACTAAGACCCGAAACCACCTTTTCCTTAACTTCTTCATCCTTTTGTTTCAAATTATTTACTTCAGTTGTCAGTTTTTCAATAGACTGAGTATGATTAGATACCTGGGTGCTCAAAGTATCAATGCTGCCTCTCAACTGGTTGATCTCATTAGTAAGTGGGGCCAGATCAACCTGAGGAGTGGCCAGCTTGGTGATCTCAGACATCACCTTTTCTATCAATTGTGTTTCCCTTGCACCCAGCGTATCATCGATCTTTTGACCAACTGAAACCATCAACTGCTGCCCAAGCTCAGTCACATTCAACCCAGGCTTTTCAACTAACTCTTTCACCTGTTTTTCAATCTCCTTCAAATCAATTTCTGATCTTCTAACAGTATTACCCAGCAGATTTGAGATTGAGGTTGTGACTTTGGTCTGAGTAAGGTCAAAGGCTTCTTTTAAAGATGTTGCCAGATTGTTGCAGCCAGTGACCAACTCATTAAGCTTGTTGAACACCAAGTCTTCATTTGCTGAAAACTTGTTAATCCCCAGATCAACCACTTTAATATTGGTCAAGTGATCCTTGTGGTATCTGGAGAAAGACTTGGTGTTTTTGTCAAGTGTCTTTTGAATATCCTCCACCCTGGTGAGAAGGTTTTGGATATCGGCTTGAACAGACACAACTTGACTGTCCAGTGACAGAGGAGAAGGTGTCACTGGACCAGCAGCAGTTACCACTGGAGTAACTGGAGGAGGCAAATTGAGGGAAGCCTCCCCAGTTGATGTCGCAGCAGTTGAGGAAGTAATAATAGGAGTGGTAGAAGAAGAAGGGACTGAAGTAACAATGTGTTGTTCATGCTGAGAATGCTCAGGTGTGAACAACGGCGGCGGTGGGGGTGGCATTTCTTGAAGGAGTGAGAACTGCCCAGATGGTGATGGTGCCATACGTCTGTTTCCAGACATATAGTTGTATGTGGGAAATGGAATATCAGTAGGCTCATTTATTTGGGATGGTAAAACTGAAATTGAAGCATCTGGAGGCGAGACTTGAGATGAAGGGTTTTGATCTTGTACAGAAGACTCAAAAATCTCCAAGTCTGATGCAGTACCTTCTGAATCCGAAGACTCAATAAGGATTTCCTCGTCATTAACATTCATGTCCAGATCCATGAATGTAACTGAGGGCTGACCAGATGGGTCAGTCTCCAGATGATCTTCTCCAGTTTCCTGGAAGGTTGCATCTGTTGGAGGATCAGATACCGAGGTATCTTCACCAGGGATAGAGGTCACTGGGGTTGCCTCAGTTATAGTTGCTCTATCCACAACCATAACATCATCAGCCGCAGAGTTTGGAACCTCAGTCTCCAGTAGTGACTGGCCAGAGACTTCGTCAGTTCGTGCAATAGAAGTGTCAGAAGATAGGTCGTGGACACTTTGTGCTGACTCAAACTCTATTCTGGGTTGGGGTAGCCCAGTTTCATCTTCACCACCCTCTCCTACAGAAATTGCGAGGGTGGCTGCTTGCGGTTGTCCCGTTTGACTATCTCTAGGTTCCTGTTGGGAGGAAACTGGAGGGCTGGTCAGGTTTCTACTGTCAGTGGCAAGTGCTGACAAAGTCCTAATGCGACGTGTTCTTGTTGCCTTTGGAACTCCTGAAAGACCTGTTGGGAGGTCTCCAGGGTAAATGGTTGTGGGGACAGACACGCTGGAGCTGGAGGGGTTAGACTGTTGCCCGGGTTCGGCAATGGTCACAATTCCAGCAGACGAACTGGTGGGTCCCTCATTATTTTGAGGCCCGCCCAATTGTCTTTCCGACTCACCTTGGACTGGTGCATCGGTTTTTGCGAATGCCAGCCGCATTCTATCTGGAATCTCGACCTCCCCAGCTTCAGATCCTAGAGAGTCAAGATTCCTCAACAAATCTGGGACAGTGTAAAGTGAATCTGTGCTAAAATAAGCTTCACTGCCCAGAATTTGTAGAAAACAAAGAGAGAGAAACCTGGAGAAGGGGATACATAGTCCCCTGGTGCCCTTCAGTTTTTGAACCAGGCTTCTGTATAGGATATCAGCAAAATCCACTCTCAATCCATTCCACAGGCAGTATGCCATTTCTGCCTGTGTGGAGTTAATCTGGTCAAGTCCACCAGAACTCCCACCCATACTTTCTACAAGGTGGATGAAAAAGTACCTCCATGAAGGTGTAAGGCCCTTCATGGTCATCGCACCTTTTGTTTTCAAAACCCCTTTTTCGAGGCACTCCTTGTGTCCCATATCAAGGAGGACCTGGCGAAAATTTATATTTGGGGAGATGAAAACAGGAGACTCTCCTTGTCTCCAGTAATTGAGGTGTAGAGCATCCCTCAATACATCTGCTGATAAGGTACACCGGACTGTTCCACCTTTTAATGTGAAATTTATGGAGGAGCAGTCGGAAGAAAGAGAAGCGGTGTACCAAAACTCACACAAGTAGTCGTGAAACATCTTGCGTGGGTTTAAGGAGAATGAGGGTCCGATTGGAGAATCCCTCAAAAATCTTTGGATTCTCCCAATAAGGGTATCGGACCCTTGGGTTCCTTGTAAACTAGCCATCGGATTATTTGGATTTAGTTTGATGAGCGTAGTATTACCAGGAGCACCAGATGCCTGTTTGACATCTGGTGGAGGAGCATATGGGACAGATAGGAGATTTACATCTCTAGAACGGGATGATTTAGGTGCCATTTGAAAATGAAATTGAAACTTTGGAATTAGGGTTCTTGATTTATGAAGCAGAGAGAGAAAAGAAGCAATTTAGATGATTGGGAAGTAAATGAAAAGAATGTAAAGGGAAGTAAATCTGATCGGAGTAAATAAGGGTATTTATAAGGAATTCAAGATCCCAATGAAATACCAAAAATTATATTTTATTAACAAAATCAATTTTGTAGATATTTTTACAAAATAAGTTTGAATTTTGAATCAAAAACATAATTCACTGTGTCAGCATTAAATGCTACGATGGCTTAACTTACCCACGCGCCCACTAATTTTCATTTTCCCAATAAAAACAGTTGTCATTTACCAAAATGTCTATTAACACGTCATATGACGATATCAAGTGGGTTAAAACACTCGAGTACCATCACGTGTCTTAGATATTGACCAAGTATTTTCTAACGTTATGAAAAATTAAGGCAAGACTGAACCTGGTCACTGGAAGATTAGTCCAGCGCCAGTTTCCAACTGGAGAGTTCTCCAGTTGCCATTTTCAAACAAAACGAATTTTAGTCAGAAAATTATTTTGAGTCTTTCCCCCTAAAATGATGATCCAGAAATCGATTAGTGCCAGGATAGTATCACAAAGGCGTTCGATAGCCTGGCGAGCAAAGATTATCTGGACCTCCTCAACTGGAGAACTTCATCAGTGTCACTGACGCGTTCATAGCAAAAATCTCCAGTTTTAAGGATTTAACATTCCCAGTTCGCTGATGAGATTTTAAAGGTTTTCTCATCAAGAGGTTTTGTAAAAACATCAGCGAGCTGTTTGTCAGTGGGGATGAAATGAATTTCAATGTCTCCTTTCATAACTTGATCACGAATAAAATGATACCTGATGTCAATATGCTTTGTCTTGGAGTGCATCACTGGGTTGTGAGATATAGCAATTGCACTGGTGTTGTCACAAAAGATTGGGGTCCTTGTATACTTTTGACATAATCTAGTAACTGGTTCTTGATCCAGAGAATCTGGGCACAGCAACTGGCCGCAGAAATGTACTCTGCCTCAGCAGTGGACATAGAGACTGACGTCTGCTTCTTGCTGGTCCAACTTACCAGTTTTCCTCCAAGGAAATGACAACCACCAGTTGTTGATTTTCTATCTATCTTACAACCTGCATGATCTGAATCTGAATAACCCATTAGATCTAACCCTGAGCCTTTGGGATACCAAAGACCAAGATTAGGACACCCTTTCAGGTATCTGAAGATACGCTTAACAGCGTGTAAATGTGATTCTTTAGGGTTAGCCTGAAACCTGGCACATAGACATGTTGCGAACATTATATCTGGTCGACTGGCAGTTAAATACATTAGTGAACCAACCATACCACGATATTCAGTGATGTTCACTGGTTTGCCAGGTGTGTTTTTCGATGGGATAGAATCATATTTGTATTTTCTTAACAAATCTCTGACATATTTTCCTTGGTTTATGAAAATTCCATTTTCAGTTTGCTTAATCTGAAGACCTAAGAAAAAAGTTAATTCTCCCATTAAACTCATTTCATACTCAGATGAC
This sequence comes from Erigeron breviscapus, assembly GCA_034093135.1. Classification (NCBI taxonomy): domain Eukaryota; kingdom Viridiplantae; phylum Streptophyta; class Magnoliopsida; order Asterales; family Asteraceae; genus Erigeron; species Erigeron breviscapus. Next base: position 72,502,056 of record CM067174.1, on the reverse strand, counting down.
ATGATTTTAGAAAACTTTTTACACATTGCATCATCAGTTGAACCAATATAATGTCATCAACATAAATTTGTACCAATAAGATATTACCTTTTTCTTTCAAGATAAATAAGGTATTATCTATTGCACCTCTTTGAAAGCCATTTTTAAGAAGATGTTTAGTTAAAGTATCATACCAGGCTCTTGGAGCTTGTCTAAGACCATACAAAGCTTTGTTCAGTCTATAGACCCAGTGGGGATGCTTCTCATTGATGAAGCCTGGAGTCTGCTTAACATATACTTCTTCTTCCAATGTTCCATTAAGGAACGCACTTTTGACATCCATCTGGAAGACTTTGAACTGCAGATGGGCTGCATAAGCCAGAAATATTCTGATGGCTTCAAGTCTTGCAACTGGAGCAAAAGTTTCATCAAAATCAATGCCTTCTGCTTGACAATAACCCTGGGCAACTAATCTGGCCTTGTTTCTTACAACATGGCCATCTTCATCCATCTTGTTTCGGTAGACCCATCTTGTACCAATAGGTTCTTTCTTTAACCCTGGTGGACAAGGAACAAGCTCCCACACATTATTCCTTTCAAACTGGATGAGCTCTTCTTGCATAGCTTCCACCCAGCTTGGGTCTGCCATAGCCTCGTCAATCTTCTTCGGTTCAATTAGTGATAAGAAGGTGACGTTTAAGCATTGCTCACTGGTGGCTCTTCTAGTCTGAACCCCACTATTTGGATCTCCCACAATCTGTTCAATTGGATGTGCTCGAGTCCATCTAGTGTATTGAGAAGGCTTGGTGAATTACAATATCAGTGCAAGTCACCTGGCGATCTTCTTCAGTTGCAGCAGCTTCTGGAGGAGGATCTGTCCAAACTACTTCTACGTCCTCATCAGAGTCAATGAGGTCACGATTTGCATCATGAAATTCTTCATTAAAAGGTATTTCTTGAAGAACTGGAGAAGTTGGAGTTTGAACTGGTGCTGATATTGGAGTGGCACGTACATCAGATCCAATCACCAATTCCTGTGGTAAATTGAAATTGATGGAGGGATAGAATGAAGTGTCACTGGTGGTGCTCTTCTTCTTAATTGGTTCCAATTTGTTGTAACTGGAAACATATTTTGGTGAAACAACTGACTGATGAACTTGGTCAGTTTCACCAAAATTTATTGGAACGACTGGAGAAATATCAAGGCTTGGTCTCTTGTTGATTGCTTCAGTTGATTCGTCGTATGTGACATGAATTGTCTCATGAACCTTTTGGAGTCTATAATTATAAACTCTAAAGGCCTTTCGAAAATCTGAATAACCTAAAAATACCCCTTCATCAGCTTTTGCATCAAACTTTCCAAGCTGACTGGAATCGTTTAAAATATAAACTGGACAACCAAATACATGAAAGTATCCAATGTTTGGTTTACGATTCCTGAGTACTTCATAGGTAGTCTTCTTATGTCTCTTGATGTAGACTGACCGGTTTTGGGTGTGACAAGCAGTTGCAACTGCTTCAGCCCAGAAACTGGTGGGAAGACCTGATTCAGATAGCATACTTCTGGCTGCTTCTATCAGAGTGCGATTCTTTCTTTCCACAACTCCATTATGCTCTGGAGAGTATGCTGATGAGAAGTTTTGAGAGATGCCAGTGTCATTGCAAAAATTTTCAAGAACCTTATTTTGAAATTCAGTACCATTATCACTTCGCAACTGACAAACTTTTCGAGTATACTTGAGTTCAATTCTTTTGATGAGAGAGATGATTTCAGCAGGTGCATCACTTTTGGATCTGAGGAATACCACCCAACAGTATCTGGTGAATTCATCGACCACAACTAGAGTGTACTTCTTTCCAGCTCTAGTTTGAACATTCACTGGACCAAAGAGATCCATATGTAGCATGTGAAGAGGTTCAGTGATGCTAAAGTTTTGCCTGGTCTTGAAACTGGCTCTTTTCTGCTTGCCCATCTCACACCCTGGACATGGCTTTTCTTTATTAAAAGAAATCTGTGGTATCCCATCAACCAGTTGTTTGCGAGACAACTTGTTAATATTTTTGAAATTAAGATGGGATAATCTTTTATGCCACAGCCAGTTAGTGTCCTCATCAGCCTTGTATAGAAGCACTGCTCTTTTGGAGCTGGTTCCATATCCATGATGTACACATTTCCTTTTCTTGGTGCAACCATCACCACTTTCCAATCCTTGTTAAATATGGTGCCCTGAGCAATATCGAACAAAACTCTGTAGCCATCATCACAAAGTTGGCTGACACTGATCAGGTTGTATTTCAAACCATTCACAAATGCAACTCTTTTGAATTTGACCTGTCCGTTATTGAGCACACCATATCCTTCAGTCTTTCCACTTTGATCATTACCAAACGTCACTGCCAGGTCCATCTTGGACAGTGAACTCTTCAAGCAGGGGCTTACATCCGGTCATAGTCCGGCCAGCTGCGCTGTCCAGATACCAGATATTCTTCTTTCGATTGCCCTGCACACCCACAAAAATCATCAGTTATTTTTGTGAACCCATCTTTTCTTGATGGGTTCACTGGACTTCTCTACAGAAGTCACAGTTGATTGTTGTGGTGGTAAACTGAAGACTACATCTGGATCTTTTTCACCAGATCCAGGTGCAGGAGTAAAAACGATTGGTATTTGATACTTGCTCTCCTTTTTCTTATCAGATTTAGTTCCAGATGGAACATTCTTTTGTTTTGGTTTTGAAGGGGGTTTAATATTTTGTTTTACAACTGGAGGTGATGAACCTCCTTCCAGATTTTTAATCCAGGCAGTACAACTCTGAACCTGTCGAGACAAAAGTTGGAGTTGACTTTCCAGTTTAAACAAAATATTGTTTTCACCTTGGACCTTGGTTCAGCTGGAGTTTTAGTCTTTTGGGTCTTGGTCTCCTTAGACTTCTGAGGTAAAGGCTGTGGCCTTTTTGACTGGAGCACTAGGCTGTTTGGCTCCAGGTTTAACCTCAATGGGGGTGGTCTCAATGGGTTCAGTTTCAACAGCCTCAGGTTGATCATAAGGAGTTTCAACCCTGAGAGCTGGAGGCAATGCATGAAGATCTGGTATGAGAGCTGCCATTTCAAGATCTCCAGATTTCCATGCATTTTTCTGGGCATCAATAGTTCTAGAAAATGCATCATAATTCTTTCCAGATGCTTTAACCCATGACTTGATAATCATTTGTTCTTTTTCAAGATCAGAAACTAATTTTTGATTATCAAATTCTAAAGCCTCAATTTTCAAAACTGACTCCTTGAGAGCCAACTGGACACTTTGTAAATCATTAAGTTGTGGTTTAACATTGTTCAGTTCAATTAAGATAGTATCCAGATATCTTTCACTATCTGCTCTAACAGTTTCCACAAAAGCCAAATCACCACTTAATGATTCAGCAAGGTCCAGTTTCAGTTCTGGATCAACTTGGTTGTCATAATCACATACCTTTTTCAAAATGATGTCCACCCATCTTCCAGTGATGACATCTTCTTTTGCCACATGCTGTTGTTGATCTTCCAAGGCCATGAAACACATGTCCCTTTCCTCTTCTTCATCAGCTGATGAGTCATCAGAGTATTCCCATTTTCCCTCAGTTTGTGCCATCAAGCACTGATCCTTTTCTTTTTCCATGGACAGGAGGGCAATCTGGGCTTAAGCTTCTTATATTTAGCTTTGTAGCTATCATCAGGCCGATTGAAATTTGGGACAGAGGGACCAGTTTGGTTGTTCATCTGACTAGATCTGCATTCCTTCATAAAATGACCTTTCTTACCGCATTTATAACAGGTAAGATTGGTTTTATCCAGAGAGCTGGAGCTGGAAGCATTGTTTGGGCCATTAAATCTTTTAGATTTATGCTTAAACCTATTAAAGGTTTTAGCGATCATGGCTACCAGATCATCATCGTCAGTTTCATCACAACCATCACTGTTTTCAGTGGTCAGTCCAGAGTTCAAGAAACTGTTTAACATCTCCTTCATCGAGTGTACCTGGACACTCTCAGCAGACATTAAAGCAGCACAAGGTCGCTCAGTTACACTAGCAACCTTGGGACTCTGGGCATGGTTCATGGCATCTTGCTCAGCCACAAGTCTTGCAACATTATTATCTTCAGTGAATCTGAAGGCTCCATAGAGCGATGCAAGCGTATGAGTGTGCAAGGTTTTACCTTGTCTCAAGACAAGAACCATGTTTTCCCATTTGGAAGGAAGAATATCACAAAACTTCTCAAGAAGAATATCCTTATCCTTCTCTACACCCAAGCCTCTCAACTGATTAATGAGGCTAGAAAACCTAGTGTAAGTACCAGTTAGACTTTCATTGGGTAGAGCAAAGAAGGATTCATACTTCTTGTTCAGGGCAACCTTTCTGGTGACAATGGTGTCATCCCCTCCTTCAAACTGAATAACTAATTCATCCCACATTGACTTGGCATTGGGGAACAACACAAGTGTTGGAATTAGATCTTCAGGGACAGCTCCAAGGATCATGTTCTTGAGTCTGGTGTCCAGATCTACAAGTCTACGATCCTCATTAGACCAGTGGTCTTCGAGCTTTTCTCTGGAACCTCTTCTTCCAGTAGGATCTAGAAGAGGACTTACCCCAAGAGACATGGGTATATACGGTCCATCCTTAAGGATTTTCAGCATATATCTCTCTATCCCACCAAAATGCAAAAGCATTCTGGCCTTCCATGTACCGAAAGTCTCACTGTTTCCATCAAATTTTGGAACAGGAGTGTTAGAATAATGTACATGGACATGGTTTGGGGCAGTAGGAGGAGGAGGGTTAGTATTAACATTTTGAACAGGTGGTGTATTAGTATTCAAAGGGTTTTCACCTTGACCAGAACCATCTCCACCTTCAGTAGTAGTCATCTAAGCAGATCTAGGCAAGTATTTTAGCCTTCTGCTCTAATACCACTTGTAAGTCCCAACTCAATAGATGGTACTACCTGAAGACACCTCTATGTCGATGGTGGAGTTACTTTGCAATATAACGCTGAACTGGAGACGACCAGTTACAGTGAGTATATACCAAGTTCTAGATAGATTACTTATTTAAGTGACAATAAGTAAAGAACAATGCAATAATATAAAATACGTGTAAAGTAAATTGGTGAGACAATATGTAATTTTCAAGTGTAATTTATTTATTAACTTTAAATAAATTACAAGGTTGTTGCGGAACCAAGATAATACAAAGTATGTAAATATCCTAACAACCTATGAACTACAATTGATCTACACTTGGAAATTCTCTAAACAATCGAAACACTTAGAGTTGTGAAATGTTCCTTTTAGCGATTGAGAGAATATTGCACAAGTTCACCAAGAATATTGCAGGTTTGCAAAGTATGTCTTCTTTTTTTCTTGTTGTGCAATGACTTGTATTTATAGGCAAAGTTAACATTGGGATGTTAACTTTGGCCGTACAAATATGGTTGAGAACATTTAAGGAATAGCATTTAATTCCTTAAAATGCTGTGTAAAGTTGCAGTATAAAGCAACTTTACTCAACCAGCTTTATGTACCTTTTTGTACTTTATACATAGATAAATCTTATTATCCGTGTAATAGCACATAAAGCATAAAAGTCAATTCCTCGTAATCAGTGTAAAGCTTTGTAAGAGCTTTCCACTGATGGTCTCCAGTTTGTAACTGACTAGAATGTCAACTGGGCTTCGCTGCCATTGTCATTCTCTATCTTCCACTTGTTGTCTTCGACTTCAACTGGAATGTTTCTTCAACTGGTCAGTTCTCAACTGGAGGAAGTCTTCAGTTGCGTTAACTGTACGATGCAACTGGACTTCAATATATTTCTGGACAAATCTTCTTGGTCTCTAGGTGCAACTGGAGACTGGCCAGTTTCACTGAAACTGGTCCTAACATATATATATATATATATATATAATTATATATATATATATATATATATATATATATTGAGATTATCCGTCCATCGACGGGCCTGAAGAGTAATTGAATTATATATTGTCATCATGTTTATAAATGTAACAGTTTACTATTGTTAGTTGTTGGTAATGTTCGAAAATAAAAATTAGTTGGTAGTATAACTAATAAAAGTTGAAAATCAATAACAAAAGAAACTTACCATACTTATATTTGTAATAATTGATTAGGCTATATCTATAAAAAAAAAAAGTAATTGGATGGGAACCCCTGATCTCATGTACCATTTGGTACCCACTAATCCCCAGCCAGGCTAGTGTCCAGGTGATTCTCAACCACTTAATAATCCCCTGATTATCTCAAGTTTGTCTTTGCCAAGACTCGAACCCAAGACCTCCCCTGAAAAGTGGTGGCTGGTGGCCACTGAGCTATTACCCAATGGTTGAAATCATATATATATCTATACTACATTATAAAGCATTTGACCTCTTTTCATTTTCTCAAAAAAGAACCTTAAGCATAATTCTCCCCTTTATCTGTGCTTACTCCTAACAACTAAACATTGGTTTTTTTTATAATACCCTTAATGAAATTAATTTACAACATATACTTCTAAACTTCTAAAATAACTACACTACCACCCGCCACTACCCATCACCGCCGTCACCACCACCCGCCGCCACCACCCATCGCCGTCACCACCACCTTTCTCTGCCGCCACTACTACCACACCGTCTCCGCTGCCATCACCGCCGCAACATGTGGGTACATTGCTAATAATATACTACTATATTGCTTCCTCAAGTGAATGTCGTTTTATTGGTATTGGTATTGTTATAGTTATATTATATTTAAATAACAAAGAAAACTTATGGTGTTTATGATATTTATGGATGACTTTTATTCAATGGCTTAACTTAAATTATTATTTATTTATTTTTGATCATCGAATTTAATAAAAGTAATAATAATTTATATATCATTTGCAACAACTAAACATTGGTTTATATTTTTATAATACCCTTAATGAAATTAATTTACAACATCTACTCTAAACTCCTAAAATAACTACACTACCACTACATCAACTAAATAACTTTATATATCATTTGTGCATGTAATGTTTCAAATATGCTCTTATCTTATAATTTAAATATGATCTTATAAACCGTAAGTTTATTTTATAACATTAATTAAATGACACAAATCAAAAAAAAAAAAAAAAAAAAAAAAAAAAAAAAAAAAAAAAAAAAAAAAAAAAAAAAAAAAAAAAAAAAAAAAAAAAAAAAAAAAAAAAAAAAAAAAAAAAAAAAAAAAAAAAAAAAAAAAAAAAAAAAAAAAAAAAAAAAAAAAAAAAAAAAAAAAAAAAAAAAAAAAAAAAAAAAAAAAAAAAAAAAAAAAAAAAAAAAAAAAAAAAAAAAAAAAAAAAAAAAAAAAAAAAAAAAAAAAAAAAAAAAAAAAAAAAAAAAAAAAAAAAAAAAAAAAAAAAAAAAAAAAAAAAAAAAAAAAAAAAAAAAAAAAAAAAAAAAAAAAAAAAAAAAAAAAAAAAAAAAAAAAAAAAAAAAAAAAAAAAAAAAAAAAAAAAAAAAAAAAAAAAAAAAAAAAAAAAAAAAAAAAAAAAAAAAAAAAAAAAAAAAAAAAAAAAAAAAAAAAAAAAAAAAAAAAAAAAAAAAAAAAAAAAAAAAAAAAAAAAAAAAAAAAAAAAAAAAAAAAAAAAAAAAAAAAAAAAAAAAAAAAAAAAAAAAAAAAAAAAAAAAAAAAAAAAAAAAAAAAAAAAAAAAAAAAAAAAAAAAAAAAAAAAAAAAAAAAAAAAAAAAAAAAAAAAAAAAAAAAAAAAAAAAAAAAAAAAAAAAAAAAAAAAAAAAAAAAAAAAAAAAAAAAAAAAAAAAAAAAAAAAAAAAAAAAAAAAAAAAAAAAAAAAAAAAAAAAAAAAAAAAAAAAAAAAAAAAAAAAAAAAAAAAAAAAAAAAAAAAAAAAAAAAAAAAAAAAAAAAAAAAAAAAAAAAAAAAAAAAAAAAAAAAAAAAAAAAAAAAAAAAAAAAAAAAAAAAAAAAAAAAAAAAAAAAAAAAAAAAAAAAAAAAAAAAAAAAAAAAAAAAAAAAAAAAAAAAAAAAAAAAAAAAAAAAAAAAAAAAAAAAAAAAAAAAAAAAAAAAAAAAAAAAAAAAAAAAAAAAAAAAAAAAAAAAAAAAAAAAAAAAAAAAAAAAAAAAAAAAAAAAAAAAAAAAAAAAAAAAAAAAAAAAAAAAAAAAAAAAAAAAAAAAAAAAAAAAAAAAAAAAAAAAAAAAAAAAAAAAAAAAAAAAAAAAAAAAAAAAAAAAAAAAAAAAAAAAAAAAAAAAAAAAAAAAAAAAAAAAAAAAAAAAAAAAAAAAAAAAAAAAAAAAAAAAAAAAAAAAAAAAAAAAAAAAAAAAAAAAAAAAAAAAAAAAAAAAAAAAAAAAAAAAAAAAAAAAAAAAAAAAAAAAAAAAAAAAAAAAAAAAAAAAAAAAAAAAAAAAAAAAAAAAAAAAAAAAAAAAAAAAAAAAAAAAAAAAAAAAAAAAAAAAAAAAAAAAAAAAAAAAAAAAAAAAAAAAAAAAAAAAAAAAAAAAAAAAAAAAAAAAAAAAAAAAAAAAAAAAAAAAAAAAAAAAAAAATTGTTACCAATGATATACAAACTATACAAACCATATCCACCAAAAAAACTACACACTAAATCCCTACACCACTTCTATAATTCTGACACTAAAAATCACAGATGGGGCAATCATGCACTTATGATCCAAACCAGTCGTCATCATTATCTAGAAAAATCTGAATTCTGTTTAACTCCACTACCTTTCAACTGCAAATCTGTCAAATACTTCATGCCCAACTGCAGGATAATCTGCACTTTAATCTAAACCTTTGCATATGAGCATCCATATTAAGCTCCCAATTACTTGTTGTTCACATGTATAGACATTTTAATAAACATGGTAAGGTTCATTTGAGAACTCACATATGAACATAGGTAATTATAAGTATAACTTGATAGTTCATATGTGAACGAATATGTTCACATATATCATTCACATATGAACATAGGTAATTATAAGTATAACTTGATAGTTCATATGTGAACGAATATGTTCACATATATCATTCACATATGAACATAGGTAATTATAAGTATAACTTGATAGTTCATATGTGAACGAATATGTTCACATATATCATTCACATATGAACATAGGTAATTATAAGTATAACTTGATAGTTCATATGTGAACGAATATGTTCACATATATCATTCACATATGAACATAGGTAATTATAAGTATAACTTGATAGTTCATATGTGAACGAATATGTTCACATATATCATTCACATATGAACATAGGTAATTATAAGTATAACTTGATAGTTCATATGTGAACGAATATGTTCACATATATCATTCACATATGAACATAGGTAATTATAAGTATAACTTGATAGTTCATATGTGAACGAATATGTTCACATATATCATTCACATATGAACATAGGTAATTATAAGTATAACTTGATAGTTCATATGTGAACGAATATGTTCACATATATCATTCACATATGAACATAGGTAATTATAAGTATAACTTGATAGTTCATATGTGAACGAATATGTTCACATATATCATTCACATATGAACATAGGTAATTATAAGTATAACTTGATAGTTCATATGTGAACGAATATGTTCACATATATCATTCACATATGAACATAGGTAATTATAAGTATAACTTGATAGTTCATATGTGAACGAATATGTTCACATATATCATTCACATATGAACATAGGTAATTATAAGTATAACTTGATAGTTCATATGTGAACGAATATGTTCACATATATCATTCACATATGAACATAGGTAATTATAAGTATAACTTGATAGTTCATATGTGAACGAATATGTTCACATATATCATTCACATATGAACATAGGTAATTATAAGTATAACTTGATAGTTCATATGTGAACGAATATGTTCACATATATCATTCACATATGAACATAGGTAATTATAAGTATAACTTGATAGTTCATATGTGAACGAATATGTTCACATATATCATTCACATATGAACATAGGTAATTATAAGTATAACTTGATAGTTCATATGTGAACGAATATGTTCACATATATCATTCACATATGAACATAGGTAATTATAAGTATAACTTGATAGTTCATATGTGAACGAATATGTTCACATATATCATTCACATATGAACATAGGTAATTATAAGTATAACTTGATAGTTCATATGTGAACGAATATGTTCACATATATCATTCACATATGAACATAGGTAATTATAAGTATAACTTGATAGTTCATATGTGAACGAATATGTTCACATATATCATTCACATATGAACATAGGTAATTATAAGTATAACTTGATAGTTCATATGTGAACGAATATGTTCACATATATCATTCACATATGAACATAGGTAATTATAAGTATAACTTGATAGTTCATATGTGAACGAATATGTTCACATATATCATTCACATATGAACATAGGTAATTATAAGTATAACTTGATAGTTCATATGTGAACGAATATGTTCACATATATCATTCACATATGAACATAGGTAATTATAAGTATAACTTGATAGTTCATATGTGAACGAATATGTTCACATATATCATTCACATATGAACATAGGTAATTATAAGTATAACTTGATAGTTCATATGTGAACGAATATGTTCACATATATCATTCACATATGAACATAGGTAATTATAAGTATAACTTGATAGTTCATATGTGAACGAATATGTTCACATATATCATTCACATATGAACATAGGTAATTATAAGTATAACTTGATAGTTCATATGTGAACGAATATGTTCACATATATCATTCACATATGAACATAGGTAATTATAAGTATAACTTGATAGTTCATATGTGAACGAATATGTTCACATATATCATTCACATATGAACATCAAGTTATAATATAAGTATAACTTGATATGTTCATATATGTACTTGAATAAACAAAAAAAAAAAAAAAAAAAAAAAAAAAAAAAAAAAAAAAAAAAAAAAAAAAAAAAAAAAAAAAAAAAAAAAAAAAAAAAAAAAAAAAAAAAAAAAAAAAAAAAAAAAAAAAAAAAAAAAAAAAAAAAAAAAAAAAAAAAAAAAAAAAAAAAAAAAAAAAAAAAAAAAAAAAAAAAAAAAAAAAAAAAAAAAAAAAAAAAAAAAAAAAAAAAAAAAAAAAAAAAAAAAAAAAAAAAAAAAAAAAAAAAAAAAAAAAAAAAAAAAAAAAAAAAAAAAAAAAAAAAAAAAAAAAAAAAAAAAAAAAAAAAAAAAAAAAAAAAAAAAAAAAAAAAAAAAAAAAAAAAAAAAAAAAAAAAAAAAAAAAAAAAAAAAAAAAAAAAAAAAAAAAAAAAAAAAAAAAAAAAAAAAAAAAAAAAAAAAAAAAAAAAAAAAAAAAAAAAAAAAAAAAAAAAAAAAAAAAAAAAAAAAAAAAAAAAAAAAAAAAAAAAAAAAAAAAAAAAAAAAAAAAAAAAAAAAAAAAAAAAAAAAAAAAAAAAAAAAAAAAAAAAAAAAAAAAAAAAAAAAAAAAAAAAAAAAAAAAAAAAAAAAAAAAAAAAAAAAAAAAAAAAAAAAAAAAAAAAAAAAAAAAAAAAAAAAAAAAAAAAAAAAAAAAAAAAAAAAAAAAAAAAAAAAAAAAAAAAAAAAAAAAAAAAAAAAAAAAAAAAAAAAAAAAAAAAAAAAAAAAAAAAAAAAAAAAAAAAAAAAAAAAAAAAAAAAAAAAAAAAAAAAAAAAAAAAAAAAAAAAAAAAAAAAAAAAAAAAAAAAAAAAAAAAAAAAAAAAAAAAAAAAAAAAAAAAAAAAAAAAAAAAAAAAAAAAAAAAAAAAAAAAAAAAAAAAAAAAAAAAAAAAAAAAAAAAAAAAAAAAAAAAAAAAAAAAAAAAAAAAAAAAAAAAAAAAAAAAAAAAAAAAAAAAAAAAAAAAAAAAAAAAAAAAAAAAAAAAAAAAAAAAAAAAAAAAAAAAAAAAAAAAAAAAAAAAAAAAAAAAAAAAAAAAAAAAAAAAAAAAAAAAAAAAAAAAAAAAAAAAAAAAAAAAAAAAAAAAAAAAAAAAAAAAAAAAAAAAAAAAAAAAAAAAAAAAAAAAAAAAAAAAAAAAAAAAAAAAAAAAAAAAAAAAAAAAAAAAAAAAAAAAAAAAAAAAAAAAAAAAAAAAAAAAAAAAAAAAAAAAAAAAAAAAAAAAAAAAAAAAAAAAAAAAAAAAAAAAAAAAAAAAAAAAAAAAAAAAAAAAAAAAAAAAAAAAAAAAAAAAAAAAAAAAAAAAAAAAAAAAAAAAAAAAAAAAAAAAAAAAAAAAAAAAAAAAAAAAAAAAAAAAAAAAAAAAAAAAAAAAAAAAAAAAAAAAAAAAAAAAAAAAAAAAAAAAAAAAAAAAAAAAAAAAAAAAAAAAAAAAAAAAAAAAAAAAAAAAAAAAAAAAAAAAAAAAAAAAAAAAAAAAAAAAAAAAAAAAAAAAAAAAAAAAAAAAAAAAAAAAAAAAAAAAAAAAAAAAAAAAAAAAAAAAAAAAAAAAAAAAAAAAAAAAAAAAAAAAAAAAAAAAAAAAAAAAAAAAAAAAAAAAAAAAAAAAAAAAAAAAAAAAAAAAAAAAAAAAAAAAAAAAAAAAAAACAATAGATTGGTAGATAAGGAGGATAGATCCTATGATACCTTAAAAGAGGACAGATTGGTAGTAACATAGATTTCATGTTCATGGGCCAATTTTCTTGCTTCTCTAACTAATTAACCAATTACAAATAACTCAAGATTCTTAACGCATCATAACCATCGTAAAATACAAACAAAAGTATTCTTTTTAAGTACTTAAACCTGTTGAGCAGGTTGTTTCTGATTTCCATTCTCGAAGGAGTTCACGAAATCCACAATGCGATAATAATCTCGAACAACCCAAAAATTCCAGCATTTTCAACTTTGTCTTGAATCGATGATAATCCTCTACAATAAAGAAACAAACAACAAAGATGTAATAGATATTGACCAATGTAATGATGACGAAAACATTGAAAATTATAACTCAAGCAGTCTATCTAATAGAAACCAGAGGAAGCACCAACTATGGATACACTTCATGTTCAAAAAGAAACTAACAAACCGCAATAAAATTAGAAATTAAAGCTTTATAGTTCACTGTACATAATCCAGAAGTTTTTCACGCATATTTTTTTCAATCTTAACCAAAACCAAAATCAGTGATGATTATTACCTTATTCACATACGACCGTCTCTTTGAGACATATCATCGAACACCTTGAACTCTTGAAGCCAACTACATGTCCTGCAATAACTTAAACCAAAGAACTAATTCATCATAAACCAATACCAAAAAGTGAAGAAAAAAAAGAGGAAGAGGAAACTAAAAAACATGAAATTATCAAAATTCATAAAAAATAAGGTAACCTCGTATTAAAACTGAATTGCAATCTGAGCTCTTTCTGCAAAACATCTATAAATCTTGGCAATTAGATGAGTTCATCAGAAGAAGCAAAACAACAACACAAAAAAAAACATTAAAATAAAGAAACATTAAAATCAGAATATGAAAAAAAAAAAAAAAAAAAAAAAAAAAAAAAAAAAAAAAAAAAAAAAAAAAAAAAAAAAAAAAAAAAAAAAAAAAAAAAAAAAAAAAAAAAAAAAAAAAAAAAAAAAAAAAAAAAAAAAAAAAAAAAAAAAAAAAAAAAAAAAAAAAAAAAAAAAAAAAAAAAAAAAAAAAAAAAAAAAAAAAAAAAAAAAAAAAAAAAAAAAAAAAAAAAAAAAAAAAAAAAAAAAAAAAAAAAAAAAAAAAAAAAAAAAAAAAAAAAAAAAAAAAAAAAAAAAAAAAAAAAAAAAAAAAAAAAAAAAAAAAAAAAAAAAAAAAAAAAAAAAAAAAAAAAAAAAAAAAAAAAAAAAAAAAAAAAAAAAAAAAAAAAAAAAAAAAAAAAAAAAAAAAAAAAAAAAAAAAAAAAAAAAAAAAAAAAAAAAAAAAAAAAAAAAAAAAAAAAAAAAAAAAAAAAAAAAAAAAAAAAAAAAAAAAAAAAAAAAAAAAAAAAAAAAAAAAAAAAAAAAAAAAAAAAAAAAAAAAAAAAAAAAAAAAAAAAAAAAAAAAAAAAAAAAAAAAAAAAAAAAAAAAAAAAAAAAAAAAAAAAAAAAAAAAAAAAAAAAAAAAAAAAAAAAAAAAAAAAAAAAAAAAAAAAAAAAAAAAAAAAAAAAAAAAAAAAAAAAAAAAAAAAAAAAAAAAAAAAAAAAAAAAAAAAAAAAAAAAAAAAAAAAAAAAAAAAAAAAAAAAAAAAAAAAAAAAAAAAAAAAAAAAAAAAAAAAAAAAAAAAAAAAAAAAAAAAAAAAAAAAAAAAAAAAAAAAAAAAAAAAAAAAAAAAAAAAAAAAAAAAAAAAAAAAAAAAAAAAAAAAAAAAAAAAAAAAAAAAAAAAAAAAAAAAAAAAAAAAAAAAAAAAAAAAAAAAAAAAAAAAAAAAAAAAAAAAAAAAAAAAAAAAAAAAAAAAAAAAAAAAAAAAAAAAAAAAAAAAAAAAAAAAAAAAAAAAAAAAAAAAAAAAAAAAAAAAAAAAAAAAAAAAAAAAAAAAAAAAAAAAAAAAAAAAAAAAAAAAAAAAAAAAAAAAAAAAAAAAAAAAAAAAAAAAAAAAAAAAAAAAAAAAAAAAAAAAAAAAAAAAAAAAAAAAAAAAAAAAAAAAAAAAAAAAAAAAAAAAAAAAAAAAAAAAAAAAAAAAAAAAAAAAAAAAAAAAAAAAAAAAAAAAAAAAAAAAAAAAAAAAAAAAAAAAAAAAAAAAAAAAAAAAAAAAAAAAAAAAAAAAAAAAAAAAAAAAAAAAAAAAAAAAAAAAAAAAAAAAAAAAAAAAAAAAAAAAAAAAAAAAAAAAAAAAAAAAAAGTTAGTTAGTAAGGGAAAAAAAAAAAAAAAAAAAAAAAAAAAAAAAAAAAAAAAAAAAAAAAAAAAAAAAAAAAAAAAAAAAAAAATTGTAATATTATAACTTAACTAAACAAAAGTAATTAAGCTCATTTAGTACCCTAATTATGAAGTGCTAAAGAAGCAACTTTGCTTCTACTTTAGTATATATATAGATTTTCCAATTATTAAAAAGTTACCATAAATAAAGTTACTAAAAGTGACTATCAATTTCAATTGTTAAGATCTATTTGACTATCTATTTTAATGATCTAGATTAAAAGAAACACTATATTTTTTCGTCTTAGCTACATGGCCATATATATATATATATAATATATAATTCCTTTGACGCTTTCTGAAGTAGCAGGGCTTGAAAGTAAAAGACATAATTGATCAAGTAACAATATAACGTTTTTGCAAATAGTAAGAGAAATAGGTAAAACAATGACTTTAGTCACTTTACCATTTGCCTTCTTATCGCCAATATATCGTATTTGGCGCTAAAAGCATGAAAATATCGTGAATGCGCGTGGATTAAAAGTCACATGATCAAAGGCAAAAGTGAGTTTCAAAGGCAAAAGAAGACGACTTTAAATAAGCCTAAAGATTCTAAACCGAATACAATATTTTTATTTATGGAAAATGCTAAACGCAATAAATATACCTTTTATATTCTACCTTTTGAATTTTATGGTAAGTGTACAACTATTTAATGCATATTAACTGCAGCCCTAACGGCTGCATTTAGCAAAACCCAACAAATGTCGGGTAATTACTAAGAAAATGTGTATAAGAGGAGGCGGAATGGAGAGATTGAATTTAACAAACATCTCAAATTCATTCCGGTCTTTCCAATCAACCATCTCAATCTTCTTTATCAGTGTCTATTTAATTTTCAGCCCTTCCAACTTCATTTAAAAAAAATAAAATTAAACTACATTTAAATAAAAATATAACATTTCGTTAAAAACATAACATTTCATTAAAAACTAAAAAAATACATTGCAACTCTATTTTTAAAAATAAAAAACCTACACAATACTAAATTAAGTTTTCAATCGGTGGTGGTGGAACCGTTGGATCGTCGAGGTATGCCAAGTCTAGATCCGCTACATGCTTCGTAAGATCATACCAGAAACTATGATGGAAGTTTCGTCATGTAATTCCGGTAGTACTTTGGGGTCACAAACTATCGGTACCAGTTATTCCATTATAGAACCGATGATATCCCCCCCGCCCCCCCGGGGTCGTCCTTTATGATTATGTTGTGCAATATATAACACGTTTCGACGACTTTTCCGTTCACCACTCCGCCCCGTAAGTTTTAGGGATATCATAATAATATCTATATCTATATCTATCTATATCTATACATACATGCTCAATTTCATCGCTTATTTATCTCGTATTATTATTATTATTAACTATAACTATATCTATCTATCTTTATCTTTATATTTATCTTTATCTATATTATAAAGCTATATCTATATCTATAGTGTTCTGATCTATATCTATATCTATATCTATATCTATATCTATATCTATATCTATATCTATATCTATATCTATATCTATATCTATATCTATATCTATATCTATATCTATATCTATATCTATATCTATATCTATATCTATATCTATATCTATATCTATATCTATATCTATATCTATATCTATATCTATATCTATATCTATATCTATAGTGTTCTGATCTATATCTATATCTATATCTATATCTATATCTATATCTATATCTATATCTATATCTATATCTATATCTATATCTATATCTATATCTATATCTATATCTATATCTATATCTATATCTATATCTATATCTATATCTATATCTATATCTATATCTATATCTATATCTATATCTATATCTATATCTATATCTATATCTATCTCTATATCAATCATATCATACATACATATCTATATCTATATCTATATCTATATCTATATCTATATCTATATCTCTCATCATATCTTACATATATCTATATTTATCTATATCTATATCTATATCTATATCTATATCTATATCTATATCTATATATATCTATATTTGTATTTGTATGTGACGAGAAGAAAGATGATGATATCATCAGATGCTTTCTCTCTCTAAAACTAACTTATTTTTACTCTCTTTCTCTCACTCCCAATTTTAATTTTATATATATATATTTTTTTAAATTAGGGTTTTCAGTTCCAAGATAATATATATATATATATATATATATATATATATATATATATATATATATATATATATATATATATATATATATATATATATATATATATATATATATATATATATATATATATATATATATATATATATATATATATAGATTTCTTCTGATTTTCAACTGCTCACAATATCTATATCTATATCTATATATATCTATATTTGTATTTGTATGTGACGAGAAGAAAGATGATGATATCATCAGATGCTTTCTCTCTCTAAAACTAACTTATTTTTACTCTCTTTCTCTCACTCCCAATTTTAATTTTATATATATATATTTTTTTAAATTAGGGTTTTCAGTTCCAACCGATAATCCTCCTCTTGGTACTTTCTCTCCCTATTCTTTTTTGTTTAATTTCTTCAATTTTAGGATTCTATTTTTTTCATACTTATATATATATATATATATATATTGTATATGTTTACTTTATTGGACCTTTTTTTTGATCTAGTATTCATAAAGCTTTAATTTTTTAAAATTATATTGTTTTAAAAAAATATTATTAATTTGGTAGTAAAATTTTAAGGCTTTATGGATTGATTGCATTCACTATATCTGGATTGTTTCATGTTTTGGCTTACAGATAAATGCAGGTTAACTTTTTTGCTAGATAAATAGTATTTTGATCAGTAATCTGGAAAATTAAGTATAAGCAGTATTTAGTGCTTTATGTGAATGATCATATATGTTTATTGAATTTTTACGTTTACGTAATTGTAGGAGAGTAATTGGGACAACAGGATTTAAAGTTGGTTCTGCGTTGAGACGTTGATATTGTGCGCAAATTGATAATTTTGGTAGTCAATTGTTATTAGAGCAAGGAGAAAATATAAGAGGCCGAATTGCGTTACTTTTCGTTGTAGTTGAGTATTGAATTAGAAGAGAGTGTTTCGTGATTAGGAGAGATGGATTTTGCAAAGAAGTGGGTTAAAAAATTGAGACCAAAAGATAAACCTAAATCTTCACCTAGAAAGGAAGGTAGAAGTAATGGAAAGGAAGGATTAAGAGCAACGAGTGACGAAACACCATCAAACGCAACTAAGCAGAAGGTCGAAGCTGCTAAACAGTATATAGAAAAACACTACAAGGAGCAAATGAAGAATTTGAATGAACGAAGGGAACGGTACGAACTCTAGGTGGTTAGCCATCTCATTGTTTTATATCATATCTTGTTTTCGTCAAAGCCTATTATGCTACCCTTGAAGCTGTTTTAATGTGAATTTCATTAATGAAATGCTGATTTGTTACTTATTTGAGGGGTGTGGGGATCCAAGTTATCGGAGTTTGTGGCTCCTAGTTTCGTGCCAACTATTTTTAGACATAATCTGTTAGCCTGCATTTTGCAACATTGGAAAAACTGGATACATGACTTTCTTTGGAATAAGAATATTTAAAATGATGCGATAAATTCATTCTTGATGCAGGCGTCACGTACTTGAGAAAAAATTGGCTGATTCAGAGGTTACCGAAGAAGAGCAAAATAATCTACTTAAACACCTGGAAAAGAAGGAAACAGAATATATGCGCCTTCAGAGGCATAAAATGGGTGCTGATGATTTTGAGCCATTGACAATGATAGGAAAGGGTGCTTTTGGGGAGGTATGTTAGTAATTTTCACCACATAATGTATTACTGTATGCTTTTTCCGTAACTGACGACATTATTATTCTTCCAGGTTAGAATATGCAGGGAGAAGACAACTGGCAATGTGTATGCGATGAAAAAGCTTAAAAAGTCAGAAATGCTTCGTAGAGGGCAGGTATAAATTTATTTATGTCAATTTGTTTCTTTTGGAACTTCATACGTCATTTGCATTTGGTTTATATTCAAGTTTCTGTAGGTTGAACACGTGAAAGCAGAAAGGAACCTACTTGCAGAGGTTGATAGCAATTGCATTGTTAAGTTGTATTGTTCTTTCCAAGATAATGAATATCTTTACCTCATAATGGAATATCTACCTGGTGGAGACATGATGACTTTACTGATGCGAAAGGATACACTAACTGAAGATGAAGCTAGGTTTTATGTAGGGGAAACTGTTCTGGCAATCGAGTCCATTCATAAACATAACTATATTCATAGGTTGTTACAGAACCTAATTTCTACATCTGGTTATACAAGCGCATGGCAGTTTTTGACAGATGAATATCTCCAACTTTTGCAGGGATATTAAACCTGACAACTTGCTACTTGATAAATTTGGGCACATGAAGTTGTCAGATTTTGGATTATGTAAACCCTTAGACTGCACTAATCTCCAGGAGAAGGATTTCTCTGCGGCAAATAACTTAAGTGGGGCCCTTCAAAGTGATGGGCGCCCTGCAGTGCCGAAGCGCACTCAACAAGAGCAACTGCAGCATTGGCAGAGGAATAGGAGGATGCTTGTAAGTTGTTTCTATGTATACAAGAATAGGACTGCAAATGAATAAAGTTCATATTGAATTTTGTTGGCTTTTATGAGTGTTCTAAGTACAAAAAACGAATTGAAACTTGTAAGCAGTTGAGTTTGGTTTTATAAGGACTCGACCCAAATATTTATCAATTGTTTCACATGAACAATTTTCAAGCTATTCAAGATCTCAATTAAACTCGAATCTATTATGAGCTGAGCTGAGCTGAGTTTGAGGTTTGCAGTCCTATATTATGTTTGACAAAAGACGAACAGTCCTACAGATTATAGTCCAGTCACATTAATTTTGAGCACTCACCCTAAGAATCTTTAATGTTGTAATGTGTAGGCATATTCAACTGTTGGTACGCCTGATTATATTGCTCCTGAAGTTTTGCTAAAGAAAGGATATGGAATGGAATGTGATTGGTTTGTATCTTTGGAATATTAATAAGCAACACTTAATGCTATATCTATATAAAATGGTTTAAATTTTCCTGTCGTAGGTGGTCTCTTGGGGCTATTATGTATGAAATGCTTGTCGGATATCCACCCTTTTATTCAGACGAGCCTATGTCTACTTGTAGAAAGGTAAAATTGTAAACTTTAGGAGGATACACATGTTTTTATTTCTTTCTGTACGATGGTGATCATTTTTCTGTAATAAATAGATTCGATCTTGCTAATACAGATAGTAAATTGGAGAACGCATTTAAAATTTCCTGAAGAGGCAAAGTTATCCCCGGAAGCAAAAGATCTTATCTGTAAACTTTTATGCAATGTTGAAAAGAGGCTTGGAACCAAAGGCGCTTATGAAATAAAGGTATTGTGCTAATAGAGCCGTCCCGACTGATCTGAGGGTTTTGTATTAGCTCTGTTATGCTTTTAACAGCTACATATAAAGTGTTTAACATGTTGCGTTGATATTCACAGGCGCACCCATGGTTTAACGGTATAGAATGGGAAAAGTTGTATCAAATTAAAGCTGCATTTATTCCAGAAGTAAATGACGAGCTGGATACCCAAAATTTTGAGAAGTTTGAAGAGGTGGATTCTTTTGTTTGGGCACCACTATAGCTTTTAACTGCATATAGTATGTTTCCTCCTGTTATCTGCTTACCTTTTCTTTGTTCCTCATGTAATACCACTGCAGGGTGACAACCAAATTCCTTCCTCAACAAAATCCGGCCCTTGGAGAAAGGTTAGTGAGCATCTTGGTTTTCCAACAAAAATCTAACTTTTCCTCGAGTCCTCTATAATTTAGTAGATTGACTACTTCTAAACTATTTAAAGTTGGCTGTTTAGCTACGAAAATTCCCTTTATTTAGTGCTTCACTAACTGCACCACTCCATGTGTGTGTATTATTTTTATTATTTTCTGGCAATATTAAGTGCACACATTTGGCTAGTAAATCGTACAAACCCTTTTTGATTGGATTCACACATGTAGTGGTTGAAACATGGCAGGCGGAAAGTAATAAATGGACAATAGCTAATATACATGGTTCGGTCTAAGGAATGATCTCTGCGTCTTTAATTTATTCCATATTAGGGTTTTACTACAAATACCATTCGTTCCGCTCGCAACAATTCAATTAGTTCTCCGGGCGAAAAAACATTAGACATTTCATCTTAGTCGAAGTTGTTAGCTTAATTAAGGCAGAAGATAAAAATAGTCGAAGTCATTAACTTTGATTTACTAAATAAAAATCTACAATGGATTTAATGCAAGATAGTTATGTGGAGGTTGTTTAAATCATATATTCACTAGTTCCAGTCAAAATTATTTTTTATTACTATAAACACAAAGACAGAAATTAGCTAGTATTTGAGGTATGCAAGTAGTATTTCTCTTTTCTATTTTTCTAATTAAGCTATATCAGAATTGATCCATAAAAATCATTTAGTCATCAAATATAAAAAAAGTTAAAGTTGAAATGATAAGGAGCAAAAGAAAGAAATGGATGGGGCGGTGGAATAATCAAGCTAATGCAATGGATACATAATCAAAAGTCTTACTCTGTACAATGTTCATTCTATTTTCTTTTGGAATGGAAAGAAGTTCATGTGATGACATGAAAACTAACCAAATGGAAGGAGTCACAATGTGGGAAAGTTCCATTTCGTTCCATCACAACCTACATAAGAAGTATACAATGCATCGGATTTTCTTTCCTAGAAGGATCTATTATCCATTATTCAAGTTACCGTCTTTTCTATTTGCGGCAGTCACTTTTAAATTATTTGCATGAATGTTTTGGGCTTGGCATGCTACTACTGACATTCTCGTGGAAACAATGGTTTTCTTACATATACATGCGGTAACTGGAAATGTGAACCCCGGGATTTGATACCTAATATATAATCTGTCTCCCGTCTATTACATTAAATGAGATCACAAGACTTCTATTTTGGCTTGTATGAACATAATAAAATCGAATACAGATGGAAAAGAGAAAGCAACCAAATAATGAGTAGGGATGTAAATTTCAGAAATAAGCACCATTAAATAGTTGCTCAATACTTATAGATGGGGTTTAGGATCTCTTTTCTTTTTAGTACTTACAGCTTATTGTGGTTTTTGAACCCCATAAACACTTTCTATGTGTTGGATGAGAAAGAAAAAAGTGTGTACTTTCTTAATTTAGACTAAATCAAGCACCATTGTAAATACTTATTTTGAACATACTAAAAAAAGTAAGCACTTACAAAATATGCAATTCTAACCACCTCGTAGAGAAGTCATCGTTATCGAGTAATTATTGTAAATCATCCTTTTGAACTTTTAATTCGTTAAATAGTAACAAATATATGTTTGAGGTGTATTGTAAACCGTTACTAGAAACCTAGCATGGTGTATTTGGAACAAAATGCTCCATGCATTAAATTAGACTAAGTGCTTCAATTGTACCAACGTTAGGTTTCTTTCTATGCATTTTGGATTTCATTAGTTCATTCAACGGTCGAATGCTATATCACATTGGTTAACGTCATTACCTAACCACATATCTGCTTCTTCCAAATTTGTATGCTCATTTAAGATTGTTAGTACACTTTAAGATCCACAAGGTACAAGTCAACCAGAAATTTAAATTCTATAATATTGATAAGAAACCACTTCAGAAATATTACCCACGTGGGTGATTGAACCACTAAGGCAACAACAGTTGTGAAGACTCATGCCCTCATTGCTTGTTCGGCGTATGCAAGGTGACATGTACATGCGTGCATCTACATTTGTAAAACGTCATGTGAGTCATAATTAGTGTCTTACTCTTTGATTCTTGAGAATCAGATATTTTTCTGGGTCACTTTATAGCGGTTTGTTCTTATATTGTTGCCTTGATTCATATTATATGATTTATGAAAGACTTCCAAACTTATCAATGGGATTTTTTGCGTGTTCATGTGGATTATCATGCTGACTTGCTACCGCATATATCTAGTTAATGTTTTTGCATCTTGTCGCCATTATAAGCTTTGTGAGATATCTTTCTTTTGGGTCTTCTTTATCATATATTTTTGTCATCTGCAGATGCTCTCCTCTAAGGATGTCAACTTTATGGGGTACACATATAAGAACTTTGAAATTGTAAATGAACATGAAGTTCCGGGAATTGGTACGTAGTTCTCTACTTCTCTCCTTGCATGCATGACAGCTTGTACAATAGTTTTCTAAGTGCACTTTGTTCTTTCATTTGATCATCCTTACTGGTATATCCGAGGAAAAATGATGGAAATATTGATAATGGCTAAATTTTAAATTCTGGTGTAGCATATATGACATTAGATTCTGAGCATTTATGTTTTAATGATTCTGATAAGATGCATTAATGTGATGTTAGTTAATTATTTTGTGAAATTTATTTCAGCCGAGTTGAAGAAGAAGAGTTCAAAACCTAAAAGGCCTACAGTGAAGTCACTTTTTAGTAAGATCTCTCCTCCCCTGTTCCTCCTCCTCACCCACCCAAATAATAAAAAAAAGCATTTAATCTATCTGAAAACAGATTTAATGTATGAGTCAAATGTAAAATACTTGTGAATGCTATACCATGAATCTATGATAGATTGTAATCTTGTGGGCTAAAATCTGTGCTGTCAATATTTTGTATAATTCTAACAAGCAAGAAGCAAAGTTCTTCAAATTTTATGCGACATCCCATAAGTAAAATCCGCATTTATGTCGCGTGTAAATCTTACCTGTCCCTGTTCCTCTTCTACATTTAATTGAGGGTTAATCACTTAATCATGGTATGATCCTCAAATGTTTCTCCAGTTTATCATTTTAACCTTACTGCCTTTCTTGCGTATTTTTATCCTTCAATTTTGGTTGACCAAGTATTTTAACTCAATAAACTATTTTCGCAATGGTTTTACCCTCTTTAAACATGCAATTTGTTAGACCTGCCAGTTAGTGATGAGGGGTCAACTTGTAAGTTTTATAATGAGACTTTGAGAGGGTTAAATCCATAAGTACATGAATGCTTGAGAGTTAACCATTATTAACCCTGAATACTTGGGCATTAACCTGGAATAGCTGGTCCCAAAGATTGTTTTAGGAAGTCAATTATTGTTTGGGATCGAAAAACATGACCAAAAAAAGTTACGACTTCAACGATTAATTGGCGAGGTTTAAATTCTTGTTAACCCTTTTAATTAATTGGATATGATTTGTACACCATCATATGCTTGTTTTGCCCTTGCACTAGCAAGGTGGTAAAAAGAAGTTATATTACGTATGGAGAGTAGAGGTAAATTTTGTTGAGTAAGTCGAGCTTAATCAAGTTGAATTGTTTTAGCTTTTGATTTTTTTATGTGCTTCCACCGAGTTTGCTTAATTGAGCAGTGAGTTTTAATAGTATTTTCAACTTATTTTAGCACTTGAGTCTAGCTTAAATTTTCATTGAAAAGAGCTCACTTTTGTCACGAAGGCTTTGGAGATTTCTAATTGAGTTTGAGCTTTAGTATGGTGGTTGAGACGAATTTGCCTGATCCCTTTCCAGCCCTATTTGTGGGTTGTTCATATCATCCGTGGAAGTTTGCTACTTAAAGCATTTATAACTTGAAGAACGGAAGTAAAAAGACTTGTATTGGGATTAAACATCAGATCTTAATTATCTGATTGATTTACTTTTTTCTACTTTGCAGAAGAAGAAACCGATTCAACATCCACTCAAGGAAGCTTTCTCAACCTCCTACCTCGCCAACTAGAAGTCTCGAAGGAAAATGAGTCGACATGATTTTTCACTGATGTGTTCATAAACAGTTACTAGCCATAGTTAAAAATCAATCAAAATCAAAAGCATTGAGTTCCTTGCAGCCGGATGACTTTTTCCTTACTGTGTGGGTGGGTAAATACAGAATGAAATGGATTCAGTTTGTTCAATTTGCAGATGAAAATGATTTGTTTAAAATTATGAGTGACCGACCTTTTCATGGCTTTGGGCATTTTTTTCTTCTCTTTTCTTATTGCTTTTCAGGTCTCATGTAAATTGGTTTCTTGGAACTGTGTATATCTGTTTTAGTTTTACTTCTTGTAATTGGCGTGTAACTTGTCCAGTTGTCAAAGTAACATTATTGGATGTTAATGTTTTTGTAAGTACTTTGATCATTATAGGGATGAGGTTGAAAGTAGTAAACAACTTTTGTTACCAATCTAGTGCCATCAAGTTGACTTTCTGTGTGCAAAATGAGTTGCTACTTTTGTTGACGCAACATCTATCTTGTCAGTCTGATCCAACAAATTTGCGAACCATGAGTCAAATTCTGTCACATGCATATAAAATTTGTAGATAGATTTGAGCATTCATTTATGCATGCAACACCGTGATATAGTATACACAAACCTTGGATTAAGGCATTAAGCTGACTGCTGACACATGGACCACATGGTCTTACAGTGAACACATCATTCTTGAACTACCAATGAATTTTGAAGGAAAATTACATGCCAAATCCGTTGTAATATTAAGCTGGTCTGATATTGATAGGGAAAAACCTCACCTTCAGGCCAGATTTCATTTGAAGTATAATGGAATCACTTGGACGTATTTTATGACCCTCGACCAGCTCCACACGGTAATGGTAAATGATGGCACTCGCCACCATTTTCATTTGAATCAAACCCATTTCCTTACCCAAGCATGTCCTCGGACCTGCATGAAACGCGGTGAATTTGTAAGACGGTTCGTGTTTTATCCCTCTTTGAGAAAACCATCTCTCTGGCTTAAAATCCATGCAATCATCCCCCCATATCTCTTCCATTCTTCCCATTGAATAAAAAGACAGAATTATCCTAGTGTGCTTATCGACAACATGACCGCTTGGAAGGATGTCCGGCTCAGATGGAGACTTATGCTCAAATGCAACAGGTGGATACAACCTTAACGCTTCACATATACCTCCATGAAGATAAACTAGTCCTCCTAACTCTTTTGCACCTAGACTTTGCCATTCACGACCACCTAATTGGTTCTCAATCTCTTGTCGGATCTTCTTCTCTATACTCGGGTTTTGAGCAAGAAGATAAAAGAACCAAGAGAGAGCTGTGCTTGTGGTGTCTCTCCCGGCAATCATCAGATTGAGTATCGTGTCTTTTAGAAACTTCCTTGGGTCACCAGAGGTTCCATTTTGTCCTTCAAAACCTCTAATCAAAGAAGTTAACAACCCGGTCTCCTTATCCTCCTCCTACATTAGATATATAACAAATTAGTCTAACCGCTAACATTTTGGCTTTACATTGCATACATACAAGTGTAGAATAATTGATTAAAGTTACGGGCACAATTTATATACCTCTTTTTGAGACAAACACTTGTATATAAATTCATCAAAAGCCTTCCAAGCTTCCATCATCTTTTTCTCCTTCCCCAATCCGAATCTTTGTTGCAACTTCCAAACCTTTTCGGGTAGAATATGTCTCCACAACAGAGCTTCTTCAGCGTACGTGAAGGCTTTCTCGCAGGGAATGATTGGCAAATGGGGGGACAAGCTTTTCGGGTCATAATCTAAAAGCAATAAACAGATAGCATCAAAAGTGAACCTCTGAAAGATTTCTTGCAAATCCGTCTCAAGGTGATTCAATGAGACAGATTCAAGAAGCGGAAGAAGCCCTTTGTTGATTTTGTTCATGATATTTGTTTCAAGAAGAGTATGAAAGTCAGGGTGTTTGAATAAAGACATGGTTGTTTTTCTATGGATTTCCCATAACTCGTGATCAGAGTTGAAAATGCCATCTCCAAGTATATCAAACATTTTACGAAAGTTGGGGCCTTTGGGATAGTTTGGGAAATTCTTGCTTAACATATGGTGAATGTTGGCAGGGTCAGAGGTTACTAACATGTCTATATTGGCAAACCAAGGACCTTTGAGCAAGAATGTACCATCATAAACTTTGAGGAAATCAGTGGCGAAATCATGGATACGATGGCAGTTTAGGAGGATATCGGGTGTCATGCCGAAAAAGGGCCAACTAAAAGGGAGACGCCTATTGCGATAAAGATACATGACCCCGAAAATCAGCAAGACAATGAAAAGGATAAGCATATCGGAGTAGTGGAAGGAAGCCATGGGGTTAGGAGGAATGAGGCAAAGCTCAAATGGAACAAGATATACATGTGATATGTTTTTTTGTTTTGTTGATGGCTTGTTTGGTATCTATCTTTAACTCTCATAATAGATTGATATTTTTGGTATCTATCTTTAACTCTCATATTTATAAATGAAATATAAGTCTAGTAGGAAAAATTGACAATGGGTCAACTAAAATCTACGCAAATATACATGTCAAACATAGAAATTCTATTGTATTATACCATAGTTGTCGACTCGTAACTTTTGACTCGATTCGAAAACATGATTTTTGACTCGTGACTTCGAAACGTGACTCGACTCGTAAGAGTCAAGACATTTTTAAATACATAATATACATAATTATATATATATCTCATATTTATAAATGAAATATAAGTTCATTGTCTTAATAAATCTATCAAAATATTGCATATTCAATAGTTTTAAGTCATAAATTTATAATTTATCTTCAAATTCGCAATAAAAAGATCAAACTACATCGATTACACATAAAATAATGTACCAATAAATATAATATATACTATATATAACCATAAACTATAATAGTTATAAGTTTGCGACTCGTGACTCGGTCCAAGTTCGCATAGCGACTCGTAAGAGTCTGGACAAAAACGAGTCACCTAGGAGTCGACTCGTTTTTTATGTAGTTTGACTCGACCCGTAAGAGTCGACTCGTGACTCGTAAGAGTTTAACAACTATGGTATTAGCTATTCAAGTTGAGTTGTTATTGGCTAATGGATATCTTTTGAATTGAAGTTACCTTCTTGGTGTAGGTGTGGAATTCGAATCCCACTAGTGGAGTTTTCTTGGAGTAATTACTAACACTACTAACGTTTAGCCGTTCAAAAAAAAAAAGAAAAAGAGTTACTAAAATTTTGAAGTAATGTCATGTGAGTCCCTTAAGTTCGAGACGGTTAACCTTAGAAAGTGTAAATACAACAAGTCTAATAATCACTAGATTTGGACTAGTATTACTTGTAAATAAATATGCAAGAATATATAAACAAAGTAATACGAGACTTAAAGCAATAAACAAATAAAGTGGAACATTATGTATTTTTCATGGGTATTTTATTTATGATGTTAAATAAAATACAAGGTTGTTGCGGAATCAAGATAATACAATTAAGTATGTATCCTAACAACCTATGAGTTACAAATGATCTATATTTGTCAAATAACTCTTTAGGATCGAGATACTTAAAGTTGTGAAGTATCCCTGTTTAAGATCGAGAGTATTTAGACAAATTCACTTAAATGCAAAATGAATGCTAAAAAGTATTTTTGTCAAGGAAATGACTTTGTATTTATAGGCAACAAAATTCACCAGTGAATTTTGTGCCGTACAAATATGGTTGCATACATTTAATGATCCGACAAGAACATTAAATGTATTGGATAAGGAATAAGGATAATGTCACATCAAGTGCAAGTGTATCCTATTATCCAACCACCTTAACACACGTACTTTGGTAAAGAATCTTAGTTGTATGATTTTTTATTTAATTTTTTTTACCTTTTTAGTGTTTAATTATAATAAAAGATTTAAAATATTATATTGTTACAAGAAATTTCAATTACATATTTCAACGACACTACAAATATTTCTCCAAAAACATCTTTATATTACATGGTTTTTTTTATCTGATTGCTTAAATACATGAATTAAATTAACACCTTTGGTACCCTTGGTAAGAGTAGATGTATAGTTACAACTTAGTGTTAATAAAAAAATATCTCTTTAATATTTCATGTATATAATTTAATTTTATGGTTGAAAACATGATTTGTTAACATTTTTCTTTGACAATAAATATGGTATTATAATTGTTGTTCAAAAGTATGGAAATATCTATTCAGATGTTAATAGTTTTCACATATTAAAAGTTCTTTAATGCAAAACAAATATACAAATCCCGCATGTTACGCGGGTTATAAGCTAGTTAATAATTAAATGTTAACTAGAGTGAAGGCCCGTGCGATGTACGGCCGGGCTTGTTGACTTGTTTGATATCGTAAGTGATGGATATTGAGGATTAATTTGGACAGGATCTTTGGAATCGGGTTGCTTCACTAAGATATTGGTATGCAATGGAGGTTGAGCGTGGGGTTGATGAGCTCCTTGATGAACCAATAGTCGAGGGAAATTTTATAAGAAGGGTAAAATAGTCGGATAATATTTTAAATAACCAATATTGGTAATTAGTAGTTAGTTTTTGTTCAAATCTTTTAATATATATTAAAACAAAACTCTTAATTCAAAATTGAAAAAGTGTGAGCCATTGATTACATTTCACTTTTTATTTCCAACCATTAGATTTCTTTGATGACATCATCATTGATCCAAGAATTAGTCAATAACATTTTTAGTCCTCATACTTTACATATTACAATTTACTTTTATTTATTTTAGTTTAGTACATGGTCTAATTAAATACCACTCAATAACTTCATTAACCAAATCTTTATAATACTGGTAAACTTATAAAAAAAAATCATTTATTTATATTGTATATTTGCATTTCTAATGTCATATAATTAAGTATTTGACAAAATTTCAATTTAAAATGAATTGATAAATTGAATATGATATTTAAGTTTTGATAAAAACTTTTGATAAAAATTTACTCTATGCTTATTTATTTGTTGACAACCTATACCATTTACTTCACTAATTACCTTTTGGTAAAGAATCTTAGTTGTATGATTTTTTATTTAATTTTTTTTACCTTTTTAGTGTTTAATTATAATAAAAGATTTAAAATATTATATTGTTACAAGAAATTTCAATTACATATTTCAACGACACTACAAATATTTCTCCAAAAACATCTTTATATTACATGGTTTTTTTTATCTGATTGCTTAAATACATGAATTAAATTAACACCTTTGGTACCCTTGGTAAGAGTAGATGTATAGTTACAACTTAGTGTTAATAAAAAAATATCTCTTTAATATTTCATGTATATAATTTAATTTTATGGTTGAAAACATGATTTGTTAACATTTTTCTTTGACAATAAATATGGTATTATAATTGTTGTTCAAAAGTATGGAAATATCTATTCAGATGTTAATAGTTTTCACATATTAAAAGTTCTTTAATGCAAAACAAATATACAAATCCCGCATGTTACGCGGGTTATAAGCTAGTTAATAATTAAATGTTAACTAGAGTGAAGGCCCGTGCGATGTACGGCCCGGCTTGTTGACTTGTTTTTGATATCGTAAGTGATGGATATTGAGGATTAATTTGGACAGGATCTTTGGAATCGGGTTGCTTCACTAAGATATTGGTATGCAATGGAGGTTGAGCGTGGGGTTGATGAGCTCCTTGATGAACCAATAGTCGAGGGAGATTTTATTGATGACAGTGGCTATATGTCTGAGGAGTTGCCCGAGATGGAAGCGTAAAATGGAACAAGTCCTATGTGGTTATAGTGGTTATGTTTTTAATTTTTATTGAAGGTTTACTTTGGGTGATGTTTTTTGTTTAAAATCAATATCGTTTTAATTTTTAAATTATGTGAGGGTCATTATGTAAGAGGTGGCTATAAGAATAATTAAGAAGTTTCCATTATGGAATATAAACAAAGAGCAGAACTTCTAAAAGGTTGAGTTAAATGTAGCATTTGTGTCATTGTAAAATAGAATAAGTTACATCTGTATAGTGTACTAAATAAAAGAGTGATTGTTACATGGTATGTTTATCTCCATGCTTGCGGGGCATATTCTTGGATTTTTTATTCATGTTTGGGTTGTCTTAGAATCAACTTGTTTCATACTTCGATGATATAACTATACACATGATCGTTTTATATAATGAGGTTCGGTTACGATGTTGTATACACCATTAGAATGTACATCTGTTTCGTTGTTTTAGAGATTAAACTCCCCCCCCCCCCCCCCCCCCCCCCCCCCCCCCCCCCCCCCCCCCCCCCCCCCCCCCCCCCCCCCCCCCCCCCCCCCCCCCCCCCCCCCCCCCCCCCCCCCCCCCCCCCCCCCCCCCCCCCCCCCCCCCCCCCCCCCCCCCCCCCCCCCCCCCCCCCCCCCCCCCCCCCCCCCCCCCCCCCCCCCCCCCCCCCCCCCCCCCCCCCCCCCCCCCCCCCCCCCCCCCCCCCCCCCCCCCCCCCCCCCCCCCCCCCCCCCCCCCCCCCCCCCCCCCCCCCCCCCCCCCCCCCCCCCCCCCCCCCCCCCCCCCCCCCCCCCCCCCCCCCCCCCCCCCCCCCCCCCCCCCCCCCCCCCCCCCCCCCCCCCCCCCCCCCCCCCCCCCCCCCCCCCCCCCCCCCCCCCCCCCCCCCCCCCCCCCCCCCCCCCCCCCCCCCCCCCCCCCCCCCCCCCCCCCCCCCCCCCCCCCCCCCCCCCCCCCCCCCCCCCCCCCCCCCCCCCCCCCCCCCCCCCCCCCCCCCCCCCCCCCCCCCCCCCCCCCCCCCCCCCCCCCCCCCCCCCCCCCCCCCCCCCCCCCCCCCCCCCCCCCCCCCCCCCCCCCCCCCCCCCCCCCCCCCCCCCCCCCCCCCCCCCCCCCCCCCCCCCCCCCCCCCCCCCCCCCCCCCCCCCCCCCCCCCCCCCCCCCCCCCCCCCCCCCCCCCCCCCCCCCCCCCCCCCCCCCCCCCCCCCCCCCCCCCCCCCCCCCCCCCCCCCCCCCCCCCCCCCCCCCCCCCCCCCCCCCCCCCCCCCCCCCCCCCCCCCCCCCCCCCCCCCCCCCCCCCCCCCCCCCCCCCCCCCCCCCCCCCCCCCCCCCCCCCCCCCCCCCCCCCCCCCCCCCCCCCCCCCCCCCCCCCCCCCCCCCCCCCCCCCCCCCCCCCCCCCCCCCCCCCCCCCCCCCCCCCCCCCCCCCCCCCCCCCCCCCCCCCCCCCCCCCCCCCCCCCCCCCCCCCCCCCCCCCCCCCCCCCCCCCCCCCCCCCCCCCCCCCCCCCCCCCCCCCCCCCCCCCCCCCCCCCCCCCCCCCCCCCCCCCCCCCCCCCCCCCCCCCCCCCCCCCCCCCCCCCCCCCCCCCCCCCCCCCCCCCCCCCCCCCCCCCCCCCCCCCCCCCCCCCCCCCCCCCCCCCCCCCCCCCCCCCCCCCCCCCCCCCCCCCCCCCCCCCCCCCCCCCCCCCCCCCCCCCCCCCCCCCCCCCCCCCCCCCCCCCCCCTTAAGAAATAAAGAATCCCATCTAATGATTATAAGAAGGAAAGACTGTATATCATAAAGATGAGATTGGTTATGGAGTCTCATATATGATGAAGCGATCATAAATCTTAGGTGAACATGGAAACTTGTAATAACAATGACAAAATGCCATCATTGGAACCAAGCACACCCATTCTTACTAAACAGGTTTGATATCCATATGACCATATCCTTTAGCTGTTTTATCCATATCCAGTCATTATAGCATCTATACAGATTCTGCCCATATGTTTGTCTTTGTATTGATCTTTTTCAAACAACATAATACAAACATCGTGTAACACATATATAAAATAAGAAGTAGCTATAAAGTTTAAAACCGGGAATAATTTAACTGCCGAATGAAAATGTTATTATTTTGGACCATGAAATGGCACGACATTTCATAACAGAAAACAGAACAAAGCAACAGAAGACAAAATAAGAGTTTTACGAACCAACAAAACACCAGACTAATTCAAACATAATAAACTGTTTGATTACATGCTTATAAATGTAAGGAAAGGATTATTGCAGTATTGTCTGTTCTGTTAGGCAGCCAGGATTAGCCTTCGAGTGCAGACTGTTTGTCCATCTCACTCTCCGTATCCGAGCCAGACTCAACCGTTAACCTGTTTACCTAATAAGATACCAATATTAGTCATCAGAGAATACATACTTGGACAAACAAAAGCATGTGTTTTGTATACCTTTTTTCCTTTGAATTCCGGCCCCGGTTTTTGTCACATTCCAACACATTATCATCCAAGTCCACATAATCAGGTTTGTCGTTATCTCTGACCATTTCCAAGCATGCATCAAGAACAACTTTGTTTATACATCGGATGATTATATTTGACTAATTAGAACCGAAGGAGAATCATAAAAGTGGAGCTATAAGTAAAGACCAAAATGCGCAATACCTTTCCTTCCCTTTTTCATTGTCCAACTCCGGGTTCATGTTCAAGTTATCAGGAACGGAAGATCCCGAATCCAAATGCTTATGTACCCTGAAGGTGGTAAAACCCAATTAAAAAAACTTAGCCGACAGTTATATTTGTCACAATATCAATGAACTGAACAATACTCACAATTTCTGTTTTTTGGCTCGTTCTTTTTTGGAGTTGGTATTGGGTCAGGCTGCTTAGTAACTGATGTCGATGATCCACCAGCAGAAGCAACACTATGCTGCTGGTTGCTACTAATTGTCCCAGCAGGGATATTCATGACATGGGAAATCACTTGAGAACAGCTAAAGGCCTCATATTCACCGGCCTGGTAGTATGTGTGACCCTTTATCTCAAAGACATGCTTAGTTCCAATCAAGTTTCGTAAGACAGGAGGCAGAACATCATCACGCCAGTCATTCTGGAAAAAGTCATTACATAACAACCAAATACTCAGATTTCCTTTCTGAATTTCACCCAACCGAATCAAATAATTCCTAAACATAGATAGTATAGATATTTATATTTATATACACACACACACAACACACACAACACAAAATAAATCCTAATTCAGTATTATTCTGATTTTAATCAAACAAAATAAAATCATGCATAAACATTACCATTACATACACCCATATTTGTCCACACAAATATATAATAAACACAATATAGAACTTGTCATAAATGAATGAATTAAAAGGGAAGAAATCATACCAACCAAATACTTATTCTCCGTTGGCATAAGTTCTTCAAACAAAGTAATTTGAAAAGAATAGCGCACAAAACTGTTAACATCACCAACTGCCTTCCTGACAGATGTTGAGCCATCAAACTCAAGCATGTACTCGCTGTCTTCCAAAAATCGAAAGTCCTTCCTGTTAGGCCAAACAGTGAACCCGGACAATATATACAAAGAACCTTCCTTTAGCTTCTCCACAAACTTGTAAGCCCTGTTATGCTTAGAAATACAGTGCATGAAATTTCCCCGCACAATGCTCGGTTATTTTCATTGATAGAAGATATAACCTCATCGTCACCTAATTAGCTTGAAAGAAGATACCATGTATGAACCATGTAGCATTGGTGGTCATGCTTTTCGTCTGGCCAATGTCACCTCGATACTAAACTATTGATCTTTGGAGTTGGACTGACACGCCTTGTCACTATGATGGGCTCCTGGCTACCCGTGGATTTGGAGTCCCCAAAATCATCACTACTATAATGACCACCAAACACATAAAATGCCCTACTTAAGCCCTATACAATTCTATCAAACTGATGTTTTCTACATTACATTTATGAGACGTAAACTTGTTAATAATGTAAGAGGGGTACCACGTAAGAGGCCTTTTCGATCTGAGGCACACCCGAACTTCAATAGGAAAACCTCAGGTGGATTTGGTTGCTGAAACTCTGGTCTGAAGTAGAACATTTCCAACATTGCAGGGGTGCAAGAGGGGCAAACCTTAGGCAGCCTTTCGCATCTATTGATACATCAGTGCCGGACAAAATCATTTTATCAGCTATGACCCTCCCATAGATCTAAACTAACTTTAATACATGAAACTACCTTTTAGAGTTGAGAATCGTTATAGATACATACAACATATATGTGTATATATATATATATATTAAATATATATATATATATATATATATATATGAGGAAGTCAAACAATATGGATTATATCTATATATATGTGAAAAAAATGAAAAGGGGGATAAAATCACTAACCTCAGGAGCACCTACATTCTTGATCACTGGAATTGTATTACCTTGTACTCAAATACCACATATATATCTATCTAATTAGAGAGCTAAGTATACAATATTAGATACGCAACATATATAATCAATTTGATCACATATCTTCTTTTAACTTTTGTATCCAAAAATACAATACTTACAGGAACAATAGATTTTATACTCTAAAATAACAGCATAAAAGATCATATGAAAAAAAGACATAAATTAAAAAAAAACTACTAAAATTATGAAATCAGATGTTCAAACCAGTGTAATTCTTATATTTTTTCTTTGTGTCGAAAAAATGTAAATTGAGACCTCGACTAACTGAAGCCCATCCCCACGTCACACGCCACAACGAAAAAGTATTTCAAATAGATATAACTTTAGCAATAAATATTGAAAAAGTATTTCAATATTTAGAAGCAGTTTATCCAATTATTAGCTTATGAATGAACTATTAACATAATCTTTCCACATAGGCATTTTAGCAAACACCATAAGTGCATAAAATATTTCTTTTGATAACACTTCTTTTGCAGACTTAAATCAACCAACTTTGAGAGTTAACAACAAAACAACATCTCAAATCCAATAATCTAAATACGTATTGTTGCCAATAAACTCTACAAAATAAATAATCAATTACTCACCAAAAATTCAAAATTACGGCTGGAACTTGGAAGAACAGATATATACCTTTGAATCATCATCATCTCATCCTTGTAGCTCAAATATTAAACCTAATTCCTTTTTAGTATTTCTCATCAAAACTCCACAATAGATCCAACTTTGGAAAACAGATCACAAAGATATAAAAAATAACAATGATAATAATAATAGGGAGGAGAGATCACCAATAATAATTAACCAATTATAATAAAATTACCTCTAGAAAAGTTTATACTCTTAATAATAAAACTAACCAATCATTAATTTATACTCTTAATAAAATTTTCAGAAAAGTTTCATATCATGTCTATAGGGGCAGAAAAAACCCATTCTTGAAGTTCCACCTTCTCAAATGATCCAAAATTGTTTATTTCTTGTCACAAACTTTATGCAATGCCCAATCCAAACAACAAAATTAAATCATAGATTTCAACCTACTCAACAAATTAAATACTAAGCTATACTTACCTCAGAAGTTGCCAAACAATCTATTGCCTTCACATGTGACATCTTTGAAATGTCGATTGAATAATCAAATCCAAACAGCATATCAAGTTCCACAAAGGCTGAACGAATAAATATTTGAATTTGAAATAGTAACAAAAGATGAGAAACACTCACTTGCCATTTGTTATGGAAACCCCTAACCGTTGTAGGTGAAAAACCAGAAGTTGATGCCTGGAGAGTTCATCCGCTACGGTAGAAGAAAAGCGATGATGGAGAGTTCTTTGGGCTGACTTTGAGATAATTCACTATACAGCCACATTTAACTCTGGAAAACAAACGTTTGGAATGGCAACCGAATTGTGATACTCAAAGGTCCTTATTAATGAGCCCAATGCAAAAGGTGAGCCCAATCATAATGCATTCAGTACAAACATGAATTAAGCAAAACTCAATAACACGTCCTTCACTATCACTATACAATATATTAATAGAAAACTAATTAACCCTATTAAATACACATCGATAAAGCGTCAATGAAGCGCTAATTTTTCCACTACCATGATTCAACTTTTAATTATATATAGATATCTGAATTTTTCTCGGTGTCAATTAAATTTTATAAATCAATTTTCAAGCAAATTAACATGTCAAATCTGCAATATTATTCGAAAAAGACGATAACTAAACTACTAATAGTATGTTTTAACAAGTCTAATCTGGAGACGTTTCAATATTCAATAATTATCAGTTGCTCGCGGTACAGCTAGCCCTGCTTGATCCAACCTTGTTGATTGGGAAAAGCCGCACCTTTAAACCATATTTCATCTGAAGTATAATGGAATCACTTGGACAAACCTTATGACCCTCCACCAATTCCACATGGTAATTACAAATGACGGCACTCGCCACCATTTTCATCTGAATCAAACCCATTTCTTTACCCAAACAGGTCCTTGGCCCGGCATGAAACGCTGTGAAAATATAAGACGGCACATGCTTTATCCTCCCACTTTGATCAGATATCCACCTTTCTGGCTTAAACTCCAGGCAATCATTCCCCCATATCTGTTCCATTCTTCCAATCGAATAAAAAGACAGAATTATCCTCGTGTGTTTGTCTACAACATGACCACTTGGAAGGATGTCTGGCTCCGATGGAGACTTATGTTCCAATGCAACAGGTGGATACAACCTTAACGCTTCGCATATACCTCCATGAAGATAAACTAGTCCTCCTAACTCTTTTGCACCTAGACTACTTTTCTTTTCCGACCCACTACTTAAATGATTCTCAATCTCCTCTCGAATCTTCTTCTCCACGCTCGGGTTTTGGGCCAGAAGATAAAAGAACCAGGAAAGAGCAGTGCTTGTGGTGTCCCTCCCGGCAATCATCAGATTCAATATCGTATCTCTTACAAACTTTCTCGAGTAATCAGATGTTCCGCTAATTTGTCCTTCAAAACCTCTAATCAAAGAATTTAACAACCCGGTTTTGTTATCCTCCTCCTAAATTAATCAGGTATAACAGATAACAGATTAGTTGACTAAGAAAAGGAGTGAACCTTTGATGTCCAGTAACGCATTGGTACCAACTTAGATTAAATTACTATAAACATTTTCTCTTTACAAACTTATTTACCTTTGGTTAGAAGCAATACTGTCTATATCTTACCTCCCCTATGCCCCGTTTTGGCAGGGAAGGGATTGTGTACTGTTGTATTCTTACTTACATATTTTTAAGTATACATATTAAATTGATCTTTTGTGTATCTATACAAATATTGGTATTTTACCTCTTGTTGAGACAAACACTTGTATATGAATTCATCAAAAGCCTTCCAAGCTTCATTCATCTTTTTCTCCTTCCCTAATCCAAATCTTCGTTGCAACTTCCAAACTTTTTCGGGCAAAAAATGTCTCCACAAGAGAGCTTCTTCAGCGTATGTGAAGGCTTTCTCGCATGGAATGATAGGTAAATCCATGGACAAGCTTTTCGGGTCATAATCTAAAAGCAATAAACATATAGCATCAAAAGTAAACCTCTGAAATATTTCTTGCAAATCCGTCTCAAGGTGATTCAATGAGACGGATTCAAGAAGCGGAAGAAGCCCTTTGTTGATTTTGTTGATCATGTTTGTTTCAAGGAGAGTATGAAAGTCAGGGTGTTTGAATACAGAAGACATGGTTGTTTTTCTATGGATTTCCCATAACTCGTGATCAGAGTTGAAGATACCGTCTCCAAGGATATCAAAAATGTTACGAAAATCAGGACCTTTTGGATAGTTAGGGAAGTTCTTACTCAACATATGATGAATGTTGGCAGGGTTGGAGGTGAATAGCATGTCTATATTGGCAAACCAAGGACCTTTGAGTAAGAATGTGGCATCATGACTCAGTTTGAGGAAATTAGTAGCGAAATCATGGATTCGATGAACGTTTGGGAGGATATCCGGCGTCATACCAACAACAGGCCAATCGATAGGAAGACGACGACTACTAGTACTTCTCCTCATGTAACGAATCATGATACTAGTAGTAGAAATCAACACAACAAAGAAAACGAGAAAGATAACCATATTGGAATAACAATGTGAAAAGTACTACTCGTAATAGATTGATGAAGATTTAGTTTGATTTAAGTTCGATTTATACACGTAATAGACAAAAAGTGAAATGAAAAGTTATATATCTATCTATATATGATGATAAGATGGTCCAGTAACTAGCTAGCTTGTGGTATTCCACACCTACCTAGCTATGACAGTGCATTAATTGGTACAAAATGTTGGATATTTTAATGTAATTGGTAATTTAATCATAATAATACATCGTATAAGTATGGTGGTGCGGAGTGCACGCTTATATGAATTTATTATGATCGAAGCCCCTAAGGGACGGGGGTCCGGGGGCAGCGCCCCCGGGAGCGGGGTCCAAGGGGCGGCAGCCCCGCCAGGTCCAAGGGGCAGAGCCAATCCTGCAAAAACGTCTCAGAAAATTAATTTTCAGAACTTGAGGGACTGATTTTGCCAATCCTGCAAACTTAGATTTTAACTGCATAAAAGGCAGTTATGGGTCTGTAATTGATCATTCTGTGAAACACGAATTCATATAGAATTCTCTTCCGTTTTTCACACACATTAAAATTCTTAATCACTGATTGTATCCGGTTGAATAATTTGGGATGAACCACCGAATTGATTCAATCTGAAAGCGTATCGCGCCTTCAGTGATTGTTTAATATCCGGTTTTGTTCGTTATTGACTGCATATCCCCAACACAAAAGATGATTGATTGAGAGAGTAGCTGTTGCTATATATTTAATGTGTTTTTATCATTGATTAAAACGTAAAACGAACAAATGAATTTTATTTCTAGGCTCTAGGCAGTAGACACAAGCATATACGGCCTAACTAATTTGGATGATGCCAAACTAGTTTTGAAATCACCTTCAAGCCACCTTAGTTGTTATTATCGTAAATCTCTTTACAAAAGATCTCTATGTTCAAATTCTGCTAGATACAAATTTAGAGCAAGATAACAGTGAAAGGTTCGAAAACAGTCACGAGATACCTTGGTTAAGCTGCATACAATCATACATCCAAGTAAAAAAAAACTCATTTTACCCTAAACCATATCTCATAACAAAAAAAAAATAATAAAAAAGGATAAAGAACAAAACTTGAACAAACTAAGGTCTCATGTGTAATTAGCTTAGCCTCACAAGTTTATATTTGGACAGTCGTCAAAAAAATCTATGTAAATTTTCAACTGGTTTATGTCAACACTTGATATCAATTTTTAAGATTGCCAATGCTAATTCATACTTTTCGTTTGGAGTTTATTGTCGATAATTAGTTAAAAAAAAAATAATAATAAAGAGATAAAATATCTCCTTAAACTTTAAAAGATGGTGATATATTCAATTTTTATAAATAAAAGAGGTATTATAGTTTTTAATTCAAATTAAGTCAACGTAATTGATACATGTAGACTTTCATTAACACGTGAAAATATGTTGTGCCAACTAAATATGCACATATTACTATATTAGACTGAATATTATCAGAAACGATTTTTGCCAATAACAATATTGGGCCATTCTGGGCTTTTTAATAAATAATTGGGTAATTTTGGGCCTTTTAATTTTAATTTACCGGGTCTTCTTGGGCAATAAAAAACGGGTCGCTTAAGAAAAGGGAAAATGATATATATACGCTGATAAGTAAGTAATACACTCCTAACTCCTCCCAGAAGCCACACCTTCAAAGTTTTCTGAAATCTACAATCAGGATACACCAATTCAGGTACAGATTTTTTTAACTTTCATTCAATTCATCTCCAGTTTCGATATATATTAATATATATATGTGTGTATGTATATATTATAATTGTATATGTAACTAGAAGTTAGGGTTTCTAAGAATTAGTTATTATGTCTTTGATTATTTATTGACGGTTGCAAGTTTTGTTTAAATTGGTTGTTTTTTTGATTATAGTTTTGTTTGTGAAAAATTCATGAGCTCATCATCATCATCATCATCTTATGCTTATTCTGTATGTACAATAAGGCAGGCATTGATTTAACATGTGTTTTGTTAAATGTGAGTTGTCATCTATATTAAGTTCACACCATTTTGCTTTCGAATCAACACGATAAGACTGTTACCAACGATGAAATTGCAGCTGATCTGAACTATGAAAACGTTGTTTTTTACGCGTGACGCCATGGTGTCTATGAGCCTTTGTCGATTTTCATTGATACCTATGGAACCAAGATTGTAGTTTATATATGAACTTTTTGAGATCAGCTTGCATGATGTCTTTGTTATTTATTAATGTGCAAAGGATTCTGATATTTGATTAACAGTTTGGTGTCTCGAATGCCCGTTTTGACCTCCGGTTCATTTTACCCGAACCTAATTGATACCATCTTTAAAACTGATTGTATTGACCCGAAATCATTTTGACCAGCCACCTAGACCGGCTTGGCCTGTATATTTTGCCACCTCTAATTTTGATGACCTATTTTGTCCAACCTTTTTTTACTAATTGAATTCCATACTCTTGTTTAATGATTAAAGTTTGGTTTAATAGGAGCTAAACCCTAGAAGTTTGTATTTATAAACCCTAATTTGTTATATTGCTGTATTTTTCTTCATATTTATGCAAACATCTTCTGTTCGAAATTCTTAGAATTTAATTTATATAGTTATGTTCAAACTTCAAAACCCTAAAAAACAAAGCATCAATTGAAGAGATGTTCTTTGTTTTCATTGGGATCTGCTTTGTTTTGTTTTGTTATATTATATGTTGGGTTTCTTTTCATGTTAGGTTCCTTTTAAAAAGTTATTAGTTATTGCTCGCTCGGTCCCGCAACGAACGTCTCGCTTTTCTATTTAAGTTTGTACCCAAAATAAGTGCCCAGTTCCCAAGTTCATATTTTTCCACAAAACTTGATTCCTAAATTTTAAAAGTATGTGCAAATAGTAAGTGTAATATGTTAATCTAGCTAATTTACAATGCAATGATTATGCATTATTGAAACGGTGCGTCACGTTCACCGAGGACACTTATTTTGGGACGGAGGGGTATTATCTTGATTTTGGTCGTTGGTTTTCGGTTATCAGCTGAAGTTTGAGAGATATGTTACATGGTTGCCAAGTTTAGCAGTTATTCTCAGATTCTTATTTTATTGACTACATGGATATATGAAAAGAAAAAAATGGAAAAAACAAAATCTTTACACCCATGCTTTTGGAGGTCACTCTTTTATACTTTTTTTGTGGTTTGTGTGTGTGTTTATATAACTACTTGTAGGTTCTTTGATTTGATACTAATTAGATTTGTTTTTCAAATGTCATTGCAGCTTCGGGAGATTCTGACAACCTGAGCTTACATAAACAGGGACAATATGCAGGTAGCTAAGGCTAAATCGACTTATTATTTTTCTCTCCTTTCTATTTTGATATATTATATGACTAATGCTGTTATATATTTGTGCTTGGCAGGCAAGTGACAGGTTTAACATCAACTCACAACTTGAGCATCTGCAAGCCAAGTATGTTGGAACCGGACATGCAGACATGAACAGATTGTAAGTGCTTTTCTTATCTGTTTTTTCTTCTTATTAGTTGATAACTTGATATTAGTTATACACTGGACTAAAAAAATGGGAGTTTTACTTAGAGCTTGAAGCACGCTACTTTTTGATTCATAATTGATAAGTGATATGGAGCTCATTGAAAGTCTACCACTGATGTTATTCTGTTTGTACCAAAGCCAAGCTTAATGCTTTTCATTCAAAAATAGTGAAGGATCGTTATCAGATTTGATTTATGAAATTAGTGATTTTTTTCCCATCTACATACGCATAATTTATATGATACTTTGTTTGCATGCAGTGAATGGGCTGTTAACATCCAGCGAGACAGTTATGCATCTTATGTTGGCCACTATCCCATGCTTGCTTATTTTGCTTTGGCAGAAAATGAATCAATTGGGAGAGAACGCTACAATTTTATGCAGGTATTTTCTTTTCAACATCTTATCGGCTACATTGTTAGGGTTCTTTATAATCCTCTGTTTTCCATTTCATATAAAAGCTTGTAACCTATCAGATTTCCAAACAACTATGATGTATGTACTGGACGTTGTTAATTTTCGTTTGTTACAGCTAATTTCTATATTTCCCATTTTGCAGAAAATGCTGTTGCCGTGTGGACTTCCACCAGAAAGAGAAGAAGAGTGATGGCATCAAGTTTTCCATGCCGATCTGGTTTCTCAATGTTCACGAATCCATTACGAAACTTTTGTAGTATCAACTATGATGTGGCAGGATAAACAACATGCCAGTTTATGGAATTGATATTGTATGTGTGTTACATTTAATTGAGGTTTATTACTCCATGTATGCAGTCTTGTTTCATGTAGAAAAATACTGTTCTTTGTTTGCCAGTAATTCTGTTATGGGGTTGTTGATTTGGTATGTTGTATGGTGTTAATTTAAGACTTTGTAAAGCCAAACTACATCGACCTTATTGTTTATACCTTTTTCCAGAAACCCAGTATCTCTTTAACACCCTCAATTCCCTACCAATTTTTGCTTGGAAATCTATCATCAAATGCCACTCTTTCAAT
Source organism: Erigeron breviscapus (assembly GCA_034093135.1). Classification (NCBI taxonomy): domain Eukaryota; kingdom Viridiplantae; phylum Streptophyta; class Magnoliopsida; order Asterales; family Asteraceae; genus Erigeron; species Erigeron breviscapus. The sequence goes on along the minus strand of CM067174.1, from coordinate 72,458,854 downwards.
GGCAACTTTATAGAATCTTTGATTTGTTTTGTAAAATTGTGGAATCTTGGAAATATACCCAGATCCTAATGTGTTTCCCTCAGTGTTGAAATCTTGCACCCGTTTGATGTGTTCCAGGTTTGGGCAATCTGTATATGCTTGTGTAGTTGTGCTATTCAAGTCTGCTTGGAATTTGATGTTTTTGTAGGGAATGTGTTGTTGAGTATGTGTTGTAAAATGGGTCAGTTTGGTGCAGCAGAGGTGTTTGAAATTTGAGTATATTAGCTCAAAATGATAAAAGTTGGTCAAAACTGTGGATATATGAGTAATTTGGATAGAAACAGAGTCATGCCGAGTGATTGAATAGTATTTGAGACAATGCCAGTGCGAGATGTTTCATATAACACGATTGTGTTGGTATAATGAAGCAAGCTATGATGTTGGTTAGGGAGATGGATGAGGCTAAGTTGAAGCCTAATGCGTTTACTTTATCAAATGTTTTGCCTGTTGTTGCACACTTAACATTAACTTTAGGACAACATTACAACAACTTCATGGGTATATAATTAGGAGTCGTTTTGATGATAATTTGTTTATAGCTAGCTCACTTGTTAACAATGGTCAAATTTAAGGGTGTATGTCCAAATATGGACACCTATAAAAAAAATTACCACAATGGTTATAAGAGGTTGCCTTATGCCAGGACTCATCCCCAGGAGGACTAGTCCTAATCAGCGCTACATCAGCAAAAACTCATCTAAGGACTAATCCCCCTAAATTCAACCTTATACCCAGGACTAGTCTTGGACCCACCTTTTATTTAATTATACATTTTATCCAACTTTACACTTTCAATCCCCCAATATTTAACAAAAACTAAATAACACACACAATTTATTTCACATTAAAACATAAAACAAACATTACTAAATAAAATCGAAAATACAATAAAATTAAAAAACATTCCTAAATACTTAAAAAAATAAAAAACAACATTCCGAAATACTAAAAAACATGAATTTGCAAAGTAAAGCTCACGGGAGACCCCATACATGCTCCGTAAGATCATGACGAAGAGCGTGATGCACATGTCGGTCACGAAGCTCCCTGTTGGTACGTTGGTGAACCGCCATCCTCTCATGGAAACTACGTCGAGGTACAGGAGGTGGTTCGAACATATCGTCCTCCTCAAGTGAGCTTATGGCGTATCCCGAGTCTTCAACTATCATGTTATGCAATATAACACATGCGTACATGGTTCGACAAATCCGGTTAACACTTCTAGCTCTAGCCGGTTGGCTTAGAATATGCCATTGATTTTGAAGGCATCCAAGTGCACGCTCGACATCCTTTCTTGCACTTTCTTGATACTTTTTAAACTTTTTCTTCTTGTCATCTTGTGGGCACGAATACGCCTTTACAAAGGTTGACCACTCCGGATAAATGCCGTCGGCGAGGTAGTAGCCTTTTCTGTAGTGTGTTCCGTTAACCGTAAATGAAGTATCCGGAGCACGATCCTCGATGATTTCCCTAAATAAAGAAAGTTAAAAACACACAATGTTTAAATTAAAAAACATAATGGATATGAAATTCAAAGTACCTAAACAAAGGCGAATTATTCAACACATTTATATCATTGTTCGATCCCGCTGTGCCAAAATACGCATGCCAAATCCATAAATCGTATGAAGCAACCGCTTCAAGCATGATTGTTGGATGGCCGTGATCATCACGCATGTATTGCCCTTGCCATGCCTTAGGACATTTTTTCCAAGGCCAATGCATACAATCGATGCTCCCAAGCATCCCCAGTAAACCATGAAGCTCTTCGTGTTTAGCATACAATCGTTGTATATCTTCTAGTGTTGGTCTGCGCAAGTACTCATCTTTGTAGAGCTGAAACACACATTTGCAATAGTGGTCTAGGAATACTCTATTCGTTTCCTCTCCAATCTGAAGATAGTCGTCAAGCGCGTCAGGGTTGTATCCATACGCCAATTGACGTATGGCGGACACACACTTTTGTATTGTACTAAAACCAACCCGTTGTCGCCCATCAAGAAGCTTGTCTTGCATTCTTCTAAAATGCTCGGGCACAGGACCTGGATTTCGAGACGGATACGCGATTATATCGTTAACTATGCGCATGAACAAAGGTCTCGACATTCGAAACTGGCGCCTAAAATACCAAAGGGGGTACTTTGCATCTTCAATAAAATAATCTGCCATTAGTTGCTCATTGGCGGTTTCCCGATCTCTTGTTATCACGGTGCGTGGTATAACTGGTCGTTGGGACGTTTCACCTTCCTCAAGCAACTGAACACAATCTGACATGATTCCCATAAGCTCTTCATCATCGGAGTCGTCTTTAAACAACCCGGCTCTCGTAAACGAGTTCAAACATGAAGGAATCGTGAATGACATTATGATTTGAATAACTAAAATGTTTATGTGTAAGTGTATGTGAATATAGGAGATAGATATGTGAATTCTAGTGAAATTGTAGTATATAAAAGGTTTGGAAAGATAGATAGCCGTTTAGGGACCAAAAGTGTCAAAAGTGGAAACTTGATTTCAAATATACTAGCCGTTTGGGGGACTAAAACTGCCAAAACCACAAACTTAAAAAAATAACCGTTGGAATAAAAAAAAACAAAAAACGGTAGGACGATTCGTGCGTGGGGGGACGAGTGAGCCTGGGACGAGTCCAACACCGTGGTGTTGACTCGTCCCCAGGCGAGGGACGAACCCAGGGACGAAGGCGTAAGGAACGTTCTAAGTTTCTTACCACCTAACCATGTTAGTAAGAAATAATAATAGCCAACCATATGAAGACAAGTCACACGATTCTCTTTAAACCCTCAAATTGTTTCTTTCTTTATATTTCTCTTTCACCTTCATTTTCCGAACAACAACTCTCGAATAGAACCTGTCTTAGTTGAGTACCTTGCTCATAGTCGGTTACATTAACTACGCGCTACTACTTTCAACGTTAAGAAGACATAAAAAAAACCACTAAAAGAGTCCATGACACCTTAACTGTATGTTTTTGAGTTTATATCAGAAGGAAATGATTAGAATGAGAAGAATTAAGAAAATTTGTGTATTTAAGTTTTATTTAAAGAAGACGAAAAAAGAAAAGAAAAGAAATATAAAAATAATATAAGAGAATTTGTTTAAAAAAGGTTTGAAAGAAAAGAAAATAATTTTCTTTCTCTTCTATTTATTTCTCTTTCGTTTTTCCCACATCTTTACAAATCTATACTATATAATAAAGAAAATAGTCCTCATGTTGAAAGTTTACATGATGGGAAATGACTAAAATATCCTTAATGAGTATATAACACTATCAACCCTTTTTCTTTTAAAATATCCAAATTAACCATTTACATCAATTATCTAACATCACTCGACGCCGCCACTACCACCAACAGCCGTCCCCCACCACCACACCGTCGCCGCCACGAAAACCGCCGCATTGCGCGGCTAACTTGCTAGTATATAACTCAAAGAATATACCACATATACTCTTATCGAATTTCATTTTATATCGCTCTTGTCATAAAACAAAATTAATAACCCATGCTTGTAACCGGTTAACTTAAAGTTAATAAGATAAGTCACCAAAAAACAAAATTAGGTATGAATCCCTGTGTCCAAAATCTTTCTTATCCCTTTTAATTTATTTTTCTTTTCCTTTTGGAACAACAAAAACATTTCTCCTCAATATCCTTCCTCTTAACTAATTAATCAAATCCCTTCAGTCTTTCATACAGATCATATATCTATCTATACATCTATAATCTATCTATCTATATATCTGTAAACCCCAAAAACACCAACTTCATTTTCACCCATTAAAATATATATATATTTCGATCTGATTTCAAGAAAAATCTCTAACCCCTTAAAAACTTGGCCTGCATTATCACTTTAATAAGTTTTTCATCAATTTAACACACAAAGTTTGAATCTTGAATTAGTTTATGGGCCAAAGTTTTAAGCTTTATTGATTATTGGTCTAGTCTCTACTGTTTCTAAGTTGGATTGTTTTAAGTAGTAATCTTTCTATCAAAATTTGATTTGGGTGTGTGAGAAATTTGTATTTTGAAGATTCTGTGTTTTGGGTTTTGATGGATCTAAGTGCATTTTCAAGATCTTGGATATTGTTGAAGTGAAGTTTTTTTGAAGAAATTTAATTGAAGTGAAAAAGTTTTTTTTTTATTAATCGGGAATTTCATTTAATTATGGATCATGTGATTGGTGGAAAGTTTAAGCTTGGTAGAAAGATAGGAAGTGGATCTTTTGGAGAACTTTATTTGGGTAATTCATTATTTTACTTTCTATTATTGATTTTCTTATTTAATGGTTATGTAAATTGTTGCATTTTGTGACTGTTCTATTGTTTGTTTCACAGGAGTAAATGTTCAAAGTGGTGAAGAAGTTGCAGTAAAGCTTGTACGTATTTAGGGTTTACATTTATACAAATTTTGGCCTATGTTACTATGTACCATTATCTTCATGATATTTATACCGAAATTTGCATGTTGTACTTCGTTAAGTAGTTTCATATGACTGTATACTTGTATTTTTTATGTATATAGTGCAGTATGTGTTTGTTATCTTGATGTGTCTAGTTTTTTTTTTCTTCCTATTTGAGTTACTGGTTTCCGTTTTTGCATGTGGATACTAGTAATCATGTTTTTGTCCATAGCATATGGATATAAGAGTGCTTATGATACTTGTTATAGGAAAAATTGGCCTGTTTAGGTTGAGAAAAATGGTGCATTTTTTTTTGAAGGGAAACTTGTAAAACAGAAAACGTGTTCATATTGAACTCTTATGGAAAAATAAAGAAAAAGAGAACCCATGTAACATGTTTATAAATAAACTCATGAAAACGGATGATAATTATTTTCCTTTTTATCGACGGAAAACTTCTTCTGTTTCCTGAATTGGAAAATGATAACATTTGAAACTGGTTTTTAATTGGTTGTGTAGGGATAAACAGTGTCTCTCATCTTTTAGAGAAACGAAGATAGGAAATTAGAGAAAATTTTTGTGACTAAGAGCACGCATCCTTAGTTTTCACTTTTCTAGTCGGCAAATTAAATTAGTATTTATCAGAAATGTCAGTGCGTTAAGTTACTCTGAGTGTAGTTTTCATCATGAGAATTACATTTCTTCAACAATGATGATAAATCTTGAGGAAGAATCTCTTGGATATATAGGAAGTATGTTAAATGAAGAAAGCCATAATCTCTAAGACGATACACATAAGCTTCCCAAGCATGCCTCTTATTTTTTCTACCAAAACATTGTCATATGATTAGATATTACTTGTAAAGAGATAGAATATCCAGGTTGTTTATGTGCTTTAAATGTATTTGTGGAAGTCCATGTGTATAACTATGTAAGAAAATGAAGCAGAAATATAAATTATTTAGTGTACAATGTTTGGCGGTTACTTCAGTAACCATTCTTCTGATGGGTGTCTTCGGAAAGTTAGTTGAATGAAATCCGATATAAGTGGTTCTCTACATAGCTGTAATGGCACGTGTAAAGACAATTGACCCTTTTCCAAATCTTATCCCCTAGTATAAGTGAAAACCAATCTAATTAAAAGACTGTATAAGTTAGTCTTCTAATGTTAAAAGCTATTAATAAGCGAGTAAATTATGAACATGCTATGTCATTAAAATCCTTAAAGAAGGCACCAACATACCATACGAATAGGAAAAATGTAATATGGGGATAAAAGTTTAACTGAGTTTAAACATATTAGTACAATACTCAAACTTAATAAATAGTTTAATAGCTAAAATAACAATGGTAATTTTTCTATAAAGAAATTGTGTGTTGAGTTTACTTTAGAGTAATGGGTAGTCAAATAAACCAGCGGATAAAGTTGCCGTTCTAAACAAGTGTTCACATCCTCTTAGGGGTTTCATTTTGTATATGTGTGTAACCTAAGTTGTAAATACTCTCAGGAATCGATCAAGACCAAGCACCCACAACTTCACTATGAGGCCAAGTTGTACATGCTTCTTCAAGGAGGAAGTGAGTATTATGTTTTTTTTCTTAACCTGTTGTTGCTATATTTTCTGTTTCTGCGTGTTCTATATGTTGTTTAATTTTATGTCATTGAACTTACCACACACTTTCTTATACAAAATAGTGGTGTTCTGCATCTCAAATGGATTGGAGTTGAAGGCAAATACAATGCTATGGTCATTGATCTTCTTGGACCAAGTTTAGAAGACTTGTTTAATTATTGTAATCGCAAATTCACTTTGAAAACAGTTTTGATGCTCGCAGATCAGTTGGTAAGTGTACCACATAGTGTAATAAGAAGATTGGTCGAGGACTTGATATCAACTCTCATCCTTTTAATGTTTTATGTAGATAAACAGAGTAGAATATATGCATTCAAGAGGTTTTCTTCATCGTGATATAAAACCAGATAACTTTTTGATGGGTCTAGGACGAAAGGCAAATCAGGTATTCTCTTTTACAAGTTATAACTTTTTAAAATACCATCTTTTTTTCAATGTTTAAGCTGGATATTTGCATGGTAAATTATATTTATTTAGTATCCAGAGTATTTATCCTTTTCTTAAAAAAAGTTTCGTGTGATGTGTATGAAGTATGAACTCAATAGTTCCTTTAAGTGTATGTGATTAACTTTCATTATAACAATCGTTTTCGCAAAGTTTATCTACATCCTTCTATTTCAATGTGAGATTCTGATGATGAACATATTTCTGTTTGTATTTGTGTCACAACAGGTTTACATTATCGATTATGGTCTTGGAAAAAAGTATAGGGATCTCCAGACACACAAGCATATACCATACAGGTATTAAAATCTTTGTGTATTCATCTTTGTTTAAATCTGTAACTACAATTTCTTCTAGGACTTAGAGCTGTTGGCCGCATTCGCTGATACCTTTAAGTCCTCGACCAATCTATGCATATATGTTATATGTATAGATTTGTTTAAATCTGTAACTACAAGTATTGAAACCTTTGTGCATAAGTTTTTGGGTTATTTTCACGAGTACTGTTGTTTCCATGACCTAAAACTTGGTTGAATGCTATTACCTTTAGTATTAAGCTTTTCCTTGTTGGCTGTTCATAGATTTTGATTCTTTATGACGTTATACTTGCTAATTTTCATTTCAGGGAAAATAAAAATCTCACTGGTACAGCCCGTTATGCAAGTGTTAATACTCATCTTGGAGTTGGTAAGTAATGTGGTTCATTTTAATGGGTTGGTTTACTGGAAATGTATCATGACAAGATCTTCCTTGTAATAATGTCCATGAGTTCAAATTACATGGAACTTTTAAATTTTGAATAAAACAAGAATGAAGTATCTTTTTGGAACTTCATCAACGTTATCTTCAAGCAATGCCATTATTTTTGTTAGCATTCTAATTGATTAATAATGCAATTGTGTTTTATTGTCAATTGCAGAGCAAAGCAGGAGAGATGACCTGGAGTCTCTTGGTTATGTCCTTATGTATTTTTTGAGAGGAAGGTTGAATATATTATAGCGTGCTTTATTGTTTGTTTTTATTATTTTAACTTTTCTACTGTAACTCGTTTCTTATATCTATATGCTTGTAGCCTTCCTTGGCAGGGGCTGAAAGCCGGCACTAAAAAACAGAAGTATGATAAAATTAGTGAAAAGAAGATGCTTACTTCTATAGAGGTATTTCAAGATCAAACATGTTCAAGTAGTTATTTACTATGATTACGTAAATCTTTGTTTAAAATATCCTTTATAACTTTTTAATTAAGTGACTTTTATATGACAAAATTTACAGGTGCTATGCAAGTCATATCCTACCGAGTTCATATCATATTTTCACTATTGTCGATCATTACGCTTTGACGACAAGCCGGATTATTCATACTTGAAAAGGCTTTTCCGGGACCTATTCATCCGAGAAGGTAAAGTCTTCAATTTATCTATTATTTTTCTATAACTCTGCTTCCATTCAAAATGTACTATGAATAAGAACATTTGATATGGATAAACATATGCATGTTGTACGATTTTGTTTTGTCCTCAATTCTTATATTTTCCATCGTATGAGCAGGATCTCAATGCTAATATCATCTTCAGTTCTTTAACTAGATTTATGAGCATTCTTATATTTTAGGTTACCAGTTTGACTATGTTTTTGACTGGACTATCTTGAAGTATCCTCAAATTGGTTCAGGTTCCAGTTCTAGACGGGTTCGTATTTTTTTTATTGGTTTATATTTCTCTTAAAATATCTGCATTTTATAAATCTTCCTTATAATCAGACGGCTGGCAAACTACCATTGAATCTCGGGTCACCGGAAGAAAGAGTGGAAAAAACCCCAGGTGTGTTTTCTCATTTAGTTTGATTCACAAGATCATGGCCGTGTGTTTACTGAACACTAGTATATGCACACACGTAGATGGTATATGTTTATATAGTATGTATACTCTGTTAAGTTTTGTAAGTGATATGATCTGTCTAATGCATGGAAATGTTTGTTTAATTAGTTAATTACACGATATTGCCACGTGTGTGTCTATTGGCTTTTGACATCATATGTTCAAGTAGAAAGGTAAACATAGTGATATTATATATTTGTAAATCTTATAGTGAAACCAGAGGTTCGAGATAGATTCCCAGGCACAGTTGAGGCATTTGCTCGGCGTAATGGTTCTGGTAGTGGCTTGCATGGTGATCACTCGAGACATAGATCTTCAGAACATACAACACCATCCAAAGAAATGGTGAGTGGAGTAGCATATAAGTTTCCAATTCTCTTCACAACTTGCCATGAGTATCAACTATAGTTCTATTAGTAAGATAGATAAAGTGGTCAGATGTATTTTATTCAAAATCCTAATTACTGACTCGATCAAAACGATTTACGAGTCAGAAGCTAATACTCATAGTCATCTCACTAAGAGGTGGCAAGATAGGTGGGCCGGGCGTGTTAGGTAACACGGCAATGAGGTTTGGGTTGAAATATGCATTTTCTTAGTACATAATAAGACTGGCCAGGTTGGGTGGTGATGACCCACCAACATTTTTTGCCCAACTTAATAGAATATGTTACAAAAAAATTTCTGCATTAACTTGGATTACAAAATCATAGAGGTAGTAGTTTTGACTCGGTTACCTTTGAATGGGTCAGTTGGGTTTATGTTTTTACGTTCAGTTTTTTTTTCATACATAAAGCTTCATAAATAAATTTTTTTTTCTTTTCAAAAAGGTGTATTATAGCAATAATATAGTTTTGTAATTATATTTAACACTTCAATAATCTGACTTGTGCCCGTCTAAATCCGTCTAATGTTTGTGCCCGTCTAAATCCGTTTGACCAGTGATAAAACTCGACTGTTTTGACCAATTACCAACTCTCCAGTGCCACATCTATTGCCTAGCTTTTATGGACTCATATAGATTTGTAGATAGCTTGTTGGTCATGGACCTCTTATGTGCATGGAATTTATGCTTGTCGTCGTATATATCCAGCATGGTGACTCAGATAGAGGCCGCATTACACGAACCGGGAGTACTTCTAAAAGAGCAATCGTGTCGAGCAGCAGACCAAGCTCATCTGGTGAGCCCACCGATAGTCGATCAAACCGGCTAGGTTCAAGCAGCGGTCGCATGTCAACTGCTCATAGACTCCACTCTCAACCTGGATTTGAGTCCAAATCATCGTCTTTCACACGGGCTGTACCCTCATCAAGAGGTGGTCGTGATGATGCTCTTAGAAGCTTTGAACTCTTGACTATTGGCAAGAGGAAATAAGAAGCCATTTTTCGAAATTGTGGGTCCTTTCCGAATAACCAATTTTATTGATCCATCTACAGCGAAACCTTAAAAAGATTTATCTTTGATATCGTAAACCTTGAAGAATGAGAGATTACATCTCATTTTAGGGTGGATGTTCATATGTCTATGTTGAAGAATCATTGAAATCAAATTTGGCCTCTTGTCATCTTTGATATCACAGGGTCCTATGAAAGTCAAATTGTGTCAGATGACTTGTATTTTATACGCTAAAAGTTGTACCTGTACACATCTGTACACACCTGTAACTGAGCTGCTTTTTTTTTTCTTTCTGTTTATCGAAGATACTGCCTTACCCAAAGCAAAGCAAAACATTTCTGCTTGCTGCTCTGTTTAATACTGTATCTTGTGAATGCATCTCAATTGTAGTTTTTTGAAACTTGTTGAAAACAAGGGACAAGTATATGAAATTGTACCAACTTTGATATCACATTATCACAAGCAGTCGCACTCAAAACTTTGATTTTATGTATGAAACTTTAGACTTTGCTATTGCGTACGTGATCTGTTACTGCAAACTTTTTTCATGGCATCGGTTTGTATGGACGTGACAATTTATATGATTATCATTTTCGCAATAATAAAATTTTGTTTGATTGAAGTTAACTGGATATACACAATTTTGATACACATCAATGTTCACATGTATTAAAAGGTTTTTGAGATTTGGGTTACTAGGGGGAACTTGCATACACAGAAACATTTGAAGACTTGTTATAGCAAGATAACAACACAAAAAACAACTATATACAAAGATTTTTATAAAAAGAAATTTACAGAATAAAAGAGACATATTCTCTTTATTTGTAGTATAATTTTTCCTTGAAAAATATCTAAACATGCACTAGTCACTGGTCAGTACTCAGTAGTACGTGTTCATGGCTATTATTGTTCAGCGTTATAATTAGACCTCCTCATGCCACCAGCTTCTTGAACCCTCTGAATAAACCCAAGTTGATGATCACTACAACTTCCACCACTGCTGCTCGGCGCCATTGTGTAGTACTCCTGCTGCCGCTGCAGAAAGTTGACGTTGTAACCACTCGTAGCAGGCGTATTAGTCCTTGTCTCCGTCCCATAAAAGCTAAAACCGGATGAGTTATTGTTATAGCTGCTCAAGGGTTGAGGTGGAGCCATGGTAGTACGACTCGCCATCAATGCACTAGAAGCATTACCACCATTACTACCACTTCCACCGGTGTATTGTTGCACCATGGCACGGAAATTGGTGGTGTCAGTATTGAGTAAAGTGATCGGGGTCCTACGTGAAATTCTGGACCTCTTACGAATACGGCCCAAATGATTACTGGCACTGGTAGTCGTAGTGATTGTTGTCGCATCAGTGACAACATCACCGGACCACCGCATGTCAGTATGTTGCGGAAGTCCAATGAAGTTATTTTGGTAAACTTGAAGCCACTCATTGCTCGAAGAAGTAGCCATCTATTGGTTTCACTAATTGTGAATGGATAAAAACTTGTATATATAACAAAGAAGAAAGTTGGTCGTTGGTCAACATATACGGTGGACTTTTCTAAGATAGAAGCGACCCGTGACTGGCACGTGCTGAGTTGATGGCGGAAAATGAGCCGATAGTTTAGCTTTTTGTGAGACTCGAGAATGGTTCTTGGAAGCAACCTTAAAAATCAACTTTGTCTTCTTCGAATATTACATTTATAATATTAAGAATGAAATATATACATGTTAATATATATGATAGACAGTTAAAAATATACATGCTTCATGCTTACATAGTTACATATATAAAAGATGTAGGTAATTATGTGTAGTGGCGGAGCCAGGATACAACTTTTTTTGTCTCATTGGAAGGGGTGAAAAATTTTCGGCCAGACTATAGAAAATTCGTTGCATTTGCGCCTATTGGGGGAGGTTTGGCACCCCTAGCCCCCCTTGTCTCCGCCTCTGATTATGTGTTTTATGCAAACAAATGATTAGCATAATAATAAAAATGTATTGTTTTGATTCTTCTACTTTAACGATAAACTTGTTCATAATTGCAGTCTTACACATTCTAGATGATAGTAATCCACTTCAAAAATAAGTCAAAAAAAGGTGGTTTGTGTATGTTATACGTGCAAATAATCACTAATTATGGCCTATAGAAGTCAAATTGTTGGATTTAAACATGATTCGATCCATTTAATAACGTACCGGTTGATCCTGAGGAACCTGTGAGGGCATTAAACATTGATGCCATTGATTCGGGTTCCCAAAATAAGATGATTGAATTAGGATGGAATGATGAATTCGGTTTTGATGAATTCAACAGAGGAAGGAGAACGAAATTAGATATGAGGGAGGCTGTGATTATGTGTGTTGATACACCTAAAATTAGGTTAATTACTCTCTATTTATATAAGGAGCGTATTTTCACATTTAGTCCCTCTGGTGTTTAATTCGTGCCTCATTAGTCCTCTTAAGTCCAATCACCTAATGAGAAACCCTATAATACGTCTTTAAGAGTAAATACGTCCATCGAATATTTACTAGACATAGGGATTTCAGTTATCGTCAATTATCATATCAGGAAGGATAGATGATCAGTGACGGTCACACTAACGTGGTTCCAACATTCTCCACTTGACCAAGCGATCATTTATCTATGAGCATTTAATAAGTCCGGCCGGGATAATACTCATTTTTGTTTTAAACCGAAATCATAGCCAATAAGTACAGTCGTAGAGAAGAACATCAACTCAGGACCCCACTAGTCAAACTATGACTCAAATTTAAAACTAATAAGCAATGATCAATTGACTAAGACAAATTTTGTTATATAACGTCTTTACACTATTATGAGCTCAAAGTGTAACTAATAGACAAACAAAATCTGAATAAGGAGGAAAATTTTCATTAACACAATAATAATAATAATGACCAGTAAAAGTACAATATGCTATTAAATTATGTCCTTAGTAAGCCCCATCTTCGACACGTGTCCTACGAAGACATTAGGAGGAAGACCTTTGGTCATTGGATCCGCTAGCATATCATTTGTACTTATGTACTCAATACAAAGAACATTTTCCTCAACTCGTTCGCGTACAAACAGATACTTTGTATCGAGATACAGACCAGCGCCAGTCGAACTGTTACTGTTCGAGAAAGTTACGGCAGCTGAGTTATCACAGTAAAGCTTCAATGGTCTAGAAATAGAGTTGACGATTTTGAGTCCACCGACCAGGTTCCTTATCAACATCCCATGACAAGTGGCATTGTAAACAGCAATATATTCAGCCATCATGGTGGACGTTGCAGTCAGTTTCTGCTTATGACTCCGCCAAGAGATAGGTCCGCCAGCTAACATAAAAATATACCCAGAAGTAGATTTCTTATCTTCCTTGCTTTTAGCAAAGTCGGAATCAGAGTAACCTACTACTTCTAGATTGTCACTTCTTCTATACGTTAGTTTGTAGTCTTTGGTCCCTTGCAGATATCGTAGAACCTTTTTAGCCGCTTTCCAGTGTGCTAATCCTGGGTTAGATAAGTAACGCCCAAGCATACCGGCGATATAAGCGATATCTGGTCGAGTACAGACCTGAGCGTACATAATGCTCCCAACTACAGACGAGTAAGGTATCATCCTCATTTGCTCCTTCTCAACTTCAGTGCTTGGACTTTGGAAAGTACCAAACACGTCTCCTTTAACTACTGGAGCTACAGTGGGTGCGCATGATTGCATTTTATAGCGTTCTAAGATGCGGTCAATGTAGGCCCTTTGAGAAAGACCCAGAACACCATTACGCCTATCCCGGTGTATTTCGATACCTATGACATAAGAGGCATCACCGAGATCTTTCATGTCAAAATTCTGCGAAAACATTCGCTTCGACTCATGCAGCATATCCAAGTTGTTACTTGCAAGCAGAATGTCATCCACATACAAAACAAGGATTATAAAGTTACTCCACTGATCTTGAGATAGGTGCATTGATCCACTTGATTCTTTAAGAAGTCTTGTTCTTTCATGACTTCATCAAACTTAAGGTACCATTGCCGTGAGGCTTGCTTCAACCCATATATGGACTTCTTCAACTTGCAGACCATGTGCTCTTTACCTTTAGGAATGAATCCTTCAGGTTGCCGCATGTATACGTCTTCATGCAAGTCTCCATTTAAGAAAGCAGTTTTGACATCCATCTGATGTAACTCAAGATCAAAGTGAGCTACAAGTGCCATAACAATCCTTAGGGAATCTTTACGAGAGACAGGAGAAAAGGTCTCTTGATAATCAATTCCAGCCTTTTGAGTATAGCCCTTCGCAACCAATCTAGCCTTATAGCGTTCGACGTTTCCTTTTGGGTCTAATTTGGTTTTGAAGACCCATTTACAACCGACAGTTGTGGATCCTTCAGGAAGTTCAACCAATTCCCAAACGTCATTATGCTGCATGGAATTTAGCTCCTCAATCATAGCCTCATTCCATTGAGTGGCCTGATCACTATTAATGGCTTCTCGATAAGAGGTGGGATCAACAAGCTTTCCAATGTCCTCAACTTCAGTCAGATAAGTTATGAAATCATCAAAATTAGTGGCCCTGCGTTCCCTTGATGATCTCCTGAGTTGATTTTGGGGTTGAGCAACGTGAGGCTCGGCAACATGAGGTGCTTCTTGGTTTTGAGGTTCTTCATGGTTTTGATTAGGAGGATTTGGATCAGTGACATCAGGAGCAGCATCGTGTACAAGAGGAATTATCGGAGGAATCGACGAGTGGTTCCCCCCTGCTTCTTGTACTTCATGCAAATCGAAGTTAGGATTTGTTGTGCTCTCACTGATCTCTGAGTTCTCGAGAAACGTCGCATGCTGCGTGTCAACGATGGTAGTAGTATGGGAAGGACAGTAAAACCGATAACCTTTTGAGTTATCAGGATAACCGATAAAGGAACATGAAATCGTTTTAGGATCCAGTTTCTTTAAGTTAGGGTTATAGACTTTTGCTTCGGCAGGGCAGCCCCATACTTTCATATATTTTAGACTCGGTTTCTTACCTGTCCAGATCTCATGAGGAGTTTTAGGGACAGATTTTGATGGAACCCTATTGAGTATATGAACGGCTGTTTTTAAGGCCTCAGTCCAAAGAAAGGTAGGTAGGTTAGTGTTGGCAAGCATACTTCTCACCATGTCCATTAAGGTTCGGTTTCTCCTTTCAGCAACACCATTTTGTTGAGGAGAACCAGGCATGGTGTATTGGTTAATAATGCCATGTTCCTTACAAAAATTATGGAAAGGACCAGGAGCTTGACCAATGTCAGTATGTCTACCATAATACTCACCTCCTCTATCTGATCTCACAACTTTTATTTTACGATTAAGTTGGTTTTCAACCAAAGTTTTAAAATCAGCAAAAGTTTGTAAGGATTCAGATTTTTCTTTGATCAAATACAGGTGCATGTAACGAGAATAATCGTCAATGAATGTAATAAATGATGTATGTCCCGTGATGGATGCGGGATAGGGGCCACTTATGTCAGTATGAATTATTTCCAACAAGTTGGAACTTCTTGTGGCTCCTTTCTTATTCCCTTTAGCCATCTTCCCTTTGAGGCACTGTATACATGTTTCAAAATCACTAAAATCAAGAGAGGGTAAGATTCCATCCTTTACGAGTCGTTTCATGCGATTTCGTGAGATGTGGCCAAGACGTTTATGCCACAACATGGAGGAATTCTCTCGTTTAGGTGATTTTGTCTTTGTTTTAGTTATATCATCAACATTAAGAGATAACAAAGAATGTGAGAAATTATGATCTAGTTCTAACTTATACAGCAATCCATCCAAAAACCACGACCAAGCAATTCATTATTACGAGTTATGGCAATCTTGCCGAAACCATGAATCGTTACATAACCTTCAAGGTCTAGTCTAGAAATAGATACAAGGTTCCGAGTAATTCTCAGTACAAATAAGGTATCTATTAGTCTAATGCCTTTTCCGGTGCTCATATGTAAAACATAAGTTCCAATGGCTTCGACATTTAAGAGATCACCACTTCCAACTCTAAGCTTTCTTTGGCCCTTTGGTAGCTTCTGGATTGTAAGGAACCCCTGTAATGAGTTGGTTACATGAACCATAGAACCAGAGTCACCCCACCATGTATTAACAGGTACATCAGTAGTAAAGGAATCAAATATTACATAAAGTACGTTACCTTTCTTAGCTAGCCACTCCTTGAACTTAGGGCAATCTTTCTGACGGTGTCCTTTGTCACGACAGAAGTTGCATTTAAGTTTGCCAGTCGAGGAATTAGAGCCAGAGGCAACTGCACCATGATTAGTCTTTTGGACTTTGTTCGCAGTTTGTTTACCGTTGTTTCCCTTCCTCTTCTTGGAGTTAGCGGTGGTGGTCAGGTGAACAGCTTCAGGTTGAGCCAGCTTAAGACGCTCCTCCTCATTAACACAGTGCCCAATAAGTTCACTCATTGACCATTTATCCTTCAAAGCATTGTAGTTAACCTTGAAGGTGTCAAAACGAGCAGGCAGGGAGGTCATGATGAAGTGCACCAGAAAGTTATCGGAGACTTCCATCTCTAGAGTCTTAAGCTTATTGGCCATGTCCGTCATCTTCATAATATGCTCACGGACACCGCTAGTTCCTTCATACTTCAATGTAAGCATCTGCAACATCAAGCCACTTGCATGCGCTTTAGACGATCCCTTGAAGTGGTCCTCAACAGATTTGAGGTAATCCTTGACTTTTTCAGAGTCAGGGATGGCTCCTCTAATAGTCAGATCAATGGAATTCTTGACTAACATTAGCGACAGGCGATTCGACTTCTCCCACTTTTCAAAGTTCGCCTTCTGATCAGCAGTGGATTCAGCAGTAAGGGCAGCGGGTTCATCATGACGAATAGCGCAGTCAAGGTCATACATTCCCAAAGTCAGATCTAAGTGACTTTTCCATGAAGCATAGTTCGTACCATTGAGCGTCATAAGGCCAAGGTTAGGTACTACTGTGGAAATAAGAAGGATGTACATTTAGGGCATAAGCGATAGAAGATTATTATAGTAATGCCTAAAATAAGTAGGCCCAATAGTAATAGTGACATTATCAGCCGTGTTATGCAGACAAGGTAATCTCTCCTAAAGTAATGCCTAGAATAAGTAGGCTCAATAGTAATAGAGAGATGATAAGTTATATAAGGCAGCCTAAGTAATCTCTTCTAAAGTAATGCCTAGAATAAGTAGGCCCAATAGTAATAGAGAGATGATAAGTTATCTAAGGCAGCCTAAGTAATGTCTCTAGAGTAATGGAACTAAAGTAATGACTAAAATAAGTAGGCCTATTAGTACTGTTCCTTAGAGTAATAAGACTATGACCATTATAGTAATGAAGCTAGTGATAAGTAAGCCTATTGTAAATACCAAAACAATAAGCTAAAGTAAGGCTCTACTTAGATGTTACATCACCTTTGGGCAGAAGTAACTAAGATCTAAGCAAACATGAGCATTAGGTCATGCAACACAACGCTTATCTTTTGACCTTTGGGCACAAAATTAAGAATCGTGTATTTTAGGCATGAAAAGAATCCCTTTGCTACACAAAACATATTAAATCACCTTTGGGCAGAATTAATATACTAAGTGTTAATTATGCAAAAGAGAAAAGAGCGCAACATGAGAATCACATTTGACCTTTGGGCGCAAATGTTGAGACCATGTATATTTAGTGCGAAGCCCCGGGGTACGGGGGTCTGGGGGCAGCGCCCCTGGAAAGCGGGGTCCAAGGGGCAGCAGCCCCTGGCGGGGTCCAAGGGGCAGAGCCCCTGGCTGGGGTCAAACGCCTCAGAAAAAAAATTATTTTCTGAAAATTAGGGTTAATTTTGCCATTGAATTTAAGGGTAAAATTATAAGCACGAATTATATCTTCGCATGTTAAACATTAAGTTCGTAAGTTATAGTATCTTCGTAAGTTAAAATTTAAGTTCGTACGAAGATACTTTACGAAAATAACTGAACGAAGATAGCTGTACGAAAATAGTTGTACGAAGATAGGTTTAAGTTCGTGAAACAGTAAGTGCGAAGATGAGCAGAAGTTTCGTACACAAATAAGCCTTACGAACTTAGTAATTCCTTACGAACTTAGAGTTCAAACGAATTTAGAGTTCAAACGAATTTAGAGTTCAAACGAACTTTAAGTTCGTAAGAAGCATACGAACTTAAGCTTCTGCATTTTTTTAGTTCGCGATTTAGGGTACAAAAACGGATCAAATCAATGGGGAATCGATTTAACCACGCTCTGATACCAATTGTTGGATTTAAACATGATTCGATCCATTTAATAACGTACCGGTTGATCCTGAGGAACCTGTGAGGGCATTAAACATTGATGCCATTGATTCGGGTTCCCAAAATAAGATGATTGAATTAGGATGGAATGATGAATTCGGTTTTGATGAATTCAACAGAGGAAGGAGAACGAAATTAGATATGAGGGAGGCTGTGATTATGTGTGTTGATACACCTAAAATTAGGTTAATTACTCTCTATTTATATAAGGAGCGTATTTTCACATTTAGTCCCTCTGGTGTTTAATTCGTGCCTCATTAGTCCTCTTAAGTCCAATCACCTAATGGGAAACCCTATAATACGTCTTTAAGAGTAAATACGTCCATCGAATATTTACTAGACATAGGGATTTCAGTTATCGTCAATTATCATATCAGGAAGGATAGATGATCAGTGACGGTCACACTAACGTGGTTCCAACAAAATTAAATGATGTATACACTTTGATTCACATAAAATGAAGAATTCTTTTTTTCTATCAGTTATCAAAAGTCTTTGTTTCAATGGTATCTAACGTGTTTTATCAACTAGATAGTTATGCGCTCGGATCTTACCTTGTGCAAAGTGTCAATCTTTTTCAGCTCAGCCAACATAAATACGATCCGAATAAAAAAAATAGGCAGTTGTATTACATACAAATACAAGCAAATGCGGATCTCAGAGTTCATATTGGAGGTCAGGGACAATATCAAAGGTGGGCAAGAAAAGCCAATGCCCCTCTCAAAATTTAAATTTTTGTTAAAGGATTTTTTACTTTTTTTATGGTTTTTAAAAAAATTCTTACTTCCAGTTTTTTTCTCGGTAACATTCTCATTGGAGGGGACAAGAGGACATTAAAAAAATAGGCTTAGTAGGACTTAAGGGGAAAGGGAGTGGTAGAGGGTTGGCATGCGGGTTGGCCTAGCCCTCCCAGGCACACCGCCGCCATCATAGAGGGTTGAGAGAGGGTTGGGGTTGGGAGGGCTTTCAAGCCGTGGAGGGTTGAGAGAAAAAGATCCGTTGGGAGTTTGTGAGTGAGGGGCGGGAACCACTTTGACTAGCCTTTAATCTTGTTTTAAAAAAAAAAATTGGGAGGGTTGAAAAAGTGATGAATGCCATGAAAAATGGTTGGGAGGGTTGAAAAGAAAAAATGAGTTGGAGAGATGTAATTGGTGGATTTGAGAGAGTTGGAATTTTGAGCCACATGACTCCCTTCCCCCATCTAAAGTGGATAAATAAAGATATGGTGGGTGACTTTTTATGCATTTATCTTTAAAAATCATTTTATTTACTTTTACGACTTAGAAAGGTCTTGGTACTTAGTTTTTAGTAAAATTTTAGTAAGTGGTTCAATAGAATAATAGTGTGCTTGGGTGATACATAATAAAATAGATATTTTGTTAATGACAACCCATAAGACTGTCAGTATAAACTTATTGGATGCATTAAAATTTGTAAAGCGAAAATTTAAGAGGTAGTTATTGATGTATAAAATACTAATTTTTGCATATAATAATTTAGTAATGACAACTATCATTAGTATTTTCCATAAACTAATAATTTGGCCAGTTTGACAAAGATTGTTCGGGTTAGTCATCCATTACACAGCTGACCGGTTTTGAAAATTGTCAAATGAGTCGTGCTGTTCGGTATACAGTTTGGCAAGGTGGCCTACAAATTAGTTTAGTGCAAACAAACAAGACAACCGGATCAGTGTCCAACTATGAACACATGGGTGCTAACTTGAACACCACGCAGCATGACTTGACAAAGCACCAATTGCTGAAAAATTGCTGACAGACGAACCTGATATGCCCTGTCTAACTCCATGGTCCCATAATTAGCAATAATAAAAAGAGTTACATGACCGGGCCGTTTTGCCACCTTTAATAATGACATCAAAATCTATTAACAATGCGTGAACTATTGATAACCTTTATCAGAATCCTTACTCTTCAAATGGTCCAAAAATTCCTGCATAAAAGAATATATGATCATACAGGTTTCACCTCAAAATAGCATTATCAATACAATAGAATAAAAACCTGCATCTTATAAGAATACCTATTTCTTAAGAAATTCTGCTTCGCGGAATGACAAGCGATTGTAAACATTGCATTCACAAGCTACCCAAGGATAAAGTCTAGGAAACGACCACTGGAATATTGGGTAGGTTGCATACATCAGAGCCAAAGATTCCGTCACCGTTTACCCGTTTACTCAAACATTACGAGCAAAAGTCTACATTGCAATGAATCATGAGAAACATTTAGTATATTGATTG
The DNA here is from genome assembly GCA_034093135.1 of Erigeron breviscapus. Taxonomy (NCBI): domain Eukaryota; kingdom Viridiplantae; phylum Streptophyta; class Magnoliopsida; order Asterales; family Asteraceae; genus Erigeron; species Erigeron breviscapus. The sequence goes on along the minus strand of CM067174.1, from coordinate 72,438,452 downwards.
ATCCTGACTATTCATGTTTATTGTTGTCAGAATCTACAGAGATATCTTACGAAATAGATTGAGCCTCTGTGGATAAGCTAGGCAGATATAGTTTTATGTCCAAAAAGAGAAGCGGGATGCAACCATACCATTTAGCTTCCAATGCATTTTGTCTATGTCATTTATGATGATTAAGAACATTTTGGCCTTTAAAAGCACTGAATCCAGTTTCCATCTTTACTCGTAGGCCTGTATGTGGTCATATAAACCACAAGAATATGTCAGCTTGCAATGTCTTTATGACAGAAACCATAACCACACAAAACATATTTGACGTGGCAAAATAGGCGGGTTGGGTAACTGATTAAAATAAATTCAAGTTAAACCGGCCATACTTAATAAGTCTGATAAGGGATGGGTCAGACCCACACTTTTGGGGCATTAAGGCATTTTCTACTTTTATTTACAAAAATTAGTGTATTGATTATGACTACAACCACAATATTATAACATTAATCAAAATATCGATTTAGTGAGATTATATGCCTTTTTAAACACATTGTGTATTTGACTCATTCTCCTTTTAGAATAATAATTATGATTTGATCCATTTTGAGATAAACCATAAATCATATCGACCCATTCAGAAGAAATTAGTAGAAACTGTCACCTTTAATAGATATCTGCTTTACCTTCAAATAGAGATCAAAGTTGGAACAACCTCAGTCAATGCCAGCCCACTTTCTGAAAGCTTTCACATGTTCAAGCCTTTTGCTTTGAGCCTCAGTTCTAGCATTCGATGATTTCAATTTTATATAAAGATTCTTGTGCAGTTTCAGAAACTCACTTCTATAAAACCCCTTATCAGGATACATTCCGTGCTTCTTCATGCAACCAATGACCTCCATCACCCTCTCAAAATAACCCCCTTTCAGAAAATTAAGAATTAAAACCTCATACAAATCTCTATTAATGGATAAATTCCCATCATCAGAACTCCGTATATCACCCCATAATATAGTGATTTCACGATACATTTCTAAAGAAGAATACCCCATCACCATGTATATGTAAGTTGCCACACTAGGATACACTTTCATTCTTTGCATACTTTTATATGCCTTTAAAGCATCATCAATCATCCCAGCCTTCATGAAGAAGTAAATTGACGAGTTAAATTCATAAACTGAAGAATTTGCATCCCCTTCTTTCATTTCTTGGACCAAACATGTAATCAAATCTGATCTATCACTAGAAACAACATCTTTTGGGATACTTGTCGTGTCAAATGTTATTATACCAGCGTTCTTGATTTGTTTCAGCAATGCCTCTGCTTCTCTGTGCTTATTACCTTTGTAATAAGCCGTTAACAATGATATATATGACTCAGTGTTCAGTAACTTACCCTCCCGTCCAAAATCATCCAGGATATCATGGGCGGTTTCCAGCCACCCCACATGAATACAAGCATTAATAATATCAAAACTTACATTATTCATCTGGATTTGGCATAAAAGCTTTACAAGCTCAGTAATCCTACCTTGTCGTTTGTATCCTACAATGAGCTTTGCTAGGGTTTTGTTGGTAAACACTAGCTTTCTGTTCTTATGCATTACAAGACCCTCGTTTCTTTCTAGCTTCACTAAGGAATTTCCATGTAACAAGTAAGGTAAAACCTGTAATTTTAAACCTTTTCTAAGATTCCGAGATCCAAGCGAGACGAGGGAAGGCATATGTGGGCCCTTCCGAGTTTCACTGAAACTAATCATATCGAATATGAGATTGGAGGCAGAATCAATATCATTAAACTTGAAATGTAAGCTCATAAGGCAGTCATAAAACTGGAAATAATGATGACCTAAATAACCTGCTACTGGATCAACACAATCTCTAAATTTCTTCAAATCATCTCTCTGACAGTTAATTGCATGGATCCGAGCAATGGTGTTGATAGTATATGCATCACCAACTACCCCTATTTGTGCCATCAACTCTATGAGTTGCTGAGCCTTGAAAGATAAGGTATGATTTGAGCAAGCATCCAGTACGAGGTTAAAAACTGTAGTATCAGGTTTTATAGTAGATTGATTAGAACCCGAATGCTGAAAATGATCACAAATCTGAATTAATATATTCGATGCAAGATATGCGCCAATCTCTTTCTTGACCAAATGAAGCATGAGCGGCCCCAATAAGTTAGTTGGTGGTGTATTATCTTTCTCGATCATTATCCTAAGAATCATGGATGCAGGAACGGACATCTGGGCTCTAGCTAAAGAGAGTGAGAGGCTGTACAGCACGTCAAAGTGGAGTGAGTTTGTCTTCTTCTTGGGAAGAGATAGGATAATATCGTATGCTCTCTTAAGTGATTTGGGTTCACGCGTGTAAGACAATTCGGTTATGAACATACTTAATAAGTGGTCATCTGGGAAACCATAAAGTTTCCTGAAACCTGTATAAACTTCCCATGCTTCATCAACTTGATGATTCTTTAAATAACTTTCAAGATTTTTCACCAAGATGTCATGAGAAGATCCTTCCCAACACAGGCGTCTTGGTGCCACAATATTGGACAGATATCTGAGACGAAAATTCAAAGGCTTTTGAGAGATAACACCCGCAAGAAAAACCCTGCTGTAATCGTAGACAGCAATTTCTTTCGCACAAAAAGGTACCATGTCAGGCTGTATATAAACCCGAGCCAGATAAACCAGACTTGAGCTACTGCAAATGAAGCGGACATCAAAAATTGACGTTCTCATCAATGACCATGCCATTTACATATATTATTTCGACTGCCAGGACAGCAAAATTGGCTCAAGTAGGATATCCCTGATTACCCGAAAAGAAAGAATATAAATCCATATCCAGAGGCACTAAGTGAAAGTTATAAATGCTGAAGACATTAACAGCTATCCTTAAACATCTATTGTAATTTGTAAGTACCAAACTTGTAAACGATGACGTGACAACTCATATGGTTTCCACGTCCTTAAAAAAAAATACTTGTTACGTAATGAAGAGGTAACTTGGACACACACAATAACAATGAATTAAAAGTTTGAAACTCACTCCAGAGGTGGATACATACAATAGTAAAACACGACAAATTTGATGCATTATCATGCAATTGTTGCCAATATCAAAGCCGGGGCCCAGGAATGATTATTAGTATTTCACTTATGATAAGAGCATCTAAAAAGGCTTAAAACACATTTTATTTCATATAAAGTTACAAATTACTAACAAGAAGACAGAAATACAGTGAAAAATTATAACAGGCATTTCATCAAACATCTGGTGTGCTTCCTGTAACTTTTTTTTTTTTTTACCATCAGATGAGGAATTTTATCAATACAAAGTCATAAATATACATAAGTACAAAATTAAGTGAAAACAGGGAGTGAGGAGGAACCTGAGATTGCCAGGAGTCAATTATTTTGCTTTGAGGTTTTTTGTAAGAATACTTTTGTAATTATTGTGGTTTAATGTTTTTTTCTTTCTTTTAACAGCAATTGGGGTTTAATGTTAAGGGTAATATTGGGATTTTGTAAGTATCATTGAAAAATGGCTTTGTTATGTAAATATGTTTATTTATTTTTTTAATTCATCCTTAAATAATTAATCATTTAATAAATTATTTTAAAGATCTATTACTTATTTATTATTTATAGGGCTTAATTAGAAAAATATTATGTATCAATTTTAAAGTTTTTAAAATATTATAAATTTTTGCTTGAAATATAAACAGTTGCATTTTTATTTGAGAAGATATGATATCTTCTTATGAATATTAAAAAAAAAAAATAGAAGAAAAGAAAGTGGGCTATGATTATTGGAATTTAGTTTGGGGTTTAGGTCATTGAACAATGAAATCACAACTCTTATATGATTCTATCATTTGTGGTTGTTTAATTTTATGGATATTTTGGCTATTAACTTTATAAGTTATAGTTTTAGTAGGCGATGAACAACAAAAGTATGATCAAATTTCATACACCATATACATTCATTGGTAAAAATAAATAAATAGATTTGTAACTTTTTCAAAATTTGTGTAATAAAAGCAAAAGATATGTGTAATAGTTACTGGTTAGAAAAATCAATCATATAGGGAAAAAAACCCGTTTATCATTGATATATGAAAATGTCAGGTGAAAAGACACCAGCTTAGGGATAGCAAAAAAAACCGAAAAACCGAAACCGAACCGGTACCGGTACCGAAAATCGGTACCGATGGGGATTTGGTATCGGTATCGGTTCTTGATTTGGGAAGATTTCGGTTTCGGTACTATTCAGTTCGGTACCGGTTTGGTACGGGGAAACCGAAAATGAATACCGATTTCTTTAGGCTTCATTAGAATTTCGGGCCCCTGCGTTGCGGGGCCTCAATTATCTTATTGAAACGATTACGTTATGTTACCATAGCTGCGTTGAACCATCAACCACTTAATAAAAAAACATTATGTCATAAATATGTTTATTTAAAAGTATGCAAGAAACCCCAATATATTAGTTGAGAATTCAAGCAAGATGTGAGGTATCAAAATGCGTGTAATGGTATGGTGTGTGACCACAAAAAGGTTGGATGAACCAATAGAAAATAAGTGTGAAAAAACTTACGAAGTAAGTCGTATTGAAAAACCAGAACGGAATGTAATGTGACAAAATCCGAATAATGGTACGGAGTTGTGACGTGGACGAATAGTAACTCGCCATGCAGGCGAGTTACTATTCACATGCTATTGCTTTAATAATAAAGTATATAATATAATGAGTAAGAAACCACTAAAGTAAAGACGTCTCCTTTGTACCGACTCTGTATGGTATTTATATACTAGATACTACATAGATGCAATAATACTATCATTAGTACAATCACCTTTGTTACTGTTACGGAAGTATTCACATATTATACTACAGCAGTTTCTTTTCTAAACTAACATATCCACATTAGATGAATGTGGTCGTCTACTCTAGCTCATCTGTATGTTCGAGAACTGATATGTCTATTTTTTTTACCTTAATAAAGGTTATACATGTGTTTTTTTCCATGTCCATTTGTTTATGATGTGGTTTGAGTATAAGATACGATCACAAAAGTTTTTTTACTTGATTAAAGTTAAAAATGGACTTGAAGTATTAATGTTCGGTATTCAATCGGTATTTCCCGAAAAACCGATACCGGTACCGACTAAAATTTTCGGTACGGTTTTCGGTTCTTGTGTTTGCCCAAATTCGGTATCGGTACTAACCGGTTCGGTACGGTTCCAGTACCGATCTCATCCCTACACCAGCTTCCTGTTAGTCCATTTGGTAAACATGATAATACTTGTTATCAAAGGTCATGTGTTCGAGGTTGGTATTCAAACGTAAAGCAACAACACTTGGTATTTTATCATTTTTAAACTTTTTCAAACCGGACTAAATATAGAACACTCACTTTCCTGGTAACATCACAAACTAATTGCACCACATTTTGGGATCAACTTGTTAAACCATCATAACCTAAATCATTGTTGCACGTAGTCCACTTTTTGAATCCGCTCGATGCGCAACTAACCTCACTCGACCTCTCATGCTGTAAAGTACCATAATAGCCGGAGTGGCTCATGTATACCTCGCATGGTTAAGAGCGGACGCGGGTGAATTGAAGACAGAGCTGCGTCTTCATAAGCACCTGAAGTCCACAATTCCTCGTCACCCAAAAGAGCTGAACGAGAGAGGAACATGAGAAGCAAGAACACTATATAAATTTGTTTGGATGAATCATGGATGTCGTACAATGCTCAGCATTATGAAAGTGCAAATCTTAACCTGATGAAACTTTAACTTGTTTAAGGAAGTCAAGTTCAACTAAACAGCCAACAACATACAGCTAAAAGAAATAAGACCTAATGACACATCTGATCTAGTCCATAAGATGTACAAAACTTATATACTGTATGTATTTGCTGGGCATTAGCCTGTAAAGTTGAACCTCAACAAAAGAATCAAATGAATTTAGTTTTATAAACGAGAATGGCATTGATGATTCAACGATCATTGTTACAGTATTGTTTTAGCCAGGATCACTGTTTAGCAGATCCAAGTGGTAGCTTAGCACCTTGTCTAGTACGGATCTAACATTAAATTTACAAGAATCCCACAGAAAAGCATCACACTGTTCTCTAAAATCAATGCTGCAGCATGAAATCATCTTCTTCAGTCAATATTACCTGATTTTCCTTAATCAATTTTTTATAGCTTCCCCATGTACACTATAATTTCTGGTAAAAGTTCTTATACACAGTCAGTTTATGTATCTGAGCCACCGTTTCACTTTTTGACTCCACTTTATATTGTGTGGGAGCTCACCCTGATTTGGCAAAGCCCCAGTCACTGAATGGAATACATACCTGAAAGAAAGACAAAATTGATATTAAGCAGAGCACTGCGAGAAATTTCATATGCAAACATAAAAGGACCATCCATGATAATAGAATGTTTCCAACCATCTAAAAGGTTACTATACGTGTAATTATCCATGGAAACCATATCATTATGTGCATCTTTATGGCCTACTAAAGCTCTAATTCTAAACCATGGGACAAAGTTTCTCAAATTGATAAGCAAAGTACTAGTTGGCAAGAAAGAAATGAAAGATAAATTTAGTAATATCTAATTATACACACAGAATCTTTAGCATGAGACGATCAAACATGTGTTACCAACAATTGCATAATTCACCTGTAGCTAACTCTTCTCCAACCAAAAATTATCTTGTTGCTATTTGGCTTCCCTAAATAAATTTAACTCACCAATATTATTTGCAATTTGATTACACATGGCTAAAGTGGTTTAGATAGATTATTATTATGTGACGGCCAAAAGGATGGTTGCACTTGCATATAGAGGTTCCAATTTTGATCCATTAATTAACAAATGGGGTCCATTCAGTAAATGTTATATACTTGATGGGCCAAGCAGCAAAAAATAGCTTAACCGAGAAAGGGGTGAAAAACGCCACATTGTTTTTTATTGCACAAAACCTCTTGGATAATTGTTTTACAATTCTTAAAGTATTATTGTTAACATTCAGAACTAAATCTGATCATCATGTGTTTACAGGTAGCCCATCTCGAAACCTTACCCGACCTCACTTTTTCACCTCTAGTTGCACATAAGATGGTTTATAATGGGATTCGAGAATGATTTGCAATATCTCTAAACTATAAGGTACACTATGCAGAAATCATTAATAAGAAACTAAGATGTCAGGAGCAAAAAGATTACAAGTTTACTAAGATACATAAAACAGCTATTATGCTTACCTCACAGAAATAGAACTCCTTAGAACGTTCGAGCACATCTACACATTATAGCTTGGGATTGTTTTCTGCACAAAAAATATTATGATTCTGTAATATCCCACTCAATGATTGATCCTATAAATACTGCAAAACTCTAGCTAGTTTTATTTTTGATTCAAGCTTCCTTGATTCCGAGTATAAACCCGACGATCGAAGACCTTTGATAACAACCCTTTGGGTAGGCCTAAACACCTTCATTCCTTGGTTTAAACAGGCTAACAGAACCTTCGAAGCAGTCAAAAATCTCCGTTCCTTGCAAAGGTTATGCACCATAGACGTGTAGGTTATACAATCTCTAGGGTCCATCTTCGTAAAAAGCTTCAAAGCATCATCAATGTAACCAGCTTTACACAACCGATCAACCATACAATTATAAGCAACTAAATTAGAATCAAACCCCAATGTATCCATATATTTTAGATGACACAACGCACCATCAAAATTACCTGCTCTGCACAGACCATCAATAAGTGCAGTATGCGTGTATTCATCACATTGAAACCCGGCTTGTTCAATCTCATACAACAAGTCATAAACTTCCTCCAACCTACCTTCTATGCAATACATATTAACCAAGATATTGTACGACACAATATCAAGCTCAATCCCTTTTTCAACCATTAACTCAAAACATCTATATGCTTCTTCCAATCTACCCCTTTTAACAAAGGCACTGCTGACTGTACAATAAGAAAACGCATCATATGTATATCCTTTATTTTTCATTTCATGAAAGATATCTATTCCTTCTTCGAATTTCCCCGATCGGAAACAATATTTCATCACAGTAGTATAAGTACTGGCATTGGGTGCGAGATTTGATTTCCCAAGCTCCTTAAGCACCATTCTTGCAGCCTGTAACCGACCCGCTTTACAAAGCCCGTCAATTAATATGTTGTAAGTTATTAACTGAGGAATAAACCCATGTCGTTTTATATGTCGGAATAGGGATAAGGCATTATCAGAATACCCATTCTTGCAGAGACCGTTAAACATTGTATTAAATGTAGTAGAACAAGGAGAGACTTTGTTCATGATAATATTATGTAAGACCTTGTTGGCCTCCTCGGGTTTTCCTAATCTAAAAAAGCAATGCATTATAGTATTATAACTCCAAACATCGGGAGATATTCCTAGTTTAATCATTTCCTCGAACAGATCAAAGCATCTCGAAAGTAAAGAATGGTTGGAAGCACCAGCTATTAAAGAATTATAAGTAACTACATCTGGATGTATATCTGCCTCTTTCATTCTACTTAAAATTGAATAGCCTGCATCGAGATCAACAAAACGACAATATCCAGCAACCAACGTGTTGTACGTAACAACATTCGGTAGGGTTCCTAACCTAATAGCATCAATAATAACAGCTTCTGCTTTCTCCAGTTGTTGGACTTTACAAAATGAAGCCACACATATATTCATCAGCCTCGTTGACAAATTACAAACCATTCTCCAAAAATACTCTGAGGCTAACCAAATTGAGGCTTCAACCAGAAAACCCTTATATGTAGATCACATATGTATATATATAAACCTAAATTGAACTTCAGCCAGTGACCTACAAAGTATTTAAAATATGCAAATTAGATACAAGCTTTTGTTAGCTACACGAGGTTTTATTATGTCAATTTTGTCTTATTAGGCCCAAAGTGAAATCATTTGGTCAAATCTTGATCAATGAAAGCAAAATAAAACAGTAATCCATTCCATATTTAAAAGATCTTCCTGTTTCCTAAGCCCATTTTATCACTATTTATTCTCATTTCAATCGATGGAATAATATGATAATGAAGGAATTTATAATCTGGAGACATATAAACTCTTACTAGATCGCGTACATATTAGCTTATCAACTCTGCAGTATTCAACAGTGGAGCCTTATAGTCTGGACTATGTGTTGAATCCTGATAAGGTTAACCAAATATATATCAATACTGCAAGTGAAACATAAAAGGCATAACACTTACATTCACACAAGCTAATAAGAGCAAAAGAAAGTAATGGACAAAAAGTAGAAGCTCCTATTTTGTATTAAAATAAGAGTGTATGTGCAGTTAGAGACTAACTATAAGCACAATAGACAACACACAATCCTGAAGTGTTCGGTTATATAATCCATATATCCAATAAGCAGGTATAGTTCATTAAAACTATTCTTTTCTGTTATTTAAATTTGTATATGTACCTACTGGAATTTAAACACCGTCCCAGGCACATACCATTCCAAGAAAGTACTAATATCACACTAGTTTTATACAGACTTAAGAAGAAAGAACATTAATGAGTATGGAATCATAGATTAGAAAGATGATTGATTAACCAGTATTTGACCCATTAAAAATCATATAATCACCCTGCCGGGACTTCTTACCGTAACCAATGCCACACTTTGTGTGTACAACCAATAATCTTTTACACTTGCTACTTATTCATGACTTGGTAAAGAGACCAAAATAATCAAAAAACTATGAAGAGACCAAAGGAATCATAAAAGTGAGCCTAAAGCAACTTGCTAAAACCCATTTCCGCAACGATCATATATATATATATATATACAACACAACTAACCCAATAAAAGTTACTCGTATAAAACACGGAGCAAGGGAAGTTTATAAAGGGAAGCATTTTTGATCCCATCCGACTGTTTGCAAATTAACGAACAAAAAGGTATACGTCTTTTTTAATTTTAAAAATTTCTAGCATTAATTCTTGACAGCATTTCTACACTTTAGTATTACAAATTAATACAACAACAACAACAACAACAACAACAAGGTACCCAATCCCGACATAAGTCGGGCTATGGGGGAGGTATGATGTAGACAGACCTTACCCCTACTCAAAGGTAGGGAGGCTGCTTCCGGTTCCACCGCAGTGGAAGGGACCTCCGGCCCGGGTGAAAAAAAATAAGGTTAGATCCACCGGAGTGGAAGCTTAACCGGATAGGGATAATCTCGATCTCAAACTCTCAATCTCAATCTCAACTTTAAAACTGATGGCTTTCCATCAAAGTTTGTGTGTGTATGCATATATAATATACCGACTAACAAAAGTTTCATAATTTCAAAATTACAAGTGGTCATGTCTCAGAGACATTTCATCAAACAAGTTGTGTGCTTTATTACATATCTTCAAAACCAATATCAAATATAAACAGATAAAGCCCACCAAAATCAACAACTTCACATATACATAAAAATATCGGAAATGAGAGTGAGCGAGAGAGAAAGAGTACCAGATTTGACTTAAAGATTCCCGGGAACAGACTAATAGGCTGGCGGAGATGGACAGAACGAGGTGAAACACTTGATTTTTGTCGTATGGTTTTTGGAGGGTTTAAATTTTGAGGGGCTTTTTGTGAAACTGAGCAACAACTTTAGGGACAGCATAGGAGTTTCGAGTTTAGGTAGAATCAATGTAAAAAAAAAAAAAAGTAATTGGATGGAACCCTGATGCCATGTACCATTTGGTATCCACTAATCCCCCAGCCAGGCTAGTGTTCAGGTGAATCTCAACCACTTAATAATCTCCTGATTATCTCAAGTTTGCCTTTGGCAAGACTCGAATCCCTGAAAAGTGGCGGCTGATGGCTTTCTGACTTGACTCGTATGAGTCGACTCGTGACTCGTACGAGTTTAACAACTCTGATTGTGACAACGAGCTCTTGGTGGGATTGGTTTGGGAAACAAATTCGTACGTTCACGTTTAATTATTGATTTACAAAAATCTACGACTAAGTTTAATTATGAATTTAGAAAAATATAAAACTAAAAATTAAAGTCGTTTCAAAAGCAAAAAAAAAATGTAAATAGTATAGTAGCATATAATATTTCTTGTAATCTTTTTGTTTTAGATCTTTCATTGTGGATCGTCAACTTCAAAGAATTAAAGTGAAAGAAAAGGAAAAATAATATAAATCTACCATATATTTATACTAAATCTAATACACGTATGATGTACGCGGATTGACTATATATAAGTATATTGTGCGATTCGTGACTGTTTGCGATTTACACCCAGGAATGAAATACCTCCTTGCATTTTTAGGCAAAATCGCAAGCACTGCTCGTGAATCGCAAGGACTGCTTGTGATTTTGAGCAGAAATGCAAGGTCTCCTCGAGATGTTGTAATTTTTAGGGTAGTTTTTAAAAACTCAAAAAACTTGGGTATTTTGATATATTTTTGGCTATTTAGGATATTTTCTCAAAAATATAATTTATTGAATATAAGATTAAAAAGCCACGTATCATTTAAATAAAATGCCTAATGTTCAATTTAAAAATGTTTCAATTTTGTTGTAATATGTTGGTAGATGTTTGTATAAGTCTCAACAAGTAGATGCATATGTAAAAATGTGTGGTTTATTATTTCTAACCTGGGAGTATTTTTACCGTAGAGAAAAGGGGAAAAAAAAACAAGAGAAGTAAGCAAGCAAAAAGTGCGAGAGAAATTAGGTTAAATATACTTGTTCTGTTGCTCATCTTCAGCTCAACAAGAAGAAAAAAAGAGGGACGATGAGGATGATTCGTTCATGAAACATTTCAAAGGTAAATCCATCAAAAACCCAATGATTAAAGGCCTTTGCAAGTTCGGTGATAACGATACTGCCATTTATTTGCTTAGGATGATGGATGAAAAAGGCTCTAAACCTACTGTTGTTTCGTATAGCGCCATCATTGATAGTCTTTGCAAGGACCAAATGATTGATGATGCCTTCAAGCTTTTTAAAGAGATGGTCTTTCAAAAACACATTGCACCTCTGGCCTCTGTAAATTAAGTCAGTGGGATGATTATAAGATCTCTCCAAGTGTTCACACCTTTAACATATTAGTTGATTCGTTATGCAAAGAAGGTAAGACGGAAGATGCAGCGAGTGTTATCAACATCATGGTTGAGAAAGGTAAGGAGCCGAACATAATGACATACAGTTCACTCATAGATGGTTACTGTTTGCGAGGTGAGATGACCAATGCAATGACAGTTTTTGATACAATGGTGTCAAAAAGTATCCTCCCTGATGTTGTTACTTATAATAGTTTATTGAATGGGTTTTGCAAGAAGTCGATGATAGATGAGGCCTTGCATATGTTTAAGGAACTAACTAGAAAAGGTATAAAACCCGATACAGTCACTTACAGTACCCTGATACAGGGATTGTTTAAGGCTAAACGATGTGAACATGCTCGCAAACTCGTTGATGAGATGCGAGCACAAGGCCAGATCCCAGATGAATGCACTTTTAGCAACAACCATCAGGTAGAAGATGCACTTTCTTTGTTCAAGTTGATGGGTAATAGCAAGCTAAATTCGGATGTTGCTATGTACAATATCCTTATTGATGGTGCAAGCAAATGCGGGATGCATGAGATTGCAAGAACTCTTTTCCAAGACTTGGCAGTGAAAGGTTTGAAACCTACTGTTTGGACATACAATGCTTTGATACGTGCTGTTTGTCGGGAAGGTCTTCCAAGTGATGCAAAGCAGTTGTTTCTTCAAATGGAAAAGAGCGGTTGCCCACCAGATAATGTTACTTACCGCCTTCTTCTCCAAGGTTATCTAAAGAACAAGCACTATGTTGATGTAGAGATTCTTTTACAGGAAATGGATGGAAGAGGTTACTCACTTGATGTTTCAACATTATCGTTGCTTATTGATGAGATTGCTGCTGGCTACTTACGAAACACTTTGCTTAAGTTGATACGTAAACTAGTGCCAAAAGAATTGGCTAGAGGCCTTGGTTTTTCTGACTAGCCCAGTAATTTGGGAAATAAAAAAGGGATTGAGGGGCTTGAGATTGAAGAGTGTACCAACAAACCATATACCTTTTGGGTATTTTTGCTACATGTGGTAGGTCATTGGACTATTTCTGTAACGAATTTATGACTCTAGCACGTTGTATTTGTCGTAGTTTGGTGCCAGTTTGTTAATTCTCCATGGATATGAGTTATTCCCTCTTGATTTTCTATTTGTTCCTTGATGTTTTATATCTTCTCAAGTTTATGAGCCGAAAAAAGTTGGATATGTATGATTTCATTGTCATACCTTGGTTTTGCTTTTGTTTGTCCCTTTCTGCACACAGAATCAACCATATTTCCCCTGTTTTTCTACTTTATGAATAGATGAAGAGTTCTATAGATAAACTATATCGAATTCTGTAGATATACTTTACAAATCTTCCAACTACACATCATCTATACTATATACTATTATCTAAACTCTATACAATCACCGATCATTCATACTAAATATAAGAATTACACTAGTGCTTGCAACAACCAATACCTGCAATCACCAATCATTGTTTAATAATGATAACTGCTATAACTAAAAGCATGAATCCAATTGTGTTTAGCTATTTTACTCGTATATATTTAATAAACACTTGAGTACTCATATTAGTCCACACATTGCTACATATAATTCTTACAAAACTGGATATTTATGCATCTGTTACATGTTCTACAAATGACCTGCTCATCACAAAAATTCCAAAAATAATAAAATCCTAGAAAAATTGCTTAGAGAACAAATTGCTATGATGGATGACATATAACAGCTGTACAATGGGACTCGGAATCTATAATCCACAAACCTAAACTTTTAAGTCTATTTCGAACTAAATCATAACCTGTGTCAGATGACCAAAGTGCAACACTTGTGTCATTCTTTAATGAGGTTCCGAGATCGTTACCTACATCAATTTTAGCACTAAATTCAGCCTCATTGAACCGCTTTAACTTACCACCTTTTATCTCCAATAGCTTGCCTGCTAAAACCCCAAAACTGGTCTCATATTTACCCTTGTTGGATTCAGCCACTCGTGCAATTTCATTCACAAAACGATCAGTCCAAAATCCAGATCCAGAACTCCTGGAAAGTAAAAGCCCAAATCTCGGTCCAGCATAAAAGTCAGCAGTGGAGTCAAGTTTGATTGGGCCAAGAAATAAGTCAGCCTTGACCGGAAGCATGTTGTGATCCAACATCCATGTGTCATACTTCATTTCTAATGCTTTCTTAATCACACAGGCCTTCACTATAATTTCCTTATCAAACTAAATCGATGTATATTCCTTAATGCTGTCAAAAAAACTATCAACATTGATCACGGGATGCCCACGTCTCGAAAGATCGAGCAAGAAATCAGAGTCGAGACTCATGAATACATAGTTCCTAATATTGAGCCTCTCAAAGTGACACAACAAGTTACGGGTGAATGTCTCTGATGTTTGATCAATGTCACAAATACTAAAGCACTTGCCTGTTGAGCAGATTTCAGAACAGGATGAAGTTCATGGACACTCTTCACAACTCGATCAGGAACTACTTCTCTGAAACAGAAATCATACCATTTCAGATTTCTTAAAGGCTCCAATTTTAGAAAATTGCACTCACTAAAATTCTCTTGAATCAGATTCGAGTCTGGTCCTGCTGTTTTCCCATAGTTAACACCTGCATCTCTATGAGAGGTGCTAAGCGATGTTTCGTGTAAGAAATTTGTGTATATGTTAAAATAGCCCCGAGCGTGAATAAATTTAATAAACCAAGGAGTCCATATCTTGTCTCCCATCTTTTTATACCACCCCGTTGTCACCTACATTTCAAGTTATTAAAATGAAACTTAATGAGATGATCCAATATTAGGTTCCATTTTTAAATTTTAATTTCAAAATATAGATTATGTTACCATGCCATCGAGAATCGGTTTGATGCCTTTGGTTTTATGTGTGTCATACCATAAACGAAACTCCTTCCAGGGTCTCGGAAATAGAAGCTGACCCCAAGTACCAACAAGCTGATACAAGAACACTTGTGTTTCTTCGTTTAAGTGTATTTTGTTCCCATGCTTACCTGACATCATAGGCTGATCATACTTATAAGGTACAATGACCACAAGAATCACAAAGTCGTACAAAAAGAGATATTAACAATGATTATAATTAAAAAGTACATCCATTTTATGTCCCTACTTTCCTCTTAAAAAAACCAAATCAAATCTTGTGAACAAAAATCATGTACTGCAAACCTGTTTATCAATGTCTCCACGGTTTATCACAAGAGTATGCTTTCATTAGAACTGGGTTTTGACTATTTGACTTATATTAAAACTATGATTTCAAATCGGTAAACTCAGTTTCTATTTTCAGTTTTAATTTTTTATAAAGAAGAAACAGTCTTGGCAAGCACAAATTCAATTTGTAGTCAAAAAAAGGTCGCATCTACAAATACATAACAAACCAAAAACCACAAATACTGCCAATTAAGACCAAGGATATCCATATTTTCCAGCACAAATATTACCATATATATATATAATTTTCATAGCCACCTTTATATCTAATTGCTAGAAAAATCAATCTTAACCCTCTATGCATCCAATAAGTAAAGTATCGTTGACTTTGTCAGTCAAACCTATTTCAAAACTCATAATTGTTATCGATTATGTTATATATACACCAACTGGTCAATCTTTAGGCTAGCTATATAATTAATTCCAGAAAATCACTCTAAGCACAACTAACACTCTCTGCATCCCATAAGCAAAGGGACATTGACTTTGGCAGTCAAACCTATTTCAAAACTCACAAGTGTACGCTTCTGTTATATATACACCAACTACTCAGTCTCCAAGCTACCTATATTATCTACTTCCAAGGAAATATCTATATATATACACCAACTACTCATTCTTCGGGTTACCTATATATCTATCTCTATGCACAACTAACATTCTCTGCATACCATAAGTAAAGTAGCATTGACTTTGGCAGTCAAATGTATTTCAGAACTCATAAATGTCATCAATTCTGTTATGATTATAAATTTATGATAGCAACAGTGTTATAGTGTTCGATTTAGTAGCTGAATGTAGAAAGCTTAAGAAATGTTGTCAATCAGGAATTGAAAGTCAGTCCACTTATTAGTAAAAACTAAACCAGACCAAACCAAACACATATCTCTAACACAAGTGAGCTCATTGACCTTTCTCTACATATATTCTAGGTATATATTGGGTAATTTTTAGAACTTAAGATGCCAAGGTGGAAAGTAGGAAACCCCAAATCTATCCACTCAAATTGAACACTCTATGACAGGATACTTCTCAACATCGGTACAGATTCCGGCATTTCGCCATTGTGAAAAGCGTATACACTCAACAGGGTTTCAGGTATTGGGTTATTAGGCCTTTTCCTAATTCTATGTATCCAAAATAGTTACATATTTGTATTTGTCTTAGTTGATTCTATGAATCCATAATGTTTATTGATTGGTTGACTTTTTATGCTGGTAAGAGTGTGCTATGTATGATTATGGTGTTGGAACCACGTTAGTGTGACCGTTACTGATCATCTATCATTCCTGATATGATAATTGACGATAACTGAAATCCCTATGTCTAGTAAATATATAATGGGCGTATTTACTCTTAAAGACATAATATAGGGTTTCCATTAGATGATTGGAACTATGAGGACTAATGTTACACACATTAAACACCAGAGGGGTTGAATGTGTAAATACTCTCATTATAAATAGAGAGTTATTAACCCTAACTTAAGGTTAATGGAGAATCACATAAACACACCCTAATCCCTCATTAATTTCGTGTGTGTATTCCTCTCTACAATTCGTGCATAACATCAGCCGAATTCATATCCCATTATTACTCAATCATCTTGTTTTGGGAACCGAAATCAATAGCAATCATGCTTTATGCTCTTACAGGTTCCACAGGACGATCTGGGATGTTTCATCACTCGAATCGAATCATGTTTATTCCAACATGTGGTATCAGAGCCGTGTTATAAACGATCAATCATGATTAGGTTCGAATTTGATGAATTTCGCGCAATTAAAATCTGCAATTAAAACTAAACCAGACCAAACCAAACACATATCTCTAACACAAGTGAGCTCATTGACCTTTCTCTACATATATTCTAGGTATATATTGGGTAATTTTTAGAACTTAAGATGCCAAGGTGGAAAGTAGGAAACCCCAAATCTATCCACTCAAATTGAACACTCTATGACAGGATACTTCTCAACATCGGTACTGATTCCGGCATTTCGCCATTGTGAAAAGCGTATACACTCTGAAGTACCCAAGATTGTTTGCTGAAGTACAAAATCGAATGGCTTCCAGAATTCAAACTTATCGATCACAATGATTTTAACTCATGTAGTCATATTATGCCAGAGTAGCAGATTCTACAAGACCAATATACATAAAGCATTAGAACAAGATGGTACCTGGCACGAACCTCGGCCGTTGTAAAGAAGCTCCATATATCCATGGACTATAATTTGTTGCATTATAATAATAATTAGCAATCAAACCCTTCAAAAACCTGTAATACAAAGGCGACAATTCAATATCATCTTCCACCACAAACGCAAACTCATCATCCGAAAGAGGCCACCAAGCTTCCAACCATTGCGCCTGCAGTCCAGCGTTCCCAGTCCGATAATGCACCATCTTTTCCCCAAACTTCCACTCAAATCCATCGACAAAAGCAAGAATCTTTTTCGATTCATTCAGTTTCTGATCCAAGTTCTCATCTTTTTCATCCAAAACCTTAAAATGATCAACATATACATGAAGGTTCACCCTTTCATCATCATAATGAGCAGTGGATAACGACCGCAGGCACCGCGAGAGCGACGCGTGGCGATCGTAAGTCAATACTTTGATAGTGAGAGTGAAACTTGTGGGGTTTTGAAAGTTGGGATCTTTTTGGAATTTCTCGAAAGTTGGCGTTATGGGTGTTGATGATGATGAGATGGAAATGAAGGAAGATTTATACACAGAAAATATAAACAGAGCTGATATAGATACAATTAGTAACAGAGTGTAAAACCCTAATCCTCTTTTGTTTGCCATTTTATATATCATAATTATTCATTAATTGAGCAAAACTAAACCCCTAATTTCACTATTTATTGAGCAGATTCAATAATATAAAATCATTGGAAAAAATAATCAAGAGAGTGGGAAATTAATAAATTAATAACCTTCAATGTTAAGTCTTGAATCCTGAGTAGGAATGGCAAGTATTGGCAACTGGGTTTCTTGTGATTTGAAATTTTGAAGTTGAAATCTTGAATCTTGATTGTATTTTACTGATCAAAAAGTGACTATGTTCAGACTGAAGTGAGTTAACTTTGTTCATGTTTTTTCCCTCCGTCTTTTAGAACTTACAGTTCAGTCCCTATACTTGATAAGTTTTTAAATGTATCCTTATGGAGACTGTATCCAAATTGACAATCCAATCACAACTGAAATGAAGTCCACTCAAAATCTTGAGCCCTTTGATAAAAACTGGACAACTCTAATTCCTGATGAAAATTCTTTGAAAACCACCCACCCAACAATTCGAGTTTTCACCTTCTTAAACTAAAGACCCATTCGTCTTCGTAGTCATCATGATTCAAACAATTACACTCTAAATACAAGGTTACACAAGTTTGTTTGTTAAAGCAATTACCACTGTCTTCCCAAAATAGTTGTGTCTATGTTGTAAAACAATTGATATGTAACAATTCCTTTTTTTGACCTTTAGAATGAAACAAATTGTCTATGGCTTAATAGCCTAGTGGTATTTTGGTGGTGGGATAAGTTCTAGAGACTATAAGGTCATAGGTTTGAATCTCACATAGGGGTTTTTTCATATTTAATGAGTTTCCTCCTTGAATTAGTGTGTTGGTATTATTGTCTGGTGAGGATATGATCGGGTGATACCCTGGTGGCACGATGATACTACAGTGGTCTTTCAGTGATCCAAATTTACCGTTCAAAAAAAGAATGAAGCAGATTAACAGAAGACTATGTTCCATATTTACAATGGAAACAAATCAACAATATAATAATAATAACATCACTAATTACTGTGATTATATAAGGACCATTGATTATAATTTCTAAATTTGTATCATGCCAAGAATAATAAACCAATACCATCATCATTCATAACAAGCACTTGTTGCCTAAAAAGTCAAATCAATATCCAAAATAAAAAAAAAACACCCTAATCAGTATGGTTCGGTAATAAAAACATTAAGATCATAATAGTAAAATGATCTCAACCAAAACATCAACACTACATACGAATAGCCCCCACATGGCCACATCAACCTGTTCACGACAATCCATTGCACCTTTCTCAGTATTTACAATGTTGTTAAAAAAAACATAGTATTTGAAGGGAAATGATTACAGGAAAAATACCCTCATCCATTTTTATCTTTTTTGTATATATGAGGATTCTTTCAAGCAGGAAAACAACTTAGAACCATTAAGTTGTAATCTTTATATGTAAAATTGGTCAGTTTATTATTTTATTTTATTTTATTTATTCAGTGAGGAATGATTAATCTTCTTTATTTATAAGATGGTGACATGTGAAAATTCAAAAGGTTAAATTAGGGGAAAAAATAAGTGAAATCTATTTGTCATATTTATATGATTTTAGAGAGATTTTAGGCTAAGAGGATTAATATCATTTAGCTTATTCAAAATGTCAGATAGGTAAAGTTGTTTTTAACTTGGGAGGATTTCATTTTTATTTTTATTTTATAAAGTGTGTATTTTTGTAATGAAAAAAATATTAGAGAGAGAAGTAAGTAATTTTCTACTAACAAGTTTACCGTAGAGAAAAGGAAAACAAAAGAGTAAATTACACTTTTCGTCCCTAAAGTTGGTACGTTTTTCACTTTTGATCCCTAAACTTTAAAAATTACAATTTTGACCTTAAAGTTGGCCAATTTTTTCAATAATCGTCCTTTGGCCATACGGCGTTAAAAAATGGCCGTTAACGTGCGCACGTGCGAGACACGTGAGGGCACTAATGTAATTTCACCTTACACCGAGGGACGAAAAGTGAAAAAATTGCTACTTGAGGGACGAAAAGTGAAAAAATAGCTACTTGAGGGACGAAAAATGAAAATCATGTAAAAAATATATCAACGTGTTTCTGTCTTTGTTCCTTCCTCCCTTCCTTCATGTTTCTTCTTCTTCAAACATACTATCCCAAAATCAAACAACCTAAAATCACAACAACAGCAATCACCTTATGATAATAATCCAATTAACATATTAACGTTTTTCAATCATGTCTCCACATTTCCCTGTTTTCAACTATCCTTTCCCCACACACATGCTCATTGTAACACCCGTCATTTAAAAATATGGGTTTTCAAAACTTTCACCTAACGGTGTCAAATTGCGGAAGAAAAGACTTTAAAAGTCAAAACCGATAAAACTGTTCGGTTTCTACGTTTAGTTGGTGTTACATGCAATACCATCAAATAGTTTAAAATGAAAACCCAACGGTTGTCCAACACAAAACAACCGTTCAACAAAACTACATAATTTCGACATCAAGTACGAAATGTAAATAAATGTCTAAAGAGATAATCGTCTATGGGTAGCTAAATTCTCCTGCATGCATCTACCCAACTCCCACTCTTCCTGCATCAACTAGTCCTTCAAGATAAACCTGAGGGAACAACCACATTTAAGAAACAAGTGTTAGCTAACGAATTAGTTAAGTAAGATAACACTATGTTATTAATACGTTTGTTCAATTAAAACAATCTTCATTATTAGACAAGTTTATTTAGGCACAACACACATCACACGTTCACACATAACTGCATGTCAACTTCATATCAATTAGGGTGAACCCCCCTAAATGTGCCTATCCTTCATTTTATTCACTCATTATCACCCGTATCTTCGTTAACTTCATATAAGTGTAACATAAGTCACACCCGACTCGATGCTTCACCAAAAGGCGAGTCATACTTCGTTGTTAAGGAATGGCAAGCCAATCCAAGAGTAATCCGTATGTGGAGGTTGGTCAAACCCCTCGTATTACTCGCCCTGCATTATAATAGCCATGTTGAAAGGAGCCACCCAAGCAAAAACTACGTCAACACACTCGTCCGGCTAAGACCAGTACGGGTTAAGCTTAACACTTTCCCTGCATCATATTTACGAGCTCGGTTTCACACATATGGTTTAGGTAACACACATTCCTAAACCGTCACACACATATAGTCTAGGTAACACACATTCCTAAACCGTCACACACATATAGTCTAGGTAACACACATTCCTAAACCGTCACACACATATAGTCTAGGTAACACACATTCCTAGACATTCACACACTTTATCTTCATTACGTTTGGATCCTTAAACGTGCAAGTGACATGGCAACCTAATAAGTCTAGTGAGCTAGGTGTACAAGCCATGTAAGCATGCCTATATCACACATCAACTTCATTTCTGCGTTTCATGCATAATGAGATACTTCGTAACACTACATAAACTGCATAACAATACACTACATTAAGCAATACTTCATTTCACTACGTTAGGGACTGCATTTCAGGTCTCATGGTCAACTACATAACCCATAATACCTCCCGTGTAACCCCATATGCCCACATGCAATATAAAGATACCAAATGGAAGTATTTATGATTTGAAACCAGCTTTTCGTTGAATCCCCCAGCGTGTCAAAGTAGTGTATCTTACCTCGGCGTAGTCCACAACAATCAACAACTAGTCACTGTGTAAAGCAACTATGCTCGTCTACCTATAATTAGTAAACGATTATTAGACAAGCTACATACTCACGTCATTAAGGCCAATAACTAGACCCACACACTTTAAAGACTCACTTATGATTCAGGTCTAATCTACAAGTCAAACGTCGTTACGGTTCAAAAGTATAACTTTTCTGAAAATAGTTGAGTTGCGCCGCAACATAGAGTTGCGCCGCAACTCACGCTTCGTTGCGCCGCAATGCTTCTCATTGCGCCGCAACTTATCTTTCTGGAAACCAGTTGCGCCGCAACTGTCCCCGATTCTGCACTAGTTTGATCGATTAAACCCCAAACCAGGTCCAAACAATTCTAAATCAAATACATGACTTTCATACATCAAAATCCTTCATTTTCAAGCCATTACAAAGCATTTCAATCATTACTTACACCATGTATTACTTTAATCCAACAAAACCACCATTAATCTTCGTTAAACGATTCCCCCATAATCCAATAATTAATCCTAATGACTCATAATATCAAAAGGACCTGAAAACAATGAAATTATACCTGCTCTACCAGTAGATATCAATTAGTATGCAACACTCTTGACAATACACACTCGAATCACACGTAAGGAAGCTTTTCGGTTTGCAATTTGATGGAGGAACTATGTGGGGCGGTTAGGGCTTGTTTAGGAGGAAGGAAATCTGCAACTAATGACCTAATGACCCTCCCTAAACTCCTTAACCCGTTTTTGACTTTGCTCCTATGTCAAAACTAGTCCCTAAGCTTCCTAATCCTTCATTACTAGTCAAAAGCTACCATATGGACCATATATAACATGATTACTTCTTTAAATACCACTACATAGGCATTTAGCTACATTTTACACACATATATACTTCATTATAAGTTTAGGCTTTCAAGCCTCACACATAACACACAATAACTACATATAAGCATTAAATCTAAAATAGACTTAACGACACCCTATGTTGACTTAACGACATTAGTCAACCGTTAAATAAAAGTTTAGGATGTTACACTCATGCTCAGCTTTTAGTACAAATAAATAATTTCAACAAAATCACCAAATGAGGTGTCATTCATCTCATAGTACAAATGGGCACAACAACCTGCACTTCTTAAACTAATGAATCCTAATCAAAGAATAATTTTGCTATATCACTGCCTTCTTCTAAAAAAAAAATAAAAAAATAAGAGTTGTTGATCGGTTACTTCGGCAATGGCAAGATTGGTCAAGTCGGCAAATGGCTTATTTTTGCAGAAAAAGCGATGAACAGTTATGGTGTCTGGAAAATGATGAATTTCAGAAGAACAACCCGTCGGAAACTGCAAAACCCCGTCGGAAAAGAATAGAATGTCACCGAAAAACTTTAAATCACGATTATTCTCTCGATCCTCCGAATTACGACTCGAAACCGGTTGCAACCAACTCTACATTCAATCGCGAACAATCCCTGGCCAAAAAAATTCAGATTCAAAGCTCGCCGGAAAACATGTCAGGTCGCCGAAAAAATTAAATCTCCAATAACTTTGTTGTTTCTTCGAATTACCACTTGAAATCACCACCAATCTTCTCAAAACTTGATCCTGCACAAACCCTGGGCAACAATTGATTCGATCTATACTCTCCGGAAAATTCAATTTCTCACCGGAAAATTCAACCGCCGTCCAAACTCACCCAATCCGAAATATGAAACTATCAAAATGATCAGAATAAAGATCGGTGGCTGCTTTTGTTGTTGACTTTTTTGATTTCCATGATCTTCGCGTTTCACTAACAAATATATATATATATATATATACACACAGAGATATAGATATAAATTTATTTTTCGTTTTTCGCATGATTTTCATTTTTCGTCCCTCAAGTAGCTATTTTTTCACTTTTCGTCCCTCAAGTAGCTATTTTTTCACTTTTCGTCCCTCAAGTAGCTATTTTTTCACTTTTCGTCCCTCAAGTAGCTATTTTTTCACTTTTCGTCCCTCGGTGTAAGGTGAAATTACATTAGTGCCCTCACGTGTCTCGCACGTGCGCACGTTAACGGCCATTTTTTAACGCCGTATGGCCAACTTTAAGGTCAAAATTGTAATTTTTAAAGTTTAGGGATCAAAAGTGAAAAACGTGACAACTTTAGGGACGAAAAGTGTAATTTACTCAAAACAAAAACAAGAGAAGTAAGCAAGCAATGACTAGTTAAATATACTTGTTCTGTTGCTCATCTTCAGCTCAAGAAGAAGAAGAAAAGAGGGACGATGAGGATGATGGGTAATACAGCTTCTTACATGAAACATTTTAAAGGTAAATCCATCAAAAACCCTTCCTTTCTCAACATTTCATCTTCCCTTTTACCCCCCCGTGTCAATTATTCTTACGATCAGGACCCTCCTAAATCTATATATCAAAAGGTCACCAATTTGGAAGATGCCCTCCACCTGTTCGATCAAATGTCACACACAACCCCTCTTCCTTCTGTTGTGAAATTCAGTCAGCTGTTGAATTCCGTTACTAAAATGAAATACTTTTCACATTCCATTCATCTCTTTAACCATATGTGTGCAATTGGCGTTCCTGTTGATGAGTACACTGTGAATAGTGCCATCAAGTGTTGTTGTCAGCTGCGTCGAACCAACGACGCTTTTGCACTCTTAGAACTTTGCTTTAGACGATCTATTTTACCTGATGTGTTTGTATTTAGTGCACTCTTAGATGGACTCGTCTTAGAAGACAGTATCCATGAGGCGAAAGATTCTTCAAGAAAATCATCAAACTCAAACTCTGTGAACCTAATGTTGTAATGTATAACACAATGATTAAAGGCCTTTGCAAGTTGGGTGATAATGTTACCGCCCTTTCTTTGTTTAGGCTCATGGATGAAAAAGGCTGTAAACCTACTGTTGTTTCATATAATACTATCATTGATAGCCTTTGCAAGGATCAAATGATTGATGATGTCTTCAAGCTGTTCAAAGAGATAGTCTTTCAAAAACACATTGCACCTACTGTCATCACATACAGCTCTTTGATTTCCGGCCTATGTAAATTAAGTCAGTGGGATGAGGTGTATAAGATGCTAAAAGAAATGGATGATTATAGGATCCCTCCAAATGTTCATACCTACTCTATAATAGTTGATTCATTATGCAAAGAAGGTAAGACGGAAGATGCAGAGAATGTAATCAACATCATGGTTGAGAAAGGTAAGGTGCCCGCAGAGCCGGCCCAAATCATATATGGGGTCAAGCAACAGCTTTGGGCCCCCATAAACACAAGGGCCCCAACTTTTATAAAATTTGGACTTTTATATTTAAAAAAGAAACAAAA
Organism: Erigeron breviscapus; assembly: GCA_034093135.1. Lineage (NCBI taxonomy): Eukaryota > Viridiplantae > Streptophyta > Magnoliopsida > Asterales > Asteraceae > Erigeron > Erigeron breviscapus. The sequence goes on along the minus strand of CM067174.1, from coordinate 72,413,212 downwards.
AACAAGCGGCTGTGTATTAAAAAATAGGGTATGAGTCTATGAAAATTGAAAAGCCTCCACAGTCCAGCAGTCATGCTCACGTCCTTGAAAATTGAAAAGTCACCTGCCACCGATTAATTGTCCAAGATGATGACCAGTGGCTACAATATATCTTCTTTTGCTTGCAGAAACCAAGGTATGTAATTTATTAATTGGACTTGTTGGGGCTGATTGAACGTTCATCAATGTTTTATGTTCTATGTGTGACTCACTGGTCTCTCCCAACATTCTATTCATAGATCCTGGTAACTATTGCCTTTGTGACCATGGAGCCTTCTTTATCAATGTTGAACTTGCATTGGTCTCCTATATTATTGTCCAGCCTTTAAGACATAGCATAGCATTCTATCATGCAGGAACATCATAAAATGAAATAGAAAAGTAAGCTGTACATTTGAAATTTCTGTTTTCGTTTATGCTTTTCTTTTAGGTACAAGTTTGGTGACCAGCAGGAAGCTAGCAGACGAGCAGACTAGTGACGAGCAGCACAAGACATAAGGTTGTAGCCGTTGTGGTCCTTCACCGTAGCAAGTACACTTTTTTCTTTCTTTGTCGGAAGATGCAGCGAGTGTTATCAACATCATGGTTGAGAAAGGTAAGGAGCCGAACATAATGACATACAGTTCACTCATAGATGGTTACTGTTTGCGAGGTGAGATGACCAATGCAATGACAGTTTTTGATACAATGGTGTCAAAAAGTATCCTCCCTGATGTTGTTACTTATAATAGTTTATTGAATGGGTTTTGCAAGAAGTCGATGATAGATGAGGCCTTGCATATGTTTCATGAAATAACTAGAAAAGGCCTGAAACCCGATATAGTCACTTACAACACCATGATACAAGGATTGTTTATGGCTAAACAATGTGGAGCTGCACGCAAACTCTTTGATGAGATGCGAGCACAAAGCCAAATCCCAAATGCATGCACTTACAGAATAGTTTTAGACGGTCTCTGCAACAACCATCAGGTAGAAGATGCACTTTCTTTGTTCAAGTTGATGGATAATAGCAAGCTAAATTCGGATGTTGAAGTGTACAATATCCTTATTGATGGTGCAAGCAAATGCGGGATGCATGAGATTGCAAGAAATCTTTTCCAAGACTTGGCAGTGAAAGGTTTGCAACCTACTGTTTGGACATATAATGCTATGATAGGTGCTGTTTGCCGAGAAGGTCTTCCAAATGATGCAAAGCAGTTGTTTCTTCAAATGGAAGAGAGCGGTTGCCCGCCAGATAATGTTACTTACCGCCTTCTTCTCCAAGGTTATCTAAAGAACAAGCACTATGTTGATGTAGAGATGCGTTTACAGGAAATGGATGGAAGAGGCTACTCACTTGATGTTTCAACATTGTCGTTGCTTATTGATCAGATCGCTGCTGGCTCATTACGAAACACTTTGCTTAAGTTGATACGTAAACTAGTGCCAAAAGAATTGGCTGGAGGCCCCTGGTTTTTCTCCCTAGCCTAGTAGTTTGGATATGAAAAAATCTTGAGATTGAAGATTGTACCAACAAAACATAGAAAGTTGGAAATCAGTACACCAAATACCTTTGGGGATTTGTGCTACATGTGTAAGGTCATTGGACTATTTCTGTATAACGAGTTTATGACTCTAGTATGTTTGTATTTGTTGTAGCTCAATGTCATTTTATTAATTCCATGGACACGAGTTGTTCTCTCTTGTTCCTTGATGTTTTATACCTTCTCAACTTTATGAGCCGGAAATAGTTGGATATGAATGATTTCATTGTCATAACTTGATCATGGTTCTGCTTTTGTTTGTCTCTAGACTATGCCACACAGAATCACCATATTTCCCCTGTTTTTCTACTTTATGAATAGATGAAGAGTTTTATAGATAAACTATATTGAATTATTGAGTTCTGTAAATAACCACTTCTACATAATTCAACTTCGATACTTGGTATCTCATAGTATATATTCAGCCAGTAAACTCGTATATATTCAATAAACACTTGACTACTCATATTACTTCACACATTGCTACTACATATAGTTCTTACAAAACTGGATAAATATGCATCTATTACGTGTTTTACAAATGATGTGCTCATCACAAAAATTCCAAAAATAAAAAAAATCCTAGAAAAATTGCTTAGAGAACAAATTGCTATGATGGATGACATATAACAGCTGTACAATGGGACTCGGAATCTATAATCCACAAACCTAAACTTTTAAGTCTATTTCGAACTAAATCTTGACCTATGTCGGACGACCAAAGTGCAACACTCGTGTCATTCTTTAATGAGGTTCCGAGATCGTTACCTACATCAATCTTAGCACTAAACTAAGCCTCATTGGACCACTTTAACTTGCCACCTTTTATCTCCATTAGCTTGCCTGCTAAAACCCCAAAACTGGTCTCATATTTACCCTTGTTGGATTCAGCCACTCGTGCAACTTCATTCACAAAACGATCAGTCCAAAATCCAGATCCAGAACTCCTGGCAACCAAAAGCCCAAATCTCTTCCCAACATAAAAGTCAGCAGTGGAGTCGAGTTTGATTGAGCCAAGAAATAAGTCGGCCTTGACCAGAAGCATGTTGTGATCCAACATCCATGTGTCATACTTCATTTCTAATGCTTTCTTAATCACACAGCCCTTCACGATAATCTCTTTATCAACTTTAATCGATTTATATTCCTTAATGCTGTCAAAAAATCTATCAACATTGATCAAAAACACAAGTTATTAAAATGAAACATAATGAGATGACAGAATATTGGGTTCCATTTTTAAAATTTAAGTCAAAATTTAAACTATGTTACCATGCCATCAAGAATCGGTTTGATGCTAAAAAAATCAATCTCTAAGCACAACTAAGTCTAACACTCTATGCATCCCATAAGTAAAGTATCGTTGACTTTGTCAGTCAAACCTATTTCAAAACTCATAATTCTTATCGATTATGTTATATATACACCAACTGGTCAATCTTTAGGCTAGTTATATAGTTAATTCCAATAAAAATCAATCTCTAAGCACAACTAACACTCTCTGCATCCCATAAGCAAAGGGACATTGACTTTGGCAGTCAAACCTATTTCAAAACTCACAAGTGTACGCTAACACTCTCTGCATGCCATAAGTAAAATAGCATTGACTTTCGCAGTCAAATTAGTTCAGAACTGTAAATTGTTATCGATTCTGTCGTGATTATAATAGCATCAGTGTTATAGTGTACGATTTAGAAGCTGAATGTAATAAGCGCAAGAAATTTTATCAAAATGAATTTGAAAATCAGTCCACTTGTACTTGAAAACCGAACCAAAAACATATCTCTAACACAAGTGAGCTCATTGACCTCTCTCTACATATATTCTAAGAGTATATTAGGAAACTTTTAGCACTTAAGGTGCCAAGGTTGAAAGTAGGAAACCCCAAATCTATCCACTCAAATCGAACGCTCTATGACAGTATACTTCTCTCAACAGCAGTAATGATTCCGGCATTCCGCCATTGTGAAAAGTGTATACACTCTAAAGTACCCAAGAATGTTTGCTGAAGTACAAAACCGGATGGCTTCCAGAATGCTGACTTATTCTATGAATCCACAATAGTTACATATATGTATTTGTCTTAGTTGAATCCACAATGTTTATTGATTGGTTGACTTCATATGCTGGTAAGAGTGTGCTATGTATGATTATTGTAGATGCTATATGTTGATCACAACTCTTATTTTGTAAAAGAAGATTTGTGTGTTTTTTTCACTTATCAAGGCATGACTGCATGACTACTATGTTATCGGTGAAAACAATAAGCAGAATTTGTTTCAGGTTAATTTGAAGGTAGAAGTCAAGATTCGATATTTCCTCTCTCAAAAATAACATTGTTGAGTAAAATAAGAAAATGTATTTAATGTTTGTTGATTAAACCAGTATATTAAAGTTATTTGTGCATTACTTAATAGAAAAAGTTTGATATGTTGAGATGAAACAATAGTTTAACTCAAAAATGGACCAATTGATGGTTTATTATCTTTTCATACTCTTTTCTTCTCATAATTTTATACTTTAAGCACTACTAGTTAATATGTAGCCAGTTGAAATGGGACTAAGGGAAGAATATTAGTGCCGGATTGAGAATTTCCCAAAGTTCAAAATGAACATGATACGTCATGTTAGATTTGTTGTAAGAGTAAAATTAATTGGATCATTCATTGTGATCGCCAACTTCAACGATATTAAGGGGAAAGAAAAGGAAAAAAAATTATATAAATTGCCCATATATTTATACTCACTCTTAATACATGTACGATGCACAGATTAACCATATATAAGTTTATTGTGCGAGTCGTAAGGACTGCATGCGATTCGCACCCAGAATTGCAAAACCTCCTTGCGATGTTGGCAGCTTAAAAAAATTCAATGAAACTTGGGTATTTTGTTATATTCAAGATAACTTTGATTATCTAGGTTATTTTCTCCAACATAAATTTTGTTGAACATAAAATTAAAAAAAAAACATGTATTATTTAAATAAAAAGACATTTGTCTATTAAAAATGTTTCAATTGGCACCGCTCCAACTTTTGCATAGGATGAGGATCGAACCCATGACCTCTGTCTCCAAAGGCAATGATGTTTACCATTGACCCAAACCATGTCGTTTTTGTATAAATCTCAACAAGTAGATTTATATGTAAAAATATCTTGTTTATTATTTTATTGCTTTTTATTTTTTCACAAAATGATAATTTGATAGTTGTTTATTATTTTATTGCTTTTTATTTTATAACAATATGATAATTATATATATAACAATTGTTGAAGGCTTAGGAATAGTAACATGCTGATGTCAGCATGACATCAGCAGTTTTTTTTTTTTTTAACTTTTTACCTTTTTCTTTAATTTTTTCTTTTTTTTGGTACTAATGTTTTTTTTCTTCTTTAATGAGCTCTTTTAAGTGAGAAAAAATTATATTTTTCACCTCCGTCAATAACGAGGTAATCACCGACGAACGAACATATATAATAGTATATTGTACTGTTTCTGCTATATATATAACAATTGTTGAAGGCTTAGGAAGAGTAACATGCTGATGTCAATGTCACCATGACATCAGCAGTTTTTTTTTGTAATAATGTTTTTTTCTTCTTTTAATGAGCTCTTTTAAGTGAGAAAAAATTATATTTTTCACCTCCGTCAATAACGAGGTAATCACCGACGAACGAACATATATAATAGTATATTGTACTGTTTCTGCTATATATATAACAATTGTTGAAGGCTTAGGAAGAGTAACATGCTGATGTCACCATGACATCAGCAACTTTTTTTTTTTATACTAATGTTTTTTTCTTCTTTTAATGAGCTCTTTTAAGTGAGAAAAAATTATATTTTTCACCTCCGTCAATAACGAGGTAATCACCGACGAACGAACATATATAATAGTATATTGTACTGTTTCTGCTATAACAAAATGGTCAGTTTTTAAACCTTTTTCTATATGTCTAAAAGACGCTTTATTTTTTATATTCACTTTTTTTTTAATTGTTTAGTTTAAACGGTTCTAACAGCCATGTAATAACCGACCAACGAAATGTATGTATCACCATCTTATACACAATACACGTTTTACGTATCGTTATTTTCTCCCGGGTAAAGCCCGGGGTTAAAATACTTGTTTGATAATATTTCTACTAACAAGTTTACTGTACAAAAAAAGGGGGGGAAAAGGTAAGCAAGCAAAAAGTGTGAGAGAAATTAGGTTGTAAGCAAAAAAATACGAGTACTTGTTTTGTTGCTCATCTTCAGCGCATGAAGAAGAAGAAGAAAAAAGAGGGACGATGAGGAAATACAGCTTCCTTCATGAAACATTTTAAAGGTAAATCCATCAAAAACCCTTCCTTTTTCGACATTTCATCGTCTTCCCTTTTATCCCCCCGCTCCCCCCAGTCGATTATTATTACGATCAGGACCCTCCTAAATCTATATATAAAAAAGTCACCAATTTGGAAGATGCCCTCCACCTGTTCGATCAAATGTCTCTGACAAGACCTCTACCTTCTGTTATTAAATTTAATCAGTTGTTGAATTCCGTTACCAAAATGAAACATTTTCATCTCTTCAACCATATGTGTGCCATTGGCGTTCCTGTTGATGAGTACACTGTCAGTAGTGCCATCAAGTGTTGTTGTCAGCTGCGTCGAACTACCGACGGTTTTGCACTCTTAGGCCTTTGCTTTAGACGATCTATTGTACCAAATGTGTACACTTTTAATATACTCTTAGATGGACTCGTCTTCGAAGACAGGATCCATGAGGCTGAGATCTTCTTCAAGAAGCTCATCAAACTCAAACTCTGTGAAGCTACTGTTGTTACGTTTAACACAATGATCAAAGGCCTTTGCAAATTTGGTAACAACATTACTGCCATTTCTTTGCTTAGGTTAATGGATCAAAAGGGTCTTAAACCTAATGCTGTTTCATACAGCACAATCATTGATAGTCTTTGCAAGAACGCTCTGATTGATGATGCTTTCAAGCTTTTTAAAGAGATGGCCTTTCAGAAACACATCCAACCAGATGTCATCACATACACCTCTTTGATTTCTGGCCTATGTAAATTAAGTCAGTGGGATGAGGTGTATAAGATACTAAAAGAAATGGATGATTATAGGATCTCTCCGGATGTGCACACCTTTAACATATTAGTTGATTCGTTATGCAAAGAAGGTAAGGCGGAAGATGCAGAGAGTGTCATCAACATCATGGTTAAGAAAGGTAAGGAGCCGGACATAATGACTTACAACTCGCTCATAGATGGTTACTGTTTGCTAGGTGAAATGACCAAAGCAAAGACAGTTGTTGATGCCATGGTGATTAAAGGTATCGTCCCTGATGTTGTTACTTATAATAGTTTATTGAATGGGTATTGTAAGAAGTTGATGAGAGATGAGGCCTTGCAAATGTTTCATGAAATAACTAGAAAAGGCCTAAAACCCAATGTAGTCACTTACAACACCATGATACAAGGATTGTTTATGGCTAAACAATGTGGAGCTGCACGCAAACTCTTTGATGAGATGCGAGCACAAGGCCAAATCCCAGATGAATGCACTTATAGAATAGTTTTAGACGGTCTCTGCAACAACCATCAGGTAGAAGATGCACTTTCTTTTTCAAGTTGATGGGTAATAGCAAGCTAAATTTGGATGTTGTTTGTACACTACCCTTATTGATGGTGCAAGCAAATGCGGGATGCATGAGATTGCAAAAAATCTTTTCCAAGACTTGGCAATGAAAGGTTTGCAACCTACTGTTTGGACATATAATGTGATGATCAGTTGTTTGTGTCGGGAAGGTTTGTTGGGGGATGCAAAGCAGACGTTCCTTCAAATGGAAGAGAGCGGTTGCCCGCCAGATAATGTTACTTACCGCCTTCTTCTCCAAGGTTATGTAAAGAGCAAGCACTATGTTGATGTAGAGATGCTTTTACAGGAAATGGATGCAAGAGGTTACTCACTTGATGTTTCAACATTATCGTTGCTTATTGATGAGATCGCAGCTGGATCGTTACGAAAGACTTTGCTTAAGTTGATACGTAAACTAGTGCCAAAAGAATTGGCTGGAGGCCCCTGGTTTTTCTGCCTAGCCCAGTAGTTTGGAAATGTAAAAGTCTTGAGATTGAAGATTGTACCAACAAAACATAGAAAGTTGGAAATCAGTACACCAAATACCTTTTGGGGATTTGTGCTACATATGTATGGTCATTGGACTATTTCTGTATAACGAAATTATGAGTCTAGCATGTTTGTATCTGTTGTAGTTCAATGCCAGTTTATTAATTCCATGGACACGAGTTGTTCTCTTGTTTTTTTTTTCTTGTTCCTTGATGTTTTATACATTCTCACTTTATGAGCCGGAAATAGTTGGATGTGTATGATTTCATTGTCACAACTTGATCATGGTTTTGCTTTTGTTCGTCCCTAGACTATATAGCACACAGAATCACCATATTTCCCGTCTTTATGGATATTTCTCTTATTGCTATCTGTTATTTTTGTAGAGATTGAATGTTTCCCAACTTAATTGACTTTATCTGCTGTGACGAGTTTTGACATGTAGAATGTGGCTTTAAACAACACTAAGAACTTTCTGTCGAGCTAGAAAGGCATGGCTTTGGAAATGGATTTTGAACAGTGAATACATGTATTTTTTTATATATACCAACAGCTTCCAATGTATATTTCAAAGATTTGCTCAACCATGGTAAAATACGGCTTTGACCTGCTATAACTTTACGCAGCAATAACCACGTCTACATAGTTCAACTTCAATACTTCATATCTCATAGTATATATTTAGCTAGTAAACTCGTACATTGCCACATATAATTCTTACAAAACTGGATAATTATGCATCTGTTACATGTTTTACAAATGACCTGCTCATCACAAAAATTCCAAAAGTAAAAAATCCTAGAAAAATTGCTTAGAGAATAAATTGCTATGATGGATGACATATAACAGCTGTACAATGGGACTCGGAATCTATAATCCACAAACCTAAACTTTTTAGTCTATTTAGAACTAAGTCATGACCTATGTCAGATGACCAAAGTGCAACACTCGTGTCATTCTTTAATGAGGTTCCGAGATCGTTACCTACATCAATTTTAGCACTAAACTCAGCCTCATTGAACCACTTTAACTTACCACCTGTTATTTCCAATAGCTTGCCAGCTAAAACCCCAAAACTGGACTCATATTTACCCTTGTTGGATTCAGCTACTCGTGCAATTTCATTCACAAAACGATCAGTCCAAAATCCAGATCCAGAACTCCTGGCAACTAAAAGCCCAAATCTCTTCCCAACATAAAAGTCAGCAGTGGAGACAAGTTTGATTGAGCCAAGAAATAAGTCCGCCTTGACCGGAAGCATGTTGTGATCCAACATCCATGTGTCATACTTCATTTCTAATGCTTTCTTAATCACATAGGCCTTCACGATAATCTCTTTATCAAATTTAATCGATTTATATTCCTTGATGCTGTCAAAAAATCCATCAACATTGATCACGGGATGCCCACGTCTTGAAAGATCGAGCAAGAAATCAGAGTTGGGACCCATGAATACATAGTTCCGAACATTAAGCCTCTCAAAGTGACACAATAAGTTATGGGTAAATGTCTCTGATGTTTGATCTATGTTCACAAACACTAAAGCATTTGCCCGTTGAGCAGATTTCAGAACAGGATCAAGTTCATGGACACTCTTCACAACTCGATCAGGAACTACTTCTCTGAAACAGAAATCATACCACTTCAGATTTCTTAAAGGCTCCAATTTTAAAAAAAGGCTCTCACTAAAATTCTCTTGAATCAGATTTGAGTCTGGTCCTGCTGTTTTCCCATAGTTAACACCTGCATCTCTATGAGAGGTGCTAAGCGATGTCTCATGTAAGAAATTTGTGTATATGTTAAAATAGCCCCGAGCGTGAATAAATTTAATAAACCAAGGAGTCCATATCTTGTCTCCCATCTTTTTATACCACCCCGTTGTCACCTACACATGAAGTTATTAAAAAAATAATAATGAGATGACAGAATATTGGGTTCCATTTTTAAAATCTAAACTCAAAATATAAATTATGTTACCATGCCATCAAGAATCGGTTTGATGCCTTTGGTTTTATGTGTGTCATACCATAAACGAAACTCCTTCCAGGGTCTCGGAAATAGAAGCTGACCCCAAGTACCAACAAGCTGATACAAGAACACTTGTGTTTCTTCGTTTAAGTGTATTTTGTTCCCATGCTTACCTGACATCATAGGCTGATCAAACTTAAAAGGTACAATGACCACAAGAATTCACAAAGTCGTGCATAAAGAGATATTAACAATGAAGATAATTAAAAAGTACATCCATTTTATGCCCCTACTTTCCTCTTAAAAAACCAAACCAAATCTTGTGAACAAAATTCATACTGCAAACCTCTCTATCGACGTCTCCACGGTTTATTACAAGAGTATGCTTTCATTAGAACTGGGTTTTGACAATTTGACTTATATTGAAACTATGATTTCAAATCGGTAAACTCAGTTTCTATTTTTAGTTTTAATTTTTTATAAAGAAGAAACAGTCTTGTCAAGCACAATTTCAATTTATAGTCAAAAAAGGTCACATCTGCAAATACATAACAAACCAAAGAGCACAGATACTGCCAATTAAGACCAAGGAAATCCATATTTTCCAGCATAATGATTACCATTTATGTATACACCAACTGCTCAATCTTCAGGCTACCTTTATATCTTGCTAGAAAAATCAATCTCTAAGCACAAAATTAAGTATCGTTGACTTTGTCAGTCAAACCTATTTCAAAACTCATAATTGTTATCGATTATGTTATATATACACCAACTGGTCAATCTTTAGGCTAGCTATATAATTAATTCCATGAAAACTTTTTCTCTAAGCACAACTAACACTCTCTGCATCCCATAAGCAAAGGGACATTGACTTTGGCAGTCAAACCTATTTCAAAACTCACAAGTGTACGCTTCTGTTATATATACACCAACTACTCAGTCTCCAAGCTACCTATATTATCTACTTCCAAGGAAATATCTATCTCTAAGCACAACTAACACTCTCAGCATACCATAAGTAAAGTAGCATTGACTTTGGTAGTCAACCTATTTCTGAACTCATAAATGTTATCGATTCTGTTACGATCATAACTTTATAGTAACATATTAGCATCAGTGTTACAGTGTTCGATTTAGTAGCTGAATGTAGAAAGCTTAAGAAATGCTGTCAAACAGAATTTGAAAGCGGTCCATTTATACTTAAGAACTAAAGCAAACCAAGGTTAGATATTGAGCTCATTGACACCTCTCTACATGTATTCTAGGTATATTGGGCAATTTTTAGCACATAAGATGCCAAGATTGAAAGTAGGAAACCCCAAATCTATCCACTCAAATCGAACACTCTATGACAGGATACTTCTCAACATCAGTACAGATTCCGGCATTCCGCCATTGTGAAAAGTGTATACACTCTAAAGTACCCAAGATTGTTTGCTGAAGTACAAAATCGAATGGCTTTCAGAATTCAAACTTATCGATCACAATGATTTTAACTCATGTAGTCATATTATGCCAGAGTAGCAGATTCTACAAGACCAATATACATAAAGCATTAGAACAAGATGGTACCTGGCACGAACCTCGGCCGTTGTAAAGAAGCTCCATATATCCATGGACTATAATTCGTAGCATTATAATAATAATTAGCAATCAAACCCTTCAAAAACCTGTAATACAAAGGCGACAATTCAATATCATCTTCCACCACAAACGCAAACTCATCATCCGAAAGAGGCCACCAAGCTTCCAACCATTGCGCCTGCAGTCCAGCGTTCCCAGTCCGATAATGCACCATCTTTTCCCCAAACTTCCACTCAAACCCATCAACAAAAGCAAGAATCTTTTTCGATTCATTCAGTTTCTGATCCAAGTTCTCATCTTTTTCATCCAAAACCTTAAAATGATCAACATATACATGAAGGTTCACCCTTTCATCATCATAATGAGCAGCGGATAACGACCGCAGGCACCGTGAGAGCGACACAAGGCGATCGTAAGTCAATACTTTGATAGTGAGGGTGAAACTTGTGGGGTTTTTAAAGTTGGGATCTTTTTGGAGTTTCTCGAAAGTTGGAGTTATGGGTGTTGATGAGATGGAAATTAAGGAAGATTTATACACAGAATATATAAACAGAGCTGATATAGATACAATTAGTAACAGAGTGTAAAACCCTAATCCTCTTTTGTTTGCCATTTTATATATCATAATTAATTCATTAATCTGAAACTCAACATTAATTGAGCAAAACTAAACCCCTAATTTCACTATTTATTGAGCAGATTCAATAATATAAAATCATTGGAAAAAATAATCAAGAGAGTGGGAAATTGATAAATTAATAACCTTTAATGTTAAATCTTGAATCTTGAGTAGGAAAAGCAAGTATTGGCAACTGGGTTTCTTGTGATTTGAAATTTTGAAGTTGAAATCTTGAATCTTGAGTGTGTTTTATTGATCAAAAAATGAATATGTTCAGACTGAAGTGAGTTTAACTTTGTTCATGTTTTTTCCCTCCATCTTTAGGAACTTACAGTTCAGTCCCTATACTTAATAAGTTTTTAAATGTATCCTTATGGAGACTGTATTCAAATTGACAATCCAGTCACAACTGAAATGAAGTCCACCCAAAATCTTGAGCCCTTTGATAAAAATGGACAACTCTAATTCCTGATGAAAATTCTTTGCAAACACCCACCCAACAATTCGAGTTTTCACCTTCTTAAACTAAAGACCCGTCCGTCTTCGTAGTCATCATGATTTAAACAATTACACTCTAAACACAAGGTTACACAAGTTTGTTTGTTAAAACAAGTTTGTTTGTTAAAGCAATTATCACTGTCTTCTCAAAATAGTTGTGTCTATGTTGTAAAACAATTGATATGTAACAATTCTTGTTTTGACCTTTAGAATGAAACAGGTTGTCTATGGCTTAATAGCCTAATGGTATGTTGGTGGTGGGATAAGGTCTAGAGACTATAAGGTCATAGGTTTGAATCTCACATAAGAGGTTTTTTCATATTTATGATTGGGTGATACACTTGGTGGCATGATGATACTACAGTGGTCCGTCAGCTATCCAAATTTACCGTTCAAAAAAAGAATGAAGCAGATCAACGGAAGACTATGTTCCATATTTACAATGGAAACAAATCAACAATAATATAATAATAACATCACTAATTACTGTGATTATATAAGGACCATTAACAGTGGCGGAACCAGGATTGAAAGGGACGAGTAGCACAAATGTTTTTATCGTTGGCCATATATCAACTTAAAATAACGATACCGACTAAATTGTTACGATTTTTAGCGATGTTTTAGGATTTTTGGCTATTTTTAGTGGTTTTTTAGAGTTTTTGGCACTTTGTTAGTTTTCATTTATCATTTAATTGTACAGGTACGTTTTATGAGTTTTATTGTTAGGATAATAATCTTTCGAAAGTTTGGAATTAGTTAGGAATTAGTTACATTGACGGGTATCCCATATTTGTTTGACCCGTAGCACCAATAAAGAATATATCGTTTTTAAAAAAAAATTACACTTCACAAATCTGGCGGACCCGTAGCCCGGGCTACCCCTAGGATGTGTGTAGTTCCGCCTATGACTATTAATTATAATTTCTAAATTTGTATCATGCCAAGTATAATAAACCAATACCATCATCATTCATAACAAGCACTTGTTGCCTAAAAAGACAAATCAATATCCAAAATAAAAAAAATAAAAAAGTCAAGCAAGTTTTCGCCTTTATTGAGGCTTACTAATAAAGTGGCAACAAGCACCTTCTTTCTCAAAGTAAACTTTCTCCCTTCTTGCTTTAGTTTTCAATAAGGCTCCACTAAGGCTAGATCCGGACTAATCCTAGCCTATTCTTATGAAGGAAGGTGAGCATGAAACAACGGCTAGATCCTCACAGTAGGCAGCTTAGCTGTGATTATGAAGTCAGGTGAGAAGCGTTATGCAATAGAGAAGTCAGCTAGTGCACTTAGACAGGTAGTTGATTTCATTAGGGAATTGAATTGCAGGAAGGTCAGCAGGTCAGGTAAATCCAGACATTTAAGGTGTAACACAATGCCTTAAGTGTGGGAGGGCATCTTATCATGGAAATAAGGGTATCGTTTCAAAAATTTTGCCTAGACAAGATATGCCTTATTTGCAAGATGGAAGACCTGTTGACATGGTCTTCAACCCATTAGGAGTACCTTCACGAATGAATGTAGGACAAATATTTGAATCTTCACTCGGGTTAGCGGGGGATTTGCTGCCTAATTTGTATGCCTAATAATCAACCTAATTATAGGATGATGACATGTGGAAAAATCAGGGGGCAAGATTAGGAAAGAGAATTAGTGGAATCCACATGTCAAATTCTTAAGGTTTTAGGTTGATTAATCATTTTCCAAAAAAAAACCACCCTAGTCAGTATGGTTCGGCAATAAAAACATTAAGATCATAATAGTAAAATGATCTCAACCAAAACATCAACACTACATACGAATAGCCCCCACATGGCCACATCAGCCTGTTCACGGCAATCCATTGCACCTTTCTCAGTATTTACAATGTTGTTAAAAAAAACATATTATTTGAAGGGAAATGATTACAAGAAAAATACCCTCATCCATTTTTATCTTTTTTGTATATATGAGGATTCTTTCAAGCAGGAAAACAACTTAGAACCATTAAGTTGTAATCTTTATATGTAAAAATGTGCAGTTTATTATTTTATTTTATTTTATTAGTGAGAAATGATTAATCTTCTTTATTCATAAGATGGTGACATGTGAAAATTCAAGAGGTTAGATTAGGAAAAAAAAAGTGGAATTCACTTATCATATTTATATGATTTAAGGGAAATTTTTAGGCTAAGAGGATTAATCATTTAGCTTATTCAAAATATCACAATTTGATAGGTAAAGTTGTTTTTAACCCGGGAGGATTTCATTTTTATTTTTATTTTATAAAGTGTGTATTTTTGTAATGAAAAAAATATTAGAGAGAGAAGTAAGTAATACAGCTTCTTACATGAAACATTTTAAAGGTAAATCCATCAAAAACCCTTCCTTTCTCAACATTTCATCTTCCCTTTTACCCCCCCGCTCTCCCCCTGTCAATTATTCTTACGATCAGGACCCTCCTAAATCTATATATCAAAAGGTCACCAATTTGGAAGATGCCCTCCACCTGTTCGATCAAATGTCACACACAACCCCTCTTCCTTCTGTTGTGAAATTCAGTCAGCTGCTGAATTCCGTTACTAAAATGAAATACTTTTCACATGCCATTCACCTCTTCAACCATATGTGTGCAATTGGTGTTCCTATTAATGTCCACACTGTCAGTAGTGCCATCAAGTGTTGTTGTCAGCTGCGTCGAACCAACGACGCTTTTGCACTCTTAGGCCTTTGCTGTAGACGATCTATTTTACCTGATGTGTTTGTATTTAGTGCACTCTTAGATGGACTCGTCTTAGAAGACAGGATCCATGAGGCGAAAGATTTTTCAAGAAAATCATCAAACTCAAACTCTGTGAACCTGTTACAGCCCTTTCCTTGCTTAGGCTGATGGATGAAAAAGGGTGTAAACCTGATGTTGTTTCATATAATACTATCATTGATAGCCTTTGCAAGGATCAAATGATTGATGATGCCTTCAATCTATTCAAAGAGATGGTCTTTCAAAAACACATTGCACCTCTTTGATTTCCGGCCTATGTAAATTAAGTCAGTGGGATGAGGTGTATAAGATGCTAAAAGAAATGGATGATTATAGGATCCCTCCAAATGTTCATACCTACTCTATAATAGTTGATGCATTATGCAAAGAAGGTAAGACGGAAGACGCTGAGAGTGTTATCAACATCATGATTGAGAAAGGTAAGAAACGGAACATAATGACTTACAGTTCACTCATTGATGGTTACTGTTTGCGAGGTGAGATGACCAAAGCAAAGACAGTTTTTGATGCCATGGTGTTTAAACGCATCATCCCCAATGTTGTTACTTACACCAGTTTGATAAATGGGTATTGCAAAAAGTCGATGATAGATGAGGCCTTGGAAATGTTTCATGAAATAACTAGAAAAGGCCTGAAACCCAATGTAGTCACTTACAACACCATGATATAAGGATTGTTTACTGCTAAACAATGTGGAGCTGCACGCAAACTCGTTGATGAGATGCGAGCACAAGGCCAAATCCCAGATGAATGCACTTATAGAATAGTTTTAGACGGTCTCTGCAACAACCATCAGGTAGAAGATGCACTTTCTTTGTTCAAGTTGATGGGTAATAGCAAGCTAAATTCGGATGTTGAAGTGTACAATATCCTTATTGATGGTGCAAGCAAATGCGGGATGCATGAGATTGCAAGAAATCTTTTCCAAGACTTGGCATTGAAAGGTTTGCAACCTACTGTTAGGACATATAATGTCATGATCAGTAGTTTGTGTCGGGAAGGTCTTCTAAATGATGCAAAGCAGATGTTCCTTCAAATGGAAGAGAGTGGTTGCCCGCCAGATAATGTTACTTACCGCCTTCTTCTCCAAGGTTATCTAAAGAACAAGCACTATGTTGATGTAGAGATGCTTTTACAGGAAATGGATGCAAGAGGTTACTCACTTGATGTTTCAACATTATCGTAAACTAGTGCCAAAAGAATTGGCTGGCGGCCCCTGGTTTTTCTGCCTAGCCCAGTAGTTTGGAAATGAAAAAGTCTTGAGATTGAAGATTGTACCAACCAATCATAGAAAGTTGGAAATAAGTACACCAAATACCTTTTGGGGATTTGTGCTACATGTTTAAGGTCATTGGACTATTTATGTATAACGAAATTATGACTCTAGCATGTTTGTATTTGTTGTAGTTCAATGCCAGTTTATTAATTCCATGGACACGAGTTGTTCTCTCTTGTTTTTTTTTTCTTGTTCCTTGATGTTTTATACATTCTCAACTTTATGAGCCGGAAATAGTTGGATGTGTATGATTTCATTGTCATAACTTGATCATGGTTTTGCTTTTGTTCGTCCCTAGACTATATAGCACACAGAATCACCATATTTCCCCTGTTTTTCTACTTTATGGATATTTCTCTTATTGCTATCTGTTATTTTTGTAGAGATAGGATGTTTGCCAAATTAATTGACTTTATCTGCGGTGACGAGTTTTGACATGTAGAATGTGGCTTTAAACAACACTAAGAACTTTCTGTCGAGCTAGAAAGGCATGGCTTTGGAAATGGATTTTGAACAGTGAATACATGTATTTTTTATATATACCAACAGCTTCCATTGTATTTTTCAAAGATTTGCTCAAGCATGGCAGAATACCGCTTTACCTGCTATAACTTTATGCAGCAATAACCACGTCTACATAGTTCAACTTCAATATTTCATATCTCATAGTATAAACAAGACCCATCCGTCTTCGTAGTCATCATGGTACAAACAATTACACTCTAAACACAAGGTTACACAAGTTTCTTTGTTAAAACAAGTTTGTTGGAACCACGTTAGTGTGACCGTCACTGATCATCTATCCTTCCTGATATGATAATTGACGATAACTGAAATCCCTATGTCTAGTAAATATTCGATGGACGTATTTACTCTTTAAAGACGTATTATAGGGTTTCCCATTAGGTGATTGGAACTAAGAGGACTAATGAGGCACGAATTAAACACCAGAGGGACTAAATGTGAAAATACTCTCCTTATATATATAGAGAGTAATTAACCTAATTTCAGGTTAATCAACACACAAAATTGGCAGCCTCCCTAAACTTAAAATTCGTTCTTCATCCTCTGATGAATTCCTTAATCATGAATTCATCAATCCATCCTAAATCAATCTTCTTGTTATGGGAACCCGAAATTAATAGCAATCATGCTTTATGCTGTTACAGGTTCCACAGGACGATCTGGATTCCCCGGTACGTGTTTATTACGAATTGAATCATGTTATATTCCAACATGTGGTATCAGAGCCTCGTTACGAAGTTAACCCTTGATTTGATTCGTTTTCGTACCCTAATTCGCGAACTAAAAAATGCAGAAGCTTAAGTTCGTATGCTTCTTACGAACTTAAAGTTCGTTTGAACTCTAAATTCGTTTGAACTCTAAATTCGTTTGAACTCTAAATTCGTTTGAACTCTAAATTCGTAAGGAATTACTAAGTTCGTAAGGCTTAATTGTGTACGAAACTTCTGCTCATCTTCGCACTTACTTCCTCACGAACTTTATCTTCGTAAGCTATTTTCGTAAGCTATTTTCGTAAGCTATCTTCGTAAGCTATCTTCGTTGCTTATGTTCGTAAGCTATCTTCGTAAGTTACTTACGAAGATAGTTAACTACTTACGAATTTACTTTTATTACGAAGATAATAACTTCTTACGAAGTTAATAACTTCTTACGAAGATAATCACTACTTACGAAGATAATCACTACTTACGAAGTTAATCACTACTTACGAAGTTAATCCTACTTACGAAGTTAATCACTTCTTACGAAGATAATCACTACTTACGAAGTTAATACTTCTTACGAAGATAATCACTACTTACGAAGTTAATAACTTCTTACGAAGATAATCACTACTTACGAAGTTAATACTTCTTACGAAGATAATCACTACTTACGAAGTTAATAACTTCTTACGAAGATAATCACTACTTACGAAGTTAATAACTTCTTACGAAGATAATCACTACTTACGAAGTTAATAACTTCTTACGAAGATAATCACTACTTACGAAGTTAATAACTTCTTACGAAGATAATCACTACTTACGAAGTTAATAACTTCTTACGAAGATAATCACTACTTACGAAGTTAATAACTTCTTACGAAGATAATCACTACTTACGAAGTTAATACTTCTTACGAAGATAATCACTACTTACGAAGTTAATACTTCTTACGAAGATAATCACTACTTACGAAGTTAATAACTTCTTACGAAGATAATCACTACTTACGAAGTTAATACTTCTTACGAAGATAATCACTACTTACGAAGTTAATAACTTCTTACGAAGATAATCACTACTTACGAAGTTAATAACTTCTTACGAAGATAATCACTACTTACGAAGTTAATAACTTCTTACGAAGATAATCACTACTTACGAAGTTAATAACTTCTTACGAAGATAATCACTACTTACGAAGTTAATAACTTCTTACGAAGATAATCACTACTTACGAAGTTAATAACTTCTTACGAAGATAATCACTACTTACGAAGTTAATACTTCTTACGAAGATAATCACTACTTACGAAGTTAATACTTCTTACGAAGATAATCACTACTTACGAAGTTAATAACTTCTTACGAAGATAATCACTACTTACGAAGTTAATACTTCTTACGAAGATAATCACTACTTACGAAGTTAATAACTTCTTACGAAGATAATCACTACTTACGAAGTTAATAACTTCTTACGAAGATAATCACTACTTACGAAGTTAATAACTTCTTACGAAGATAATCACTACTTACGAAGTTAATAACTTCTTACGAAGATAATCACTACTTACGAAGTTAATAACTTCTTACGAAGATAATCACTACTTACGAAGTTAATAACTTCTTACGAAGATAATCACTACTTACGAAGTTAATACTTCTTACGAAGATAATCACTACTTACGAAGTTAATACTTCTTACGAAGATAATCACTACTTACGAAGTTAATAACTTCTTACGAAGATAATCACTACTTACGAAGTTAATACTTCTTACGAAGATAATCACTACTTACGAAGTTAATAACTTCTTACGAAGATAATCACTACTTACGAAGTTAATAACTTCTTACGAAGATAATCACTACTTACGAAGTTAATAACTTCTTACGAAGATAATCACTACTTACGAAGTTAATAACTTCTTACGAAGATAATCACTACTTACGAAGATAATTACTACTTACGAAGTTAATCACTACTTACGAAGATGATAGACCTTGACTATGTCATTCACCATAATGAACCCACTGCTTTACTGCTAACTCTTCCGCAGCTCAGAAAGCGAATTTTTAATAAAGTGGGATAGGGCGAATCACTTGTCAATAATGATGGTCAGAAACTTCATCAATCATAGTTTCCGAGGGAATGTATAAGGCGTTTGCAAGTAGCTTAAATACAAAGGAAATAGCAGTGCTTGTGAACACATAATGTAAATGACTGACATGACTCATAAGCTTAAGAGTCCAAAAAAAATGGAAGTCTATGACAATTTTCTTTTGCATTTTAATGACCTCATTGCTTGCTCATTTCGACTCCTTCAAAATTAATTTTAGCGCTGTGAAGGATAAATGGTTGATGAGTGAACTAATAGCAATGTGTGTGCAAGAAAATGGTCGCCTTAAGTTGGGCCAACCTTAAGTTGTTCATCTTAGTACCACTGCTAATTCCATTAAGAGGAAAGATAAAAAAAACAGTAATAAAAACTGCAAATAAAGTTCAAAGGCTAATCATGGTGCTACTACCTCTAGCATTAAGTCCTTGACAAGCAATCCTAACTGCAAATTATGATTGTGCTAGATTGCCCTAAAATCAAGGAGTAGCTAGCTAAGAAAGGTAACTTAATTTTTGTAATATTTGATTCTTTTATGTTTGATGTACTTATCAATACATGTGTGAGTGATTCTAGTTTTATACAAGGATTCCATGCAATCTAGAAACTATCAAATGACCAGAGAAAGCCTAGAGTTGGAAGGGTTGATCTCTTATATGTCAAAACCATGGAGACTTATGATTTACATATAAACAATGGAAAGTGTATTAGACTAGTAGATACCTTATGTGTATCGAGAATTTCTCGAAACCTTGTATCTGTTTTTTTTTAGTCTAAGACCTTGAAGGTTATGTAATAATTCATGGTTATGACGAGATTGCCATTACTCATAATAATGCATTACGTGGTCCTAGTTTCTTGAATGGAATGTTGTATAAGTTAGAACTAGATCATAATTTCTCACAGTCTTTGTTGTCTCCTGATATTGATGACATAACTAAAACAAAGACAAAATCACCTAAATAATTAGAGAATTCCTCCATAATGTGGCATAAATATCTTAGCCACATATCACGAGTTCGCGTGATACGACTTATAAAGGATGAAATATTACATTCTCTTGACTTTAGTGATTTTGAAACATGTATTTACTGCCTCTAAGGTGAGATGGCTAAAGGGAATAAGAAAGGAGCTACTAAAAGTTCCAACTTGTTGGAAATAATTCACTCTGACGTTAAGTGGCCCCTACCCCGCATTCATTTCAGGACATGCATCATTTATTACATTCATTAACGATTATTCACGTTATATGCACCTAAATCTGATCTGAACCCTTAGAGACTTTTATTGATCTTAAACCTTTGTTTAAAACAAACTTGATCGTAAAAATAAAAGTTGTGAGATCAGATAAAGAAGGTAAGTATTATGGTAGACATACTGATATTGGTGAAGCTCATGGTCTTTTTCCATAACTTTTGAAAGGAACAAGACATAAGTAACCAATACACCATGTCAGGTTCTCCTCAACAAAATGTTATGTTGCTAAAAGGAGAAATAGAACCTTAAAGAACATGGTGAAGAGTATGCCTTTTCAACACTAACTTACCAACTTTCCTTTGGACTAAGGCCTTAAAACAGCTTTTCATATACTCAATAAAAGTTCCATTAGAATCTGTCCCTAAGAGTCCTGGACAGAAAGGAATCTGAGTCTAAAATATATGAAAGTATTAGGCTGTCATGCCGAAGCATAAGTCTGTAACCCTAACTTAAAGAAACTGGATCCTAAATCCCTTACATATTTCTTTATCGGTTATTAGTTTTACTGTCTTTTCTACACTACTAGCATTATTGACACGCATCATGCCACGTTTCTCAAAGACTAAGAGATCAGTGGGAGCACGACAAATCATAACTTAAGATTTGCTATAAGTACAAGAAGCGGGGGGAAACACTCGTCGGTTCGGTTATTATTACTCCTCCGATAACTCCTCTTGTACTCAACGCTGCTCCTAAAATCACTGATCCACCTTCTCCAAATCAGAATCCTAATCCTCCTAATTATGATACTACTAATGATAAAGCATCTTATTAAATAATGCTAAAGCAAAGCATCTTACTATTAATGCTATTAATGCTAAAGCATCTTCCTTACTCAACCTGAAAATCAACTCAGGAGATCATCTAGGTCACGCAAGGCCATAACTTTTGATGATTTCATAACTTATTTAACTGAAGTTGAGGACATTGGAAAGCTTACTGATCCTACCTCTTATTAAGAAGCCATTATTAGCGATCAGGCCACATAGTGGAATGAAGCTGTAATTTGAAAGCTCAATTCCATATAGCATAATGACGTTTGGGACTTGGTTGAATTTCTTGAAGAATCCAAACCTATAAGTTGTAAATGGATCTTCAAAACCAAATTAGACCCGAAAGGAAACGTCAAACGCTATAAGGCCATAACTAGTTGCGAAAGGGTTTTACTCAAAAGGAAGGAATCGATTATCAAGAGACCTTATCTCCTGTCTCATAAAGATTCCTTAAGGATTGTCATGACATTAGTAGCTCATTATGATTTAGAGTTACATCAGATGGATGTCAAAACCACTTTCCTGAATGGAAACTTGCAATAAGACGTATACATGTGAACCTATAATTCCAGAAGGTAAATGGCACATGGTCTGCAAGTTGAATAAGTCCATATACGGGTTGAAGCAAGCATCACTTAAAATGGTACCTTAAGTTTAATAAAGTCATAAAAGGACAAGACTTCCTAAAGAATCAAGTGGATCTTTGCACCTATCTCAAGATCAGTGGGAGTAAATTTACAATCCTTGTTTTGCACATGGATGATATTCTTGCAAGTAACAACTTGGATATGTTGCATGAGTCGAAGCGTTTACTTTTTCGCAGAATGTCGACATAAAAGATCTCCGTGATGCCTCTTATGTTATAGGTATCGAAATACATCGAGATAGGCGTAATGATGTTCTGGTTCTTTCTCAAAAGACTTATATTGAACACATCTTAGAACGCCATAACATGCAGCACTACACACCCACTATAACTCTAGTAGTAAAAGGAGACGTATGTGATTGTTTCCAAAGTCCAATCATTGAGATAAAATAGGAGCAAATGAGGATGATACCTTACTTATAAGTAGTTGGGAGCATTATGTACGCTCAGGTCTGTACTCATCTAGATATCGCTTATATCGCCGGTATGCTTGAGAGTTACTTATCTAATCCCGAATTAGCACACTGGAAAGCGGCTAAAAGGTTTTACGATATCTGCTAAGGACCAAAGACTACACATTAACTTATAGAAGAGGTGACAACTTAGAAGTAGTAGGATGTTTTAATTCCAATAAGAAATCTACTTCTGAATGTATATATTTATGGTTAGTTGGCAAACCTATCTTTTGACGGAGTCATAAGTAGTAACTGACTGCAACGTCTACCATGATGTCTGAACGTTCATAATTTCATGTCATGGGATGTTGTTAAAGAACTTAGTCAGTGGACTCGAAAAAAAATCGTCAACTTTATTTATAGACCATTGAAGCTTTACTGTGATAACTCAGCTACCGTAACTTGCTTGAACAGTAACAGTTCAACTGGCGCTGAGATGTATCTTGATACAAAGTTTCTGTTTGTATGTAAACAGATTGAGGAAAATGTTCTTTGTATTGAGTACATAAGTACACATAAGATGCTACTGGATCCAATGACCGAAGGTCTTCCTCCTAAAAAACTTCGTAGGATACGTATCGAAGATGAGGCTTACTAAAGGACCTATTATGATAGCATGTTGTACTTGTTGGTCATTATTATTATTATGTTAATGAAAATTTTCCTCCTTATTCAGATTTTGTTTGTCTATTAGTTACACTTCGAGCTCATAACAGTGTAAAGACATTATGCAACAAAATTTGTCTTAGTCAATTGATCATTGCTTATTAGTTTTAAATTTGAGTCATAGTTTGACTAGTGGGGGTCTGAGTTGATGTTCTTCTCTACGACTGTACTTATTGGCTATGATTTCGGTTTAAAACGAAATGAGTATTATCCCGGCCGGACTTATTAAATGCTCATAGATAAATGATCGCTTGGTCAAGTGGGAGAATGTTGGAACCACGTTAGTGTGACCGTCACTGATCATCTATCCTTCCTGATATGATAATTGACGATAACTGAAATCCTATGTCTAGTAAATATTCGATGGACGTATTTACTCTTAAAGACGTATTATAGGGTTTCCCATTAGGTGATTGGAACTAAGAGGACTAATGAGGCACGAATTAAACACCAGAGGGACTAAATGTGAAAATACTCTCCTTATATATATAGAGAGTAATTAACCTAATTTAAGGTTAATCAACACACAAAATTGGCAGCCTCCCTAAACTTAAAATTCGTCCTTCATCCTCTGATGAATTCCTTAATCATGAATTCATCAATCCATCCTAAATCAATCTTCTTGTTATGGGAACCCGAAATCAATAGCAATCATGCTTTATGCTGTTACAGGTTCCACAGGACGATCTGGATTCCCCGGTACGTGTTTATTACGAATTGAATCATGTTATATTCCAACACAAGTTTGTTTGTTAAAGCAATTACCACTGTCTTCCCAAAATAGTTGTCTATGTTGTAAAACAATTGATATGTAACAATTTCTGTTTTGACCTTTAGAATGAAACAGATTAACAGAAGACCATGTTCCATATTTACAATGGAAACAATATAATAATAATAATAACATCACTATATAAGGAGGACTATTCATTATAATTTCTAGTATCATGCCAAGAATAATAAACCAATACCATCAAATTTCATTCATAACAACAAGCACTTGTAGCCTAAAAAGTCAAATCAATATCCAAAATTAAAAAAAGAACACCCTAATCAGTATGGTTCGGTAATAAAACATTAAGATCATAATAGTAAAATGATCTCAACCAAAACATCAATATCACATCAGCCTGTTCACGGCAATCCACCACTACCAATCTCAGCTACAAGATTCTTTGCGGGAGGGAAAAGAGCCACTGCACCTTTGTCAGTATTTACAAACTTCCTATACACGGCCTTCAATTTGTTTTCACCGGCACAAGCATGCAAACTCACCAAACTCTTTGCACAATCCCTGTCCAAAAACAACAAATTTGCCGAATTTAATATCAAGATGTAGAAAAATAAAATACAATACGCATATGACAAAAACACTCACTTTAGTTCATCTTCATTGTAACCAGTGTGATACTTGAGTGTTTCAGTCCAAGCCGGGGTCTTATCTAGGGTGCACCTAGCTGCATAAACAGCAGAAGCAGCTAGTTTTGAAGGGCTGTTGGTCATGATAATTGAGTAGTGCATCAACCCGAGTTCAGTCAAGAAGAACACCATATTCTCCGTCTGTGTTCAACAACAAAAAAGCTGTCAGTTTCTTCATTCATATTTCATATTTTAACTTGTATAAGATTGTGAACTTCCATTATGTACCTCGTTATCAGAAGGAAGTGAAGCTTTTGTGTACCGCATGAGAAACACATAGGGTGTTGGAACAGTCAAGATCCAACCTAGATGACCCAGAATCGCTTTCTCCATGGCCAGGATCTGCTCTCTGCAGTATGCATTATCAGATATCGCAATCAAATCATTGACTTCTGGTGGCCATATCTCCTCGTATTTGCATGCCATGAGCATTGCACTGATACCAACCAACTGAAATTCTATCCGAGGAACAGTTCTCACAGATAGGTAACGATCAACAATGTTGATGGTGAGATAAAGACTCTCAGGCATTAGTTCAAACTTCCTGTGAACTTCAATTAGCCAGTCAATCAAAATGGCTCGCATTTTGGCATTTAGATCAGGCTGTGAACTCATGTAATCACGTAAACCGCCTTCAGTCTCTGAGAGCTTGTAGAACCTGTAAATATCTTCAACGTATTCCACTTCTGCCAATTCATTGTTGGCATCTGATTCATCTATGTTAACCACTGGATCTTTCGGTTTTGTAGTGATCCCACAAGCAAGCTGTACCACGAGAATCAGAATCAGTTTTTGGGGGCATGAAATCTAAAAGTTATAAAATTAAAACTTCAATGGCCAAACTACCTTGCTTCGAGCAGTAAGGACAGAAGTTAGTGACTTTGAAGGCTTTTTCGACCTTCTTGGGGTCTCTTCATTGTTTTTCTTTGCTACATCCCCACTGTTAGCTTCTACTTCTGTTTTCTGCATTGAGGTTCAAACAAAACAAAATACATCACACTTTGACATACATAAAACATTTTGCTAATTCGGCTTTGGTAACATAAAGTTTATATACCTTCACATTCTTATCTGCTGCGGCTTGTGCATTTGACACTAGTTGCTTACGAAAATTCCTGATCACAATCAACAATATTTCATCAAATTTGACTCAAGAACAAAACAAATTTTTGTCATAAAACTGAAGAGTAGATGGATATCAACCTTGTAATTGGTCGATTAATCTGAGTTGGTTTCCCAGTTTCAACACCGGGAACAATCGCAAGATTTCCAATATCACCAAGGGCTCGCCTGTTCCTTCGCTCCACTTGTCCTGCATTCTTCTGCTTTACCTCTGCTGCTACAGAAAAACCAGACTCCATTCATTCAAGAAACCATTGTAACTCAAAGATTTGAAAATATAGCCAAATTTGTAATTAAGTACCAAAACATCTAAATTTGTAGATAATAAAGAGAAATTCTCCTGTATCATCATCATTAACTTTAAGAAAAACTAATCATTCAAAGCTACAGAGAAGCCAGACTCCATTTATTCAAGAAACCATTGTAACTCAAAGGTTTGAAAATATAACCAAATCTGCGATTAAGTACTACTCGTAAAACCCAACCAAAACATCTAAATTTGTAGATAATAAAGAGAAATTTTCCAAATCCATCCATTAAATCTACACCTCTGACTGTATCATCATCATTAACTTTAAGAAAAACTAATCATTCAAAGCCATTCTTTCTATAGAAAGTATCAAACCCCACAACTCGAAAACTGAACCAATTCTTGATTTACTAAACCTATGTGTTTACTAGTTTCAAGAAATTGTACACGAAAGCCATTGTTTCCCAGCCCGACTGACCCGCCCATTTTGTCTACTTTGACCTGTATCTACCGTCCATTAAAACTACAAAGTTTTAACCTTTATCTACTTTGACTCGTTACCCAACCCGACTGACCCGCCCATTTTGTCTACTTTGACCTGTATCTACCATCCATTAAAACTACAAAGTTTTAACCTTTATCTACTTTGACTCGTTACCCAACCCGACTGACCCGCCCATTTTGTCTACTTTGACCTGTATCTACCATCCATTAAAACTACAAAGTTTTAACCTGTATCTACTTTGACTCGTTACCCAACCCGACTGACCCGCCCATTTTGTCACCCCTGTTTAAAACTAAATCAAATTCTTGATTTCTAAAACCCTAGACCTCGAATTAGTTTTCAACCAATAAAACAACCATAATTATGACAAACCCATCTGAACCCACATCTTATATTTTCATAAATCATACTAATATATTATAATCAGATTTCTAAGAACAGATGATATATAATTATATATAATAACACAAAAATTCAGGGACTAAATATAATCAATATGTGCATTTCAGAAACCCAAGATTTAAAGTTTAACACAAATAAATAATAATCAGTCAAAAATGTAAGTAATTTAAGCAGATCTTTAAATCTGTACACATAACGTATCAATAAAAACTGAAAGAAAGAGAAAAACAAATTTCAAGAAATTAAAAAAGAGAGAATAATATCTATATACCATTAATGGGTTGTTGTCGAATGGGAAGAACAGCAGTTTCTTTAGACGTCATATCTTCGACTTGTTGATCTTCTTGAATATGACCAAAAACACCACCTATACTCGTCAAGATAGACGAAAAAAATGACTGGAGACGGCTATTGTTTGCCTCCCTCCCTTCTACTGAGTTTTCGGTCGCCACGATCGGGCTTTTGTTATTCTTCGAAGATTATAATAGCTTTCTGTCACTTGAAAGTTTCGATTTTTATCTTTTTTTCGAACTGGGTTTTTTAGGGTTTGATGATATGATGAAAGAAAGTGAATTTTTTGGGGGGGTTTTAATTGGGTATTGTAGATGTAGATGACGCGCCCCTGTTTTTACAAACGGTCATATTTTCGGTATTTCAATTTTGAATGTGGACCGTTGGATCGTTTTGGATGATGCAACGGTTATATTCGTGCTTTACACACTTTCCTTTTTTTTACCTTCTATGTGTAATCACATTCTAATTCTAATTCTAATTATATTATTTATACATTTTTTTCCATTTTTTGTGTGTGTATGCTTTGGATATATTTTTAAGACTTTATATTTATTAAATGGGATTCCAAATGTGTTTGACTTATCTGCACATTATCAAAAACTAGACATTGACTAATATTATGTTAAAATCTTAGTTTTGTTAAGTTGAATTGTCAATATATTTACCTTTTATCGTTTTTTTAATATGTAAAACACGCAACTATTGTTATTTTTATTATTTTCAAAAATGTATTATATAATGACGTGTAACTTGTTTTGTTGTTAAAAAAAAACTAGTTACCCATACCAAATGATGTAATGGCAATGGGGTTTATTTTTTTCATGTTGAATAATATTGATTACATAATGTAACGATTAAACTTTTCATCAATCAATGATGAAATCGAATATTATTGATTAACGATTACACTTTTCTTTAATTAATCGAGTGAATCTTATTTGAGAGGGAAGGGGTATATAATGTAGTAGGATCATACTGGCTTCTATATGTTACACATTACTCTAAATTTGTGCCTTTTATAGAGCAAAGTTTATGAGAAAACGTACTACGATTTTTAATTATAGATTAGCATTGTTATTTATAGTAAAAAAAATACTACTCCGTATAGGATGATAAGTTAATTATAACCTTGTTAAATATGCATGTTATATTGATTTTCACCCACGTGCAAATATCCCCTTGCATTGCTGCTGCTTCTTCGTATATTTTTTATCACCTTCAATTTTATTGATATATTGTTCTAAAGAATTCTGCCATGCCATAATTCCCTTTGTAACTCAGGAACTAATTAAAAACAATGGCAACTTGTGGAGACATTACCGAGTCTAAGGCAAACAGCGATGAGATCGACAACCTTGCTCGATTCGCTGTCGAGGAACACAAAAAGAAGCAGGTAACCTCTTTTATATTTCTGTATTTACTTCCATGTATCTATATGTAGTTTTTTTCAAATCGTGGGAGTTTCATTAACTTTATACATCTCGTGCAAAGATTGTAGATTGTAGATGATGCATATATATGTAACGTATTCTAATATGTGATCAATAGATCGATGATGTACTATATGATACGACACAAGTAATATACATCTGTGTACGTAGCTTCTTAGATTGTGGGATCTTAATTTGATTGATAAAAGAAAATTATAGATATATGGCTTCTATATGTTACACATTACTCTAAATTTGTGCCTTTTATAGAGCAAAGTTTATGAGAAAACGTACTACGATTTTTAATTATAGATTAGCATTGTTATTTATAGTAAAAAAAATACTACTCCGTATAGGATGATAAGTTAATTATAACCTTGTTAAATATGCATGTTATATTGATTTTCACCCACGTGCAAATATCCCCTTGCATTGCTGCTGCTTCTTCGTATATTTTTTATCACCTTCAATTTTATTGATATATTGTTCTAAAGAATTCTGCCATGCCATAATTCCCTTTGTAACTCAGGAACTAATTAAAAACAATGGCAACTTGTGGAGACATTACCGAGTCTAAGGCAAACAGCGATGAGATCGACAACCTTGCTCGATTCGCTGTCGAGGAACACAAAAAGAAGCAGGTAACCTCTTTTATATTTCTGTATTTACTTCCATGTATCTATATGTAGTTTTTTTCAAATCGTGGGAGTTTCATTAACTTTATACATCTCGTGCAAAGATTGTAGATTGTAGATGATGCATATATATGTAACGTATTCTAATATGTGATCAATAGATCGATGATGTACTATATGATACGACACAAGTAATATACATCTGTGTACGTAGCTTCTTAGATTGTGGGATCTTAATTTGATTGATAAAAGAAAATTTAGAAAGTATATTAGCCATTTCATCGACTTAATTTAGATGATGCATATATATGTAACGTATTCTAATATGTGATCAATAGATCGATGATGTACTATATGATACGACACAAGTAATATACATCTGTGTACGTAGCTTCTTAGATTGTGGGATCTTAATTTGATTGATAAAAGAAAATTTAGAAAGTATATTAGCCATTTCATCGACTTAATTTAGATGATGCACATATATGTAACGTATTCTAATATGTGATCAATAGATCGATGATGTACTATATGATACGACACAAGTAATATACATCTGTGTACGTAGCTTCTTAGATTGTGGGATCTTAATTTGATTGATAAAAGAAAATTTAGAAAGTATATTAGCCATTTCATCGACTTAATTTAGATGATGCACATATATGTAACGTATTCTAATATGTGATCAATAGATCGATGATGTACTATATGATACGACACAAGTAATATACATCTGTGTACGTAGCTTCTTAGATTGTGGGATCTTAATTTGATTGATAAAAGAAAATTTAGAAAGTATATTAGCCATTTCATCGACTTAATTTAGATGATGCATATATATGTAACGTATTCTAATATGTGATCAATAGATCGATGATGTACTATATGATACGACACAAGTAATATACATCTGTGTACGTAGCTTCTTAGATTGTGGGATCTTAATTTGATTGATAAAAGAAAATTTAGAAAGTATATTAGCCATTTCATCGACTTAATTTAGGATGATGCATATATATGTAACGTATTCTAATATGTGATCAATAGATCGATGATGTACTATATGATACGACACAAGTAATATACATCTGTGTACGTAGCTTCTTAGATTGTGGGATCTTAATTTGATTGATAAAAGAAAATTTAGAAAGTATATTAGCCATTTCATCGACTTAATTTAGATGATGCATATATATGTAACGTATTCTAATATGTGATCAATAGATCGATGATGTACTATATGATACGACACAAGTAATATACATCTGTGTACGTAGCTTCTTAGATTGTGGGATCTTAATTTGATTGATAAAAGAAAATTTAGAAAGTATATTAGCCATTTCATCGACTTAATTTAGGATGATGCACATATGCATGTGATCCATATATGATCCATATATATGTTTTGAGAAATTTTGATAATGTTGCTTAATTTTGATCCTATATATGCATGATTCATCTATTTTTGTCTTTGTTGAGTAATATTGACCGAAAATCAAACAAAAATCGTTAAGTTATGTATATATATTGTCGGATGTTGCATAATTAGTTTGTGATAACAAAGAAATGATGGATGGAGAAATATATATTTTCATTTTGTGTAGAATGCAGAGCTGGAGTTTGGGAAGGTGGTGAATGCAAAGGAGCAGGTGGTGCAGGGTATGATATACTACATCACAGTTGAAGTTAATGAAGGCGGCGAGACCAAAACTTATGAAGCCAAGGTCTGGGTTAAGCCATGGGAGAACTTCAAGGAATTGCAGGAGTTCAAGCTTGTTTGATGCTCCAACTTAACTTCCATCTGGTAATTAAATCATCTTAATGTTCATATTGTCAATTTTACAAAATGTTCATACGACCATATTTGATTCAAACTCGCACCTCTACCTACGTCTTCAAATGTGATTCAGACGGCGTAACTAAGCCACTTTTAATACAGTTTTTAAGTTTTAGAAGCTTGATGTTGTTTTAATTTGCTTCTATGTTTCATGTGCAGGTGAGAGTGCTAAGAAGCTTCAACCGGATGTGCAACTTAACAAATCAATGATTTTTTCTCTTGTTAATAAGCTGTTCTTGCAACACCCTGCAAGTTTATATCAATATACTTATGTAAGAAATATATTGTAAATACATTCACAATAATTACTTGTAAATAGTATATCCGTCCACAATTATGTGTTTCTGAACCAAAATTTAAAATCTTGGAGGACCAGTCGTTATGTAAATTCGAATTAAAAATGCTTCTATAGGAAATCGGTGCTACAAGAAATCATGGTAGAGACAAAAACGCATGACACGATTTTGATTGAAAGGTTATACTAACTGATTTTGTTAACTTGGAACACTTAGGAGACATACGAAAAATTCAATTAATCGGCCTCAAACTAAACAATACAGCATTTGAAAGAAACAGACTAACTAGTTAGATTAAAGTATTAATCAAAAGTTTAGGGACTATCTCATTGAACTGAATTTTATCCAGATAATAGTTCATCATCAACATATATAAGACCGGTTCTTTCGCTCACCTAGTATCAACATTCAAAATGCAAGGCGATTCTATAACATAAACGGGCCAAAATAAACAAATTTCATAAGAAACAACAGAAATCCTACTAATTTCAATCTTTGTGCACTGCCATTGAGATTTGCTACTACCAACTTCTCCTTGTTTCTTAGTTTACAGAATTGTCTATCTGTCTGTCTACCTATGTCAGCATCTACAATCTCGTTACTAAAAAAGACAACAAGGAACCTTTTAAATCAACCTGTACGATGAATTCATATCAATAACGCATGCATCATTCTTCATCATAATCTTCCTCATCTTCATCTACACTATAGTTAGCAAAGTGGGCCGGGTCAATTGCCATTTTCTCCACATCCGCCAATGACCACCCAGGATATTCATCAGGATTCATTTCAACAGTCAGTGGTGGTGATGGGTCAGCTGGAGTAGCCGGTGTTGTCAATATGGGTACGGCTTCGCCATTCTCATCCAAGTCTAAGTTGAGGTCAAAGTTCCTAACGTTGACTGTGTCTTTAGTCTTCCCATCTGTTGAAATGTGACTGTCTTTTGAATCACTATCTTCTATAGAATCATGGGTCTGTTTTGGTTTATCTGCATTTGCTTCTCTCTCTGCTCGACTAATTCTACCACGGCCTCTTCCACCCCTTCTTCTTTCTCGGCCACTCCCGTTGGCATGGGAAGTCTCTGCCTGCAATTATATATAAAAGTGAGTGACTTTCTATGAGGGCAAAAGAAAACAACTTAGATTATAAACAAAAATCATCTTACCAGCATGTCTGTTTTTAATTCTTCATCACCTTCATTATGGTCATCATCAGCAATTTTCCTGCTTAAACCAAAGTATCAATGTTAAACCTAAAATTTTATTCCAAAAGCTATACAAACTTTCAAGAAAAAATCGTGCAAACCTTCGTTTAGTTGCAGGTCTATCCTCCCCTGCAGCATCGGTACCACCGAGATCAGGAACCTTACTAACGATATCTCTCAAGAAGTCAAACACATTAAAGCTCTGGACACATTGCTTTCTGCAAATCAGAAAATAAGGAAAACCAAATCAATATCAACATAATAGTTATAACGGGACTACGTACTTAATAACGGGTCAGTCATGGAATACTTACAAGTGCTTAGAATTCAAAGTCTTTGCTCCACTTTGAAGAGTGACTTCGTATGTCCGGTCACAGAGATCTTGCAGAAATAACTCTAAAGATTTAGCTGCATTCATCAAGTAAAAGTAGATATGTTAAAGATCTTGTAAAAAAGAAATCCAAAGAATTAAAATAGCTACACTTAAAAGTGTAAATACTTTGGCATGAAATAAATACCAGAAAATAAGTTTAAGTGCCAAAGAAGCAACCTAATATTGGCTAGTTACAACTTTTTTTCTATATTTTCGTAAAATAACTTAACCATATCGCAAGGCCTACCTTGCGATTTTGTCCGGACCGTGCAATTTGGCAAAAATTTGAGCATCTTGCTAAAAGAGCCATGTGATTTGGAAACCACCATCAAGATGGCCTAGTGGTTAGGCGTCATGTTTCCTCAGAAGAGGTCTCAGATTCAAAACCTGTTGAGGTAAACATCTTGGGGGTGGCCAGGGAAACGGTTGAAAACGGTCACAGGATACTAGTTACACTGCATACATTTGAGTCAAAAAAGACTCGCCCTCTTCGGGAACCCAAACAGAAAAACCTAATCCATTTACTCGATTTAGCCTTGTGATTTGGTCTTGCAAGAAATCTTATCTTTTAATATTAAAAATCGCAAGCAGCGTCGCAAGGTCTGGACCAAATAGGAATGTATGCCTTGCAATTTGGTCGATTACATTGTGACAACTTCAAGAAGATGTTCCTAAGCACTATTAATTTGGTTTTCCGACCCCTCAGAATTATTATCACAGCATGTACAACATGTCTACTAATCGACCATATACGAATTCGGTGTCAAATTATTGTTACTTACATACTAGAAGAGGAACAGCCAAAGCAATCTTCCCAACATCCTCATCGGCCTGCATTATCTTTTTAATTCGTGCCTATTTAAAAAAAAAAATAACGTAAGATATTTGAGTCATCTAAACCAATAAGTATAAAAAAGATCGTACGAATAAAGACTAGAAATTATCTAATGAACCAAATTATTCATATAATGTAAAAGCCGAATCCAAGAAACAAAAATTATATCATAGTTCTTTGGACATAACAACATTCATCGAAAACATATAACGTGTTTTCAATATATATTGTGCATACGTACCGCTGGGAAACGTGTATCAAGCTTCTTCCTCATATCGTTCGAAAGAAAAAATACCCTAAAAAAAAGCCTAGCTAAAAAAACTTCTACCTGAAAATCTATATGTTATAAAACTCTAGAATCCTAAAATATGTAAATTATATATGGAAAGAAAAAAGGTATAAAATAATGGAAAAAATACATAAAGAAATTGCGAATATTTCGGGGATTTTACGACCGTGAGTCCCAATCCAATTACAAGACGTGTTACAAGGTTATTTTGGACTTGCTCAAAATCATTGCACACGCGTGTACTAAATTTTGTAAACCTTTGACTACTTGTTACGAATTGGCAGCCTCAACTTAAATTTGGTGATAGATATTGACCAACATATTCCACTAATTTTCAGGATTTGATCAGTCCACCAAACTTTGATAGGATTTTAACATTGGGTTTTGCTAAGGGCTTTCGTTAAGGTGTATTAATTAGTTGTACACTTAGCATAAAATTCAAGGGGTGGGCTTTTAATATGGAAATGTACAATCTTTTTAAGCACGTTAAGTGAAGCCCTAAATATTTATAATATTCTTTCAGGTAATAAAGGAATACCATATAAGTATATAACCCGATCAACATCTACATATATAAGTTGGAAATCATCGCATATATCATCCCATTGCTAGCTAACGTATATACTAGCTACATTAAGCTAGGATCGAGTAGTATCATAAAAGTTGAGAATCTAGTTGTGGCCAACAAGGAACATGTTGCATGGGCACTTTTATGTGTCGTGCCAATAGCATATCCTTTGCAAGATGCTAATTCGATTTGTCCTTTTTCGACTTTCCATCACAACTCACAAGCAGTGGAGTAGTGGCCCTTTCCTTTTATCCCTATATATTTAATCACCTCACTCGAACTTATATACATTTTTTTCTTAGTTCACTCTCTTATATAGATGATGCTAGTTTGCAAGTTTTCAAAGATCAATAATAATGAAGAGGTTGAGGGCCACCCAAGGAGGCTGCTATTATTGAAGTCTCGCATCTCTTTCTTGCATATTTGTATTTATTATTATGACATATGGTCTTAGGTTAGGTGTGTAGTTTACTAGCAGGGCAACTCAATTCCTTTGGCATGTGTACGTGTGAATTTCCTAATTGGCTGCTTTAATTCCTCAAGTTAATAAAATTGATGGAGCAAACTATCTCCCATCTTGTATCTCTTATTCTCTTATGCGTCTAGAAATGTTAAAACTTCAAGCTTCGTTTTATTTGTTGATTCCGTGTATACGGTAACGATAGACAATTTATGTCGGTGGAGGGGTATGACGGATGTTAAACAGTCTAATGCCAAGCAACTAATAAACTGATTTTAGTTATAATCCGTTAAAATTGTGTACGGACACCTAAGTTGACAACTTAGGTGCTACATGGAAGTTTTATGCAAAACGTTGACATGACATAGTTGATGTGATATTTCGAGTATTGTTTACTAAATAAAGAGTTGTGATAAGGGAAAACTTAATAATTTGGTGAAACCCAATGGCTAAATCTCAGCCCTTGGATCAGCTAAGATAAAAGGTGGAGATCAGATGTAAAATTAACTAAATGAGGGGTGTTTTGGTCAATTAGACCATGAACATTAGATCTGGTATCTGATATCTCGTATTTTTCTTTCTCTCCCACTCTCTAAAAACCTAGTCAGAAACCACCACCACCAAATCAATCCTTCCCAAACTCTCCGTCAAAATTCTCCGATGACCACCGCTGCTGTCGTCAACCTTCGGTAAACACCATCTCCATTATCCTCCTTCCAATCAGATTTGTTGCAATTTGGTGTTTTATTCATTTATTGTAGCTAGATTAGATCCATTCGTGTTTTTTAGTAAAAATTGGATAAACAATTCATTTTTATGGCAAGATTTTTTGTTCTTTTTCGTGATTTTTGTTGTTTATATGATGAGAAGTTGTAAATTTGGTTATCGTTGTTTAGAAGTTCTTAGAAGAGTTTTGCTCACAAGGTGTTTGATGAAATGTCTAAACCAAAGTGTATGTATCGAATCATATTTGATTATATATGTATTTACTAATTATACAGTCAATCATACTTGATTGGTCAAGAAAAACACATTTGATATGAAATCAAGCACATTCAAGTATATAATCAAATTTGATTGTGTATAGATTTGATGATATAAATTCCATTTGTTTGTGTAAATGTATGAATAAAATCAAATTTGATTTTGTACAGTTTCAATCGAATTTGATTATGTGCAGCTTTGTAGTTTTTAAGGTATCTGTATTTATGTAGTTTTATGCTTAAAATCAAATTTGATTATGTTGAGTTTTGAAGATTTTAACTACATGTATGTGCGATACTTTATGTTTAGAATCAAATGTGATTATGTAAGCATTACGTATCTATGTTTGTGTAGTTTTATGCTTAAAATCAAATTTGATTATGTGCAGCTTTGTAGTTTTTAAGGTATCTGTGTTTTTGTAAGTTTATCTGTGTACAATCAAATTTGATTTTGCATTGCAATATGTTGTTTTCTATAAGAATCAAATTTGATTTTATATATATTTTCATACTCGTTATGCTGATTATTGTTTTTGACATGTATATTTTCATACAGTTCCTGTGCTGAAAAAAACACCTAAAACAAATGTTACACAAACATTTCAAACACCAGATGGATCGCAGTTTTTTGTGCCAATAGTTGATTATAAACTACAACCAGTGCTTGGAAAAGGTATGGAACACTAGAAAACTATCGGAGAAATTGTAGCAAGTGCGGAGGTACGAGTCACAATAGCAGGACATGTGGAAAGAAGAAACAAAAAGTAGATGAAAACATGGATACTGAAGGAGCTGCAAACAATTAGACAAGCATTTTTTTTCTTTATTATACATGTTTAGAAATAAATAATTTTTAGCTGTTTACAAATTTTATACTTGGATGATAGTTTTCATTGGTTGATCATTTGTCTACAGATTGTGTTTTTGTTTGACAAATCAAATTTGATTGTGAAATAGATCAATTGTGTTTAGTTCTGTTCCAGATTTAATTTTGTAAAGGTTTCTTGATATGGACTCAATTTGTTTTTCTAAATGTATGCATAAAATCAAATTTGATTTTGTATAGCTTGTTAACATTGTCCGTATCAAATCAAATTTGATTTTGTTTAGGTTTCATGATATTGACTCTATTTGTTTTTCTAAATGTATGCATAAAATCAAATATGATTTTGTATAGCTTTTTGACATTGTATGCATAAAATCAAATTTGATTTTGTAAATGTTTCTTGATATGGACTCCATTTGTTTTTCTAAATGTATGCATAAAATCAAATATGATTTTGTGTAGCTTTTTGAATTTGTAAGTATAAAATCAAATTTATGTTGTAGGGGAGGGACGTGCAAAATCAAATTTGATTCGGAGGGGGAATCATGACAACGGGGCCTTCGGCCACCGCTCTAGGGTTTAGGGTTTGAAGGTTAGACCTTCAAACCCTAAACCCTAGAGCTTGTTATCGTCGGGGAGGGACACATTCTAAAACCCTAAAAAGGGCACCCTTTCGGGGGGAAGGACGCATTCTAAAACCCTAAAAAGGGTGAGGGTTCCCACTCTAGGGTTTAGGGTTTGAAGGCCGAGGGTTAGCCAAACCCTAGAGCTTGTTATCGTCGGGGAGGGACACATTCTAAAACCCTAAAAAGGGCACCCTTTCGGGGGGAAGGACGCATTCTAAAACCCTAAAAAGGGTGAGGGTTCCCACTATAGGGTTTAGGGTTTGAAGGCCGAGGGTTAGTAGGGGAGGGACGTGCAAAATCAAATTTGATTCGGAGGGGGAATCATGACAACGGGGCCTTCGGCCACCGCTCTAGGGTTTAGGGTTTGAAGCCCGAGGGTTAGCCGGCTAACCCTCGACCTTCAAACCCTAAACCCTAGAGCTTGTTATCGTCGGGGAGGGACGTGCAAAATCAAATTTGATTCGGAGGGGGAATCATGACAACGGGGCCTTCGGCCACCGCTCTAGGGTTTAGGGTTTGAAGCCCGAGGGTTAGAAACCCTAGAGCTTGTTATCGTCGGGGAGGGACACATTCTAAAACCCTAAAAAAGGCACCCTTTCGGGGGGAAGGACGCATTCTAAAACCCTAAAAAGGGTGAGGGTTCCCACTATAGGGTTTAGGTTTTGAAGGCCGAGGGTTAGTAGGGGAGGGACGTGCAAAATCAAATTTGATTCGGAGGGGGAATCATGACAACGGGGCCTTCGGCCACCGCTCTAGGGTTTAGGGTTTTGTTTGGTCGAAAATCGACCAAGTATAATTTGTTCAGAAATAGCTGAAGCTCAGTGAAGAATACTTGTATAGAATTCTGAAGTCGTTCAGAATTAGTTCACTTGAAGCTTCACTTCAGTTTCTTGATATGGACTCCAATTATTTTTCTAAATGTATGCATAAAATCAAATTTGATTTTGTATAGGTTTCTTGATATAGACTCTATTTGTTTTTCTAAATGTATGCATAAAATCAAATTTGATTTTGTATACTTTTTGACACTGTACGTATCAAATCAAATTTGATTTCAATAGCTTTTTCAAACTGTATGCATAAAATCAAATTTGATTTTGTATAGGTTTCTTGATATAGACTATATTTGTTTTTCTAAATGTATGCATAAAATCAAATTTGATTTTGTATACTTTCTTGATATGGACTCCAATTATTTTTCTAAATGTATGCATAAAATCAAATTTGATTTTGTATAGGTTTCTTGATATAGACTCTATTTGTTTTTCTAAATGTATCCATAAAATCAAATTTGATTTTATATAGTTTTCTTGATACGGACTCCAATTGTTTTTCTAAATGTATGCATAAAATCAAATTTGATTTTGTATAGGTTTCTTGATATTGACTCTATTTGTTATTCTAAATGTATGCATAAAATCAAATTTAATTTTCAATAGCTTTTTCTAACTCTACGAATAAAATCAAATTTGATTTTGTATAGGTTTCTTGATATAGACTCTATTTGTTTTTCTAAATGTATGCATAAAATCAAATTTGATTTTCAATAGCTTTTTCAAACTCTACGAATAAAATCAAATTTGATTTTGTATAGGTTTCTTGATATAGACTCTATTTATTTTTCTAAATGTATCCATAAAATCAAATTTGATTTTCAATAGCTTTTTCAAACTGTACGAACAAAATCAAATTTGATTTTGTATAGGTTTCTTGATATAAACTCTATTTGTTTTTCTAAATGTATGCATAAAATCAAATTTGATTTTCAATAGCTTTTTCAGACTGTATGCATAAAATCAAATTTGATTTTGTATAGGTTTCTTGATATGGACTTTATTTGTTTTTCTAAATGTATGCATAAAATCAAATTTGATTTTGTATAGGTTTCTTGATATAGACTCTATTTGTTTTTCTAAATGTATGCATAAAATCAAATTTGATTTTGTATAGGTTTTTTGATATGGACTCTATTTGTTTTTCTAAATGTATGCATAAAATCAAATTTGAATTTCAATAGCTTTTTCAAACTGTACGAATAAAATCAAATTTGATTTTCAATAGCTTTTTCAAACTGTACGAACAAAATCAAATTTGATTTTGTATAGGTTTCTTGATATAAACTCTATTTGTTTTTCTAAATGTATGCATAAAATCAAATTTGATTTTCAATAGCTTTTTCAGACTGTATGCATAAAATCAAATTTGATTTTGTATAGATTTCTTGATATGGACTTTATTTGTTTTTTTAAATGTATGCATAAAATCAAATTTGATTTTCAATAGCTTTTTCAAACTGTACGAATAAAATCAAATTTGATTTTGTATAGGTTTCTTGATATAGACTCTATTTGTTTTTCTAAATGTATGCATAAAATCAAATTTGATTTTGTATAGGTTTCTTGATATAGACTCTATTTGTTTTTCTAAATGTATGCATAAAATCAAATTTGATTTTGTATAGGTTTCTTGATATAAACTCTATTTGTTTTTCTAAATGTATGCATAAAATCAAATTTGATTTTCAATAGCTTTTTCAGACTGTATGCATAAAATCAAATTTGATTTTGTATAGATTTCTTGATATGGACTTTATTTGTTTTTTTAAATGTATGCATAAAATCAAATTTGATTTTCAATAGCTTTTTCAAACTGTACGAATAAAATCAAATTTGATTTTCAATAGCTTTTTCAAACTGTACGAACAAAATCAAATTTGATTTTGTATAGGTTTCTTGATATAGACTCTATTTGTTTTTCTAAATGTATGCATAAAATCAAATTTGATTTTGTATACTTTTTGACACTGTACGTATCAAATCAAATTTGATTTTATTCGTACAGTTTGAAAAAGCTATTGAAAATCAAATTTGATTTTATGCATACATTTAAAAAAACAAATATATTGCTGGTGTTGAAAGACATTTGACCGATATTCTTAAAGAAGGACCCTTTGTCCCCATGAATGCTTCATCTGTTGTCAGAAATGCAGATGGGACTCCTAGGGTATCACCTAAGGAGAAGGATCATTGGTCTGGGGAAGATCATAGGCTGGTAGACCTTGATACTAAGCTGCAAAATATGATCTTGTATGTTGTTCCTGAAACTCTTATGCCCACCCTTGTTTTACTTGAAAATTCAAAATTAATGTGGGAGGAACTCATGACACAGTTTGAAGGCACCTCTGAGACAATTGTCACAAGAAAAGTTGCTTTAAATAAAAGATATGAGTCTTTTTTTGCTATCCCTGGTGAAACTTTAACCCAAACTTACATCAGATTTACTAATCTGGTAAATCAATTGAAAGCCCTGGGTGTAACTAAAGACAAAGAAATTTTGTTAGAAAAATTTTGTGACATCTTACCTTCTAAATGGGAAAACTTGATCTTGGTTTTAAGACAAGGAAAAACCTTGCACAATCACACTCTTGCTTCCTTATATGGAGCCTTCAGGTACACTGAAGAGAACAAAGCTGAAAGAGCTGTGGCTGAGCAAGATGCCAAAAATCATGCTTCTACCAGTTCAGTCATGGTTCAGTACTCTGAGCCACATGGGACTGCTCTACTATCTTCTGAGAGTGATCATTCTGACTCGATGAAGAAGATGGTCTCTGAAATGTTAAAAACTGGTATTTCTGGTAATGTAACTCATAGTTATGATGAGGATGACAATGATGATCTGGTTGCAATGCTGGCTAAAACGTTCAATCGTTTTAAGGCCAAATCAAATCGATCTGGCAAACCATTCGCTTCCAGCACTTCTATTGATAAGTCTAATCTTGAATGCTTTAAGTGTGGCAAGAAAGGACATTTCATGAAGGAATGCAGATCTAGTCAGCCTTCATCATCACAATCTGCCCCTAATCATTCTATTTTTCAGAAATCTGATGATAGCTATAAGGCTAAGTACAAGAAGCTGAAAGCCCAAATAACTCTCATGGCTCAAAACAACTCAAGCAATGATAGTTGTATTATTGCCAAGACTGAAAAATGGGAAGAATCTGACGAATCATCTGATGATGAGGAAGAAGTTAGGGATATGTGTTTCATGGCACGTGAAGATCAAGGTCATTTGGTCAAGACTGATGTTGAATCTGGTCGATGGGTGGATATAGTCATGAAAAAGGTTAGTGACTTTGGTTTTGAAAGTAATGAGGAACAAAAATTGGACCTTTTGGTTCTTTTAGAGGCTGACATTTCATTTGTCGAAACTGTGCGTTCAGAAAGCCTAAAAATGTTTGAAAGTAATGAGGAACAAAAATTGGACCTTTTGGTTCTTTTAGAGGCTGACATTTCATTTGTCGAAACTGTGCGTTCAGAAAGCCTAAAAATGTTTGAAAGTAATACTTCTGAACTGAACGCTAGTCAGGCCAGACTAAAAGAACTGAAAGATGTTCATTTGGCTTTAAAAAGTTATCAGTCTATGGTTGCCACTTTAGAATTGGAAAAAGAAGAATTAAAAACCATCCTTGAAAAAGAACAGAAAATAATTAAATCTTGGATGAAAGCTCCAAAACCAGATGCTGCAATTAAAAATACTTTTGCAACTCAAAGAACAGCATATGAATCTGGTGATCTTCATTTGGCATCTATAATCACTGATTTAGATGCACTTCCAAAGGAAATAAAACCTGAAATCATTTTTCCTAAAGTTTGCAAACAGAAAACTATGACTGATAAGGCACAGGAACAATCTGAGGGTAAATCTGAAACAGCTCAGACAACTGTTTCAGAAAGGAAGGATAAAACCATAAAGCCATCTCCTCAGACTTCATCTAAGGTTCCAAAAGGCCAAAAGAAGAAGAAAAATATCTCCCCCACTGAGCCTTCTACCTCAGATTCAGGTAAGGCTCAGGTGTCTAATGAAGAATCAATTTTGTTAAGGTTAGAGAGTCAATTTCAGTTATTGGCTAGACAAGTGCAGAGTTGTAATGCACGTTTAAAAAATGTTGAAACCACTCCTCTTAACCCTAAGCAAAATACAAAACCTTTTTCCAAACAAATCAAGCAAAAATCTGAGAAGAAAAAGGTTGAACCCCCCATCAAACCAACCGTTTTTGTGTCATCTGAGATTATGACTGAGATCCCCTTCGATCCTTCAGTTACTTATGAACCAAAGAAATCTGAGACTGCTAAGGGAGAGTCTAGCGAACCCATCAAGAGATGGGTTCCCAAAAAGAACTAATCTTTGTGTTTGTGCAGGGAGACCGAAGGAAGAATATATGGTTTCTTGACAGCGCTGCTGGCAGAACCATGACTGGTTATTAAACCCTGCTGGAGGAATATAGGGTGCAAGAGGGGTCCTCAATAACATTTGGGAATGATGAGAATGGACAAACTGAGGGATATGGTGTTGTGAATAATGGACAAGTCAAATTCACACGTGTTGCATATGTGAATGGTTTGAAATATAACCTGATCAGTGTCAGTCAACTGTGTGATGATGGCTTCAAGGTATTATTTGACATTTCACAAGGCACCATATTCAACAGAGATGGAAAGGTAGTATTGATTGCACCAAGAAAAGGAAACATTTATATCATTGATATGAATAGTTTACCCACTGAACAATGTTTCTACACAAAGGCAGATGAAGACACAAACTGGTTGTGGCACAAGAGATTATCCCATCTGAACTTCAAGAATATTAATAAGTTGTCAAGAAAACAACTTGTTGATGGGATACCCTCAATGTCTTTCAATAAAGACAAACCATGTCCAGGTTGTGAAATGGGTAAGCAGAAAAGAGCTTCATTCAAAACAAAGCAAAGTTTTAGTATAACTGAACCTCTTCACATGCTTCACATGGACCTCTTTGGACCAGTGAATGTTCAGACTAGAGCAGGAAAGAAGTATACCCTTGTTATTGTTGATGAATATTCAAGATACTGCTGGGTAATTTTCCTCAGATCCAAGAGTGAAGCTGCTGCTGAAATCATTGCTTTCATCAAACAAATTGAACTCAAGCATAAGCGAAAAGTTTGTCAGCTCAGAAGTGACAATGGCACTGAATTCAGAAATGCCACTCTGGAGTCCTTCTGCACTGAAACTGGCATATCTCAGAACTTCTCCTCAGCCCACACACCAGAGCAGAATGGTGTTGTAGAAAGAAAGAATCGTACGCTGATTGAAGCTGCTAGAAGTATGCTAAATGAATCTGGTCTTCCCAAGAATTTCTGGGCTGAAGCTGTTGCAACTGCTTGCTACACTCAGAACAGATCTGTCTATGTCAAAAGACACAAGAAGACAGCCTATGAAGTACTCAGAAATAGAAAGCCTTATATCAGATATTTCCATGTATTTGGATGTCCAGTATACATTCTGAATGATTCTAGTCGGCTTGGAAAATTCGATGCAAAGGCTGATGAAGGTTACTTCCTAGGATATTCAACAAATCGCAAAGCCTTTAGAGTCTATAATAAGAGACTTGAAAAGGTTGATGAGTCAATTCATGTTACCTTTGGTGAATCTAATTCTGCAATCTTTAAGAATTCATCTCTTGTACCACCCTCAGAAAGTCCAATAAGTTTTGGTGATTCTGATCCTATTGCCCAATCTGATCAGTTACCTGAACCTGCTTCTGAACATCCCAGTTCAGAACCAATAACAAACAAGTCAAGCAACATTTCATTCTATCCTTCAGTCAGTTTTAAACTACCCTCTGAACTAACTATTGGATCAGATGTACATGCTGCTTCACCTCAGATATCAGGTTCCACTGAATTACCCCAAT
This sequence comes from Erigeron breviscapus, assembly GCA_034093135.1. Lineage (NCBI taxonomy): Eukaryota > Viridiplantae > Streptophyta > Magnoliopsida > Asterales > Asteraceae > Erigeron > Erigeron breviscapus. The sequence continues at coordinate 72,368,575 of CM067174.1, read as the reverse complement.
CTGAACAGTTTCATGATGCAAATCATGATCTGCAAGAGGAAAATGATGAGACTGAAGTAGTCTTTTCTGAAGCACCTCCTGAAGTAATCAGAGGAGTTCTTGCACTGATATCATTATTCATCCTGGTCATTACACTAAGTGGACAAGAGCACATCCAATCGAGCAAATCATTGGAAATTCCACTAGTGGAGTTCAGACCAGAAGAGCCACAAGCGATCAATGCTTAAATGTCAGCTTCTTATCTCTGATAGAACCGAAGAAGATTGACGAGGCTATGAAAGACCCTAGCTGGATTGAAGCCATGCAAGATGAGCTTAATCAGTTTAAAAGGAACGATGTTTGGGAACTTGTTCCTTGTCCCAGTGATCTAAAGAAAGAAACAATTGGGACAAGATGGGTCTTCAGAAACAAAATGGATGAAGATGGTCATGTGATTCGAAACAAGGCAAGACTTGTTGCAAAGGGTTACTCACAAGAAGAAGGAGTAGACTTTGATGAAACTTTTGCACCAGTTGCTAGACTAGAAGCTATCAGAATTTTCTTAGCTTTTGCAGCTCATCATGAGTTCAAGGTCTATCAGATGGATGTTAAAAGTGCATTTTTGAATGGTGAACTGGAAGAAGTTGTGTATGTGTATCAGCCACCAGGATTAATAAATGAAGAAAGACCTCATTGGGTGTACAGACTGAACAAAGCATTATATGGTCTGAGACAAGCACCTAGAGCCTGGTATGATACTCTTACTAAACATCTTCTGAAAAATGGTTTTAAAAGGGGTGCAATAGATAACACTTTATTCATATTGCATGATAAAAGTGACATCTTACTTGTACAAATTTATGTTGATGATATTGTGTTCGGGTCTACAAATAACAAAATGTGTGAACAGTTTTCTGAAATAATGTCATCTGAGTATGAAATGAGTATGATGGGTGAACTGACATATTTTCTAGGTCTTCAAGTGAAACAGACCAATGATGGTATTTTATAAATCAAGAAAAATATGTCAGAGATTTATTAAAGAAATATCAATTTGACTCTGTCTCATCAAAAGATACTCCTATTTCTGCACCATTAACTTTGGACTCAGATCCCAATGGAAAACAAGTGGATCCCACAAAATATCGTGGTATGGTGGGATCCCTCATGTACTTAACTGCTAGTAGACCTGACATAATGTTTGCAACATGCCTTTGTGCAAGATTTCAGTCTGATCCCAGAGAAGCACACGTAAATGCTGTGAAAAGGATTTTCAGATACCTTAAAGGTGTCCCCAGACTTGGTTTTTGGTATCCCAAAGGCTCAAGTCTAGATCTAATGGGTTATTCAGATTCTGATCATGCAGGTTGTAAAATAGATAGGAAAAGTACCACAGGTGGTTGTCATTTCCTAGGTTGCAAATTGGTTAGTTGGACAAGTAAGAAGCAGACTGCAGTATCACTCTCCACAGCTGAAGCTGAATACATTTCTGTAGCCAGTTGATGCGCTCAGATTTTGTGGATGAAGAACTAACTAACTGATTATGGTGTTAAGTATACAAAGACTCCTATATTTTGTGATAACACCGGTGCCATTGCCATCTCTCACAATCCTGTCATGCACTCCAAAACCAAGCATATCGACCTCAGGTATCATTTTATTAGAGATCACATTATTAAAGGTGATATTGAACTTCATTTCATTCCCACTGATAAACAACTCGCTGATGTTTTTACAAAACCCTTGGATGTCAAAACGTTTAAACATCTCATCAGTGAGTTAGGTATGCTAAATCCTGTATAGCATCACCTCAGGGGGAAGTGTCAAATATTTTTATGTTTAAAAGAATTTTTCTCTAAGGGGGAACTTTGCTTTCAGAAAAATATTTTGACTGAAATGCTTCAGAATTTCTGAAATGATTTCAGAATAATTGTATAAACTGAGATGGTTCAGATTCCTTAATCTGATAATGCTCAGATTTTGTGTATTATTTCTGAGATGAGTCAGTCCTTTATAATGTATTTTAGATACTTGGTCATTGTGTGAACACGTGACAATTACTGTTTAACGTTTGAATAATGATGTTTTTTGCTGACGTGTCACACAAGTTGCGCCGTAAATGAAAAGTAATGATCACTTTTTCTTTAAAGTGTTGAAAAGTTTTGTGAAAATGTGGGGTCATGGCCGTCGTTGCATTAAATGCGGACGTATACCCAAAATTATTTTCGGACTTCAAACCCGATCAAAATTGATTTCATTAAAATAATATTTTTTGTGGGTTTGAATTTCAAAATCAATTTTTCTTTTATTTATTTTGGAAAAACCCTTTGTATTCCATCATAAATATAAATACCATTTTCGAGAACAATTCCTTCATTTACTTCTCTTTACATTTACTCCCAATCATCATTCTCTCTCATTTTCTCATTCCTTCACAACTCCAAAACCCTAAATTCATCTTTCATATTCAGTTTTCCCTTGTAGAAATAATGGCTAAAGTAGTCAAATCTCTAATAGCTTTCGAATACAAACCATCCAAAGTAGTCAAGGCCAGTGCACAATGGCCAAAAGGGTTCGATCCATTGACCCTTAGATTCAACATGAATAATTTCATGGCCGCACTGAACGCCAAAGGCAAAACCTTAATGGGGAGGATTAATAAATTTCTTGAACAATCCCCTCTCCATTATGCCTTGACTGCAGATCCTCAGGTAATGTATCATAGATACTTACTTGAATTCTGGTACTACTTTAAGCAAGGATGAAAAGTCCATTGCTTTTTCTTTACAAGAAGGCACTAAGCAGTATATCCTCTCACTTGATGGGTTTCGGGAGGCCCTTCATTTGAACTACCTTCCCTCTTCTTCAGCCTATGCAAAAAGGCTTAAAGGAGTTAATTTCAGGGAGGTACTGCACGCCATGGGTCATGATGACATGGTCGATGCTGAGAACAATCTGAGAACATCCGGACATATTTTTTTGTCTGGATTTAAAAATTATTGGCGATATTTCTGGACTCAGATTGTGGAGTGCCTTGGTGGAAACTGGGGTGGATTAGACCAGATTTCCTTAACACAAGTAGAAATCGGGTACTACTTGTGGCATGGGATTGAGGTGGACTTTGCTGAGATACTTTTCTCTCAGCTTGTTGCAAAATTAAAAGGGAAAAGAAGTCCACATATCTCATTCCCTAGATTTCTGAATATTTGCTTCATGAACTTGCTTGGAGATGCGTATCATATGGAGGGGCTTGAATCTTCAGCGACGGAGTTTTGCAGGGATCTATCAAAGCTATCTACTTCAGATCCAGAACCAGAACTCTCCGCTGCAATGCTTCAGGTAATCAATAAAACTGAAACAGCACGACCGGCTGGCTCAGAAAGGTCACCGAGCGGGTCGCAAAAGAATGCGAGACCCATTGGTGCACCTGGTGGTCAAAATTTTGAAGTTGTTTAAAACCCCAACAACTTCATCTACCCAACCACCAATTCCCTCCTCCACTGACCAACCTGAGGATCTCCCAAAAGATCCATCAGGATCTCCAAAGGGCTTATTAAGAACGTCGTAAATATAAGCAGTCCTCACAGCCCAAGGACATTAGTACCGAAGCAAACCCCTCTGGATCTTCCCAACAAGAACCAGAGGAATCGAGTCCAAAGGGAAACCCACAAGCAGCCATCTCCAAAACTTCTTTAGGAGGAGATAGTAAAGATAATACAAGTGTGTCCGCCCAACACACATTAGAGTCTGTGTCTGCACGCGCACCCCCTGTAACTTCACAAATCTTACATTCTACTGCAACACGAATTGATGAAGTCTTTGGTGTGACACCACCTGAGACTGAGATTCCAGACTCTACGGCCGATGAAGTGACTCTTGATGATGGTACGAGGGTCATTAAGGCAACCCTTGTGTCTACTATCTCTGGCGATGAAGCTATGGCCGAGCCAACCCATAAATCTGGTGACGATGCATCTGCAGCAGCAGTTGTTGAACCAGAAGCTGGTTCAGGTACCAGTGATCTGAACCAGGACATATCTGATCAGACTGCAGTTTTTACTGACCTCTGGGATGAAGATGAGCCACCTCAAGGGAATCTTGATTCCTTTACTGATTTTGAGTTTGATGAGGGCTTACTAGAGGAAAATCAGTCTTCTGATTCTGAGCCAACCTTCATCCTCACAAACGTCCCACCTCCCCCAGAAATCCAAAATTTACACGTTGAACAACCATACCGCCAACCTGAAACTTCTCATATACATCCTTTCTTTCTACCTGGCTCTACACCTGCCTATGTAACTTCACCTCATTTTCAACCACAACTCCAACACCTACACCCACAAATTCACCAAGTACCAAGGCCCATTAATTATGATGATCAAGCTGAGAAAGAGTTGGACTCTGTTACTGAATCTGAGAGTCCAACTGAAATGCAACTGGAGAAGGCATTAGATGGGCTTGGTAGAATTCCCTTTGTGGCTTTTGTTTCTGCACAACCACCTCCTCCTTTGAGTGTAGAAGCATAGTTAGAGAAACAACATACCGAAGTCCAAAGCCTACTTCTCAAGGTAGAGGACTTAACTAAATCTCTAACTGCCAATACTAAGTCCCTGGCTGAAATGAAGGGTGCTCAGATGTTTCTTGGCACTGAGTTCACCAAGGTTGCTGGGAATGAGGGACTAGTAAGTGGGAAGCTAAATGAGCTGGTGCATTCATGTAATAAAATAAGTACAGCTATCAGGGAAGCCTTCAGACTGGCCAAAAGAGATGTGCAAGCTTCAGATGTTGCAAACTTGACATCTGGTATTGAACTGATCAGACAAGAAGTTATGGCAGTCGGGAAGGAGGTGAATGAGTTGGTTAAAAGGCCAAGTGTCAATGAGAAAGAACTTGGGTCTTCTATTGGTAGTGATGTGATTGAGAAGCTGAAGTCTGAGATATCTCAGAATCTTGTTGCTCAGATTTCAGCTTCTGTGGCTGAAAAGGTTGAAGAAGGGGTCAGAAGGATGGTCTTAGAACTCACTAAAGACACCTCCAAGAAAGTAGATAAAGCTGTTGCTGAAGTTCAGAAATCTGTTTCTACTCTTGATGAAGTTGTTAAGGGCCAGTCCAAGCAGTTGGATGAAATTCTGACCCTGCTCAAGAAAGAAAGTGTTGTTGCTCCCCCTCCCCCGCTTCATTTACTGAAGAGGATAGGAAAATGCTGAAGGAACTCAAAGAACAAGAAGCGCTCAGTTCTCTACCATGGCTAAGGGAATTTCTGATAGCCTGGAGTAGCAAAGTTGGGAACCTCTGTAGGCAATGAAAACCACCATTGCTTTTTATGCCAAGATGCCTTCTACGGTCCCCAAAGGGGGAAATGTGCCTATTGGTTTGCTCTACAGCACTCAAGAATTAATAGAGGCAACCAAGAAGAAAACTGAAGTACAATCTGGTAGTGCTTCAATTCAAGGGGAACAAGTTCAGAAATCTGAAGTTCAAGCTTCTGAACCAGCTAAGAAGGATAAGGGCAAGGCCCAGTGGTGGATGAACCCGAGAAAACAAGTGCAAAGGGTTCTGGGATTGTTGTTTGTGAAAATGTAGATGAGCATGGTTATCCCCTTCATGATCCTAATGCTGATAGCAAGAAATTAGAGGCTTTGCAGAAGCAAGTTTCTAATCAATTCATTATGTAGAGGGAAAACAAGGAAAGAGAAAGGGAACAACATCTGAAGATGGGGACCCTTGATCATGTTGATGCTGCAGCTCTTGGTCTCTCTCTGGAAAGATATCTGAAGATCAAAAATGATCCAAGAGTGCAGAAAGCAGTTGTTGATATGCTTGAATATGAGTGTGGGAAGATGTATTCACCTCTGGAACAAAAGCTGGAAAGTCTCACCTTCAAGTTGTCCATTGAGTACTTGGTGCAAAATAGATAAAAGGAGATGGAAATCAAAAAGAAAGAAATTCTGGCTGGATTCTGAAGGTTGAAAAAGAATTGGCAAGGCCACCCACAAAGCCCAAAGTGACTGGACCAAGGTCTTCAAGAAAGAACATTCGTGATGCTGACCTCTCTACTTTCAAGCCAATTTCTGATGATGTTGCTGAGATCCAAAGAAAGCATGAGAAGGATCAATATGAACATTATCTGAAGCATCGATCTCATCCAGCAAAAATAGTTGATATGGAAGTAACAAAAGCTGATGGATTGAAGCTCTTTGATTTGGTCGTTAAGATAGAAGGAAGGGCAGCTGAAGAATATCATCAGGTTTCAGTGCACGAGTTTGGGATTTCTGAGCATAGAGAGATGATCCAGATTCTGAGAGGGAAGCCAAAATCTGCTCTGATTGGTGCATGGTTATCAAGAATACAACAAAAAATGCAAGCCAAGGTAGAGATTGAAGGCAGATTATTTGGAAAGAAGGATCACTCTCCACTGAAGAGGAAACCTACTGAAGCACCTTCTGGTTCAAGGCCTGCCAAGAAGTAGTTCCTTTTCAGATTATTATTTACTTGTATTTTTATTGTACAAATGTAACAAACACTTCAGTTTGTATATATATGTTACATGTTGTAGCCAACAAGTAGATAATAAGTTTAAGTTAGAAAAAACACAAGTAAACCTCTGAGACATCAATGATCTATAAGATGTACTTAGAAAACTTTACAACTTAAACAAAAACTTGCATTTCAGACTTACAAACATGTATAGATAGAAGTCTGAGATGCATGCACTATTTCAGAACAAATAGGGGGAATTTGTTAGGTCGAAAATCGACCAAGTATAATTTGTTCAGAAATAGCTAAAGCTCAGTGAAGAATACTTGTACAGAATTCTGAAGTCGTTCAGAATTAGTTCACTGAAGCTTCACTTCAGTTCAGATCGACGTATCAGAATATCGTTCAGAATGAAGTCAAAGACTGAAGTCTGAAGAAAGAGAATCAAGCTCAGATGTGGAGCTCAGAAGCTGATTCTACCTGATCGAATACTGAAGCATCTCAGTGTAAAAGTACTTACACACTTTTACACTGATTATGAAGAAGACTTTTTACTTTACATACCTTTACCCAGTTAATAGATTTAACTATTAATAAAAGTACAAGGTAAAGTAAAGGATGGGAATAAGGTATGATAAGTCACATCAATTTGATTTTTATAGGTTTCTTGATATGGACTCCAATTATTTTTCTAAATGTATGCATAAAATCAAATTTGATTTTGTATAGGTTTCTTGATATAGACTCTATTTGTTTTTCTAAATGTATCCATAAAATCAAATTTGATTTTCAATAGCTTTTTCAAACTGTACGAATAAAATCAAATTTGATTTTGTATAGGTTTCTTGATATAGACTCTATTTGTTTTTCTAAATGTATGCATAAAATCAAATTTGAATTTCAATAGCTTTTTCAAACTGTACGAATAAAATCAAATTTGATTTTGTATAGGTTTCTTGATATAGACTCTATTTGTTTTTCTAAATGTATGCATAAAATCAAATTTGATTTTGTATAGGTTTATTGATATGGACTCTATTTGTTTTTCTAAATGTATGCATAAAATCAAATTTGATTTTATATAGGTTTCTTGATATGGACTCCAATTGTTTTTCTAAATGTATGCATAAAATCAAATTTGATTTTGTATAGGTTTCTTGATATGGACTCTATTTGTTTTTCTAAATGTATGCATAAAATCAAATTTGATTTTCAATAGCTTTTCAACTGTACGAATAAAATCAAATTTGATTTTGAATAGCTTTTTCAGACTGTATGCATAAAATCAAATTTGATTTTATATAGTTTCCGCCCTTATTGTTTCTTGCATTTACTTTCAGTACCTTTATCTTTTGTTTATCCATATCTGGATCGTATTCTGAACTGGTCTACTTCCAGTTAGAATTACTTGCCAGTCGGGTATTAACCATCTTTATTTGGGACTTACAGATTTGAAGGTCGAGGGTTAGCCGTTAGGCATACAAATTATCGTCGGGGAGGGACGCATTCTAGATTCCTAAAAAGGGCACCCTTTCGGGGGGAAGGACGCATTCTAAAACCCTAAAATCAAATTTGATTTTATATAGTTTTCTTGATACGGACTCCAATTGTTTTTCTAAATGTATGCATAAAATCAAATTTGATTTTGTATAGGTTTCTTGATATTGACTCTATTTGTTATTCTAAATGTATGCATAAAATCAAATTTAATTTTCAATAGCTTTTTCTAACTCTACGAATAAAATTAAATTTGATTTTGTATAGGTTTCTTGATATAGACTCTATTTGTTTTTCTAAATGTATCCATAAAATCAAATTTGATTTTCAATAGCTTTTTCAAACTGTACGAACAAAATCAAATTTGATTTTGTATAGGTTTGTTGATATAAACTCTATTTGTTTTTCTAAATGTATGCATAAAATCAAATTTGAATTTCAATAGCTTTTTCAGACTGTATGCATAAAATCAAATTTGATTTTGTATAGGTTTCTTGATATAGACTCTATTTGTTTTTCTAAATGTATGCATAAAATCAAATTTGATTTTCAATAGCTTTTTCAAACTGTACGAACAAAATCAAATTTGATTTTGTATAGGTTTGTTGATATAAACTCTATTTGTTTTTCTAAATGTATGCATAAAATCAAATTTGAATTTCAATAGCTTTTTCAGACTGTATGCATAAAATCAAATTTGATTTTGTATAGGTTTCTTGATATAGACTCTATTTGTTTTTCTAAATGTA
>CM067174.1:72337373-72354873 GCA_034093135.1 Erigeron breviscapus | reverse complement strand
TTCCATACTATAAATATTTTAATAGAAAAGCATCGATGGCATCATTCCGCAAACAGTCAATCGTATAAGTGTTGTGGGGATGGGAAGAAAAGTTTGTTAGATACAAGAAATTCATAAGGATGCCAACAAACCTTTTTTTAAGCCACATCTCCTAAAACGTACACAGAAAAAATCTGGTCGTATAAATGAAATTTTATTTGAGGTTTCAGCAGTTTTTAAAGTACAGATTTTCTGAAGTCTATCATTTGTCCAATCTATTTAAATTTAGCCATTAACTTTATAAATTATTTATCAGACACAATTTTACATTTTCTTAAAGTGAGAGGAAGATGAGATCGTTGTGTACACCATTTCCAGTTGTTTTCGTACCCATTCTGTCACTCATTCTATGAAAATATATAACTTCATCAATCATGTGCTTATTCAAAAGTGGAAATGCATACATTAAACGATGTAATGTGATACTGTACCATAGTTGGGTGGCGCACACAACAGACTTTGCCTTAACAGCAAGTGTCTCGCAAAAGGGGCAAAATTACTCCGTTGCGGTAACTGATTCCTTTCATAAATAGGGGACAACAATCATCCAGCACTCAACCTATGTTACTCGTCACACCAAATTTTCGTAAGAACTACTATGTTTAGTTCAAGTAAGGTGGCGGCCAAAAGTCGACTATCATAACTAGCAAAAGGATCTTTTGCGTCAAGTCCCTTTTCTAGACTTGTAATATACTGTTCGATATAATATTTCTCTATTGGTTATGCGACAAAGTCAAGAACCTCTTCAAACTTTGTGAAGTGTTCCTGCTTATCAATATTCGATTCCAAATTTTCTAAGCTACCAAAGTAAAAAAAAAAATCACTCATTTCTGTTGTGGGTACTTTTTCCATAAGACCCGAACTAATCACCTTATAAATCGAAGGAAACATTATGCATTCGGTCGTCTAAGCAGTTGTTATGGCATTCAAACCTAAATATAAACTTACGGATTAGGATCCTCTAAAGTTATTCCAACTTCACCTATTAGAGGATCTCAATCCTAAACTTAAACCTTATTCACTACGCAACTGATGGAGTTCAGTCAGTTGGGTAAAGTTCGTTGGTGGGAAAAGTTCGTTAGGCAGTGATGACACTAATATCACCTTTGACTCAGTGGGTAAGATGATGCCTACAATCTGGAATAGATCTATAGTAAGAGGTAATCCAGGAAAGGGATTTCAAGAGCAACATGGGGCGCTTCGGACTTGCTACCCACATGGGACCATTTTATCATTTATATACAAGGTTGGTTCTTGCAGGGTCTATCCTCCTACATGCATGTATGCAATCTCAAAACAATAGTCGCCATACAAAGAGCTAGATGCAGACATTTATGTACATACGAACCCAGATGTCTATGTTCATATGTACACGAATGTATACACACATCAATAACTATGTAAACATATGCATATGATCTCAGTTAGAATGGGTCATTTGGCAACATCTCCTTTTCATTTAGACTTGTGTATTCTTTGCTAATCCTCAACTCATGCCACGTATGGTCAACAACCCAAAACCAATTAGTCCATACCTCGGTTTGACACATGCTCCACAATACCTATTCAATGTGATTGGAGTACATCTATCAATCCTTACCTGTCTAGCATGAACTTGACAGCATATAGATCAATGAAATCAGAATCATGTTACCAAAACACTGGGAAAGAGGATAATTAAGTCTCCAATCGCCTCTCTTTGAAGAGTTGATTGCTCTTGGTATCAATTTGTGACATATTCCGTTTAATCATTTTCTTTTTCAGGCTTCCACGCGACCTGTTTAGTCTGAGGAAGATCATACTACTCAAAAAAAATTTGTAGAATAGAAAACGAAATAGAAGAAAAAGGGTAGTCCCATTTCCAGAGCTGAAACTTACGAACACCGAAGTAAGGTACATTGTGTGATGCATAGTGTACATACCATTGAAGCAGCAATTGTACCCCAAAACGGAAATTTCAGCTCCAGTAAAGGGACAATACACTTCCCGTAACAATATTAAGATCAAAAGAAAACACACAAACAACAAGCAGGACAGCAGGCACGATTGAAAAAACGAAGAGAAACATTAAATCCCAACACATGTTTTCAAGTTCTGTTTTCTTATTGTTTTTTCATCCCCTATCATCTTATTATTTGTTCATCATGCTTTTTGACCTTCATTAAAGTGAGGGAGAAGAAACAAACTGTCTGGGAAAACTAAACAACTCTTTCTCTTCAAACGGAGAAGTCCATTCACGAGAACCACCTGCAGATGATGCGTCAGAACCTACAGCCCCTACCCCATCCGGATGCAAACCCATGGAAAGCCCGTTATTCCCGTTCGATAGAATACCCGTCGGCGTTCTCGTGGCGGGTTTACCACCACCACCCCTTCCTGATGCATAAAGATCTGTAGAGTTTGTTGAAGAGCCAAAACCCATCCACATACCTGGCCTTGAAGGGCTAGTTCCTGGAAGAGGAAGCCGGTCTAGACTCCAGTCTATGTTTGTGTAATCAAACTGCAATGAGTCACAGGCATTCCAGTCTACTGGAGATGAAGGTCCTGAAGGCCCGTTTGAACCCAACCCAGAGAACAGCCCAAGAGAAGATGCAGCTGCCAGAGTCGGGGTGGTGGTGTTACCCACCGTTCTGTTGTTCCACATACCACCATTGTTGAAATGATTCACTGAACCCTGTTGGCTGTAATGATGGTCTAACGGGCCGCTGCTTGATGCATACTGCTGCTGAGGGATTGGTTGCTGTTGTTGCTGATAATGGAACTGGTCATATAATTGGGTGTTGTTATTGACAGTGTTCCCATAGGTTGCGGTGTTAAAGCTTCTTGTGCTATTAGGTACATGTGAATACCCATTGGAATTCATATTCATTACTGGCTCAACAACATTAGGATGCCAGTCGGTGACTGATGCTGGGGAAGACGAGCTTACACTTGTGGTCATGTTCTTCGATTTGGGCCGCTGCATCATTATAACAGGTTCCCTCACCGATCCTAACTGAAGGTTCTTTAGCTCAGTTCCAATATTTACATATCGGGAATCATTTTTCGCTAGTGGTGGTGCAGCCTGCAACGGAGAAGCTAAAGAATAAGAAACGGAAGGGTTTGATCCACCAACAGACACTGGCCACCTCTTCTCCAAAGGAGTAGCAATTTGTTGCTGTTTTGTCCAATCCGAATTGGGTGGAATTTTCTTTAGCAACTGCAAACTTTTGATCCCAGAGTCTCCTGACGGTCCTAGCGTAGCAACTGTTTTGGTGTAATTAAAATCTCTGTCATCGGTTTTCTGTTGTATAGGTATAGATTTTGATATCATTCTTGAGGTAGATGAGTTCTGGCTCATAGCTACTGAAAGCTTACCATTACTATGAGCTGAAGAACCCCCATTTTCTTCAAGCTTTGGCGGGGCGGCAGGAGGTTGTTCCTGCTTCTGAACTTTTAAGGTTTCCGCCGCCTGGTCAAGATCACCTTCACATGCAACTATAGCACGCTCTACCTCCTGTTTTGAGCATTTAAACTTTATTTCCAATTCAGTAATCTGCGCAAGCTCTTCTGATATGTCAATTTTCAAATTACCGCCACCGTCAAGATTATGCTCGCGTTGGTTTTCTGAATCTTCACCCCCTTCAAACAACCATGCAACTGATTGCTCAACTCTACCTTCATTCAATATAAGAGCCATTGTTGCACGTTCTGAAGAAAATCCCATTGCTACAAGCTGCTGGGCAAGTGCTTCCAGCTTTCTTGACATTAGGTAACCACTACACCGTTCATGGAGTTCTTGAGCTCGCCTCTCTTTTTGACGCTGATGTTTCTTCTCATTCTTTTGACGGATTTTTTCACGTTTGTCATTATCAACCCCTGGTATTGTTTCCTGACGGGAGGATCCTTGAGAAGTTTTGTCTTTGTGATCTTCAGACTCACCTGACCAACTACCGTTGTTAGATATGGAATCATATTCAATCCCCACCCCGGTAGAGTTCCCACTATTATCCTCCGTATCATCGACATTACGAGATCGGCCATTTATATGAACAGATGACGCTGTAGACAATGGTGCAGTGTCAAGCATATGAAAGGTACCCAGAAGTGGGTTGTAACCACTAGCAGGGACGCCTGTATTAGCATTAGATGTGGGTTTGGTAGAGGGCTTCTGTGGGTCCTTGGCAGCTGCCCTTTTGTCCTTTGACTTTGACTTAGATGCGGGAGACATTGTAAATTCCAGTTTCCTACAATATCAATGTGCATTTTTGTTCAAATAACCATAAAACTTGAAATGAAATAAAGGAATGTAACAGTCTCTAATAAAATATAACAGCATTTAAAAAGCTCATAATATAAAGCTTAATGAAATTACAAAATAAACATTGAATAGTTAAAGTGGTTAAAGTGTTAAACTTGTATAAATGAGACTATACTTAAAGCCCTGGCCATATATAGAGAGACATAAACAAACAAGGTCATTAACAGAAACAAAATATTATTGTACACCATTATAAAGTGAAAGTTACAAAAGAAAATTAACAATTTCTAGCCTGTATATCAATGTTATCAAATTATTAATTCAGATAAGTAAGGATGTTTCAATAATCAGAATATAAATAAATAGTTGTTTATCTTAAATGGAGAATCACCTCTACTGCATTGGTTACACCACAGCTTCCGACCATGTACACTAAGGTCATATAATTTCTCCTCAAAACAAGTAATAATTCCTCAAAAAAAGGCAACGTAAATTCATATGCATAACTGAGACACAACTGCAAAACGAGAGCTCTAGATTCCTGGATCCGATAATGGAATAAAGTTTGACTAGGCAAGTTTGGAAAGGTGACTGTTCAAGTCATATTAAAAGTTAATTTTGTCCGTGAAAAAGTGCATGAAATCCTTCCTGTTTTGTTAAACCAATTTTGTAAAGGATATTGCAGAGACAAGAACCCTTCTTATAAAGAGAAAATACCATCCAGTATAATAAAAGCCAATATGAATCCCTAAATTCCTTGAATTTACAAGCATATTGACGACAAAAGAACAAAATGACAAATAAACCCTATCGATGACGGTAAATACAAATTTATATAAAAAACCATTACATGAAATAAACACAACATACATGATACGTTCCATAATCCGATATTGAACAATAATGATACGAGCAATATCAAACCAACAAACGGCACGTGATTAACGACAGCCTAACACACATGGCAACATTTATCTCTTCAAATGATAAGCCTTGACACTCACATACAGAGAAGCGGTCAACGACACATATCTATCTTCAACCAGCATTAAATTCTTCCTTCACCAACGACGACCGCCAACCGTTACGTCACAAATCAATCCACCGCCAATATTAATTAACATAACAATCATTAATAAAAAAATATCCTAATTAAACTTAATCATTTCATCATTCAACGCAATTGACAGCAGTTTTAACACAGAATCAACCACAAAAAACCTAAAATTAACCACAAATTCAATTTAAATATACCTAATTTCATTGCACCTCATCCACATCTAACGCAAATCCAATATTCCAATAACTTAACCATTTTCCATCAATTAATCACAAATTAAACACAATTAACCACCAAAATACATAAATATGTTCATATTCATAATAAACTAACACCGAATTTCACGGATATATAACTTAAAAAATGTAAAAGAAAAAACGATTGACTTACCACCGTTAGGGTTTGAAATTGGGGGAAATGAGAGATTTGATGATTGTGAATTGAATTATGTTTTTGTAATTTGAAATTCGATCTTTTAAAATGGATCGATATTATTAGGTTTGATTTTATGAAGAACGTAATTTCTTTTTTTTTTCTCTGTATATTTCTTTTTTAATGTGTTTTTTTCTCTCTCTAGTCTCTCTCTCCTGTCTCTCTTAAACAAACTGAACCAGGAACCACAATTTTTATTTTTATTGGTGAGGTGTGTATGGATCTGTCTGGATAACTACAAGCCCAATAATGATGTCTGAATATGGCCCAATAGTTATTGACTTTGATCCATGAATGTAGGTTTAATAAGGATATTTTGATAAGTTTCCTTTTTTAAAGAGTTTTTGAACAAATCAGAGTAAGATTAACGTTACTAGGAAGAAAGGGGGGGGATTTAATTAAAATTAGAATCTTATCGAATGATATGATGCTTGGAGAAGATAAACTAGATTTGGGTATTTGTATCAAAGTCTAAGAAATATTCCCGTAAGGTTAAAGAAAGAAAATGCAAATCATAAATCATCATTTTGTAAAATTTTAGATCGAAGAAAAAAAATGGTATATGAAAAGTTCGTTGAGTATATTATACAAGTTTTATTGTGTATGATTAAATGATATGTTTTTTTAATGTTAATTCTATCATGTCAGGTATAAAACTCTCGACTTTATCACAAAAAAACTTGAGTCTTTACGTACTACTTAAAATAATGCGTTTCAACATGTACCTTAGATCGTTGCTCGAATCCATAATAGCTTGCTTATATTTATTTGCAAGATTAAACGTTTGGCAAATGGTTGCTTATCTTTTAAGAGTCATGAATTTTTTTGTATTATTAGGAATATTTGCAACTTTCAAGGAAAAATTGATTTCCATTTTCATCTTTTTATTTCTATTTTACTATAAACTTAAATTGAACGATTAGCTAAAGTGTTTATTTTTCATGTTTAATTTTTCTACACATATGTATGATGTATGACCCTAGATGGAACCATAGATAAGACATAGTTATACCTTTATTTTTTTTATCCTTATAAACAAATAAGTCAATATTCAAAGCATGGCAATAGAGTCATGTGGTAAGCGATAGTAATAAAGTCACTTAGCATCAAGAATAATGCGAAAGCAAGTTTATCTCACCCTTATGTCGAACGGCCAGGCTTTTGCTTTTGACTACTATTTTGTAAATCTCTGTTTACAAGCATTAATAGACTTATGTGAAAACAAGTTATTATAACCAATACTTATACAAAACAAAATCAATCACTCGTATTTTAAGGTTAAGTCATACCAATAAAAAAAAAGTTATATCACCTTTTTTTCGACTAAAAAAAATAAATAAATAATAAACACAACCCGAAAGGTTATGTTTAAATAGCTATTACATGTATAGAATGTTGTACTCTTGATCTCAATGCGTAAATATAAGAGGTGATTACATTTTTTGTGCAAATTTTTAATGCATGTGATAATGTGTTTAAGTGTAGGCACTGATTTTTTTTTTTTTGTAAAGTTAGTTTCGATTTAGACAAAACATCTCTTTTATACAACTACTGCATATGTCAAATGCCGAAATAAGGGGGAGATTTAGTTAGGACTAAAATCTTACGTTAAAGAAAAGCTTATATGATATTATGGAGATAAAAATAGAGATTGATATCTTTTGTTTTTGTCTTTTTGGAAGTGTAAGAAATTCTCTATCAACCTCAATTACTTTTGTTTATATTTCTTTTTTCTTTCTTCTTTACAAATATAGATCACCATGTGTTGGAAAATATATAAAGAAATTGCTAGTTTAAGCTAATTTTGGACCGGTTTCCTAAGTCAAGTTTGTGTTTTGATAAAAAAAAAAAAAAAAACTTGTCCTAATACCATATATGGATATAGTTTGGTAAGTTCATAACCATCATATGAATAATTAATTTCGTAACGACAATGACTTCTCTTGCTCTATAGGTTGATCATCGAGATTAGAGTTCCAAGTACGTTAGAAAATGTATGTAAAAATTTGAAAGTAATACGGGTTTTATACATTTTGATTTACATTTTCTAATTAAACTAGGTGTACTTAATTTATTGGTACACCAAAATCAAAAAAAAAAGAAAAGGATATCAATCATGTGTTAACACCAAAAAGATCCAGCATGATACTAATTTTATTTTGATATATCTCTATAATAAAAGTAATAGGAATACATAAACAATCTACCATTCCATCAAGACCGCTATTATATTAAAACAAAGTTACCTGTTGTCAAACTAGTATTTGTTTACAGTAGTTATGTTATATCAATCTTGATAATAAAAAAAATGTTGCTCTATAACTATATTATTATAACTAAATTATATGTAAATTGTAAAATGACAACAAATTCCTAACTAAAATTTCATAAGGGGTAATAAAAAGAGAAATGACATTTACTCATATATGTTGTGTTTATACATTATTTGATGATTGTGAATTTTGACAAAATAAATTAGTAAAATGAGGTGAGAGAGTTTAGCGTTGATATTTTTCATCAAAATATATGTATACTAGAAGACACAAAAATATAAGGATATAACACTATTATATTCTCATAACAATGAGTGATCGACACAAATCGTTCTTGTGGTTTACACAAACAGTCAGGTTTCGTCCTTTAACTTTCAAAACCTCAGAGATCATCCTTTATAGGAGGATAAGGTTCACCTATGGTCCTTTTCGATAACTGCCGTTATCCCATCTCCGTTAGGCACCTCACGTGTAAACCACGTGAGGGTAGTTTAGTATTTTGGCACCTTTTGACTCTCTTTGACTCTCTTCTCTCTCTTTTCTATCTGTATATATCGATGTATATATATATGTTTTCCCCCAAAAAAACACAATTAACCCTAAATCTTTCTTTCTCAATCATACCCGATCCCCATAAGCACACCACCAACTACACATTTCCTTCTTCCATGTAAAATCTTAAACTTTTGAAACAAAAATGACAGGATGTCCATTATATACCATTCGTGTGCCTGGTGAAGATTGGGACCTCGACAGTATCTATCGTGAGTGTTTATTTGTTTGCTTTTGCTCATTATTTTTTCAAGTTTCAGTATTTAACCAGCCTCTATTTTTGTTAAAATGCAGGAAGTTATGCTGGGTTGTTTTCGATGATGATTCACCATGGAGGGTTTTTCACACCATGGCCAGGAATGACATATGAAAAGGGTAAGATTAACTATGCCGATTGCATTAATATTGATCAATTTTCAGTTCATGAAATGGACTCCATTATGGAGGATTTAGGTTATGTGGAGGGGCAAAGGATGTTTTATTACTTTTTGAAACCAGGATGTTCATTAGACGATGGTTTGCAACCCCTATCTAGTGATCAAGATGTAATTAACTTGGGTAATTATGTTGAACAAACTAATATGTTTAGTGTTTACATTGAACATGGCATGTCAAATTTAGATCAGTATTTTATGCCTAGACCATCAAAAGTTGTGATTCAAGAGATCCCTGATGTTATACCCACTTCATCTAGGCCTAGACCATCAAAACCCATGAAGAATAAAGGAACTTATAGGAGATTGTTGCTTGATTGGAATGAGAACGAACCTGAATGTATGAAAATTACAATTCTGGCAGTTTATATAACATACTACCATTTTGATTGATACTTGAAAGTTAATTTTGCATTACAATCTTCACTTAATTCTGCATTAGCATTACACAATTACCAAAAACAATCCACTGCCTAAATCTATATACCCACTTCACACAAGTAACAATGATACAAGAAACAGAATTACAATCGCAGCAAGCAACAACATTGTCTTCAATCTTTTCACTTGCTCATCTCTTTGTTTCAGTTGTGCTTCAACTCGATTTTTGGACCTAAGCAAACCGGGTATAATGTCAGTAGCACGTTGACACATTTCTGGATCATGCCATCCAATGAATCGACATTTGGAAGCCTGCAAGACCAACAACGCCCACTTTAGATGAAATTGTAACCAAATTGCAATGAATCTTTGAATTCAAACCTGTTTTGGACAAGCAAAAAAACGCCTTCCTGGGTTTCTGTCAGTCCATGATGTTCGAACTATTGCTTGCTTACCGCACCAACAAAACACCATTCTTGATTTTATAGTTAATTTGATCGATATTGACTGTTTGTACAATCAACCGAGATTAATGGAAGAACGAGAAGGACATAGATTGAATGGGGGTCAGATATGTGGGGTGTTTTAGTAATCTTTGGTGATTCCGTTAGTAGTAAGACTTTGTCTCTTGTAAGCCACAAATCGTTGATGTATTTTGGTTGTGAATGTGTTGTTTCGATCATGGTTGTTCCATCCGGCTCATCCTCCTTTTATATCGTGAGTTTGGCTTGGAGAGAAAGAAATGGGATAAGATCGATTCTCATATTGTTGGTGGATATCTCCTCTAATTTAGGAAGTGATATGAACAAATCTCTTTCATCCTTATCTTGTGATTTGAAGAGGCCGCGTATCTGAGTAAGTTGCGTACTGAGTAAGCTAGGAGATATGTCATCATTGATTTACAATTATACTCTTATCAATAGTTGTCGACTTGTTACCTAATCGACCAGATCATACAAGATCAACAAATCAAACGATGTTTTCATCTTTATCAAAAATTTCTCATGATGCAATATGTCAATAAATTTAAATTTCTTCACATTTTTCTTTTGTCATAATTTTATACTACTTTAATACTAAACATGTAACCAGTCGGCAAAAGTCTATAAATTAACTTTATAGTATAGAGTATAGACTACGAATAAACAAACCACGGGGGTTAATTTGAAAACTAAAACCTCAATATAAATAACCACATAAAAATAAACACATGTTGCGTAACTCATTTTTCTAACCTCGTTACTATCGAAAGACTCAAAACCCTAAACCACCACCGCCACACCACCAGCAGCAGCCACCATGACCACCACCGCAACGGACTAGACTTCGAAGACGGATTTCCAGCCACCAAGCTATTCAACCAAGGCTACTCATACACCTACGATGACGTCATCTTCCTCCCACACTACATCGATTTCCCAACAGATTCCGTACAACTAACCACCAAACTCACCCGCAACATCACTCTTTCGGTGCCATGTGTCGCTTCACCAATGGACACAGTAACTGAGTCATCCATGGCCGTTTCGATGGCGGCGTTAGGCGGTATAGGTATTGTTCATTCCAACAACTCTGTTTCAGAACAAGTTGGTTTAATTCGATCAGTTAAGTCGAATCAAATTCCTTTCGTGGCGACCGAGTTTCGTTTCGTGTCGCCCGATGAATGTATTTTGGATTCTGATGTTTTTGATACAATGCCTTGTGTGTTTGTAACTGAAAACGGTTATAAAACTGATAAAAAGTTGTTAGGATATGTTGATAAAATTACTTGGGATAAGGTTTTAAATAAAGAAGATAGGGTTGGGAATTATATGATTAAAAATGTAATGTCGTTATCGAATTCGTCTAGTTTAGAGGATGTGGCTGCTTATTTAGCTTCCAAGGAGTTAGATTTTGTGCCTTTGGTTAATGGGGAAGGGGAGGTGGTTAATGTTGTGAGTGACACAGATATCGAGAGGATTAAGGGGTATCCGAAAGTTGGGGCTCCGTCGATAGGGAAAGACGGGGATCTTTTGGTTGGGGCGTCGATTGGGACGAGGGAAAGTGATAAGGTGAGGTTGGAGAGTTTGGTTAAAGCGGGTGTTGATGTGATTGTGATTGATAGTTCTCAAGGGAATTCTATTTATCAGATTGAAATGATTAAGTATGCCAAGAAGATGTTTCCGGATTTGGATGTGATTGGTGGGAATGTTGTTACGATGTATCAAGCTCAGAACTTGATTAAGGCTGGTGTTGATGGGTTGAGAGTTGGTATGGGGTCTGGTTCTATTTGTACTACCCAGGAAGTTTGTGCAGTTGGTCGCGGACAGGTAGTTTGTCAAATTTGTTATCTAATACACCCCATAATATGCTGCCTTTTGTTTTGTATACTTGTGTGCTGATCAGTTCAACTATCTATTCTTTTTCGATCGGGACTGATTTTTAGTATCTATATTATCATATATTACTATGATGGGTAATTTATGTTATGTGAAAGTAAAGTATAAACTAAAGAAAGTTGGAAAATTTTAAATTCAAAGTACTTGTTTCACTGTAATGTAGGCGACTGCGGTGTACAAGGTATCGTCGATTGCTGCACAAAGCGGTATTCCTGTTATTGCAGATGGTGGCATTTCGAATTCAGGGCATATTGTTAAAGCTTTGACACTTGGAGCTTCAACTGTCATGATGGGAAGCTTCTTAGCAGGAAGTAATGAAGCTCCTGGAGCATATGTTGTTCAGGTAACTTATTTTGAGCTTTATTAAGTGTCAACCGGAACTAATGTAATTGGCTGGGATAAAGATACTCTTAGTCGCCCAACGGTCTAAAAAATCATTCTTCTTTATTGTCATTTCATGGTCGACTAAAAAAAAGAAAGTTAGGGATAGTTACATAATGTTGCCTTTACTTGAACGAGGGTTGGTGCCCGCGCGTTGCGGCTGTTAAACGGTGATGATAATACAAAACAGTGGGGGATGAATCGATATTCGTGTGTGTAAATAGGAAGGAGAGAAAGAAGTGACTGTGTGTTAGATCTTGGTAGGGTGTTTGTCTGATTGTATTTAGGGATATAGAATTAGAAATAGTATAAATTAGGGGAAATATGGGGATATTGAAAAGATTGCTGAATTTCCTAAAATAGGGAGTCCAATATGTTTTATAAGGGATTATAGATATGAATAACAAATTTTCTTACTTGACCTCGTTACTAGTGTGAGTTGTGTCTTCCGATCTGATTATATTGACTCTAAAATATTAGCAAAATCATAATGATAATCAGGTTCTGCCTCACACTCCAAAAAGTGAATTGCAGCTGCAAATAATTACATATCTAAATGCCTTTTAGTCATCTTGTAAAACAGATACTATCACTGATCATTCCCATTTCTTATATGTCTTGTTTTTGAGTCTCTCAATAACCATTATTAAAATCCAATGTTATATCAGCACCAGTTAGAGATTTGTTTTGGGCTATTGTATCTGTATGGTTATTGCTAAAACCGTGAATAGTGGATGATATTAGGGGCTGTATCTCATTCCTTTTTGCACCTTGCAATAACAGAATGGCCGCCGGGTTAAAAAGTATCGAGGGATGGGATCTCTTGAAGCTATGACAAAAGGAAGTGATGCTCGGTACCTCGGTGATACAGCTAAAATGAAGATTGCTCAAGGGGTTGTTGGAGCCGTTGCAGATAAGGGTTCTGTATTAAAGTTCATTCCATACACTATGCAAGCGGTTAAGCAGGGTTTCCAGGATCTTGGTGCTTCTTCCTTGGAGTCAGCTCATGATTTGTTGAGGTCTGGTACTCTGAGGCTGGAGGTATGGCTTAGTTTGTTCTGGTTTCATTTTTATGATTTTTCTCTTAAGTACTTGCTTTCCATACCAATTTTTATACCGTTGCATCCCCCCACACGGAAATTGTAGTAGTTGATTGTGGATAAGTGTCCATTATCTTATAGGAACTTTGAAAAATAATATCGGGTACTTATCTAATTAGATCATCTAAGGTAAAATGTAGGGATAGCTAGGTAATTTCACATTTTTTGAGGATCAATCCTAACCACCTTTTACGAATTTGATCATATATTTGCCCAACTGGTTAAGGTGATCATTGTTATGTTATATTGTGGTAATCACTTTAACTCACATCCAAGCACCCCCTTTGTACCAAAATCATAAATAGAGACAAGCTGGTTGACTGGACCACCGATATTTGTATCTTTTATCTTGAATGTTATAATAAATAATTATATGTGATCAAAGTGATGGTTTTGTTAAGATAATTTTTTAATATAAATGATATCAAAATGGCTGTATGCGTTTAACTACTTGGGGGTCACTTTTTTGACACGTCATTTGACCTGTTCCATACTTACCTATAAATTTTAAAAGGTTCACCCTCTGACTCCTTAGTTATAAAACCACATGTCTTAATTTTGTTTTTAATTATTCCGTAAATAGGAAGACTCAAGCACCATGTCATATATTTGTTCAGGTTCGAACAGGAGCAGCACAGGTTGAGGGAGGAGTGCACGGCCTCGTTTCCTATGAAAAGAAATCCTTTTGACCTTCTCACATCTGTAACTGTCCTCTTTTCTGAGCTTTCTTGTAACATCCCGAAATCTTTTATTCATTTTGTTGACTTTGACTGTTAGTCAATGTTCACCTATCGTTAGGTGACCTTATATTTTAGGTGAATAGTTATGGTGTTAATTATTTTGTGTTTATGTGGATAAATTTGTGTAGGTGTTCCCATTTAGGGTGGTTAAAAGTGTTGATAAATGTTTACCATTGATGCTTGTTAAGGTGGTATGTATTCCCTATAGTGTTGAATCAATGTTGATGTCGTTAAGTGAAATTACTTGGGGTTATTAATTGGGCAATAAGATTCGAAGGGTGTTAAGTGTAAAATTAGTAAAACTAAAATAGCCATTCCGTCATTCCCTTGTATCGAAGCTATAAACAAAATAAAAAGGGTTAGTTGTGTTTTGTGTAGTCGTCGAACAAAAAAAAAAGGTTTGTCAGTCGTTGTTTCTTGTGGCGTGCGCAGCAAAGGGAAAAGAAAGGAATAACCATATTGTGATCCTGTGTCTAGACAATTGTCAGCCGTCTAAATCATATACATAGATTGGTGATTCCAAGGAATAGTATCTCAAATAAAGAAAAGGGGGTAAGGTTTAGTTTTTCCTTTGTTGCATTCTATCCTTTCGTAACCTGAGGTGTATATATATATATATCCATGGAGTAGTAATAATAATAATAATATTTTATTGTGAAAAATAGTTCCCCTTTTGTTAAGATTGTCAAAAATTACGTATATTGAATGGGTTGTAGTCTTCACTGTGGCAGAAAATAATAAGAAGTAATAAGTCAAATTGCTGTCTTTTGTGGCTCTTTTTGGTAGCCGAATTTTATAAAGAAAAAAGGGGGTGTTTTTGGTTCTTGATTGGACTGTCAAAGTAAAAAGGGGGTGTTTTTGGTACTATGGTTTATTGTCTTTTATTTGTGGTGTCATGGGTAGAAAAATATATATAATTGTTATGAGTTGTTATGTTCATTCAATGTCAGTAGTCTTCACCTAAGTAAATAGATTTGTTGGTCATTGTGTAGTACTAGTTGCCATCAACAGGAAAAGAAATATTATTCTATTATAGGATGGTACTTGCTAAATCATAAAGCAAATGCTATTGTATTTGAGGTTATATAAATGTGACCAACAATGTTAATGATGGCAGCACATGAGTTGGTCGAATAGACTACTGGGTTTCTTTTAATTAGTTTTTTTAAGATTTAGCAATTGTAATGCTCGTTCTTTTATTAACTTAATTTTAATCATCGGGTCATTTATAGGTTGTCGGGAATACATAACAAGCTTGGTAAATTATTATTATTTGTGGTTTGTGAAGCTGCAAAAGGTAAGATAACTTACTTTTGACACATGAGGGACACAACAAAACTTAGTTTTAATAATTAAACTCCCCTTTTATGTTCTTATAATTATCTCATGCATATGTTTGGTATGGGATATATGAGGGAGGTTAACTGGGGTATTGTTTACGCATGTTTATGTAGAAATGAGAATGTTATTGCATGATTGATATATGTAGTTGGTTGTTTGAGCTGTGAATGCATTATGTGGACTTGTACACATAGTACACTAGACATGATGTAGGTTGCCATGTCACGTGCACGCTTAAGGGCCCTAAAATATTATGTAGATATTGGTGTGATATATTTTTAATATATCTTTTGGTGAAAGTCTCGAGCATTGGTGTAAGAGTTAAGCTTAACCCACATGACGTCTATTTAGGCGGAGTGTGCTATGGCGTCACTTGGGACACTGATCATGTTCTCTTGTGAATACAACCTGGTGTTTAGAGTATTTTGGGTGTCGTGGTTGACCACCTGGTGTTAACGGAATACTCATGGATTTGGTTATGCCTATCCATAACGACATAGATGGACCACCGTAAGGTCTACCCATCAAGTTGGGTGTGGGGTTCCATATTTGGCTATTTAGCCGCCTCACACAACCTTTTTTGTAGTTTATCATGGCATAACCTTTGGTGATTTATGTAGTTTATGCAGTTAGGTGGATATTGGTGACTATGGAGGATTGCTAGGCACATTGTAGGATTTGATAATTCTTATTATGCAGTTTATGTTGCTTTGGTGTTTGTGCCTTTATGTATGCATGAGTTGATTTATTAAAGTGTTTTAATTGGCAATCCTTTTATTTATACTAACCTGTTATCTTACTCAGCTTTAATAGCTGACACTTGTTTTGTGAAAATGTGTTGTGCCTTCAGGTTAGGCAATGATCAGTGGCGTGGTAGCTTGCTTGTGAGATGGGTAGCTATTATTGGAGCTTTTGGACGTGTCTTTAGTTACCCATAGTGGCATTATTTAAGTAGACTTATTTATCTAGCCGTTTTGGCCTTTATTATGTCGACTGTCTTTATGGAGGCTGATTGTGGATTTCATTTACATTATTGTGATGATACTAGTTGGTAACACCTTTTTGAGACATTTAATATGTTTTATTGATTCCGTTAGGAATCAATTGGGATTTTTAAAAGTCGCTTTCGCAATTTGTTAACGGTGTTATGTTTAAAGTTGAAATTTTTTTGAAATCCACATTTTTATAAAGCAGGGTGTTACAAGTTGGTATCAGAGCCATAGTTTGAGTGAACCATCGGCCATAGGTGTTGGTCTTGGACTTAAACTAGTGATGTATTGCGCATTTAAGCTTTAGGAAGATTGCCTTTAGGACGGGTTTGGGTTGAGAGTGAGAGTAGGATTAAGGCTTATATATGTTTGTTATGTATGGCACATTTATGTAGCTTAGCCTTATTTTCATTTCTTCTCGCTATATCCGTCGCTAAATTCTTTCGTTGTGATTTTAGAGAAGTATGGTGAACACAAGGAGCATGAATGGTGGTACTGGAGCGGGAGTCAATATCCCGAACACCAATGTGAATTCTGGTCCTACTCAAGCCGAAATGGCTGAATTGCTTCGCAGTGTCACCAATGAATTAACCAGGACAAGAGCTGAGTTGACTGAAATCAGAAATGAGAGGGATTATCTGTTGAATCAGCCTGAAAGGTCAGGGGAGAGTTACCCTCGCCGGAACCGCCGGAATGAGGAACCATCTCCTACCCGTTCTTTCACGGGTAATACTTCCTCGATTCACTCTATTCATCGACAGGAGGACAGGACACTTGATGGTCGGGATGGTGATATTAATAGGAGGCGTAGGGATGATGGTGATAGAATAATTGATAGAAGTAATCGTGATCGTGGGGGTAACCGTGATACAATTCATGAGTATAATAATTTCATGAAATGCAAGCCGAAGTTTTTCAAGGGTGGTCACAATCGGTGGCCAATAGACGTTGGATTATGCATATGGAAGTGGTATTTGAGTCGTGTGATTGCCCAGAGAATAAGAAAGTGTTGTTTGCCTCGAGAATGTTAGAGGATAGTGCTTTGGATTGGTGGAATACTCGGCGCACTGTTTTGGGTTCAGCCTACATTTCTAGCATGAATTGGCAGTCTTTTGTTGGGTTATTTGAGAGGGAGTATTGCACTGACAGGGACTTGGAGT
>CM067174.1:71988855-72336373 GCA_034093135.1 Erigeron breviscapus | reverse complement strand
TGCATAGGCGTGTCTCAGAGTACGTAGTCACATATTTTGATTCAGTACCGAACCTGGAACTTAACCGACAATAGTATGGGCTGTTTTGGATATGTGGTGAAATATGGAAGAGACGTATGTAGTCAATAAAGGATTTGCTCGCCAAGCTTGGATAAGATGGCACGCGGCCACTCGATGAGTGGAAATGATAGAAGTGTACGGCCGTACCCCGGGACATTACTAGAATTCGTTTTTAGTAAGTGTTTTTGGTTTAAATCATTTCTATTCAATGATATCGAGAAACTAAATCAATCTATATGAGTATGAAGCGTATCCGCGTCTCATGGCTTGATGTGCGCATCGGAAGCATAGAGGGAGATATAAACATTTGACTGAAACATTAAAAAGGCAAGTTTTTAATGTACAATAATCAAGAGTTGATAATTGTCATGAACGTATATAGTCATATATTTCCGGGGGCATCGTCGTGGTGCTAGACGAACGTTCGGTGTCAGTATACTTGTTTTCGTTGGAGAGATTCCCAAGTGGGAATGTTAGAATTATGGAAATATCTCAATGAAATTTATACGGCCGTTTATATATGATCCAAGAAGGGACACACGCAAAGAACAATGAAAGGCTAGTTGAACTTGTGAAAATATGTAAAATATAAGAAGTTTCCAAAAATAGATTTGGAAATGATTTTCGTGTCAAAACCGCGCATCGGGTAAAAATCAGATCGGGTACCTAAGCACCATGGGCCAATCCATTTGATCATGGACCAAACGAATTTGGCCCATGGATACCCCATAGGGGCGGTGCGCACGAACCAAGGAGAGAGGGAAAGTTAAGGGTTTTCTATGCCTATATAAAGAACCCTTAATCCCTCTTGATTCATTCATTCCATTCGATCCTCCCCTCCTTGTGTGGGTCGAAATCTCTAGCCTTTTTGTTAGGGTTTTCGGCTTTTGCACATTAGTTATATTAGTTATATATTTAATATATATATATATTAAATAACGAGTTAAGGCTAGCAACTAGCTAGTCTTGAAGATTTGTTCGTGTGTGTGCACCTCTTGAGGAGTTCTACACTTGGACTCTTAGTTCGTGGCAAGGTGTTCGTGGCAAGGAGTTCCGTTCGTGGCTCGTGAGGTGGTGGTCGACTTTTGCTAAGTCGATTTAGGGTTTTCGCGCGCTAAAAGGTTAGTGTTCTTTCGTTCTATTCTTTTATGTTTATCTATTTTAGTTTGCTATATTTGCATGCATGTTAGGTCCTTGGCTTTGATTATAATTTGGAATTAAATTAGATTTAATTGTTTCGTTAATTATTCCGCTTTAATTAATGGTATTAGTCTTTAGACGATTAAACTAGATTAATTGTCTAAATGAATTAATCATATTAATTCATTTATGTTGAGACTAATGATTGTTAATTATGAACGTTCGTGGTTTTACAAAACATGCTTTTAATTAATACAAAATTGTTTTTGAATTTAAATAATTAACCGTTTTAATTATTTACAAAAGATACCACACATGTTTTAATAATAACTCTGATAACCTTGCGGAAATAGAACGTTCATTGTAGACCCAAAGTGTTTGCGCGATTAACGAAATCCCAACACAGTGTACAATATACTTTGGTATATTGACACACCTTGGGACGTATCAATTGGTATCAGAGCAGAGGTTAAGAATTAACTTGACTAGATCCTTGCTTATTTTCTCTTTTAGTAAAGCTTTATGTCATCATATGTTGATAATGGTTCTTCAACCAGACCACCCATGTTTGACAAAGATGATTTCAGTAGGTGGAAAGGTCGAATGTCTTTGTTCCTTGAATCCATTCGATAACAATATGCCTGACATCCTTACGGATGGTCCTTATGTTCCCACACAGACCCTAGTGGTAGATGTTGTGGTCAGAGATGGTCAACCAACCATTCCTGCCACAGTCAAATCTATTGTGAAGGACAAGGCAGATTGGGGGGATGAGGATAGGAGGTTGGCAAACTTGGATGTGAAGGCTAGAAATTTCATTGTCCAAGTTGTGCCCAAAGATATTTATCATTCTATTAAAATGTGTTCTACAGCTAAGAAAATGTGGGGTACTTTGACTGTCATGTTTGAGGGTTGCTTTACTTCAATGGAATCTACAATAACTACTTTAACCAGGAAGTATGAGAGATTCTTCTCTTTGAGAAATGAATCCTTAACTGACACTCATACCCGTTTTAATGCTTTGGTTAATGATTTAGCTGCTGTTGGAATAACTAAGAAAAATGATGTTTTAAAAAGTAAATTTCTTGATTCATTGCCACCTAAATGGAATAATTATATTTCTTCTGTTAAGCTAAGTTCTGTTTATCAAGATCTTGATCTCCCTGGACTCTTTGGTTTACTTCATAACCAAGAGTGTTCAGAGGCTGAAAAATTGATTGCTATGGGTGATTCTTATAGTCAGCCTGCTACAGCACTTGTTGCTTCTATGACTGAACACCCTAGCTCAATGAGTAATGAGATCATACCTTGTAATGATGCAGTTCCTGTGATTTCTAACACTAAATCTGTTTGTTCTGAATCTGAATGTCATGAATCTGATAGTGATGGTTTAGCTAATGAAGTAGCTATGTTGGCTGAAAGGATAAGAAGGAGATCTTTTGGTAGGTTTAAAGGGAAAGGAAAAACTGGCCAAGCTGATAAGACCAAGAAGCCATTTGATATGTCCAAAGTCACTCTCACAAATGTGGCAAGACTGGACACATGGCAGGAGATTGTAGATCTAAAGAGTCTTCACAAGCTGGGCCATCCAAAGGTGGAAGAAGTGAAAAATACTCAAAGCTCAAGACCAAATACAAAGCCTTAAAAGCACAAGTGGCTGAGCTGAGTGAGAAGGTCAACAAAAGTGAGAAGAGTCTGGTAGCCAAAGACTGGGCTGAAAGTGCCACCTCATCTGATGATGAAGTATATGAAGATGCTAAGTGTTTTATGGCAAATGAAACTACTCAGAAGTTTGCTGAAGATCTTGCCAAAATACAACAGCAATCTGAGTCAGCTCACCAGACATCTACCAGTCAGACTGCTTCACCTGAGGTAATTTCCTTTTCTAATCTGTCTGATAATGAGAAACTGTCTAGATTGAATAGATTGGGTGATGAGGTTCTCTTACAAAAACACTTTAATTAAGAACTTAAAAAGGAAATCTATGTCTTGAATCTTGAGATCAGTTCTAAGAATCACACCATTGAAAAACTGGAATCTGAAGTTAAAGCTCAAAAACAATTAAATTCTATTCTTGTCAAAGAAGCTAAAACTGCAGAAGAAAAGTTTTTGAAAGTTAAACAAATAACTGAGTCATGGTGTATTTGTTCTAAAAGAACTGCTAAGTGTGTAAATGTGCAAATCCCTCATCAGATCCAAGCTATTTTTGATGGTGATTATGATAGGGCTATAGCCATAAGTGAAGTATGTGCTATGGAGCCTTGTTATCAGCCTCCTTCAACTCCCAAAGTCCAAACCAAAGGGAAAAAGTCTAAACCAATCAAGTTGGTTCAGAAATCTGGTATTGGGTTTATTGATCCTGAAACCATTGGTCAAACCATTGCTGAAGCTGTGTCTGAAGCTGATAAGGTCATTGAGTTAAAACCTGAAGAAAGTCTTGACTTATCAAAGCTGACCATTTCCCAGTCTGTGTCAGATTCAAAGTCTAAAACAAACAATGGAAATTCAAAGAAAAACAAAAGAAAGGTTAGAGATCATAGTGTTCCAAAAGAGAAGATAAAACTTTCAAAGAATGAGAAGTCTGGTTCTCAAGGAAAAGTTTCACAAACTAAATCTGTGCCTGTTTCAAATAACACCAAGTCTGACTCAGATAAAATAATTTCCAAACTTGTTGAGTCCATAATTGGTGAGGTTTCAACTGATGCTAATTTTCTTAAAAATGTGTCTGATCCTAAAATTGTTGATCAAAGAAAATTGAGAACTGAATGTAAGAAATCTGGAATAGGCAAAGGTTTTGCTAAAAAGGAAACTCTAAATGTTGCAAGAAAGAATTTCAAATCTGGTAAAGGTCAGATCAAGCAACAATGGGTATCCAAATCTGATAATAGTTTAAGTTCTGTTTCCCAGTCTGAGTCAGACCAGATGGTCAGCTCTGGTGAACCCATCCTTGGATGGGTTCCCAAAAAGAACTAATCTCTTATTATAAATGCAGGGCAATCATGATGATAATACCTGGCACTTGGATAGTGGGTATTCCAAGCATATGACCGGATGTAAGTCCCTGCTCTATAGCTTTAGGATTCGCACTGGTCCTAATGTTACATTTGGAGATGATTCTCAAGGAAAGACTGAAGGATTTGGTATTCTTTCAAATGGTCCCCTTACTTTCAGAAGGGTCTCATATGTAAATGGTTTGAAGCACAATCTGATTAGTGTGAGTCAATTGTGTGATGCTGGCTATGAAGTGAGATTCAGGTCTGATAAGGGAATTGTTCTTGATTTAGAAGGTAATATTGTTCTTGTAGCAAAAAGGGATGAGTCTTTGTATTCTTTTGACATGAGAAAGCCAACTGTGACAAGAGAAGTATGTTTCATGTCAAAGACTCAAGATGAGCTGAACTGGTTGTGGCATAAAAGGCTATCTCATATGAATTTTAAAGACATCAACAAGCTGTGTAAGAAAGAATTGGTGTCTGGTCTTCCTGTGATAAATTATGAGAAGGACAAGTTGTGTGGTGCTTGTGGGTAAAAGGAGTTACCATGTTCAAACTTTTATACCAACACAAAACATTACAAAGCAAGTAGTGTGATTGAATATCACACTAGTTCATATATGAGACAGGCCCCATATATGTAAGAGAATAACCACCAAAAGGACATCCAAAATACTATCCTATCAATAACAAAAACAAGATAGGCAAACAAACTGAAAAGACAAACCGAAAAGATTCACTAATCAGTGCTTGATTAGCAAATTGATGCCTCCTCGTGTATCTCAATGTGCTCGTCTACATCATCATCAAAATCATCTATGTCTTTAGCAAAATGTTGTACCATAGGCAATTAACAGTACAAGACAACTAGACACATACAGTATCATTAGTCAGCTTCATAAACTGAGCAGTTGGGTTATCCTCTTCATAAACTTCATCTTCTGAGTCTTCTTGGACTGCTTTTGCATTACTAATCTCAGTATTAAGCCCATCCAGAATGTCATATGGATTCCGAGTCTCAATATTAGGTGCGGGGGGTGTGTTTCCTGCACCTCGTTGAGCATCTTGACCACTTGAACTTACAGGTGGATCTAGATCATGAGTCTGAGTAGTACCTAGCCCTTCCTTACCCTTTCCTGACTGTGTTGCCTTAGGAACATATTTAACCTTGGGTTTAGATGGAGTAACATGGATACCCGAACTCTGAGGCGGTTTGACCCTTCTCTTTCGTCTTTTAGGACGCTGAAAGCCCTGATCATCGGCTTCACCTGGGCCATCTTCATTAGCTGGCATAGCTGGTGCAGCATGTATCGGTTTTTCCAATTCAGCCTCTGTTCTAGGTCTTACACTGCAATCCTTAAAAACATGTCCAAAGATCTTGCAATGTGAACACCTAGGGGGAATCCAGTTGTATTCCAATCTGAATTTCCTAACAATTTTCTTAATCTCAGCTTCAGCAAACCTGGGGACCTCCTGGGCAGAGTTAATTTGTACTAATATTCTAGCAAAAGCAGTCCTACCCGTTTTCTTTTCACACATTTCAGCAGTATACCTGTCAACATCAATAGGGATCCCAATGGTACTAGCAATATGACTCAAAATTTCATAGTCCCATAAGGTGACATGCATATCGTAGATATTAATCCAAATAGCAACCTCAGTAGGGATAGGCTTTTCAAACCAAGCATCTGATTGCCATTTCTTAAGCAAAATAGGGATGTCATTAAACAACCAGGGACCACTTTCAAAAACATGATTTAGACCCTATTCTGTCTTAAATTTAAGATACAAATACCCTTGATCATTCAGAATGACATCTTCCAGATCAAACCATTTCCATAGCCTGTTTGCATGGAACTTAACAAACTGAAAAGCAGGGCGTTTACCAATAAAATATCCAACTAAAGTACGTGACCATGCATCAGCTTGTTTATCTATAAAGTTATCAGGAATTATGGCACGTCTAGTACCTGAATCAGTCACCGAGGGAGCAATAAAATACAAAGTACCTTTATTCTTGATATTTTCAGCATCTTTAAAGATAGATGCGTATGTTCTAGGAGTTTGAACCTTAGGGCTGCTTGGCTGCTCGTTGACGTTATCTTGTTCCTCCGTCTCACTTTCAGAATCAGACATATCAACATGAAAGGTCTCCGTCACCGGATTGAATGAAACTGTTTTCCCACCCAAACTCCTAGAATTGGCAGGTGAAGATGATAATCTCCCCATAGCATCCAAACCAGTAGCGACGGGCGGACAACTCGGCAACGGAGATGAACCCGGTGTATTAGGGTTAACTTGTGGAATAGTGACCACCACGGTGGGTGGCGGAGAACCACATGGCGGTTGCTGGTGATCAGGCGGTGGCTCAGTGGTGGCCAGCAGAGTGGTGGTTAGCGGCGGCACATAGGTGTTATTAGGGTTTTCCATCCCGTTAGGGGGCTGGATCGATTCTGATGAAATAGAGGCGCACCTTGTGCTATATGATTTCCGTAATATTTCGAGCCCTGGGCTTGGGGTGTTACAGACACCTTCATCAATCTTCGAAATTGGATCCGGCGGTTTTGCTTTATTTGGATCTTTTTTTGTAGAATTTTTCCGTGATTTTGGCATGGGAATGATCGGTTTTCAGATTGTGAATGAAAGGGATTAACAGTTTTGAAATATCTTGTGTTTTTTATTCGATTTTGGTGCATTTAGCATGAGAAGTTTCGAAAAACCCTAGGGGTAGGAAATCGCCAGTTCTAGGGAGTACTATCTCTAAATTATATGTCTATATATCAGGACGAAAGCTGTGTGGTGCTTGTGAAAAAGGCAAACAACATAAAGCTACTTTCAAGTCCAAAACATGCTCAACCATTGATAATTGTTTAGATCTGCTTCATATGGATCTCTTTGGACCAATAAGTACTCCTTCATTCACTGGAATGAGATATACTTTGGTCATAGTTGATGAATATTCAAGAACACATGGGTTTTCTTTCTTAAGCACAAGAGTGAAGCTACTGACATTATCATTCATTTTATCAAACAAGCTGAAATTCTCTACAAAAGGCCTGTAAGGCAATTAAGAAGTGGTAATGGTACTGAATTTAAGAATAACACTCTTAATTCATTTTGCAGTGAAAAAGGAATTTCACAAGTCTACTCAGCTGCTATAACTCCTCAACAAAATGGTGTTGCAGAAAGAAGAAACAGAACTCTTATTGAAGCTGCCAGATCCATGAGGGTTCAAAACAATGTTAAGTCTCTTTTCTGGGCTGAAGCAATTCACACAACTTGCTTTACCCAGAACAGATCCCTTATTGTGAAAAGACACCAAAAGACTGCATATGAACTTCTTAGGGGGAGAAAACCAGAAATTGGTTTCCTAAGAATGTTTGGAAGTCCTTGTTACATTCTAAATCAAAAGACCATCTTGGAAAGTTTGATGAGAAAGCTGATGAAGGTATCCTACTTGGATATGCAATAATGATGAAGGCTTACAGAGTGTACAATAAAAGAACCAAAACTATTGAAAACTCTGTTAATGTAAGTATTGATGAAGGTTGTTCAAAACCAGTTAGTTCTCCTGAAGATGAAGATATTGACTTTGAAGAACTGGCTACACCTGAGAATGAGCCTCCAACTAATCCTCCAGTTGGAACTGATAATGCTCAAACTCAGGGGGAGCAACTGATTGAAGAAGAAGAAGATGTTCCAATCTTTGAAAATGTGCAAGCTGATCCAGCACCTGCTGAAGAGTTTATTCTTAATCTATCAAATGATGCTCAAGCTGACTCAGATTCCTCTACTCCAATTCAAGCTGATCAGCCCATTTCTCAAGCTGATCATGCTGGACCCTCTAATCTGAATCAGTTTATTGTCCAAGTGGCAAGTAATCCAGCTCATGTAACCAAATGGACAAAGTGTCATCCAATCAATCAAATCATTGGTGATCCTCTTTCTGGTGTTAAAACAAGATGGAAAACAACATGCAATTTTTGCATGTTTGTTAATTTTGTAAGTAAGATGGAACCAACTAAGATTGATGAAGCTCTGGCAGACCCATCTTAGGTAAATGCTATGCAAGATGAACTTACACAGTTTGAAATAAATAAGGTTTGGGAACTTGTCCCAAGACCTCATCACAAAACTGTGATTGGAACCAAGTGGGTCTACAGAAATAAAATAGATGAAAGGGGTGTTGTGAACAGAAATAAAGCAAGATTGGTAGCTCTTGGGTACAGACAAGAGGATGGAATTGATTATGATGAGACTTTTGCTCCTGTGGCAAGACTAGAGGCAATCAGAATGTTCTTGGCCTTCTCTGCACACAAAGGTTTCAAAGTCTATCAAATGGATGTGAAGAGTGCATTTCTGAATGGGAAATTGGAAGAAGAAGTCTATGTTGAACAACCTCCAGGTTTTGAAAGTTCAAAGTTTCCTGACCATGTATTTAAGCTTGACAAAGCTCTTATGGCTTGAAACAAGCTCCAAGGGCATGGTATGATACTTTGTCTAAGTTTCTTTTGGCTAACAAATTTAAAAGAGGTAATGTTGACAAGACTTTATTTGTTAGAAAGTATAATGGTGATATTCTACTTGTACAAATTTATGTAGATGATATCATATTTGGGTCTAGTAGTGAAAGACTTTGCAAAAAGTTTTCTGAATTAATGTCTAAAAAGTATGAAATGAGCATGATGGGAGAACTAAACTATTTTCTAGGTCTACAAGTAAAACAGACTAAAAATGGAATTTTCATAAACCAAGGAAAATATGTTAAAGATCTCTTAAACAAATTTAGTTTTAGTGATTGCTCACCTATGAAAACTCCTATGGGAACTGGTGACAAGCTGGGTGAAGATAAGAATGGCAAATCTGTTGACACCACAACTTATAGGGGTATGATAGGATCTTTACTTTACTTAACTGCTAGTAGACCTGATATTATGTTTGCTACATGTCTTTGTGCAAGATATCAAGCTAGTCCTAAGGAATCTCATCTTAAGGCTGTAAAAAGAATCTTCAGATACCTTAAAGGTTGTCCCAATCTGGGTCTTTGGTATCCCAAAGACTCAGGATTTGATCTAATTGGCTATTCAGATTCTGACTTTGCAGGCTGTAAGATTGATAGAAAAAGCACTTCAGGAGCTTGTCAATTGCTTGGCAACAGACTTGTAAGCTGGTCCAGCAAAAAGCAGCATTCAGTCTCTATATCTACTGCAGAAGCTAAATATGTTGCAGCAGGAAGCTGTTGCTCCCAAGTTCTTTGGATGCAATATCAGCTTCAAGACTATGGTGTTACTGCTTCAAAGACTCCAATCTTTTGTGACAACACCAGTGCCATAGCAATTTCAAACAATCTTGTGCTTCATTCAAGGACTAAGCACATTGATATTCGATATCATTTCATTAGAGATCATGTGATGAAAGAAGATGTTGAACTCCATTTCATTCCAACAGATAATCAGCTAGCTGACTTGTTCACAAAGCCATTGGATGAATCAAGGTTCAATTATCTCATAAGTAAGCTGGGTATGTTAAATATGTAAGATGCAGTGAGATAAGTAATAACAAATCTGACCCCTTAAATTATTTTCAAACTTTTTGAGGGTAAGCTGTGTCAGACCCAGACTACCTTCTCATACTTGGTGATTTTCTAAGAAAAAGAAGGTAAGCTGAGTCTGACCCAGCCTAATGGTGATTTTTGTTATTAAATATCTCAGTGCGTTTTATTACTTACATTATTTTATTTAGTTTACTTATTTATCCTTTTTCTATTTAATTGGTGACTGACACGTGTAGTAGCAACGGCTGGTTACTGAAAAAGTACCTCCACTACTTGTTTATCCACCAATCAAATTCTTTCTCTCTCCAATTTCAAACGGTTATTTTTGAATTATATTTATTATAATAAAGTATATATACTCAATTTTAACCTAAATCCCCAAATCACTCTCATTTTCTTATCAATCAATTTTTATTCTCTCAAATCTGTATACTGTTCTATCGATTTCTCAAAACTCTTCTTCAAAATTAATACTCATTCAAATGGCATCATCATCTGTTTCTCCTCCCTCTGCTTCTAATTCTCAATCATATTCTTCATCTGAATCTGATATCCTATACCCAGCTCCGGTAAGCGTTAATAAACTTTCACCTTATGTGGTGGGAGATAAGGTTGTGGTTGTTCCTGCTGATCTTGATACAGGTAAAATCAAGATTGTCAGTCTCGTTTCTGCCAATGTCCATCCTCATTCCTGGGCTAAGGGGTATGGTGAAGTGGTGTCATTCTTATGGCATCATTCATTAGGCAAGATGCTGATTGTGCAACCAACGGTGGTGTTTAAAGATCTCTTGTGTGAATTTTGGACAAGCTGTTATGTTGGACAGAACAAGGAATGAGATCCTGCAATCTATGGCACTATCCTCAATGGTAAGAAAAAGGTATATATTTCCCTTAAGAGGATTAGGTCTACGTTTGAGTTGTCGTATATGCCTGATGATATTTATGAAAGTTTAGTGTCACATGCTGAAGCCAAAAGTGTTTTACAAGATGTTGGTTATAATGGTCCATTGGCTTCAGTTGTTAAAATGAAATATTTAACTGGAATATGGAACTATCTTTTGAGCACACTTTCAAAGTCTTTACAAGTTAAGGCATGCAGCTTTGACCAACCTAATGCCTTAGAATTGCAAATTTTTCATGCTATGGTCACTATGACCAGAATAGATTTTGCTGCTGTTATTTTTAGAGACTTAGTTGGCCGAGTCAATAATAAGAGTCTTACCATACCTTATGGTAGGATTCTTGCACTCATTATTGAAGCCATCTTGGATAATGACTTCAGTCTGGCAACTGGTCAAACTGTGGAAGTCAAGGCCATTAATAATAACATTTTCAATAGTCCAAAGGAAACTGCGCAGGGTCTGACCCCAGCAATGCAGACCTTCCTTAATTTTTGCAGAACAAGAGAAAGGGAGGAAGCTGCTAGTGAGGAAGTTGTCCCTTCTTCGACGCGATCTGAGTCTGACACTCAATCTGCCAATAAATCACAAGCAGAATTCAAGAAAGAGTTGGTTGAAGTCTCAAAGGGTGTCAAGACAAATATTGGATCCCTCCACAATGATTATATTGATCTATATAGAGCCTGTTGTCTCAACAATTTCAAGATTGAATTGCTCACTCATAAGCTTAGTGGAGTCTTTGCCACCCCAGTTAGCTCTTTTTCTCCTGATGATGACAAAAAGGGGGAGAAGAGTGCAGCTGAGGTTGAACAAGAAGAACTTGAAAAAGAAAAGGAGAGAAACAAGAGCACTCTGAGTCAGTTTGAAAAGAATGCAAACAAGTTTACAAGAAATGTCACCATAGAGCTTCAATCTGCCAATAAATCACAAGTAGAATTCAAGAAAGAGTTGGTTGAAGTCTCAAAGGGTGTCAAGACAAATATTGGATCCCTCCACAATGATTATATTGATCTATATAGAGCCTGTTGTCTCAACAATTTCAAGATTGAATTGCTCACTCATAAGCTTAGTGGAGTCTTTGCCACCCCAGTTAGCTCTTTTTCTCCTGATGATGACAAAAAGGGGGAGAAGAGTGCAGCTGAGGTTGAACAAGAAGAACTTGAAAAAGAAAAGGAGAGAAACAAGAGCACTCTGAGTCAGTTTGAAAAGAATGCAAACAAGTTTACAAGAAATGTCACCATAGAGCTTCAATCTGCCAATAAATCACAAGTAGAATTCAAGAAAGAGTTGGTTGAAGTCTCAAAGGGTGTCAAGACAAATATTGGATCCCTCCACAATGATTATATTGATCTATATAGAGCCTGTTGTCTCAACAATTTCAAGATTGAATTGCTCACTCATAAGCTTAGTGGAGTCTTTGCCACCCCAGTTAGCTCTTTTTCTCCTGATGATGACAAAAAGGGGGAGAAGAGTGCAGCTGAGGTTGAACAAGAAGAACTTGAAAAAGAAAAGGAGAGAAACAAGAGCACTCTGAGTCAGTTTGAAAAGAATGCAAACAAGTTTACAAGAAATGTCACCATAGAGCTTCAATCTGCCAATAAATCACAAGCAGAATTCAAGAAAGAGTTGGTTGAAGTCTCAAAGGGTGTCAAGACAAATATTGGATCCCTCCACAATGATTATATTGATCTATATAGAGCCTGTTGTCTCAACAATTTCAAGATTGAATTGCTCACTCATAAGCTTAGTGGAGTCTTTGCCACCCCAGTTAGCTCTTTTTCTCCTGATGATGACAAAAAGGGGGAGAAGAGTGCAGCTGAGGTTGAACAAGAAGAACTTGAAAAAGAAAAAGAGAGAAACAAGAGCACTCTGAGTCAGTTTGAAAAGAATGCAAACAAGTTTACAAGAAATGTCACCATAGAGCTTCAATCTGCCAATAAATCACAAGCAGAATTCAAGAAAGAGTTGGTTGAAGTCTCAAAGGGTGTCAAGACAAATATTGGATCCCTCCACAATGATTATATTGATCTATATAGAGCCTGTTGTCTCAACAATTTCAAGATTGAATTGCTCACTCATAAGCTTAGTGGAGTCTTTGCCACCCCAGTTAGCTCTTTTTCTCCTGATGATGACAAAAAGGGGGAGAAGAGTGCAGCTGAGGTTGAACAAGAAGAACTTGAAAAAGAAAAGGAGAGAAACAAGAGCACTCTGAGTCAGTTTGAAAAGAATGCAAACAAGTTTACAAGAAATGTCACCATAGAGCTTCAATCTGCCAATAAATCACAAGTAGAATTCAAGAAAGAGTTGGTTGAAGTCTCAAAGGGTGTCAGGATAAATATTGGATCCCTCCACAATGATTATATTGATCTACATAGAGCCTGTTGTCTCACAAAAGCCATCAATGAAGAAAAGGAGAGAAACAAGAGCACTCTGAGTCAGTTTGAAAAGAATGCAAACAAGTTTACAAGAAATGTCACCATAGAGCTTCAATCTGCCAATAAATCACAAGCAGAATTCAAGAAAGAGTTGGTTGAAGTCTCAAAGGGTGTCAAGACAAATATTGGATCCCTCCACAATGATTATATTGATCTATATAGAGCCTGTTGTCTCAACAATTTCAAGATTGAATTGCTCACTCATAAGCTTAGTGGAGTCTTTGCCACCCCAGTTAGCTCTTTTTCTCCTGATGATGACAAAAAGGGGGAGAAGAGTGCAGCTGAGGTTGAACAAGAAGAACTTGAAAAAGAAAAAGAAGACTTGGAAGAATTGCTGCTCCTGAAGGTGATCATACAGATTTCATCAAGAACTTAAAAAGAAAAGAAGAAGACTTGGAAGAATTGCTGCTCCTGAAGGTGATCATACAGATTTCATCAAGAACTTGAACCCTTCAGAGTTGCTTGATTTATTGTCTCTTGAAGCTCTTGACAAGATTCTGAATCATCTTGATCTGTCTCTACCTGCTGGTGTTGAAAATGCAAGAAGTGGGTTGTTCATTACTGAACCTGAGCATGGAATGTATTTTGTGAATGCAAGAGGCCAATTGGTGTTTCAAAGGACTGCTGAGCTAACAAAGGTACCACATATGCACCTATTTACCTTGTACAGATTCTGTGTCAATTTTAGTGATCAAGGTAATGGGTATGAGCAGTTCCTCATCAATGAGGGTCTAGATAGAAATTTGAATGTAACTATTGCCCCATCTTATGAAGTCAAACAAGAAGCTGTAGAGATGATTGGGGAATAGTTCTTTACCATGTAATATATTTTATTTTCTCAATATATGCAAAAGTGACTTGTACAAATTCAGTTTCAATGTTAAAACTTCATATCAGATCAAAAGAACCCAAAAGATTCAAAGGGTCACAAGCTGTTAATAATATTTTATTTTGATTCTTTGTAAGCTGATAGTTAGAAGTGTGTTGAGTCCCAATGATCATTGTAAATTTGGTGATGACAAATCTGATAGTTAAACACTTAGAAATCTTTTGGTTCTTGTAATCTGATCTGGGTCAGACTAAGCTGACACAGCTTACGATCTGTTTCTGACCCAGATCATGCTTCATGTTTTGTATTGTAATATTCTATGGAAGCAAGTGTTATTCAAGCTACAACAACAATGTTCATAGCACTCAATCCAAGTCGAAGAGGAGGATTGAGGATAGAAGACCAAGCTGGCAGTGGAAGGCATCTTGGGATTAGCAGTCTGCTTGGAAACACTTAGGCAGATTGGTGCTTTGACAAATGGCCCAATCTGTGTCTGACAATCAAGTGAAGATAACAACCTGGATTGTAGATAAGGACAAATGATGTGACTAGGAAGAATCCTAGGATCCAGGTTGGTGGTTGGATTTACATATGCGTGTCCATACTCTTATTTGATGATAAAGAATGAGAAAAGAAGTCTTCCCAAGCTGATCCTGCACAAGCTGTGTCATCTCAAGCTGACCCAGCTCCCAAAGGAATACAAGCAGACTCTTCCTCTAGTGAAGACAACACTACCTTGAACCAATTTATGTTGAAGAAAAGGCCTAATGAAGCTGGTTCAAGTGGTGTTGAAAATGCAAGAAGTGGGTTGTTCATTACTGAACCTGAGCATGGAATGTATTTTGTGAATGCAAGAGGCCAATTGGTGTTTCAAAGGACTGCTGAGCTAACAAAGGTACCACATATGCACCTATTTACCTTGTACAGATTCTGTGTCAATTTTAGTGATCAAGGTAATGGGTATGAGCAGTTCCTCATCAATGAGGGTCTAGATAGAAATTTGAATGTGACTATTGCCCCATCTTATGAAGTCAAACAAGAAGCTGTAGAGATGATTGGGGAATAGTTCTTTACCATGTAATATATTTTATTTTCTCAATATATGCAAAAGTGACTTGTACAAATTCAGTTTCAATGTTAAAACTTCATATCAGATCAAAAGAACCCAAAAGATTCAAAGGGTCACAAGCTGTTAATAATATTTTATTTTGATTCTTTGTAAGCTGATAGTTAGAAGTGTGTTGAGTCCCAATGATCATTGTAAATTTGGTGATGACAAATCTGATAGTTAAACACTTAGAAATCTTTTGGTTCTTGTAATCTGATCTGGGTCAGACTAAGCTGACACAGCTTACGATCTGTTTCTGACCCAGATCATGCTTCATGTTTTGTATTGTAATATTCTATGGAAGCAAGTGTTATTCAAGCTACAACAACAATGTTCATAGCACTCAATCCAAGTCGAAGAGGAGGATTGAGGATAGAAGACCAAGCTGGCAGTGGAAGGCATCTTGGGATTAGCAGTCTGCTTGGAAACACTTAGGCAGATTGGTGCTTTGACAAATGGCCCAATCTGTGTCTGACAATCAAGTGAAGATAACAACCTGGATTGTAGATAAGGACAAATGATGTGACTAGGAAGAATCCTAGGATCCAGGTTGGTGGTTGGATTTACATATGCGTGTCCATACTCTTATTGGATGAAAAAGAATGAGTGGCAGTACTTTGGGGACCACAAGTACTATGAATAGGCACGATCAAATATTCCTCTGTTATCCAATAGAAGATGAATACGTGGGTAAATTGGACACCAAGTGAAGAAGGGCTTTCGCCTATAAAAGCCTCATTCCTTGATTGCATATGTGTGGCTTTCCTGAGAATTATTCTTCACATAAGTTTTCTTTGCTCTTACACACAGCTTAGTCTGTTCGAGATCAGCTTGGGCTGATTCTCTTGAGTAGAAACTTGTTGATTGTAATTTGTCATTTCAGATGGTTGTTTTGATATCTGTAGGCTATCTTTGTTCCGCAACAACCCTGTAATTCTTTGTATAGATTATTTCTTAATAAAGGATTACATTGAAAATTACAATCTGTGTGCAAGAATGTTTCCTCACTTTTATTGCTTTACTGTTTTATTGATTCCTGTTCTTTACATTCTTTATATTTAAGCTGAGTCTTTAAAACGTTTAGTTAAAAGTTTGTAAAGATCGAATTAAGTTGTATTCATCCCCCTCTACAACAGTTCAGTGTACAATATACTTTGGTATATTGACACACCTTGGGACGTATCAATATATATATATATCGGTATGATATATACAATATCATACGTATGTTTAGAGGACCAAACGAGCCTGCAGCTGGTGTTGGTGCTCAACATTCCAGGTCAAATTCTCTGATTATGTTTTTCTTTATTTCTCATTAACTGCCATATGCATCATGAAGATTATTATATATGGACTTATGGTCAGTATGCACGAGTACTCTTTATGGCTATTTTAAATGGGTTGGCGCAACTGCTACAAAAACCAGAATCTTTAGAGTTTTGTATTGAGGTACCTTAATTAACGTGGATTCTATTAGGTGATGTTTCATGCTTTACTTATCTAATGGACATTCGTTTTGGTCACTAGCCTATTTATAAATGTACTTCCAGATTTTGTGGACAATGCAAGGGAGTATGTGCAGTTATTAATTTAGTAATGTACACATTGCTAAAAGTACCATTTGCTCAAAATAGTTTATTGAATTCAAAATCATGTAAATTAATTTATGATCTTAGATGTGTGGTTTTCTTTCATGATTCTTTGACTTATGCTTATAAATCAATTGTGTAGCACCATGATTCTCATAAACCAATTTATGCTTAATTTTGAATTTATATGCATATATTTTGGTTTTTTAGTATCGATCATGGGTTTGGGGGATGGATCTTTTTTAGGTTGATATATCATATGCTGGTTTAGTCTGTAGTTTATGGTGGTTTGTATTAATTATGAAACTGTTATATTGGATATGAGAGTAGTTAATTGCAGGGTATGGTATTATAAGTAATATGGATGGTTTGACTTGTCAAAGTCAATGACATTTTGGTATGAAGATCACTGTGATTAGGATCTGTTTGTGTGTCATAAAAATGATAGAAGGTCTGTATTCGAGGCTGTTATTGGTTCAACCGTTCTGATTATGACAGAGTTGACTTATCAAAGTCAACTAATTGACTTGGTTAGAGCACCCATTAGTTTTCATTCACTATGCAGAGTTGACTTTTAATAGTCAAAATATGGCAAAAAAAAGATGAATTACGGATAGTGGTAGTTTTGATTAGGGATGTGCAAATGGCCCGGCCCGGCCCGACCCGTGAAAACCCGGCCCGACCCGCGACCCGTAAGTGGATGAAAATCGGAACCGTGACCCGGCCCGTGAT
Source organism: Erigeron breviscapus (assembly GCA_034093135.1). Classification (NCBI taxonomy): domain Eukaryota; kingdom Viridiplantae; phylum Streptophyta; class Magnoliopsida; order Asterales; family Asteraceae; genus Erigeron; species Erigeron breviscapus. Next base: position 72,319,034 of record CM067174.1, on the reverse strand, counting down.
GGTTCGGTTCGGTTCGGTTCGGGTGGGTTACGGGTTTCCTTCACCTTTTTTCGGTTTTTGGCTTGACCCGACCCGCGCAACCCGTGACCCGAAAATGCAACAAAAGCGTGACCCGTGACCCGGCCCGTTAGCCCTTCGGACGGGTCGGTCCGGGTCGGGTCACGGGTTTCGGTCCAAATGCTCATCCCTAGTTTTGATAACGAATTGGATAGAAAGAGAATTCACAGAAAACATAGTTGGGGATTTTTAGCTACTTGTGTTAATAAAATGTTCTGAGATATGGACAAAGTTGGTAAAAATGTTACTTTGGACAGTGACTTTTTAGGAGGGAAAGTTATATTTGTGATATGGGTATCTAAAGTTTTTTTTTTTTTTAAGTGGCAGATCATGGGAAAGTTTGGTTTGGGATTAGCACAAGTGAAAATTGGGCCTGCCGAAAATTGAAGACCAATGATATTGTGGAAAGGCTAAAAGTTTCTGCTTTCCATTTTGGAGGAAATGCCCTATTTGGTCAATTAGCAATACAAGTGTCAAAACGTACTAAGTCGAATGTATATAAGACTCCCGTGTCGGGACACGGGTTTTAAAGCTATTCCTTATATAAGAAGTTTGATTAGTGATTGATTTCAAAACTTAATTAAGATCTTTTCACTCTGAAATTTAAATATAAATATATGAAATCTAAGTATAAATATGCTTAGAATCATTTCATTGTAATCAACCTTTTTACATTAATCACATATAAGTTTTTTTTACCTCTTTTAGGTTTTTTATATATCATGTTTCCATCGAAGCAACAACTGCTTACGATTATAATCATATTCGTTTTGATTACTTGTAAACTTAACGAAAGATTATTTTCTTTCTTATATGTTGTTTCTTGTGAATTTTGATAATTTAATCCTAATATACATACACATTTGTGTTACGGGCTACTTTCTATTATGGTTCGGTCAACTCATTAAGTTATTTTTATATACAAAATGTAACAATTTATAGAGTTAATTACAGAAATCGTCCTTGTCGTCGACCCCCACTTGCAGCTTTCATCCCTAAGTTTCATAAATTACAGTTTTAGTCCAAATAAGTTTGTCCCCGTCAACAGTTTTGGTCCAAGTTCCAAACGGACGTTTAATTATCCATCACGTGACCTGCACGTGATGGGTATTTTAGTCTTTTTAATACCACAAGGACTAAAAGTGTAATTGGCTTTTCTAATTATAAACTTTTTTAATAATAATACGAGTATATACGTAAGTTGCTGCTGCTGCAAGGATAATATTTTTCCCCATATATTTGTATATATATGCATACATTTACCAACATATTTCATAGTTTACCAACATATTTCATATATAGATCTATATAATTTCCCAAATCTATATACTGATTTCATATTACCATTTTTTCTAACATTTTTTATCATATCTAAACCCAAATTAGTGCTTACAAATCAAATCCACCAACATCAACCAACTTTACAACATGACAAAAATCAGAAAAAAAAAGAAAAAAAAAACAAAGAGGTAAAAAAAGGTCGGTACGATTTCTAGTCTTGATGATGAAATTTTGAAAGCAACAAAACAAAAGAAAGTTATATCAATATCTACCTCCTACATATTAAAAGTATGGATACGGGTCTTCTTCAATTCGGATCCGGATCTTCTATGGTTTTCGGATCTAGAATATTTTTTTAGATCTGGAGTTGGTGATGGGTTTTATTTCATATGTGTTCAAACTTGATTTGTTTTTTTTTGTTTTTGTAAGGTGTTCTAACTTGATTTGTGGTGATGACAAATGAGAAGATGGTGATGAATGGTTGAACCTACTACCATGGATCGGCCATTTCCTGCCACCACCATCATAAGATCCCTCATCTTTCTCTATTTTTTTTCCTTTTGTGGATTTCCTATGACTTCAAACTTGATACTGAAGCTGCGAATGATGACGGGGATATGCAGCATTCGATTCTTTATATATATTCTTTTATATAGATGTAGTATAATTGGGAAATAAACCAGTTTGTTGACTCTTCATATATGGTAACATTTCAAAGTGTGATTGATTGATTGATTGGTGTTAGATCTTGAATAAAGGGGTTTATATTGTATATGTATATATTTGAAGATATAGATCTGCTTCATATGTATACAGATTTTACTATGTATTATATATTTATAATAGATATAAATTGTATGTATAAATATATTGACGATAATAAGAGATAGGAAAAAACATATATGTTGTTGACTTATTTTTGATTTGTTGCTGATGAGGATGAATTGATGGACCGATGATGATTGATTTCTTTATGATATAGATATAGAATACAGATGAAGAAGAAGATAGATGTAATTATCTGACCAAAATACCCATCATCTGAAAGTCACATGATGGGGTTCTTAACGTCCGTTAGTCATTTGGACCAAAAGTGTTGACGGAGCAAAGTTTTTTGGACTAAAACTGTAATTTATAAACTTAGGGACGAAAGCTGCAAGTGGAGGTCCACGACAAGTACGATTTCTGTAATTAACTCCAATTTATATAAAATCTAGAGTTGGAGAAAGTTTTCATATTTTTGTTAACTTCAGTCCCTCTATAACCAGACACCCGCCAATAAAACCCTCACCATATTTCACAAGTTATTACAAAATGCTACTTTTCTAAGCTAAAGAAAATAAACTAATTCCATTTTTATTTTCCAGATCTCCATGAAATTGCTGCCAAATACTTAACAGCAAAAAAATCATAACCAAAAAAGAATGGAGAGCGGAGGATTTAGCGCAGAAGATCTATCAACAATCGGTGGTATAGCAACTGTATCTTTATTACATTCTTTCATTCCAACTCATTGGCTTCCTTTCTCCATTGTTGGCCGTGCTCAAAAATGGACACTTTCTCGTACCCTTTTTGTCAGTACGTTCTTATCCTTTTCTTTTTTCATTTTTTATTTTTTTTTGTTAAAGTTTTGATTTTTTTCAAAGAAAAGTTAGTGTGTGTTTTGTGGGTGTGCTAGTAGATTTAAGTTTTGTTAGATATTATGTATATATAGATTACTTTATTTTATGGATTATGTTAAATGTTGAAGTCGAAAAGTAGTGTATTTGATGTGAGAAGGTAAAGTTGTTAAGGGGGTTTGGTGTTGGATGGTTAAATTGTTTGTTTTGTGTATGTTGTGACAATGGTGTGTATATAGGTTTGAGTTTTGATGTGAAGGGGGCTTAAATGTAGGAAGTGTTTTGGTGTGTATATGTGTATCCCCGCCCGTGTCCGCCAAAAAGGGTACCTTGATGCACCTGACACTTTGACGTAGCTGACTTACTCTTTGATGGACAGTGCGTCAAGGGCATCAAAGGGTAGAGTCAAGTGCATCAAAGTGTAAGAGTACGTGCATTGACTTAATCGAGGTCATTTGTATCAATTTTAAGTTTCCTTTTCGGATGGGTATGGGCAGGGACATGTGGAACAACAAAACCCTTCTTAGGTTAAGACTTAACACTCCAATGTTATTGCTTCAAAGTTTGATCAGATATATGTCACATGGTTCAGATGTTAAGTGAGAGATTTGCCATTGTCGAGATAATCTGTGAGAGCTGTTAGAGAATGTTATCTGTGTGTATACATAAGTTTGATACGACTTTTGCTATTTTTCAATGAATCTATGGAAAATATTATTTATTTCTCTTTTTTGGGGGGTTGCTTACCTGAAATATTTGGAGCCAAGGGATCTTAGATGTTAGAGGATGATCTTGTTCTTATTCATTCGAGGATCATATCAATGGAAAGGTTTGGAACCTGAACTGTGATTCTGGAGGACTTTTAGTTCTAGAATTATGCCATTTATTCAAAGAGTCCATATGCATCACCTTCAGTCTAGACATTGTACACGATTCAGTGAGTTTAGATATAGTTATACAGCGCATGTTGATCTCCATAAATTTGTCCATGTATCGGTGGTATGTTACATGATGTCAGATTATTAGACTTTGTGATGAATCGAGTGTGATTGTTTCATCAAGAAGAGAAAAATGCTTCTGCTTTATCTTCTGGTGGCAGATTCCCAAAGAGATCTTACAAACAAACTCTTTCTTGCTTAGAAGATTCATATGTGCTTCAGTCACCAAAGGGCACAGATCTAGCTCATGTGTTCTTTTTCTGTAACAAAGCAGCTCTTGCAGCGTTGCTTTTTATGGCCATTCGATGGTCGTTCAGGGTGAAATGAGGCAACTCTTTTCATGCATTCTTTATTATGTGATTTATGGTATTCAGCATGCTCAGCTCTTTTTTGGTTGTCTGCATATATGAACTGCAATTTTTAATCCGTGCATAATGAACGAATACAACTAACTTGGTTTTTCTTAGCATTACTGCTTATTTTACTAGTTGGTGTTTTTATTGTCGTTGAATCAAGCCCTTGTATCATAGATGGGTCACCCTTCCCTGCAACTTTAAAGTTAACTAGACAAAACAACTTATTTCATCGAGCTATAAGCAGCATGGTTTTATCAAACCCTTTATGGAAACTGGATTAGCTGTTTTAGATCCAAGAATCAGTCAATCATTAATGAAGTTAACATGTATAGTTTCTTCCTTTTTTGTGTCTTTTATAATTAAAGGTATGATGAAGAAAATAATCTTATGAACCATTAGCATTTTATATATTTGATCACCAACGTAGTTTATGAAATATGTCCAAAAGTGGGGAATATTGTGCACTATATGGTCTTATTTGGTAATGATAATGGTTAGCTCAAAAGTAAGTTCCGCTTGAATACTTCACATGTATAGAGCATCTTTTTACAGGACACTCCATAAATTGAAGTGTTCAAGAGTTAGTTGTATTATATGCCACAATTTATGCTTATTCTTGATTTACTATGCTGTTTGACAGCTGCTTTTGGTGCCGTCTTGCACGTGTTATCTACATCGCTCCTAGGCATTACTGCAATCACCATATCAAACACCATTGCGGGTGAAGAAACCGTGCACAAACTTGCATCACTGCTACTCGTTGTACTTGGTGGTAGCTACATATTATTGTTTATGTGTGGAAAGGGTGGTCATACTCACGCCCACAACCAACCCATGGAAAAGATGGCGGTTGCTGGACTTGTCCTTGTTCCTGCATTGTCACCTTGTGCAACCACACTTCCAGTGTTTCTTGCTGTCGGGAATTCCTCCTCAATGATGGTACTTGCTATCATAGTGTTGCTATTCAGGTAATTTTAGTGCTTTTCTTAGCCTTGAAGGCTGGACACAAAGTCTCATCTTTATATGATAGTTGTGCTGGTTTTATTTATAAAAGTCGATTTAGGACTGCACTGGTTTATGTAGAAATGCGAATTTTAACTCGTATATATGAAAACCTGTCAGTTTGGGTTGTGATATGATGAAAACTGGTCAAACCAGTAAAAGAAAGATGTCAAACATTTCCAAAAATGGTTCTAAATGTATGTAATTTTCTAATTCATTTTGTGTGTAAAAAATAGACTATTTGTTTAATAAGAGAGTAATTATAATTATATTTACTACATTAAATGTTTAGAAAGGTCAATAAAAAGGAAAAACTGTTCAGCCCACCATATTATTTACTCGTTGTAAAAGGGTGCCAGTTACCCACGCACATTTTGACCCGTTAATCCACCTGTATGTTTTGCCACTCTAGTTTTTAAGAAATAAGAACTTCTCTGAATCCCTCTGATTTGATTGGCATGACTGATAAGGGTAACATGGAAAGGATGTTATAATATTGGTGTTAATGGGAAGGAAATTCGTCATAAGAAATGTGTCATTTCCCATAAGAAGAAAGCTTGGTGCAATGAACTGATAGATTATTTTCTGCTTAAATGTGGTAAATTGACGGTGAGGCCAAGATGACAAAGACGTGCTACTAGGAGGGTTTGCTGCAAACGAAAGACTTTTTGATAGTGATTTTAGTTTATACTTTATTATTGTCAATGTAACTTTTTTGGAACTGCTGGAATCTATTGAAAAAAGCTATAAGCCAAAATTAAGGCAGAGAGCAAGAAAAGTATTAATACAAATAAAGAATCTCAAGCAGGAAGAGCCCATAAAGAAAGTTATGTATAAATACAACCAAATAGTCCAAGAGCTAAATTAAGTATCTTCTCTTAAGGGTTTAGCAAAATATACAGCCCAAGAGTGTTCGAGATTTCTGCAATGATTTGAAATCCTGAAAGTTGCTGAATGTGGGGAATTAAATCGTTGTGAACATCTATCTTTTCATCACTAGATGTGTGCATCACTTTTACAACAAGTGTCAAATAAGAAGACAAACAAGAATCAAAACATTTCTGAATCAGTATTCCTGATTCTTGTTTGTCTTCTTTTGAAAGGATGGCCCTGGTATTGACATATAGATAGTTATTTTGCTTTGACAAAATGGATAAATGACTTCTGTTTTTTGAATTTGCAGTACCGTAGCTGTGATGACTTCATTGGTTGCTCTATCGTTCTATGGTGCTAGTCAGATCAAATTTCACTGGATGGAACGTTATGACAAGCTTCTTGTAGGATCTGTGCTTTGTTTAGTTGGAATCTTGACACTTATCTTCCATGATCATGAGGGTCATACACATACACATACAGATGCAGTCTCAATTGGAGAGCATGTGCACAGAAAGCTCTTTATGCTATAAGAATCTTTGTTAGTTTTGTAACCCTTGAGCTCCTGTTAGAAAAGATGTTCACTTTATGGGTAGAAACCAATTGTACTTTCTGTTATGGGCCCCACAGGTTTTCTGTAGTCTCCTTGGTTGTCTTGGAACGTTTAGTTGGCATATATAAATCTGATGTATCATGTATATGTAAAGTTGTTAACATCTTATTCTACTCATGTTTTTGGTTGGTATCCAGATTGTGTGTTTGCATTCGGAAGTTGTCGGTTATGTTGATATGCTAGCTCTGTATTTTACTTTTATGTTTACAAAATTTTAAAATATCCTAGGGGTGGCAATTCAAACCCGTATCAATTAATATGGGCTTAATTGGGTAATTTAATCTATTTAGCGGGTATAATTGAGCCCAATAAAAGTTTGCTTGGCGGGTCTTAGTTATGACCCTAAACAAATAGAATTAGATCAAGCGGGTTTGAGAAAAAAATTGAGCGGGTCTATCTTCCCCAACTCTCTAGTCTCCTACTGAAATCTGAAATTCTTCAGTCTTCACTCAAATTCTCCAACTCTCCTTGACTCCATCAATCCATCTTCTTCACTGAAATTCTACAGGTAATCTATTTTTCTACACTTATCTATTTTTCTTAATTCTTATTATCATTAATTATAGAGTAATTACGGGATTTTTTAACAGTAGATTTACATGTTATTTTGGAGTTTTTTATGCTTAATTTCTTTAATGGTGATTTGGGGTTTTTATTCTTTTAATTTGGGATTTTTTTAACAGAAGATTTACATATTATTTTGGAGTTTTTATGCTTAATTTCTTTAATGGTGATTTGGGGTTTTTATTCTTTTAATTTGGGGTTTTTATTCTTTTAATTTGGGGTTTTTAACAGCGGATATGTAGAGTTCTATCACAAGTGATGGTTACATGGCTTTGACTGCTCATTATGTTGATGAAAGTTGGGTTTTAAGAAAAAAAATTTGAACTTTCGAGCAGTACCGCCACCTCATAGTGGTTCCATTCTAGCAGAGTATGTGGTTAACTTTTGTAAAGATTGGGGAATTGAGAAAAAAGTTTGAACTTTCGAGCAGTACCGCCACCTCATAGTGGTTCCATTCTAGCAGAGTATGTGGTTAACTTTTGTAAAGATTGGGGAATTGAGAAAAAAGTTTTTACAATCACATTAGATAATGCCAAGTATAATGATAATTTAGTTGATTCTTTGAAGTTTCTTTTAGATTTAGATGATGGTTTAATTTGCAATGGTGATTTTATGCATGTACGTTGTGGGGCACATGTGTTAAACCTAATTGTACAAGCAGGATTGAAAGTCATTGAAGGTGCTATTGCAAAGATTAGGGAGTCGGTTAAGTATGTTAGAGGTAGTTCATCAAGGAAGTTTAAGTTTGTTGAATGCATTGCACGTCTTGAACTTCAATGTGGTAAACACGTTCGCCAAGACATAGTTACAAGATGGAACTCTACATATCTGATGCTTGATTGTGCTTTGGCCTACAGCCGTGCATATGCCCGATTGCAAGCAGTTGATAAGGATTTTAATACTTGTCCAACTGAGGAAGAATGGGAAAGGATTAAAGAGATCACCACATTTTTGAAACCTTTTTATGATATCACTACATTGTTCTCGGGAAGCTCTTATCCTACAGCTAACCTATATTTTCACAATGTATGGAAAATACAGTCACTTATTAAAGAAAAGGTGTTGAGTTCGGATAAGATTATAAGTGACATGGCCAAAGGAATGAAAGAGAAGTTTGATAAGTATTGGGCCAATTACAGTTTGGTGTTGTCATTTGCGGTTGTTTTGGATCCACGTTATAAGTTAAAGATGGTTGAGTTTAGTTTTTCAAAACTTGGCATGAGTTACATAGAGCTTGAAGAAAAAGTAAAGACTGTGAGGGATGGTTTGAAAAAGTTATATATAGAGTATGAGATTCTTTCCGATAGTCAACATGATTCAGCCGAAATGGGAACTTCAAATGTTGGAGATGGTTATGTGGATGATTTGACTGGTTTTGAGACTTATCAAAACCGATTTGACAGGCCTAGAAGAGAAAAAGAATCACAACTAGATCAATATTTGACTGAACCTCCTCTTGATAGAAAACTAAACATTGATATCTTAAAGTTTTGGATGGATAATCAAGGGAGGTATCCACAGTTAGCTCTCATGGCCCGTGATATATTGAGCATCCCAATCACCACTGTCGCTTCCGAGTCATCTTTTAGCATTGGAGGTCACATTTTAAACAAATATCGAAGCTCATTGTTGTCAGCAAATGCGGAGGCATTGTTATGCACTCGTGATTGGTTGTTCGATCGAGAAGGTATTATTATTCCCTTGTTAATGTACTGATCTTATTATATGTATATTATTATCGGCATGTTTTGTATCTGATCATGATTCTATAAATTTTTACCGGCATAGATGAAGATGAAATGGATGAAGAAGGACTTATAGAGGATATTGAAGCATTGATTCCAGCTCTCGGGGACAATATTGCTTAAGGTTTTCCCGTCAACAATGACTGATACTTTGTTGTATAGAAATCTTCTTTAGGTGACCCATTGTTATGCACTCGTAATCCGCTGCTTTTTTACAAGTAATTATTTTGATTTTACCCGTTATATATAATTACAATACCTGACCCATTTGACCAGTTTCTTGTTAAGGAGTGAAACCTAACCCATTTTACCCATTTGTTTTCTGTAGATATAGAAGGTGTTTGGAGGCTGTTTTGATGGTTAAAAAAGATGTTAAATGTATAGTTAATGCACTGTGAAGTTGCTGTTACTTTGAGGTTATAAGTTGTTGTTTAGTGCATATCGCTCTTTATTGAAGATGCTGTAATTTGCTGCCGCTAATTATTGTAGTTGCTGCTGTTTGAGTCACACTTGGTATTTTGCTGTCAAATAGAATGTTGTTGTTTTGCTGTCAAAAAGATTGGGTACAACTTGCTGCTGCTTTGAGGACTAATAGAGGATATTGAATTCAGTTAGTTTGAGTCACACTTGTTTTTTTGCTGCCATTTTCTGATGTTTGTTGTCATGGATAATACTAGAAATTGTGAAGTTGCTAGCTCCTCATTCCAAGCTTTGGAAGAATTAGATTGTTTGGTGATAACAATAGTTGTTATTTTTAGCATGATTTCTAATTGATAAAATTGAAAGGACTATATCATTGTTAGCATGATTTCCAATAGTTATTTATTTGTGACCCATTAAGGCGAATCTTGAAGATGGTGTGTTGAAGATTAAGGTGGCGAAAATGAGTCAAGAAAATAAGAAGCAGGCTAAGGTTATTGATATTATGGGAAAAGATGGTACTGCTGGTGAATATACTAAAGCAACTAAGGCTGCTGCTTGATTAATTAAGCTTGAGGATGATTATTATAATTATAACCCTCTGATTATATATATATGTATGTAGTTTTTAAGAGTATATTACAATGTGTTTTTTTTTTTTTTAATTATTTTTAAAAAGCGGGTTGTAAAAAAAAAGTGGGTCAACCCGCACCCAAACCCGCTTAGACCTGCATTTTCTAAATGACCTGCTTAGACCCGCACCGCTTTGACCCGTTACCCAAACCGCCCGACCCGCCCATTTTGCCGGGTCTAATCCCATATATAGACCCACATGAAGAAGGAATATAAGGAGTACCTATGATTTGAAAGGGGGAGAAAATAAAGAGGTTGCAGGAGATGAGGGTTTTCATAATGTGCTACGCACTTGTATAGGTTAGTCTTTATGATTACTAGAATAATAACTTTGGTCGATTCATAATCAAACTTGCTAAACATTACACAACTAATAATTATTACAATAATAATTTTGGTCGCAATAATAAATGATAATAGTAACCACTGGTATTTAGTTACACTCCCATTACATTTCCAAAATATTCCCAAATCAATTATTTCCTAACACATTATGACAATATCTATATCTATAGCAACATTTGCGTCTAAAATAAATAGACGATCAACTTATATCACACATTACCATTTAAGACCATATTATATCATTTATTGTTATTTTAATACAATGTTTATATGGTATCTATATCTATTTTTTAATGTAATCATAAATATGATTTCTTACCTTTTATTTTTTTTTCTCGTTTTGATCAGAAGTAACAGTCTCTTTACCTCATACACTGTTAATGCAAGTATTCATACGGTTATTGTCGTTATTTTTATACACCAACAAAAAAAGCGCGCGTGTATATAACAGAGCGTGTGCGTATCAGCTGAAAACGTCACACACCATTGTACCAACTTCACCGATAAATACTCTCACTCCCCTCCCTACTCTTCACTTTCATCTTCTCTTTTTTTTTTTCCTTCACTTTTTAGGGTTTTTTACCCCAATTATCATCTGTAAATTTTAGGTAAAATCTTTTACAAATTTTGTTGTTCTTCTTCTTCATTTTTGCTTCATTTTCAGCGTGCGTTTACGTAATTTTTTATTTTGTTTTTTTTTGGTAATTTCTGTAAAACTCGAGATCAGTGTAATGTTGTTAGTATATATATTTTTACTATTTTTGTATTTACATCAAAAAACTAAGTTTTTGGTGTATATCATTACAATGTTTCAATGAAGGTTTTTATATTTATATATATTTTTAAAAATAATAATGAACTTTAAATTTTTTATGTTTCAAACACTAAAATTTGTTCAATTCGGCATGTATTTGTAGGATTTCGAGTTATATTAATCTATATATATCTCCCTATATATATATAAAATATATAATATTATATTATATATATATATTTTTAAATAAACTTGTTAGTGTTTTTTCGGTATGAATCATTACTCTATTTTACTTATTGATCAAAGTGGTTTTACATAAAAAAAAGTTTATATATGTATATATATTTGTATTTGCATGTATGTCTATATTCATATTTTATAGGATTTCGAGGTATATATTGTTTTGAAGACTGAGTTGGTCTTTTGTTGTGATTTATCATAACATTTTACTAAAAAAGTGATGAAACGTGTTCAAATATTTTATTTATTTATTATTACAGCATATACATTTTGTATTTATATTTATATGCTCTAAATAAGATCAATAGAATGTGGTATTTTTTAAAAGGATTTTCTAGTTTTTATATAATAATTTTATATGTTGTATTTTTATATTTCACTAGACCTTATTCTGTTCTTACTTTCTTGTTATATTTTATTGATTTTTTTTAAACATAATATTATAATATTGTTTTTGTTTCAGCGGTTTTCTGTCCAAGCAACGGTTCTTCTAACACTGAGGTATGACAATCTTCGAATTTTACGAAGTGTTATGTGTTGATTATTTAGTATAGTTTAATCATGCATGAATGTTTTATGTGTCAGCAAATAGAATAAATAGTTGCTTATTTTATGTTTATTTGTTGATTAGTACTAAAAAGAGTGTTTATATTAGGTGTATATGTTGTATATAAAGGATACTGAGTAGTCGAGAACATGTGTATATTTCTTTATGATTTTAGTATAGTATGTGCATGTTATTTGTTGATTTTTTTAACTGGGTATCCTGATATGTGGTTTACATGTATATATATATGTGTGTTCATAAGTTTTTTAGACTAAAAATTTAGTCACAATAGTAGTGGTACTTGTATGTTGATTATCTGATGTTATTTGTTTATATTAAAGTGGGATTTGATGATGAGTGGTTTATAATGGATGAATGATCATTTTTTGAAGGATTCTGGTGGGGAAGTTCCAATGATCTATTTACCGTTATTTGATGAGATTACGTGTATAGTTTTATCTATTTATATATATATATATATATATATATAGGGGTGGGATAAATTGAGTCCAGCTTAATTTGAGTCCAAAAAGGGTCCATGTAACTTACACATGTGTAAGTTGTGTAAGTTTTACACACATGGACCCTTTTTGGACTCATTTTATCTTTTCTCTATATATATATATATATATGTGTATCAATGTATGTGTGTCGACTATTTCCTAAGGATTTGATTGGTGGTACAACTGTACCATCAACCATGTACTTCTTTGCTGTTGGTTGTTGATATTAGGAACAAGGTTCTTATGGTTAAGTTATGTTGATATGCATGTTCATCGTTCATGAGGTGCCATCTTATGTTGGCATTCTTAGATTCTTCATTATTAAATTAATGATGAATATTGTCCTGTTTTCACTTTTTTTTTAAGGAGAACCAAAAACACATAACAGAAGCGATTCCAATCTATGTGTCATCTTCTGTTTTGTGTCTTATTATTTGAATAAATTTTGTTTCTTGATTCCGCAACCATCTTTTTCTAAGTTTTCTCCATAGGCTATTGCAATATTTGACCATGATATGAATTTTCAGTTGGTAATTTATGTACTAGAATGTTTGTTTATGACTGTGTTGACTTGGTTGACCCATGTTCTATCCAGTAATCAAATATGGATTCAGAAAATGGCAACGGTGAGGCGACTGAAGCTTTACCACCACCTCCACCTGTTTCTGAAGATGTTGTTCCTCTGAAAGGGGCCGAGCTGCCCAAGAAGATCATGCGTGTCCCAATGGCTAGGCGTGGCTTTGGCAATAAAGGCCAAAAATCTCAGCTGTTGACTAATCACTTTAAAGTGAACGTCTCTAATGTGGATGGCCACTTCTTTCACTACAGTGTAAGTTTTTGCTTAGGTAAGAGCATTTTAGACATTTCTATCAGCGGTCAGTCATTGTTTCAGCAGAGAACATTTCTCTCCATGGTCAGTTAATTTTCTTTTGTTAAAGCGGTTTCTTAGAAACGATTTAACAAACGACCGATGCCTATTTTGCTCGTCTTAAAAGGTGCTTTTGCCGACAATTGTTTTGTAACAATTCCGAAGTCATATATTTTGTAATTTTACCATACAGGTGGCCCTTTTCTATGAAGATGGTCGTCCGTTTGATGGAAAAGGCGTGGGAAGGAAACTGCTTGATAGAGTTCATGAAACATATGGCTCTGAACTAGCTGGAAAAGAATTTGCATATGATGGGGAGAAGAGTTTGTTTACTGTTGGTGCACTTCCAAGAAACAAACTCGAATTTACTGTTGTACTGGATAATTTCAATTCGAATAGGTATGTTTGAATATTTAGAAACAATGAAAATTTAGCAGCTCTAATTCAGACAAGCTGTTATATAGATGATCTCCTAACAAGTTTGAGTATTCAGAAACAATGGAAATGCAAGCCCAGATAATGATGCTGACAAAAAAAGAATACGACGCTCGTACCAATCTAAAAGTTATAAGGTGGAGTTGAGTTTTGCAGCCAAAATCCCGATGCAGGCGATTGCACAAGCTCTGCGCGGTCATGAATCTGAGAACTCGCAGGAAGCTTTGAGGGTGCTAGATATCATCTTAAGGCAGCATGCAGCTAAACAGTAAGCTGTTTAAATTGATATGTAGAATTAAATAAAATAATTGGACGACTTGTCTAATTTATTGAGTGCCCTTCTATTGGCTGGGTTTGGGTCGCCTGTCAAAACTGGCTCTGGTTGGACCGGGCATGTTTTTGTAGCATGGTCACCAACTCACAATGAGTCAGGCTGAGCATGTAGAATTAAAAAAAATAATTGGACGACTTGTCTAATTTATTGAGTCTCCTTCTATTGGCTGGGTTTGGGTCGCTTGTCAAAACTGGCTCTGGTTGGACTGGGCATGTTTTTGTAGCATGGTCACCAACTCACAATGGGTCAGGCTGAGCTTGTTCTTCCTGTTAACAGTTCCCTTTTTCTTGAAATCTTGAATCTTGAACTAGTTAATGCGTTTAAATATGATTAAGTGACTTATCTACTTTGATTTTAATCTAATATTTTCTCTAAAGAGATCTGATAGCTTGTAACATTCAAGTGGGCTCTAGGGCACTTTTGACTTATTTGTACTTTATTTTTAATAAACTTTGAAGTTTACATGGTACAAAGTACTACCCAAATCAACCCTTTCATCATGATACAAATGAAATTGCCACATCCAATTGAACCAAGGAAGAAAATTGGTTGACCTAAAGAGACGCACACATTCAATGTATCTTAGTGATATTGATGTTCATAAGGTCATTAGTTGGTTTTGGTTTGAATTCTCCCAGAAAAGAAAAGTTGCAGTTTAATTGGGAAGTAGCAGGTGTAAATTATTGGACTATATATTAATCTCCGCGTGCATTTTTCTTATTGAATAATCAGGGGATGCCTTCTTGTTCGACAATCATTTTTCCACAACGATATTAAGACATTCACTGATGTGGGTGGCGGTGTTCTTGGATGTCGTGGGTTCCATTCTAGCTTCCGTACATCTCAGGGTGGTCTATCACTGAACATTGGTAATCCACTTTTTACTTACATTTATAATTATGAAACCCAGCGGGGATCGACCAGTAAGCATGTTTTGTAATTTATCAGATGTAACTACCACAATGATTATCCAACCTGGGCCGGTTGTCGATTTTCTGATTGCAAACCAGAATGTGAAAGATCCCTACTCCATTGACTGGGCAAAGGTAAAAATTTTCGGATCATTTCCTGAGGTGCTATTTGCAAGTTCTTGTTTTAAACTTGTCTGCTATCAACAGGCTAAGCGTACCTTAAAGAATCTTAGGATGAAGAATGAGGAGACTTATGTCGAGTACAAGATAACTGGTTTGAGTGAGAAGCCATGCAATGAGCAAATGTATGTTTTCCTCCACCTGTTTGTATTATTTTGCTGGTGTAGAAGCAAGGTATCATAAAAGTAAATGGCTTTTGCAGGTTTTCGTTGAGGCAGAAGTCCAAAGATGAAAATGGTGAATTTGAGACTCTGGAAGTTACTGTATACGATTATTTTGCGAACTATCGCAAAATGAGTTTGCGCTATTCCGCTGAATTGCCTTGTATCAACGTTGGGAAGCCAAAAAAGCCAATATTTCTCCCCATCGAGGTAGAACAATGGGACTTTGTTTCGTTGAGATTGATGAATTGTTAATTATATATCTTTTATTAATATAATTTTTTTTAATTATTTGTAGCTCTGTTCATTGGTCTCTTTACAACGATATACAAAATCACTCAATTCGATGCAAAGAGCCTCTTTGGTGGAGAAATCTCGCCAAAAGCCACAAGAAAGGATGCGGGTTTTGACTGATGTATGCCTCCTGAACTTGCAAAAATGATATTATCAAGTTTAAAAAGGTTTATTGTTTTGTCAGTTTAACTCTGTTTCTTCTAGGCTTTAAAACTCAATAATTATGATGGTGAGCCCTTGCTGAGATCTTGTGGCATTTCAATAAACAACAATTTCACTCAAGTTGAAGGAAGAGTTCTTCAAGCACCAAAGGTACTTGCATGGTTGTTAAAAATATATAAGGAGTATTACACATTTTAAATGCACACATGTGCACGCGTGCACGCCCATACCAACATATTGGTTACGGTTTGTTTGTTGCAACTTTTATTACGTTCCAGCTGAAAGCTGGGAATGGTGAAGATTTCTTCCCACGGAATGGTCGCTGGAATTTCAACAACAGGGTACTTATTTTGGCTCTTGAATTGTTACTCTTAGTCCTATACATAATACACTCATGAATTATTCTGAGAAGTTATTTTATCATACAGAAACTTGTGGACCCCACAAAAATTGAACGATGGGCTGTTGTTAACTTTTCTGCTAGATGTGACATCCGCAACCTTGTAAGAGATTTAATCAAATGCGGAGGGTTGAAAGGAATTGTACGTTCTCATCTGATATGAAATTTTGTTGTTCCAATGTATATTTCTGTATCTAATATGCTTTCCTCCGATTTGTAGAAAATCGATGAGCCTTTTGATGTCTTCGAGGAAAGTCCTCAAAATAGGCGGGCTCCACCTGTTGCAAGAGTGGAGAAAATGTTTGACAACATTCAGTCTAAACTTCCTGGTGCTCCACAATTTCTACTTTGCTTGTTGCCTGAGAGAAAGAATTCTGATCTCTATGGTCAGTCGTCATCAATCTATGCTTGCCTTTGGAAATCTAGGTTATTTTTCCTAATAGAACTTTTTCCTGTTACTTCGAAGGTCCTTGGAAGAAGAAGAATCTTGCTGAATATGGAATCGTAACTCAATGCATTGCTCCCATGCGTGTCAATGATCAATATTTGACGAATGTTCTGCTTAAGATCAATGCTAAGGTGAGATTACCGTCACTAGCTGCACAAAAAAAAGAAGCTATTATTTATACCCTTTTTGCTTCCAGCTAGGAGGGTTGAACTCCAAATTAGCTGTCGAGGTTTCTACATCTATTCCCATGGTATCAAAATCACCTACAATCATTCTTGGAATGGATGTGTCACATGGCCAGCCTGGCCAATCTGATGTCCCCTCAATTGCTGCGGTAACTTCAACTATTCAAATTTGGATACTACAAGTACTTTCAAAAATACGATATATGATGAGTAGCTTTTTATATCCTTTTTTGTTTCTACAGGTTGTTTACCCATTGATCTCCCGTTATAGAGCTTCTGTGCGCACTCAGTCTCCAAAGATGGAAATGATAGACTCTTTGTTCAAAAAAGTTTCTGAAACAGAGGATGAAGGCATCATGAGGTATATTCCTCTACTTTCCTTCACAAAGTGTCATGAATTGATCTGAATGTATTATTTTTTATCTTCTTCATTTAAGTCACCTATAACTATGTCGCATTATACAGGGAACATCTCCTTGACTTTTATGTGACCTCAGCCAAGCGCAAACCCGAGCAGATCATTATCTTCAGGTAAATTCTTCAAAAATGATGTGGTTTATGGATTTATGTTTTGAACTTTTTCTTTCTTAAAAGGATCAGCTTTGTGAAACATGTTTTGATTTTGTAGTCATACAAGTATTGTAATTTTGTGCACAAAGTAGGCACAGATTTACATGTGTATTATCATATGACACCTTTGTTACTAGATGTTTTTTATAGCATTGGCGTGAATCAAGATTCCTTGTATTTGAAGTTAATAACTAGTTTTATGTCGGATTTCAAGGGATGGTGTAAGTGAATCTCAGTTCAGTCAGGTTCTTAACATCGAATTGGACCAAATTATTGAGGTTTGATCAACATTTAGGCTTTTTCAATTATATTCTTTAGCACGCAGGAACCTTTATAATTTATTTAAATGGTGCAGGCATGCAAGTTTCTTGATGATAAATGGTCCCCCAAGTTTCTCGTGATAATTGCCCAAAAGAATCACCACACGAAGTTTTTTCAGCCAGGATCTCCTGATAATGTTCCACCTGGTACGTCTTTATAAAACACTAAAGTAGGTTACAATTCAAATGATATTTGAATAGATAGTTTACGAATAAACTGCAGTTTTAGTTGTCTGTAATCTTGGGAAAAGTTCCATTCGGTTCTAACATGGCCATGCTTCTATTTAAAATTTTAAACAGGAACTGTGATTGATAACAAGGTTTGTCATCCCCGCAACAATGATTTCTACATGTGTGCGCATGCTGGGATGATAGTGAGTATACATTTCAGTTTCTCTCTTTTGTAACGTTTGGAGAACACATGTTTGGCATTGGGTACTGGGTAGTAAGTTATAGAGTGATAGTTGCTTGTATTAACTAGATGAAAAGGAAGCACCGAACTTTGCATACGTATGTCTATTTTAAATGTGATTGTTGTGCTAATTGCATGAAACAATTTTATAACAGGGGACGACCAGGCCGACACATTACCATGTGCTATATGATGAAATCGGTTTCTCAACTGATGATCTCCAGGAGCTTGTGCACTCTCTGTCTTATGTGTAAGTTTCTGGTCTTCAAATTATTTCCTTGTATGATTGGATATTGTTATATGAAGTGCATCAGTATTTATGTTTTGTGTCATAACTTCTCTTTTTTTCTACTTCAATTTATTGTTACAGCTACCAGAGAAGCACTACTGCAATTTCTGTTGGTAAGTTCTATCTTGTCTCTTGTGTTCAAACGTGTAGTTATGAATATTTTATCCCAAAGCCATTTGTTGTCTCCTCAAAAGTCAAACTTTCATATTGCTCAGGCACCTTCTTGCAAATGCAAAAGAATGCTAAAATTTACATGTAAAGTTGGATTTTGAACAAGATGCAGTTGCTGTTTTTGCATATAAGTTTTCAAGATCTATTGCAAAACGTAACTTTTTTGGGTAAAAGGCAACATAGCAAAACGTAACTTTGTGACCATTGTTTTATAAGAAACTATTAAAGTTCAAGTACCACGTCTCTTTCATGTAAAAACTTTATTACATCATTTATAGCAAAGCAATGCTTCAGTCCACTCTTTTTGTGGATGCACTGTCTGTTCCAAGAGGTTTTTTCATATAGCTTCGAAATTAAAGATCTTTTAGGATAATATAATTTAAGCGTGGTCCGGTTGAACCTCAAGTTGGGTAAACCTGCTTTTTGCTGCTCCCATTTGTTATTTATTTGTGTTTTTGCTTCTTTTGTATACAGTGGCACCTATATGCTATGCTCATCTAGCAGCCACACAGATGTCTCAGTTTATAAAGTTTGAGGAACACTCCGAGACCTCTTCGAGCCATGGTGGTACTGGTGTCACCTCGGCTGGAGCTGTGCCAGTTCCTCAGCTGCCAAAACTTCAGGAGAATGTCTGCAACTCCATGTTCTTCTGCTAAATCCCCTTTATGGTTATCAGACGAGTTTGTACATAAGTTGGTTGGTATGATGTTTAGTGGCCTTCTGTCATGGAATTGATGCAAAGTCTGAACTTCTTTAGGATTTGTGGTTCTTTTGGTTGGTAGGTAGGATAAGCTGCTATGCGGATGTCTGATCTTAATGCATGTGAATGTCCAGGATGCTTTGTTTGTTATCTCATGCGGCTTTTGATGTTTATCATGATTTTTGTTTTATAAATATCCTACCAACGTTTACCGTGTGTGATGTGTGATTGCTGCTGGTATAGAGGAGAGTTGTCAAAGTCCTAGCTTTGACTTTCAGTGAATCTATTCATTGAACCCTTGCATCGCATCCCATATCCACATGAAGATAATGTACACATAAGTTCCTACAACCCCCAATGTTCACACTTAAGCTATTTCAAGCCACGCGCATTTATGAGTATATGGAAGCCAAGTCCAAGCTTTTTGAAAAGCTTCATACTCATTTAGGTGATTCTTTTAGTCTTGCACCCACATTTTCAACTTTTTCAAAAGAAAGATGTGTGCAATAATTTGGGGGCCTTCCACATTGAATTCTACTCCTAGCCTTGACTAAAGGAAATTGGGTATCTCACATGCAGCTAAAGGATTTTAATAGACTTTAATCTCATCTTTTTATGACTTTAATCAGTTTTCTTTGTAATCCTGTAAGCAGAGGATTTACAAAAACTTACTCTATCTTAAGCTCGTAATCACTCGATTATTAAATGATTGAATAGTGTATATGCCTAAGAATTTTGAGACAGACCATTGTAATCCAAATCCTACATCTTTGATATAATGAACTTACAAAATGCACAAAATACTAACATCTAATTTGGCAATTAGGTTATTAAGAAGTAAGAACTCTTTAGCCATTCCACTTCAATAAATCAAGAAGTACATGCAACAAGGTCTAATGTCATAGTCCAAACATTGTTTCTTTGATCCAAGACACTTCATACACATCAAGTGTAAAAAGACAAAAACTCGTGGACGTTGTTAAGGCGTCACCTTCTTGATCAATGATACAACTCGTATCAATACAGCCTTATATAATGCTTAGGGATTGTCATTGTATCATAACCATAATCCATGGTTTTTTTCCCAAGTATTTGAGTACTTGGCCAACATGTCATATAAACTTTCAATCGCTGCCCGTTATTTTTCCACACTTAGCCAACATGTCATAGAAACTTTCACCACGCCAGGAACAAAGCAATGCTTGAAAGTTGAAAGATGACACATTAAAATGTGAATAGCACATCAAAAAGTAAGTACAAATGAAAATCATCATAAAAGAAAGGTTCCTATTTTCACACAAATGTTACATTGTACATAAACACAACACCTCATCCTCAATGATACAATCATCAGTCATCACCTTCTTTCCAAACATATATAACCTCAGCATCCCTAGTGGTACGAAAAGAGAGGTCGTGATGATATCATCTACGTCTATCTATATCTATATTTCCTAATAAAGCAAATTCCACTTTTTTTTTCTTTAAACTTTTCAGCCTTTGAATTACCAAATATTCCCTTACTCTAATAACTATCACTATCCATTATCCCATTGAATGTCCCAAAATATCTTTATCCCCTAACCTAGCGTTATCTCACACACACAACAAAAAACACAAACATCCTCTACAGTCTTTACCATCACACACTCACCCACACAACCGCCTCTTCACTCAACCAACGACAGATCATTTAACTGCCGCTTATAAGAGATGTCGCCGCAACGCGAGGGTACCCTTCTAGTTCTATCTTTAAACAAAGACTATAAAAAAAAAAAAAACCAATCATCTAACCAAGAAACAAAAGTCAAGTAAAAAAGACTAGCAAAGAAAGAACCAGCACTACCAATAGCTCAAACCTCCCCGTTTGCCAATGTACAAAGGGGTTGCTGACTGGCATTTGGTGCACTTTTCTGATCTCAAATCTTCATTTTCATATTGTTTCACTAACTACATGGGGCCCGGTCGGGCTTCAGAGGTATGGTTGCAGATATTCTTGCAATATCTTGAGTGCCAAACCAGATAGTATACTTGCCATACTCCATTTCTCATCTATGGGGAAAAAGGGGGAGCATTCCTCAATTCTTTTGGGACAAGCTTACCTATCAAAGTGAGCATGGCTCTATCAAGTGATTTCACTGCGATTTTATCAACTAGCATTGACAAACTTGTGACATCAAGCGAGTAACCTCTTTGGTCCATTTCCTTTAGAAGCATTTCCACGTCATCATACTGTTGGTTCTTAAGACATCCTTGGAGAAATACATTATAATTGACGTTGTTCGGTGAGCAACCACTCTCTTCCATTTTAAGAAACAACTGCTTTGCTTCTTCCACAAGGCCCTCCCGGCACAAACCATTGATCATCACGCTATATGCACGAACATCAGGTTGAATACCTCTGTCAATCTGCCTTTGGAAAAGATCCCTTGCAATATCAAGCTTCCCGCATTTGCTTGCACCATCAATAAGGGTGGTGTACACAACAACATCCGAATTTAGTTTGCTATTACCCATCAAATTGAACAAAGAAAGTGCGACATCTACCTGATTGTTGTTGCAAAGGCCCTCTAGAACTATTCCGTAAGTCCATTCATCTGGAATTTGGCCTTGTGCTCGCATCTCATCAAAGAGCATACGTGCAGCCCCACAATGTCCAACCTTAAACAATCCTTGTATCATGGTGTTGTAAGTAACTACATCTAGTTTCAAACCCTTTCTCTTCATTTCACTAAACATATGCAAGGCCTCATCTATCATTGACTTCTTGCAATACCCATTCAGTAAACTATTGTAAGTAAAAACATCGGGGATGATACCTTTAAACACCATGGTATCCAAAACTATCTTTGCTTTGGTCATTTCACCTCGCAAACAATAACCATCTATGAGCGAACTATATGTCACTCTCTGCTTCTTTTGTCTTACCTTCCTTGCAAAATGCATCAACCAATATACTGTAGGTACGCACATTTGGAGAGATCCTATAATCATCCATTTCTTTTAACATTGTAGAGGCCTCATCCCACCGACTTCATATGTGACGACATCCGGTGGGATGCCTTTTTGAAAGACCATCTCTTTGAATAGATTGAAAGCATCATCAATCATTTGGTCCTTGCAAAGACTATCAATGATGGTGCTATATGAAAAACATCAGGTTTAGAGCCTTTTTCATTCATGAGCCTAAGCAAAGAAATACCGAACTTGCAAAGGCCTTTAATCATTGTGTTAAACATAACAACATCAGGTTCACAGAGTTTGAGTTTGATGAGTTTCTTGAAGAAGATCTCAGCCTCGTGAATCCTGTCTTCTAAGACGAGTCCGTCTAAGAGTATACTAAAAGTGTAGACATCAGGTACAATGGCTCGTCTAAAGCAAAAGCCTAAGAGTGCAAAACCGTCATTGGTTCGACGCAAATGACAACAACACTTGATGGCAACATTCACAGTGTAGTGATCAACAGGAAGGCCAATGGCACACATATGGTTGAAGAGACGAATGGAATGAAAATCAATAACAGAAGGAAGAGGTTTTGTGTGAGTCATTTCATCGAACAGGTGGAGGGCATCTTCCAAACTGGTAACTTTTTGATATTTAGTAACATGATGATTTGAAGAAGAAGAAGAAGACGTCTAAGAAAAGCGGTATGGATTTACCTTTGAATCTTTTGATGATGAAAGAGCAGCCTAAAAGTGTTGTCTTATTACACATCATCAATCATTCTTTCTTCTTCAGCAGCTGAGCAACAGAAAGAAACCTAAGCCCTAGCCCTCCCTCACTTCTTGCTTTGCTTACTTGTTTTTCTTTTACACTTCAACTTTTCCATTATTATTATAGATGAACAAATATGTTATGCTAAAACTCCATGTTGTAACATATTATTACTTTTATGGCCTTACTTACACATGCACCATCTGGAAAATACGTAATGATTGTGTATTCTCCAACAAACCACCATCCATTAGGTTTGTCATAAAAGAACTCAAATCATCGATCGAGCTTTTTTTGGTTATCTTGTAGAACAAAAAACCCTCAACTCTCATGGACAAAATGGTCCTCTTTTTGTTTCTGATTTTTGTAATCCCGTGTAACTTTACTAGCACCTTGCTAGTTTTTAATTTGGAAAAAAAACATATTATTATTATTATTAGTTTCACTTTGTAGACATCTTTCTTTTATATAAAAGTACATTTTAACATAATTTCCTTTTCTGTAAAACATAACCAATACAGTTTTCAAAACAAAATTCAGCTACAAACAGTCAACAACAAACATTATTCAATAAACCTGAAAAGACCAATATAACCTATTCTACACAAAGGTATTCATTATACATATTCGGCCACTGTTCGTTAGTTTTGCCACATTTAGCCAGAACGTCACAAATAAACTTTCACGTTAAAATGCAAATAGCACATCAAAATGTAAGTACAAATGAAAATAATCATAAAAGAAAGAGTAAATGACATAAATCGTCCTGTGCTTCAAAAAGGTCATAGATCGTCCTTTATAGGAAGAAAAGCTTAATGCTTCGTCTTTGACTATTTAACCGTCAACCCACCTCCGTTAACCCCCCACGTGCCTCCCACGTGAGGGGTATTCCAGTATTTTCCTACCCTTTTTTGTCTGGACTGACTTCTATACATACAAAGACTCTCTTTTTTCTCCTTTTTAAATATATAATATATACACAAACATTTATCTGGAAATCAATATACATATATACACCCTCAAATAGACTCATACAAAGAAAACAAATCTGAAAATTTCATCAGTTACACAACTGGAAAAAGAACCATTACCATTGGCCGGAAATTTGAACCATTGGACGGAAAACCGAACCAATGGCCGGAAGTTTGAGCCATTGGTCGGAAAATCGAGCGGCTGGCTAGCAAAAGTGTCTAGCAGGCCAATTAGTGTATAGATCTGGATTCAAAGGCTGAAGGTAATCGATGACGGCGACGGTATTATGCACTGATGGTGGTGGAGTTTTGGGTTGCAGTGGTGGCATGTGACGGTAGTAGATCTGTTTTTTAGTAACCTCTCACCATCACGTTTTTCAGTAATCAGTACATCATCACCATCATGGTGGCCGGAGAAAGACGATGACCGGAAAAACATCTTTGCTTAGCCGTCGTCTTTTCTTGCTAAATTCCATCTTGATTTGTTTTGATAATCATCACTATCAACAAATGCACAAAAGAAAGTTGGAATAGTGGAGGATTTGGGATCTGACGCCACAAAAGAAAGTTGGAATAGTCGCCTTTTCTTGTTAAATTCTATCTTGATTTGTTTTGATAATCATCACAATCAACAAGCGAGGATTTGGTTGTTGTTAAATTATAGTAGTAATTTAACCGATGGTGATGATTGATTAAATGGGGTTTGACAAATGACGATGGTGATGATTGATTAAAAATGGGTTTGACAAATGTATAAATGGGGAGTATAAAGGCCGGAATTCTATTTCATATGTATGTTTTTCTTTTTAGTTTTCATGTTTGTTTTCTTTTTATATACGATGAGATGATGATGTTTGTATTTTGAACATAAATATAGATTTAAACATAGATATAGATATGTATAAACTGGGAAATGGGTTTGTTTTATGAAGATGATGATAGATTAATATAAATACATAAAACGATCAAGTTTGGTCCTTTATACTTAGGAAAGTACTAAAATACCCCTCACGTGAGAGGCACGTTGACGGTTAACGGAGTTGGGTTGACGGTCAACAAGTCAAAGGACGGAACGCGAAGCTTTTCTTACTATAAAGGACGATCTATGACGTTTTTGAAGCACAGGGACGAAACGTGACTATTTGAATAAACCACAGGGATGATTTATGTCGTTTACTCTAAAAGAAAGGTTCTTATCTTCACACAAATGTTACATTGTACATAAACACAACACCGCCTCCTCTATGATACAATCATTACCTTCTTTCCAAACATATATAACCTCATTCTATCTTTAAACAAAAAACCCAAAAAAAAAAAAAAAAAAAAACTAATGATAAATCGACCAAAATAACAAAAAAATATGTAAAAAGGACTAGCAAAGAAAATCATCACCCATGAAAGAACCAACACTACCAATAGCTCAAACCGCCCCGTTTGCCAATGTACTAAGGGGTTGCTGACCGGCATTTGGTGCACTTTGTAATCTCAAATCCTCATTTTTCAGATTGTTTCAATAACTACATAGAGTCCGGTCGGGGTTTCACAGGTACGGTTGCAGATATTATTGCAATATCTCGAGCGCAAAACCATAACAAGTATTCTGCGTGATTTTAGGAATGAACTTCATCTATATCCATGCAAGAGAGCCACGATCATTTGTAACTTGTGGACGACCCCTAGTTGGTGTCGGTGGTCTATTTGCATTAAGCTCCTAACCCCAAGAGAAAAACATACATTTTAAAAGTCAACATCGATTTCTGCATCAAATAACAATGAAATTTATGTTATTAATAGCACAAAATGTACCTGCATCCATGTGTCTTCTATATGGCGTTCAGGAGAAGTTTCAGGTGACGAAATTGCAGGTGGCAATGGATGAATGAGCTTTGGCACCACCACGAGATCTCTACCCAAGACTAAAATTGCACCTGCATTATTTGCAGTCCCTACAGGATACACCCGATGAAACAAACCAATATTAAAAATCAGATGTTGCGATTTATAAATGAGTCAATTGAGTAATGATTCATCACAAAATGAAGAACCATCAGATAAAAAACAAAATAGGTTGGACGGGTCAATTTTCCTCAAAGTGGATTCATAATGCATAGAATCTCCTATATTACATTATTAAAAAATTTAAATCATTATCTTAATAAATTCTGATCATATAAAAATTAGTTATTCATAAAAATTACAATTTTGACAGCAGAAGTTTGTCAACCAGACCCGTTTCAGTCAGCACAACAAATACATATTCTGATCCATTAAAAAAGCCACCCGACGGGCACATTTTGCCACCTCGGCATATCAGAGCTGTGTGCTAACAAAGTCATGAACATGATCAAGAATTCAGAAGACTTACCACAATAATTGGTGGCCGAGAAAAGGGTGATCAAATGTCCTTGGGCAAAGCGTTCAAAGCCATCCATTACACATTCATGTGCACGTACAATCAATTGTAGATCGTTGTTATTGCAGAACTCCATCACGCGATCAGGCTGTGATAATCATATATATGCATATAATTCATGGACAATGATGAGTGAAACAAAATCTCCCATTTATAATAATTAATGAAAATACAACACTCACCCCAAAAGTAACCAATCCAGGACCTCTAGCGTTTGGCCGCAGTCCTTCCACACTGTCATTTTCTGTTGGATCAGACCTATTAAGAAAGAAAATCATTAGAATTTCTTCTAATAAATTATATTCATATCAAATTTCAAATAAAGGATATATGGTTCGAAAGACCAACCACAACAAATCCATAAGTACAATTGAACCAGCCTCCATTGTAATCGGTCGCTGTAGATTTTCGATCTGCTCAATATGGTTAATCGACCTCCCTATACCCCCATGCATACAAATGATCTTTTTCTCAATTAAAGCCGCCAAAGGCAACCAGTTGAATAGTCTGTTTATCCGGTGCCATACCCAAATCCCATCTCTTTCTCCCTGCTCAGCATAGATCATGACAATTACTTGGAATTAGAGTCAGCTTCGAACCATTTACTTAAGTATGTGTCTATTTGGGTGATGTTTTATCTCTAACAGCTAAAACGAGTAAAAGCATACAGATTAGTCAATTAAAAGACAAGCAAAATGTATCGAACAGATTGTAGGTCACCCAGAATGTAATTCTAATGCATGGAAGCTTCCTAAATCATTCAATTTTTAAGGTATTGATTATCACCCAAATAGCATAAGTTTTATATTCATGAATGACGCACTAAATTCTTAGAATTTTTAATGAAAATCTGGATAACGAGGGCTTAGGGTCAAGCCAACGTGTCCTGTTCAAAACATACACACTTCTATATTGACCCATCACCCAACCCGCCATTTTGCTACTTGTACTGGAAACAGAAAAAACCCAAAACTAGAGTTGCATCTATAAAATCAAGAGCATGAAATTACCATTCGTTCAATGCACTCAATGCGAAAGCCAAACAGTGCATTTATATCAGCAGCTTCGTGATTTCCACGAATTAAATGAACGTTTTGTGGATACTCGACCTACAACATACAACCAATTGCAACACACATGTGAATCATCCTTCTAACAAAACTAAAAATCAACGCTTCATGAAAAGTGAAAGAGAAAACTAACACCTTTAAAGCTAACAGAAGACTAATGGTTTCCAAGCTGTGTTGACCTCGATCGACATAATCTCCTAAGAACAGATAATCGATATATCTGACCATTGAAGCATACAATTTAGCTCACAGACCAACTTAGAAGTTACAACTAGGTGAAGAACTTGACAAAAAAAAGGGCTCAACTTCACATTTAGTTATGAACAGTTGTGAGTAATAAGTTCTAGAGGGATCTCTTACGCTATGTCTCCAGCAGTTGATGGAGATCCATACTCATCAAATAGTCGCATGAGGTCTCCAAATTGGCCGTGCAGATCACCAAATATCTTAATAGGAGCCCTTAATTGCAGAACACTAGGTTCACTTGAAAATATTCTTTCAGAACTATCACAAAGATCCGCGATCTCATTACAATCCAGAAAAAACTGTCGCCGAACAGGTGGTTTCCACCCACGAGGCTTTAAGAGGTGAGCTATCACCTGAAAGATCACAATATCTCATTACAATCCAGAAAAAAACTGTCGCCGAACAATATTTCATTAACAGTAGATACATGTTTACTTAAACAGATATACCAACTTTTCATGGAATTTGTTTACCTTTTTAGGCACACTGTTGATTGACATTTGGCGATCCAGAAGCTTTCTCGCTGCAGTTGCATTTTCTGGGGTCCCATAGCTAACCCTCCTGCCTTCATTTTCAAACTGATCTATTGAAAGCTGTCTAACCATCCCACCTAATGCTCCACCAGTCTCTGCAGCTACTACCACCTGCCAACCCAAGGAAATCAAATGTATAGCACATGCTTCAAAATAGAAAAAACATGAACAGGGAAAATAACTGACAGCTCGATGATGCAATCGTATGCCAGCTGGTGCAGAATTAATTACAGCATCAGATTCAGGTTTTATCATTTGTTTCCCACTAGGGGTAGCCTCAGCTCCACGATCCCTATCAGGAAGATCAACTTCCCCGTTTGACTGACGTGCTTTTGCAGCAGCTAGGGTTTTAGCTATTGCCTCGGCTTCTGCTGCTGATGCCTCAACCAAGTATTCAACACCTTTGCTTAGTCTCCTGCATAATGTCCATGACATGCTCGATATTAAATATATTAAATCCTTCAAATAATAAGAGTAAACTACACCGGGCAACATGAAAAGATCAAGCAGCTTCTGTAACGACTGTCGGCAGAACAAAACGGGCCGGTCATGATACATAATCCGTTAACACTAAACAATCTCTTGTTTATATTGTAATATTTTTATATGCCAATTAAAAATGTCAACTAGCAATGATATTACTATATTAGAAAACTATACATACAAAAAAGCAATTAAAGAGGTTATATACATCAAATATACTTAAAAAACTATCGACCCATTAAAGCCATTTCAGTTAGCTACTTATTTATGTTACTTGTTTGACTCACGAGAGAATCAAAGATAACCCAAACGAATGAATCAGAACCACCACTACTAAAGTTTATTGATGCTTGGCTAAAACTACCTTGAGCCTGGGAGCATAGCATTTTCAGTGCTGAGATCTGTATACATGTCACCATTCGCTGGTGGAGCAACAGGATCCCCCAGTACAACCGCACCATCAGCATCTGTTTCAGAAATCTGCTGCCTCGTTCTGTCATCAACAAATCCATACCGTCCGGGTAACCTCCCTGCCTGTGCATTGGAGGCTGCTGCTGCTGCTGCATGTGATGCTGCTGGTGTCATTTCAGCAGCAGCTAGGGTTTTAGCTATTGCCTCGGCTTCTGCTGCTGATGCCTCAACCAAGTATTCAACACCTTTGCTTAGTCTCCTGCATAATGTCCATGACATGCTCGATATTAAATATATTAAATCCTTCAAATAATAAGAGTAAACTACACCGGGCAACATGAAAAGATCAAGCAGCTTCTGTAACGACTGTCGGCAGAACAAAACGGGCCGGTCATGATACATAATCCGTTAACACTAAACAATCTCTTGTTTATATTGTAATATTTTTATATGCCAATTAAAAATGTCAACTAGCAATGATAT
Organism: Erigeron breviscapus; assembly: GCA_034093135.1. NCBI lineage: Eukaryota > Viridiplantae > Streptophyta > Magnoliopsida > Asterales > Asteraceae > Erigeron > Erigeron breviscapus. Next base: position 72,289,377 of record CM067174.1, on the reverse strand, counting down.
TACTATATTAGAAAACTATACATACAAAAAAGCAATTAAAGAGGTTATATACATCAAATATACTTAAAAAACTATCGACCCATTAAAGCCATTTCAGTTAGCTACTTATTTATGTTACTTGTTTGACTCACGAGAGAATCAAAGATAACCCAAACGAATGAATCAGAACCACCACTACTAAAGTTTATTGATGCTTGGCTAAAACTACCTTGAGCCTGGGAGCATAGCATTTTCAGTGCTGAGATCTGTATACATGTCACCATTCGCTGGTGGAGCAACAGGATCCCCCAGTACAACCGCACCATCAGCATCTGTTTCAGAAATCTGCTGCCTCGTTCTGTCATCAACAAATCCATACCGTCCGGGTAACCTCCCTGCCTGTGCATTGGAGGCTGCTGCTGCTGCTGCATGTGATGCTGCTGGTGTCATTTCAGCAGCAGCTAGGTCTTCGGCAACTAAGAGATCGTCCAACAATACCCCTGCAAATAAAAGAAGCAACACTACTTAAGCCACAATTGGTTGATACAAGTTTGTAGTTACAATCAAGGGAACTGTTCCTTGGATCGTAAAATAACAGGAAGAATGTGTAGTGTTGATTGGCTCTTACCTCCACGTAAACCACCATAGATAAAGATTAAGTCACCTACAGCAGCAGCAGCATGCCTACAACGCCTTGTCAATTCAACTGCAGCGTCTCCACCAGCAGCGTCAGCACTGTATCTACCTGTCCGTGGAGAGGTCACAACAGACTTTGTATCACACCACACTCCTGCTGCAGTATCAAGAACTATACACAAAATATACGACATAGTGAGAAACATGAGAAAAGATCATAGAAGCAAATATAAACACTAACCAACAAGATGATGTATCTCAACATTCTACTCGTCTAATTTTTTCTTTCAAATCGGCTATTGTGCAATTATAAAATTAAAAGGATAAATAAATTTGGGCTACCATTTAAAACTAGATGGAACCTTCACCCCCCCTTGTCACATAATGGTGATGACTTTACCAAGTAAAGGTCAATGATGTAGAACCATATTGCAAACCAATTTTTTTATAAAATAATAGCAGTAATATTTTTCCTAGTGCCTTCTGCTTGGCAGTACTAGAAAAAAGAGTTCCAGTTTATACAGCCACTATGAAGCATCAACAATTAGCATCATTTGTTTTTGGCAATTTAAATCAAAAAGATGATTTCCCTATGATCTCAAAGACAAGCATGGCATCTTTTCAGAAAGAGCTTTTTTGGAGCCTTAAAGCAAATCAAAGAAATATTGACTGCTTACTTAATGTTGAAATATATTGAGTCGCTAGTTCCTAGTAACAGGTCCGTTTTATTGCAAACAATGTTGGGTCAAGAGTTCACCAAGATCATACCTGCCACACTTGATGAGTCCTCCACCATGCGTCCACCTCCAAGTGCCCCACCAGACACATGGAGCCTAGCATTCACAAAGACCTGAAACAACAGATTAACAGCTTTAAGTACCACGGATGCTTGCGTGTGTGTGTGCTTGAGACATGAAGAGTCCACTATAACTAGTATTTGGTATTAAAAAACGTACCGCTGCATGTTGATATCGAGGAGATGGTGAAACTCCAGGGGCAATTGCCCATTCCCAGCGACCATCTCTGTGCTTTGCAAGCCCATAAGCACTTGCCAGAGGCTGCAGATAGATTTCAAAGTAAAAAAAATAACATATCACAGTGATTTTGTTTGACTAGTCACTAGTATGGTACCCGCAGTGGTCGATGATTTAATCAAAAACATTTAAATTCTGAGGTAAATCAAATTTAAAAATAAAATTTATGGTGGACAGAGGATGGATTCGCCAAACCAATGCTTTGTGTTATCTAATACACCGGCATATTTAAATCGTGTTCTTTATTTGTTGGTGGAGTATCCAAATATGAAAATAAGTGACCAATATAATTTTCATTTGAGAGGGAAGGTAGTATAGTAATTTTGCAGTTCTTAAAAAATTCAAATTTTATGACTCTGCTTCTAGTGCTTTATAATCTACTATAAATTTGAACACATTGGCCATCTACTGTTTGCAAGGTATATCAAAGATATTTGTAGTTAATATATTAAAAAACCAAAGTAGAATTAATCCATAAGCTTTCATTCTTCAACAATCAAAGCCCTTTCAAAGTTCCTCAGGGAATCAGATATCTTAACATGTAAATATTGTTTGTTTATTCAATTATTCTTTCAGAAATGCAAGTGATTATATTTTTTTTTTTCATTAACTCTGTAGAATTAACATTCATTTTTAGAAATTGCATGGTCACTTTCGGTAAAATCGTAACATATTGCTAACGCCTTACCACACTATTCGCATCCCGTCCTCCACAAAGCAAAAGAAGACCATCAGAACGTGCACTGGCAGTAGCATACCTATAACATATTACATATTAAAAACTTATTTAATCAGAGGGAGATCAGCCAAAAAAAATTAAGTGTGAAGTGTACATATTTACTGAAGTCATCCACAAATATCTTATCTTACCATAAATAAGAGCCAACACAAAGAAACCATAAGAACAATGAATATATCATCATGAATATATCATCAACTTATAGATAGGATATATATATACATATATACATAAAACATCTCCAATGTACACTAGATATAGTGTAAAGATGGAATCTTTTGGGCATATTCTTACACTAAAAAAATTGCTCTGATGTTTACACTAAGCGTTATAAAATTAATGGATAATAGATGATATATTTAGATTTTATTAAGTTATATTAAATATTTTAAATTTATAAACTCATTTAAGAAAAACCATTAGTGAATATGTTATTATAAAATATATGATAGCATATTATAACAAATTTCAAACATTTACGGTACTCAAATTTTAAATAAAACAATTACGATAACACATTGTATATAAATTAATTATTATTTGTTATACATTAGATATGTAGCCCTTTTATAAATTAATAAAAATATGTATAAAGTAAAACTACATTAATATGTAGCCATTTTATAAATTAATACAAATATATATAAAAGGGTATAAAGTAAAACTACATTAGCTCAAAGAGTAAAAAAATGGAAGATTTGGAGTTTCAGTGTATTAAATGAATGTAGTAGAGTTTCAATGTAGTTAATAGTGTAGAGTGTTAGAGTAGAATGTTTAGTAAGTGTAAGATAAGCTTTACTATTCATTACACTAAAATTAAATTCAGTGCAGTCTTTAATGCTAATATTGGTATAGAATATTTGTACTTTTACAAATTTAGTGTAAAAGATACATTTAGTGCAAACAATGGAATTGGTCTCACATCCATCTGATTGAGTTTTAAGTATGATATCTATGTACTTATAAGTTTGCTGTCCAAAAAAAAGTGGCTATAAGAAAAGAAAAATCGAAGAAAATCAAAACCTATATAAAAAAGGGAGTCATATTTACTTCACTGGTCGAATTAGAACGCAAAAGTGTGACTAAAATGTCAAACATCTAGTCGATAGAACAAATTATCCACAACTTGTTAGTGATTCACAAGGCTTAGTGAATACTCAATTATAAAAAATTAGAATATGACAGGTCGTGTACAGCATTCATGTGAAACATAATCCTTCAAAACGATCAAGACAAATTTTATCAGCCAATTACAGCCTCACTTTCTGGATTTAGCATATTGACTCGGACCAAAAACATAGGAGGCAGATACGATTTTGCTTAAGTTGCTTTTAACTTAGCATATATCTCAATGTGCAAATAACAATGTATAATGGTAAAATGACATGGAAAACAGAAACGGAAACTTAAATCATTAAAATCTTTTTGAAGTTAAAGTAATTAATATGGGGCATAATACTAGCAGAAATAAGCAAGGCAACTACTACAGATGTCATCACCACCAATTCACAGTTTTAAGGTCATCTTAAAGATAAGAGCCGAATCACTAAAACTATTCTAATCATGGCCAGACAAACGTCGGCGCCAACAATTCACAGTTTTAAGGTCATCTTAAAGATAAGAGCCGAAGCACTAAAGTATTCAAATCATGGCCAGACACATATCTTTTTCGGTGATGATTACTTCCCAAAAAAATGATGAAAACAGTGTCTAATCAGAGTTAACAAGCATGAAAAGTATTATTAAGAAACCGTAGAGGAAGAATAAAGAGAAGGAAAGCAATAACTGCAAAAAGAAATGTCAGTAGACATACATGCATGGTGGTGGGCCCTCTCCCTCTGGTTCTAATTTCCGCCACTCATATGGCTTGGCAGCTGTATCCAAGGCCCATACATCAGCAAGAGGCCGCTTTCCTATTTACAAAATATGGTATGCATCAAGTCTACAAGGAAAGCAAAAAAAATTCACTACAAGTGAAACGGTAGACTGAAAGAGACTGACCATCATTTCCACCAATTGCCATAAGATATCTTTGCCCAACCAGAGCCATGACATGTCCATATCGTGGGCCAGGGCCAGGGCCTTGAACGACCACTCTACAAACATTTTATTAACCAACACAAAAAACTGTAACTTTCAGGGAACGGAGATGTCAGATGTGTACAAATGAACAGCAAAATATTTCAAACTCAGACCTATGCCATCGAGGCCGTTGTTGTGTCAGGTCAAGAACATGAAGATCTTCGGCAGACAGACCAGCTGGACCAATTCCACCCTATGTTCGATTAAATCAATTAATAACTGCATTTGGTTGTTATGTGAATAAACTAAAAGTTATATAGCGCCATCTACAGCAAACATGTTTATGAAATCTTGGAGTATACCTGAATAACCACCATTGTACCCACAGCCGTTGCCACGTGAGCTGCCCTTGGTGTAGGTGGTTCTCCAAATGGAGTTATTCTGCAAAATTTCTTGGTAGCTCAATGAAATGTAACGAAATGACTTTCACTTAGGCACAAGCATTGATGAAAAACGAATAAGATTTGGAGTTAAAAAACACTAACCTAGACCATTTGTTTGTCAATACATCATAACAGTGCACATCAGCAGTCGCACCCGATAGACCTGTGACAAGAAAAACACATGGAATATGCTTTAAAAAAGTAATCAGATGCCAAAAGAATGTGTCATTAAGAATGGAAAGTGGAATCTTGTCCTGTAGTTCTTATATATGTGGAAAGTTATATACCAGTCAAAAAGCAAAATGTTATTCTAAACAGAAAACCTATATCAAAGGTCCATTATCTACATTACCATTAAGCATTAGAAAGGCTTGCATTTTATATACAGACTAAATGCAGTTGCAAATAGACTCTTTAGTCTTTACTGTTAAAGTGGTGGTTACCCATGTCAACGGCAACGAATTATTGGCATTAGCATCTAAACACTACGTATATTATTCATTTGGAATATCAATATTAAATATAGATAGCAGCAGATAATGCAATTTCAACACCTTAGATATAAATCAAAAAAGGGCCTCACTTCAATTAATTTAAAATGGGTATAAATGTATAATAAATGCCTGATTATTCAACTAATTCAAACCAAAAAGTATGTCAACACAATCAAAAGCAGAAATCAATAAAGAACAAAACTTGAACAAAAAAGGAGCACGAAACATACGTATTCCTGCACCTCCAGCCGAGGTCGGAGTCCCAGCATTCGCAGAGTTACCCTCTAAAGCCGTTGCACCCCCAAATAATATAAGCCTAGGTCCCATATAATTAGCACCTCCTTCCTCCCCAACAGCAGCAACAGCCGTCAAAGTATGTCCACATCTCGGACCAGGACCATCTTCCTTCTTTTCCAATATAGCATTCACAACCGAATAATTTGGCGCATGTCTCGGCCCACCTACCGAACCACCACCACTCGTCTGATTCAACGCTACCGGACTCTCCTCCCCTGCCACTCCCACACTAGCAGCAACCCGACTCTCCTCTACCTTCTCCTCCGATACCGTACCATTAGTATCGAGATTATTCTCACTACCACTATTGTGATCAACTTCTAATGACGATGTCATTGATGAATCCACATCCATATCTTATATCTTAACACCTTTATTAATAAATTAACTAGATCGGAACTTAATTTATCACTAATTAGCATGCCTGATCATTATCATAATCTCTTCAATTATATAAACCCTAGCTTCTAGATCCTTACAGATTCAATTTAATCATCACAATAACTATACTTACATATAATATAATAATAATAATAAATAATAATAATAGTAGTAATAATAAAAATAATAATAAATAATGATAATAAATTAGAATATATACTTTCTCACTCTAAAACCCTAATATATTCAGTATAACTGTGAATTAGGTTTTAATAGAGTGAATTAAGTGAGTATGAGTTTTTGGAATATTTTGTGATGGACAGTTGACTCACCGGTACGGTGGTGAGCGGCGGAGTGACGGAGGTAAATGATCGCCGGCGAAGATTCGTTTGGCTGATTTTTGATTTGATTATTGATTTGGGTGGGTGAGTGACGATGGATATGGGGGAGAATATATTAATTTTGATATTGATTATTACGTATTTATTTTTCTTAAAATTAAAATTAGAAGGTAATAGAGTAGAGAGAGTGGATTAGACGCGCATATACATTAGGATTTTTTTTTGAGAAAAATTACATTTGTTGTTCCTCGAGTTGGCAAGATTTTCAGTTATTACCCTTAAATGAATTAATTACAGAAAAAACCCTAAAGTTGGTCAATTTTTTCACTTTTCACTCCGCGACTAACAGCCGTCTATTAGGTCCGTTAAGTGAGGGGCAAATTTGTCATTTCACAATGATCTCTTCTTCTTCTTCTTCCACACTCAAACACAAACCCAGATTTATCAAGTTTTTGTAACTTCTTTCATAGATCTCGTCGTCGTTTTTCGTCAAATCAATTTGAATTTCATCAAGTTTTAATCACGGTCGAATTTTGATCATAATGATGGTTTCAATTTTTCGATCGGTTGATTTTTGTTGACGGTTACACTTTTCAGGCGAAGTCAAGTTTTTCCGGCGAACTGTAATTCGGATTTCTTTTGGCAGGGTTTCTGCGCGATTGAATTCTGAGTTGATTGCAACTTGTTTTGGGTCCTGATTCGAAAAAACGTGCGAGTAATTGCCAATTTTAGTTTTCCGGTGAGTTTTTGATTTTCCGGCGATCGTTAAATCATAAATCTGTTGGTTAGGGTTTGTTTGGACTTCTATTCTGACCTTTTTCGTACCGGTTTCAAGTTCTGAATCGAAGAAAAGAAAGAGATATTGCGAATATAACTTTTTCGGCGTATTGTTTAACTTTTCCGACTACTGTGTTTGAGTGTGTAAGAAGAAGAAGAAGGGATCATGGTGAAATGACGAATATGCCCCTCACTTAACGGACCTAATAGACGGTTGTTAGTCGCGGAGTGAAAAGTGAAAAAATTGACCAACTTTAGGGTTTTTTCTGTAATTAATTCACTTAAGGGCAATAACTGAAAATCCTGTCAACTTGAGGGACCAAAAATGTAATTTTCTCTTTTTTTTATTATTATTTGCACATGTATGTAATTATTTTTTTATTTTGTATTTTTAAAAAAAAAAATCTTTATTTTTTGAAAAGAATATTTCATTCACAACAACACTACTCCGCAATTACGGAGTAGTAATACAATACAATCGAGTTCCAAGGAGATTAGATTACAACAAAACTATTCCAATCCTCCCACGAAATAAACCCATTCTTCATCCTATTTTTGTACCATAAGAAACCAATTGTTTTAACGTCAAGAAAAACCTTATCGCTACAAAAGTCAATCTTATCGAAAATCTTCGCGTTCCTTGCCTTCCAAAGGCACCAAAGCGTGACGAAAATAATCCCCTTGAACATCTTCTTTGCCTTCTTTCCCAACCTCACTGACTTGTGTAACTCGATGGCTTGTTGAACCGATGAAAAGGTGAGAGTATCCACCTTACACCAAGCTGTTATTTTATTCCAAACTTCCATAGAGCATGCACAGGAGCATATAACATGGTCTATAGTTTCTTCCAACGACTCACAAAGCCCACATAAAGTAGTACCAAAGTAGCAATTTCGAACTTGAAGCGCCTTATATGTTGGAAGTTGGAACCCGATCCATGGCAGCCCTCCAAACGAAAATATTACATTTCTTTGTCACTCCATTCGCCCATTTGAAGACAAATCTGCCGCTGTAATCTCTCCCGCCTTGAAGGAACTTCTTAACACTTTTCACCGAGAAGCTCTTTTTCGAAGAGTCTGACCACTCCCATCTATCTCTTGCATCAGTCAGTCGTACATAATCAAGTAATGTGCGAAACTTCAGCCATTCCTCAAGAACCTCCGCTGACAAAGGAATCGAGTACCATATTGAATTGCCCACAAACCTTTTCGTCTCTGTACAAAACCGATCAGCTACTAAGCATTTTTTTCATTTTCCAAACCAAAAATTAAAGGGAACAAATCTTTTAGACAAACATTGTCGACCCATGGATCAATCCAAAAACGGATTCTATCTCCTTTTCCACAAATTCCTTTGAACAGCCCATTTAGATCTTTCCCAGCCACTTCGACTTTCTCAATTTTTTGAACAATAGCATTCCAACCACTAGCAAGAGATTTGTTTACAGGAACTGATTTCCATCCTTTGCAATTCCCATGCAGAGAGTCGATCAACTTTTTCCAAAGCGCATTATCTTTGTTTCGATATCGCCAAATCCACTTTGATAGCAAAGCGATGTTCGATTCTATGAATTTACTAAGACCCAACCCGCCATGCTTAATGGGCGAAGCAACTCTATCCCATGCCACCCAATGAATCTTTTTTTCGTCTTGAGAACCTCCCCAAATAAATCTTCTAATAATGGATTCCAGGCCTTCAACGACTGCCTTAGGTACCACAAAAAGAGAAAAATAATAAGACGGTAAGCTTTCCAATACCGCCTTGATGAGAGTAACCCTTCCACCGATTGAGAGTGATTTAGCCTTCCAATTAGCTAGGCGAGATTCAAAAATATCAAAAAGGAAGTCCCAACTAGATATACGATTCATGTTCCCACCGATACGAAGCCCGAGATATTTAAATGGTAATAAGCCTTCTTTACATTTAAACACTTCTGCTGCTCTTTTAACCTCCGTATTATCAACCCCAATTCCAAACAAATTTGACTTCCCAAGATTGATCTTTAAACCTGAACAAAGGTAGAAAACTCTAAGAACTCTTGCAACCTTGTAAAGGTTACACAATGACCAATCTCCCATGAACGTACAATCGTCCGCGTATAATAGGTGTGAAATAACCGGGCCATCTTTTGGTAGTAAGCGACGGAGGAGCGAGAAACGGATGAGTAAAGGCTAAAACACATCTCCACATATCAATAAACACACATCAAATAGCCTTAATCCTACACTCTCACTCAATCCCAACCCGTCCTAGAGTACTTCATCTCAAAGCTAGGCATCCTACTTAAGCCTAACACGGTCTTCGTCGGTCTAAGTCCAAAATCCTACGGCATAAGTCGAATTTTGGTTCACTTAAACCAATGCTCTGATACCAACTTGTAACACCCGACGTTTAAAAATATGGGTTTTCAAAAACTTTCACCTAACGGTGTCAAATTGCGGAAGAAAAGACTTTAAAAGTCAAAACCGATAAACATTTCGGTTTCTGCGTTTTGTTGGTGTTACATGCCATATCAAACAATAGTTCATATGAAAACCTAACGGTTGCCCAACATAAAACAACCGTTCACACGACACTACATAAATTCGACATTAAGTACGAAATGTAACTAAATGTCTAAGAAAGAATCGTCTATGGGTAGCTAAGGCTCCTTCATTGCATTACTAGTCCATCAAGCTAAACCTGAGGGAACAACCACATTAAAGAAACAAGTGTTAGCTATAAGAATAGCTAAGTAAGATCACACTTAATTAATAAAACATTTCTTCATTATTAGACAAGCTCATTAGGCACCATACACAACACACAAAACTGCATATCAACTTCATATCAAATAGGATATCATCCTAAATGTGCCTATCCTACATTACTTCATTACACACGATTAACCACATAACTGCTTTCTACATTGACTGCTTTACTACGTTTTAACTGCTTTATTACATTAACTGCTTTACTACGTTATTAACTGCGTTAATGTGTAACATAAGTTACACCCGACTAGATGACAAACCCCACACGGTTGTACATCAAACGTCGTTAAGGAATGGCAAGTCAATCCAAGAGTAATCCGTATGTGGAGGTTGGTCAAACCCCTCGTATTACTCGCCCTGCATTATAAAGACCATGTTGCAAGGAGCCACCCAAGCAACAACTATGTCAACGCACTTAGCCGGGCTAGGGCAAGTACGGGTTAAGCTTAACACTTTCTGCATCAAAGTTTAACGAGCTCGATCCTGCATTATTTAGTTTAGGTGACTGCATTACCTAAACATTTACTACGTTTACTGCTTTTACATTTTGGGCCCTTAAACGTGCACGTGTCATGGCAACTTTAACAAGTCTAGTGAACTAGATGAGCAAGCCATTAATACATGCACACAATAACATAAACTACGTCATACTGCATTTCAAGATTCTACATGCTACTTCATATAAAAACACTACGTTACCCTTCTTACCACAACACATACTACTTTATACTTCATTTCATAACACATACTACATTATACTTCATTTCATAACACATACTACATTATACTTCATTTCATAACACATACTACATTATACTTCATTTCTACATTTCCTGCATAATAAGAGACTTCATAATACTTACATAAACTGCATAACAAGACACTACATTAAGCAATACTTCATTTCACTACATTAGGGACTGCATTTCAGGTCTCATGGTCAACTACATAACCATAATACCTCCCGTGTAACCCGAGATACCCACATATATCATAAGTTACCGTTAAGGAAGTTATAAGTATGAAACCTTTTGCTTGTTGAACCCTCAGCGTGACAAAAGTAGTGTATCTTACCTTGATACAGCTTAACAACAAGCTACAAGCACAATACAATGATGACTAGGTGTCTCCAATAACCTAGAACAAGTATAAGATCGAAATATAAGCTAAACGACACATTTTGTGAAATCTGGACATGTGGTGCGCCGCACCTTCCATGTGGTGCGTCGCACCAATCCTCCAGGGAAATTCTATCAACAATGGGTGCGCCGCACCTACCCTTTGGTGCGTCGCACCAATCTTCCAGGGAATTTAGATTAAGACCAGGTGCGCCGCACCAGCCCTTGGTGCGTCGCATATCGGGGTTCACCAAAACCCAAACTGGGCTGTGGTGCGCCGCACCACTCCTTTGGTGCGCCGCACCTGGGGTGCAGACCAGCAAACCAATTTTTGTTCTTTGATCAAACGATTTCCATACGAACCCATACCCCAAATCCAACCTGGGGACCTAAAATTAACCCTTTTTAATTGCACTTTCATCATCTTTAACCATCCTATTAATCCTTTAATCCTTTACATCATAAATCAATCGTTGAATCACCCAAATAACATGAAATCGGTAATCGTTTAATCAATTAACCCAACCCAAACCCTATGGCCTGGATTGAATACTCATCTATGACTCATAAGATCAGATTTCAAAGAGGATATTACCTTTAATACATGTAGATCACAATGGGAATGCATAATACTTGATCAATCACTCCATAAACACACGCAAAGGGACTTTTCGGCTTGAAATTGATGGGAACTTGCTATGGGGTGATTAGGCTTTTCTTAGGAGGCACAAATCTGAAAATAAACTTCCTAATGACAGCCCCCATACTACAAATCCCGTTTTTGACTTTGCACATATGTCAAAACTAGTCCCTAAGCTTCCAATATCCTTCATTATTGGTCACAAACTACTTTATTGACCATATACATCATTAATCTTCATTAAATGTCACTACATGGACATTAACCTTCATATTACACACATTTATACTACATTAACATTTAGGCTTACAAGCCTCACACATAACACACATTAACTACGTATAAGCATTAAATCTAAAATAGACTTAACGACACACACAATATTGACTTAACGGCATTAGTCAACTAGTAAAGAAAAGTTGGGGATGTTACAATAATCATTGAGACTATTAGGATCGACTACTTTGGGTATGAGTGTTATAAAAGCTGAATTACAACCAATACCAAAAGAGCCAGATTGATAAAAAGAATCGAAAATAGCCACGAAGTCACCTGCAACTCTATCCCAAAATCTTTTAAACAATTTAAAAGTGAAGCCATCGGGTCCGGTGCCTTATCTTCTCCGCATAAAAAGACCGCCTCTTTAATCTCAGCTTCTATAAATCGAGCCACGTTTGCTTCAGCCCCAGCCATTGATAATTTCGAGCCCACATTAAACTCAGGGATAGGCCTTGAGGCCCAATCCTCTTTAAACTTGTCCCTAAAAAATTGAAAGCTAGACTATAATGCTAAATTGCTAATAAAAAATTTCATAAGTTATAAATTTAGATATGGACATATTCACATTATTTTTCTTGTCATGTTTAAATCATATATCATTCATTGATGAGAATATCTATACTATAAACAATATTTTATTTTTGAAATTATTGAAAAATATGTAATATTTTCACCTATTACCCCTTAAAATATTTCAACCACTATCTCTTAACATTAATGATTAAATTACACTATCAATCATTTATCTTTTAAAATATCTCTATTAACCCTTTAAATCAATTACTTTTACATCAATTATTTAATATCACTCGACGTCACCTCCACCACCAGCAGTCGCCCCCACCACCACAATATCGCCTCCACGACCATCGCTGCATTGCGTGGTACATAACTAGTTTACATTAATCATTTTACATTAGTCACACCATTCGTCGCCATAATCACTACTAACATTTGCTGTCACCACCACCGCATTATACGAATATATTTTTTGAATATATAAATGAAATTAAAAATTATTTGATTTATTTTTGTAAATAAATTTTTGCTTAAGCTAAGATCTAAGTTTAGCATTTTTTATAAGGATTTTGTTAACATGTATAAAATGTTTGTATATTTATAGTAAAGTTCAAAAGGTAAACTGTTAATATAAAAAGTATAATTCTTTTAGTGCATGTTTAATTTGAAAGCAATTTTATGTAAGAATTTTGATTCATGCATATCATTTTGTTTCATAACGTTTTTTTTAAAGGTTGATTCATAATATATCATACGTTTTGTTTATCTACAAACATAATATGAAATTATGAACAAAGTAAATTTTCTTGTATGGTAAAAAGTTTAATAAAGTCGCAAGAATCCTCATTGACACGTGTAAAAAGACAATATTGCTCCTAGCATGAAATCGCTGTGAGTCGGTTAACGGGTAAAAAATGACGAATCCATCGGTTTGGATTAAGGTTGCAAAAGAGTACAAACCGCAAAGACCCCATTGCAACCCTCATTGTAAAAACATACAAAGTAAATCCACTTTTCAACATTCAACTTTTCAACATTCATTCAATTTCAACAATGTACACATGATAATGAATGATGTACCATACATCAATGCATACAACTTTCTCTCTCTCCATAAATCATTTTATTCTCTAATTCTTTCAAAATCTTTTATCTCAAAAACCGTACATCGATAAATTATAAAAATTATATGGGTGTTCTTAAAATTCCATGCTCTTTCATTAGAGATGTCATTCGATATACTTTCGACGAATTTTTAAATCCGACGGAGCCCGTACGGCTAAGGCATTTGGCTATGACACTCTATGACCTATCACCCTCATCATTTTACCGCCGCAACACGCGGGTACTTGCTCTCGTATATTTTTTAAAAATTTATGAGGTGAAATGGAGAGGAAACGTATATATATGACAATAAGTACATGTGTTAAAATTATTTTATCATTATTAAATTCGATATCCGACATCCGAATCCGAAAAAACTTAATCCGCTATTCGAATCCAAAAAATTGAATATCCGAAAAACCGGATATTTTTTGTATAGGTTTTCGGATATTTCGGATCGTAGATTCGAATTTTTTTTAACCACCCTATGCAAACGGCCGTAGGTACAGGTGACTTACGGTATCGAATTAAAAAATTGAAAAAACAACAGCAAATTTGATTACTTTACCATTATTAAATCATTGATATAGGTTGTTTGTATATCAATGTGGTTTTCCTTTTTTTTTTATTTGTAACATGTCTCCAATTTATCATATCTTTCCATAACTCCAAAACATCTCACTTTCCAAATCTTACACCCACAATCACACACCCAAAACACACACACATTTCATCACTCCATTTCAAAACCCCTCAAATTCAATGACCCAAAATCTCACTCAAACCCTAAATTATTCTCCAAAAAATGTCTAAAAATCATTTCATATTCAATCAAAAAACACAATTATGATTTCATCATCACCATCTCCATGGCTTCCGACATTACTTTTATTAACACTATCTCTCCCAATTCTTTTCTTCTTTGCTTCACATATCTTGCCACCACCGCCACCGCCACCGCCGATCTCCTTGCCGGACGAACTTGATGACCTCACTCTTTTCCGGAGAGCATCCACCGTTGATTTCAACCCGACCCATAAACCCAAATCAAGGCTTGGATCCACCAACAGAAAGCCCAAGATTGCTTTTTTGTTTTTAACAAATACCAACCTTCAATTTGCACCTTTATGGGAGAAATTCTTTAACGAAAATCAATCAAGTTTGAATCTTTTTAATATTTATGTTCATGCTGACCCAACTGTTAAGACTAAAATCGAAATTCCAGGTGGCGTTTTCACTCAAGATCGATTTATCGCAGGAAAAGCGACTCATCGTGGCACTGCAAGTCTTATTGCGGCTGCACGTCGTCTTATTGCCAATGCAATTCTTGATGACCCAAGTAACCAGTTCTTTACTTTGATATCTCAGCATTGTATACCTTTACATTCGTTTCGATATCTTTATAATACGTTATTTGAGTTGAATACGCATCAAGTAGCCGAATTAAGGGGTTTGAAATATAAAAGCTTTATTGAAATTATTGATCAGGATCCTAATTTATGGGATAGGTATAATGCTAGAGGTAAAAATGTGATGGTTCCCGAGGTTAAGTTTGATGAATTTCGAGTGGGTTCACAGTTTTTTACACTTACACGAAGGCACGCAATAATGGTTCTTAAGGAGAGGAAGTTATGGAAGAAATTTAGGTTGCCTTGTTTGAGACCGCAGTCTTGTTACCCTGAAGAACATTATTTTTCAACGTTTTTGTCAATGGTGGATTTAGATGGGTGTACTGGTTACACATTGACTCGGGTCAATTGGACTGATAGCGTCAATGGGCATCCACATACTTATTATCCGAATGAGTTGTCGTCAGAGCTGATTTACAATCTCCGAAAATCGGATTTTGTTCAGCCTTATATGTTTGCTCGCAAATTTTCGCCAGATTGCTTGGATCCTTTGATGGAGATGGCCGATAAAGTCATTTTCCGGGACTGAATTCTTCTGATTTTTCTGGTAATGCCTTTTTCTCTACTAACTTGAGTATTTAGTGCTGCGAAGCTACTTTTGGCTAGTTAGGTTATTTGTATGCGAAGTTTGGTTGATTTACTAAAGCAGCTAACAGCTTCTATTAATAGGCTTATTTTCACTCATTTGATGGGCATTAGTGGAAGTTTATCATGTTGCACATGTTAGTTTGATTTAATTTCTGATAGTGTGAGTAGGATGATTTGGTAAACCTGGCAACTATTCATGTATTGGGGTTTGGGTTTTTGGTAAAGTAGCCTCCTTTAAAAGGCTTTAATTTGACATGCTTGATGGGCTCTAAAGGAAGTTGGTCATGTTGCACATGTTGTGCTTCATTTATTAAACTATATTGTCAGTAGTATGATTTGGTTAATGTGGCAACTGTTTCTGCATTGAGTGTATCTTTTTTGAGGGTAAGGTGTTTTGAGGCTCTTTGGTTTTGCGAGGAGCAGTGGTGCATCCGCTTTGTCTAACCTGGGTTTGCACTGCCAATATAGTTTCTTATGTTTTTCAAGTTTTAACTACAAATATTTCATCTTTTCGAGGTTTTTTACAATTTTGAAGCATAAGTGTGCCATTTTATATAAGTGGTTACTTGATTAGTAATAACAAGCACCATAAAGCAGATAGAAACTAAAGTCATGTCCTTCGTCCGAGTAACAGACCAACAGTTCCTTGATGGACTCACAAAGTTACTACCAGCATACCTCTCTTGTTTTTTTGGTCAGAATCCAAGTAGTCTACTTAGTTCAATGCTACGTATACTTGGTATACATTGCATAACAAAACTGCTGTTCATTAGTTAAAATCATCTTTTCATCTACATTCCGTGGGGATGTTATCATTTACCTTAAGCTGAATATAAGAAAGAATTGGCCAACATAAATGGGAGCCATACCAAGATACTTGTAAAGGCATCCTTGATAATTCTTGGCAAACTCCACATTGGGTATAAACTGGATGGCCGAAGACCAATGGGAATGCTCAAATGGTTCCTTATACGGAACATTATGTGACAAACAGTCTAAAGAACTTTGTGAGTGTTGTCAAATTGGCTGAACAGGTCAAAAGTTCCCCAGTTTTTTCTTTTGGTGCTCACAACCTCCTAAATTGTTATTTCCAATATTCTGGTTATTAGTTTTTGTATTCATATATATAATAAATTAATAATTAAGTATTTATGTATGTTTCTGAAAAATGGACGAAAGAGTGTTTTGAGCAACCTGGCTTGTACTAGAAGTTGCTCATATTTACCCTGAACCTGTTAGATTCGCTACTAAACTGGCTGGAACTGCCTATTTACGTCCTCTATTTGAAAGGTACCGTCTTTAACCCCATTTGATCATGCTTTGGTTATTTTTGTTAACAGGTGAGCCAAATCCAAGTGCCGCAGGAAATCCTTTCAACGGCAGTGTATATATGAATGCTAAAAGAGTACATCAACTAAAATTCGGTCACAATATGAGGACGAATGATTCAATAGGGCTCAAGTGATCAGTTGGTGGTTAGCATAAACAAGAACAACAGCCAAACAGTCCTGTTGTAGTGCATTTTAACCTCAACTTTTACAGAAGCCCTCTTGTTCATCTCTGTTTTTCGTTGTGTTGTTTGTATAGTTTTTGCAGTTGTTTGTGCATGTTTATTAGTGAATGAAGGGATAGATGCATCTTTGAATCATGACCTTTCAACCATATGATTTCGAAGAGTATTTTGGTTGGTTTATTGCTTGGCGAATAAAGTGGCCTAGTGTTTACTGGGACACATGTTCGATCTCCGGGATGATCATTCTTCAGGTCTTGGGTAACTAAGGGTGTATTAGTGTATAAAAGTGATACACATACATATATGTAATAATCTGAAAAAGAGAAAACCCGGAAAGGGGAAGTGATACACAAGTCTTTTATGCAATATATACAAAAAATACGTACACCCCAATGTCTATATTTGTTGACAATCTCGGAAAGTGAAAAACAGGACCCGCGTGTTGTATCCAAAGATTGATACATTTATTTTTTTGTTTACGTTTGGCGAACTAGCATTTGTATACACAAAATTTGAAGATCATTATGAGAATAAAGACAATGAATGCAATCAAGAAGATAATTAAGTGTTAATTTGATCAACTTAATTATGTATATTACTTCTAGTTATTTGGTGTGTTCTTATATGCAGGACCTTTGGTTACATTCTTTGGAACTTCAAGGACTTAAAGGTAGCTTTAGAAAGAAGAGGGACTGAAGCTGTAAAGACCGAAGACAAAAAGGACTGCAGCTATAATTATCCATGGCTATATATATTTCTCATTCTGGCTCCTAGGGTTCTTAACATTCCCTAGGGCCGTTTTCTAATTATTACCGTTGTAATTCTCTCCAAAATATTTTCGATGTAATCGTTGGTTCTTAGGGTTTGTTCATCAAATATTTTTGTCTTAAAACTCTTTATTTATTCTAAGTAATCCTATGGCTTTTTCTTTATATTGTGTTATTATCTTTGAATCATCTTGGTTAATTATAAGATTTTATATGAGCTTCAAATAGTTTTTATATGGTATCAGAGCCATCGTTGTGATTGGCGATCTTTCTTGATTCAGACTTGGGTCTGTTTTCAATTGATTCTACTTTTTTTTATATAAATATTTATTTTAGGGTTTATCTTGATTTTGGGATTCTCCTTTTTAGGGTTTCCAAAAATCAATTGATTTATATATTATCTGTCTTTTAATCTTCCGTTTCTGCTCGTGTGTGGGTCTCACCTTTTTTCTAAAGGTTTGTAGATCTGCCTCTTGAAGCGGATTCATTGCTCTTGTGATTGATTCCTTGTGAATCTTTTATCACAATATCTCCCTGTTAGCTGTCCCTATTTTTTCTTGGTAAATGTTGGAATTACTGTTGGCGACCCCACTGTAAGTTATCTCTCCTACCTTATCTGTAGTAAATTGCTTTGTGCTTGGAGGGCTTCAAGTGCAGAGAGTTTGGCCTATAGGTTTGGACCTCTTATATTTTATATTTCTATGTGGTTGGATGCTTATCTTTGCATTATATGTGTCTTTTATTTTCTTGAACATGGTTATGTGATGAATATGGTCTTTTCTATCTGTTAAAGCTTTAATATCATTTTTTTTGTTGTTCTAACCCTGTTTTGGTAGAAGAGAGGATCTCTTGTGACACTTGTCCAGGCACTTGAGTGTCCTGGAATCTGGTTCCTCACTTGAGCTTTCCTATTTAGGGTTCTTACTTTATCTTTTATCTTGTGTGTGTGATTCTTGTTCTTTCTTTTCTCTCCTCTGTGGTTTATTGTTTATGGATGAACTTAACCCTTTTGTTGAAATGGATTTGCTGGGTACTCAAATCAATAAACTAGACTTTGGTGATGAACTTTATTTGCATGCTAGTGATACTTCAGCTGCACCTCTAATTAATTTTAAACTAAAAGGCACTGAAAATTATAAAGTTTGGGCTTGTGCAATGGAATTAGCTCTTGAAACTAAAAACAAAATGGGGTTCATAAATGGTACTTGTGAAAAATCTGATGACAATGATGCTCTTGCTAGACAATGGGATAGGTGTAATTCTGTTGTGCTTTCTTGGATTCTTGGTTCAGTTACTGAAGAACTGTATTTAGGTCAAATTTTCTCTAAAAATGCTAAAACTGTGTGGGATGAGTTAAAAGAAACATATGACAAAGTTGATGGATCAATTACCTTTAATCTGCATCATAAAATCAACTCCTTAACTCAAAATGGGACATCTCTTTCTGAATATTATCATAAACTTAACTCATTATGGAAACAATTTGATGCTCTCACTAAATTACCTAAATGTACTTGCTCAATGTAGCAAGAGCTCTTATGTTTCAAGGGGGGTTGCCCCTTAATCTATGGTCTGATTGTGTTCTAACTGCTACTTACTTGATTAACAGGTTACCCTCTTTTGTCTTGTCTGGAAAATCACCCTATGAGTTAATTTTTAAAAGTGAACCTAATCTTTCCCATTTAAGGGCCTATGGTTGTCTTTGTTTTTCTACTATCTTAAATAATCATGATAAATTTTCTAGTAGATCTGAAAAATGTATCCTTATTGGGTACTCTAATGAAAAGAAGGGATATAAACTTCTTAGTTTGGAGAATAAAGTTGTCTTGTTTTCAAGAGATGTGAAATTTTATGAAAATGTCTTTCCCTTAAAAATGATTAATGAATCTCACAAACCACCTCTTTTTGACAAAAATAGCACTTGTTTAAATCCCCTTGATTCTGTTTTCTTAGAAAATGCAAATTCAATCAATAATGGCCAAAATCCCAATGATGAAGGGAGAGTTCACATCTCTGAAAGTGATGGCAATGATAATGGTCCCTCTGGTAGCACTGTAGTGACTGCTAGGGATCAACCATCAATTGCAACACTTCCAAATGATGAAGAAAATATCTCTGAGGGTAATATTGATGAAAATTCTATATCTTTAACTCATGGGAATTATCAAACAGACTTTGCTGACCTTAGAAGGTCAAACAGGACCATTAGAACACCCAAAAAATATCATGACTTTGTGCTTGGAAACAAAACCAAGCATAATATTGCCAACTTTGTTTGCTATTCTAATCTCAATTCTGAAATTTCTTGCTTTGTGTCTAATTTGAACAAACACAATGAACCCAGTTCTTATCTTGAAGCTAGTAGAGACCCACTGTGGGTTGAAGCTATGAATAATGAAATGGAGGCCTTGTATAAAAATGGTACTTGGGAGTTAACTGATTTACCTCCTAATAGGGAACCCATTGGATGTAAGTGGGTATATAAGATTAAATATAAGTCTAGTGGGGAGATTGATAGATACAAAGCAAGACTTGTTGCCAAAGGCTACTCACAAAGAGTAGGAATTGATTTTGATGAAACCTTTTCTCCAGTTGTCAAAATGGTGACAATTAGATGTCTTATTGCCATTCCTGTCAACAATAAATGGCCAATTTATCAATTAGATGTGAACAATGCATTCTGTATGGTGATCTTGATGAGAATGTTTATATGTTACCCCCTCCTGGATATCATTCCAGTTCTGATTCTAGGGTTTGCAGATTGATTAAGTCTCTGTATGGCCTTAAACAGGCACCAAGAAAATGGAATGAGAAACTTACTTGTGCTTTAACTGAGTATGGCTTTGTGCAGAGTAGGAGTGATTACTCTCTGTACACTAAAACTGATAATAAGGTTTTATTGTTCTTCTTGTTTATGTTGATGACATTATCATTACTGGCAATAATATTGTTGAAATTGAGAACTGTAAGCAATTTCTTAACTCTAAGTTCTCAATTAAAGACTTGGGAATACTTAGGTATTTTCTTGGTATTGAAGTCCTTGACATTAAAGGTAATATATGTTTGGCTCAAAGGAAGTATTGCCTTGATCTAATTTCTGAATTTGGTCTTCTGGGATGCAAGCCATCCCAGACACCTATAGACTGTAAGCTTTCTCTTTGCTTTAAAGATGATTCTGACAAACCCTTGGATAATATTACAGAGTATCAGAAACTTGTTGGTAAGCTTATTTACCTAACTCTTACCAGACCTGACATTGCATACTCTGTGCACATTCTGAGTCAGTATATGCATGATCCATATGAATCTCACTTGAAAATGGCTCTAAGGGTTCTTAGATACTTGAAGGGCTCACCAGGTAAGGGCATTCTGTTTGAACAAGGTACTTCTCTTACCCTTAATGCATTTGTTGACTCTGATTGGGCCAAGAAGGCTACTGCCAGGAAGAGTATCACTGGATACTGTCTCTTCTTGGGTGGTTCCCTTGTGTCTTGGAAAAGCAAAAAACAAGCCACAATCTCAAGATCTTCTGCTGAAGCAGAATTCAGAGCCCTTGGCTCTGTCACTTGTGAAATTATTTGGGTCTTGAAAATTCTTAAGGATTTGGGAATTGATACTTATGATTTTGTTCCAATAAAATGTGACAGCAAGGCAGCAATGCAAATTGCTGCCAATCCTGTATTCCATGAAAAAACTAAACACTTTGAGCTTGACTTATTTTTCACTAGAGAAAAGGTTTTGGCAGGAGTAATTGAGATTGAAAAAGTTACTTCTGAAAATAATGTGGCAGACATATTCACAAAGGGACTTTCTCTAAAACAACACAATCTTCTTTGTGACAAACTTGGCTTATTTAACATCTTCCACAATTAAGTTGTGGGGGGGTGTTAATTTGATCAACTTAATTATGTATATTACTTCTAGTTATTTGGTGTGTTCTTATATGCAGGACCTTTGGTTACATTCTTTGGAACTTCAAGGACTTAAAGGTAGCTTTAGAAAGAAGAGGGACTGAAGCTGTAAAGACCGAAGACAAAAAAGACTGCAGCTATAATTATCCATGGCTATATATATTTCTCATTCTGGCTCCTAGGGTTCTTAACATTCCCTAGGGACATTTTCTAATTATTACCGTTGTAATTCTCTCCAAAATATTTTCGATGTAATCGTTGGTTCTTAGGGTTTGTTCATCAAATATTTTTGTCTTAAAACTCTTTATTTATTCTAAGTAATCCTATGGCTTTTTCTTTATATTGTGTTATTATCTTTGAATCATCTTGGTTAATTATAAGATTTTATATGAGCTTCAAATAGTTTTTACATTAAGAAAAACATAATATTAACTTATTAAACATTAAATGACAAAGTTGTCATGGTTGTGTTATCATTATTGAAGAATGAAAAAAACATGTTTGTTAACAATTCTGGAATAGAATCGTTCATTAAACAAGCAATGTGATTAACGAACTCCACTTAGGTGGGTTGACCAGGGGTATCTTCTAAATCCACTATGTGGGTCCCGGAGGTGAGTTTCTCCCAAGGTCTCGGGTTCGAGTTTTGGGTTTCTCATCTCAAGGTATTTTCCATGAGGATGGGGTTGGAGATCCAGCAAATCGATGGTTAAAATTGTCTCTAGCACGTCTGAATCGAAACTAACTTTACAAAAAAAAAAAGCAATGTGATTAACGAACTCCACTTAGGTGGGTTGATCAGGGGTATCTTCTAAATCCACTATGTGGGTCCCGGAGGTGAGTTTTCCCAAGGTCTCGGGTTCGAGTTTTGGGTTTCTCATCTCAAGGTATTTTCCATGAGGATGGGGTTGGAGATCCAGCAAATCGATGGTTAAAATTGTCTCTAGCACGTCTGAATCGAAACTAACTTTAAAAAAAAAAAAAAAAAAAACATGTGATTAACGAACTCCACTTAGGTGGGTTGACCAGGGGTATCTTCTAAATCCACTATGTGGGTCCCGGAGGTGAGTTTTTCCCAAGGTCTCGGGTTCGAGTTTTGGGTTTCTCATCTCAAGGTATTTTCCATGAGGAGGGGTTGGAGGTCCAGCAAATCGCTGGTTAAAATTGTCTCTAGCACGTCTGAATCGAAACTAACTTTAAAAAAAAAAAAAAAAATAACTATAAAAAAAGCATGTGATTAACGAACTCCACTTAGGTGGGTTGATCAGGGGTATCTTCTAAATCCACTATGTGGGTCCCGGAGGTGAGTTTTCCCAAGGTCTCGGGTTCGAGTTTTGGGTTTCTCATCTCAAGGTATTTTCCATGAGGATGGGGTTGGAGTCCAGCAAATCGCTGGTTAAAATTGTCTCTAGCACGTCTGAATCGAAACTAACTTTACAAAAAAAAAAAGCAATGTGATTAACGAACTCCACTTAGGTGGGTTGACCAGGGGTATCTTCTAAATCCACTATGTGGGTCCCGGAGGTGAGTTTTCCCAAGGTCTCGGGTTCGAGTTTTGGGTTTCTCATCTCAAGGTATTTTCCATGAGGAGGGGTTGGAGGTCCAGCAAATCGCTGGTTAAAATTGTCTCTAGCACGTCTGAATCGAAACTAACTTTAAAAAAAAAAAAAAAAGCAAGATTAACCAACTCCACTTAGGTGGGTTGATCAGGGGTATCTTCTAAATCCACTATGTGGGTCCCGGAGGTGAGTTTCTCCCAAGGTCTCGGGTTCGAGTTTTGGGTTTCTCATCTCAAGGTATTTTCCATGAGGAGGGGTTGGAGGTCCAGCAAATCGCTGGTTAAAATTGTCTCTAGCACGTCTGAATCGAAACTAACTTTAAAAAAAAAAAAAAAAAAAAAAAGCGTTTAACGAACTCCACTTAGGTGGGTTGATCAGGGGTATCTTCTAAATCCACTATGTGGGTCCCGGAGGTGAGTTTTCCCAAGGTCTCGGGTTCGAGTTTTGGGTTTCTCATCTCAAGGTATTTTCCATGAGGATGGGGTTGGAGATCCAGCAAATCGATGGTTAAAATTGTCTCTAGCACGTCTGAATCGAAACTAACTTTAAAAAAAAAAAAAAAAAACAATGTGATTAACGAACTCCACTTAGGTGGGTTGACCAGGGGTATCTTCTAAATCCACTATGTGGGTCCCGGAGGTGAGTTTTCCCAAGGTCTCGGGTTCGAGTTTTGGGTTTCTCATCTCAAGGTATTTTCCATGAGGAGGGGTTGGAGGTCCAGCAAATCGCTGGTTAAAATTGTCTCTAGCACGTCTGAATCGAAACTAACTTTAAAAAAAAAAAAAAATAAAAAGCTTGTTAACGAACTCCACTTAGGTGGGTTGACCAGGGGTATCTTCTAAATCCACTATGTGGGTCCCGGAGGTGAGTTTTCCCAAGGTCTCGGGTTCGAGTTTTGGGTTTCTCATCTCAAGGTATTTTCCATGAGGATGGGGTTGGAGATCCAGCAAATCGATGGTTAAAATTGTCTCTAGCACGTCTGAATCAAAACTAACTTTAAAGAAAATGCAATCTAAACAGTCTTGTACAGTTATATTGTGTGAGTAAGAGATGGACTAACCACTACTAGGCAAAGATCTTCGTTTCTTTCCCTGATTCCCCACAACTGACGATCTCTCTTTAGGATTGCTGTGGGCTCTTAACCCAGCACCAGGTCTTGGGCCTTGCTCATCAATTGAATCAACAACTACTGAGTTGAACCTTGGGTCGACACACTCAGTGGCAGGTACTTCTTGCATGCTTGTTGACTTGATAGGGGACGAACCCAAGTCATCAGACGGTGACTGCCCTGTTTTCTCATTTGACAAATCTGATTGAAGGTTTGATGCATTGGGTTTCTTGCCAGTAGATTTCAACTGGTTTTTGGTGCTATGATCCTGCTCTGGTTTAGCAGAACTCGCTCCATCTCTTGTATTAATGTCGAGAAAGCGATTCTCCCATGGACGAACAGCCATCCATCTCTCTAACCAGTTCCAACCCCAGTTACTTTTATCTGGTTCAAATCCAGAGGGAGCTACCTGTTGTTTTGATCCTGCTTGCCACTGCAACAAATAAACATAATATTGTCACTATTCTAGTATATGTCAATAAGGTAGCTCTTGGTATACTGAAATGAAATTGAGAGGATGGAAAAAGCTGTTCGTTTTAATTTTTAAATGTTAATAGATGAAATGGAATGGATCATTCCTGAAGGAATGTGATTCCTTCCTCTCAGTTGTTTTTTCCCGAGTAACTATTTACTATGTAACTTAATTTAATTAACTATTTATTAATAAAACAAAACCTTTTCCATTATGTTTAATTTTGTACTGTTTGCACATATTAATTTCAACATCTTCTATTGAATATCGTATGAAGAGCGGTAACATTAGACATTTTATATAATACCACTCCTACAGGCTAGACATTTTATATAATACCACTCCTACAGGCATAAGGCCATGATAATAGAATGATATGATTCATTCCATTTTTTTCTTCTTTTTTTCTTTTTATATTTTTTTTGTCTTTGGCTCTTCGCTTATTCTATCAACTCACACATTACATTACATCCATTCCAGCGATCAATCATGTTGAAGCAAAAAACCGCTCATAAACACAAACTTCCTGCGCGATATCCTATTAACACTAGTTATCCTCTAAAAATTGAAGTCCATTAGTAAAGGCCAAAATGTTAAGTGTCTCAAATTTCAGATCTCATAGAAAGATTTGATTATAGAAGAAAGGAAAAAACTTTTAAAACGTTTTATCATCGCCAAAGACTATGACATTCAATATTACCTGGTGAGCAAGAGCATATGCCATGGCTCTCTCACGTTTGGCAGCAGCCTCCTGTCTCTTTATCAACTTTGCTTGGATTTCTTCAACTGAACCAACACTATCACACCATCCTTCCTGATGATTCAGCAAGAATGAACCAAAAGTTTGAGTAAGATAGACTTTAGTTAAAAATAGCAAACTCATGGGTCATGTAGTTTAGGTAACACGACAACTCTTGGTCCAGGTCCAAATGGCTAAAAGTTTGGTACGGGCCAGGTCGATCCAAAACACTGTTTGTCCAAAACATGATTACAAAGTTATTAATCATTCAGGTGGTTTTATACGTAATAAAAAGGTTTAGGTTTTATGGTAATGACGGAAAGACCGAAACTCATATACTTTATTGAACATAGAGTTCTTACCTCTATTTCTCGAACACGGGCCTCATTTTGAAGTTGCTGTTGTTCTGATTGGTCTTCCAATGCAAGACGAACACGCCTAGCTCTAACACGAGCCTGAACTCTTACCAAAGCTTGCATACATCGAAGGGTTGTTGCAGCTTGCTTTCTCACTGCATGCCCCCTCACAAGAGCTTGTAGTCTCACCAATCCTTTTAGAGCTCGTAAAGCCCGCCTAGCCTGATAATTGTAAAGAGAATACTTTAAGGTTATTTATTGAGTCAACCAACTAACTAACCAAAACAATTGCTACAAGGCGAATGCACAATCACAAAAAATATCAGAGAAAAAGACTGTAATGAATAGAAAACATCTTTTTCTGACTAAAAATAGTAGAAAACATCTTTTTTTGACTAAAAATAGTAAGCATAACAATGGTGTGAACAAACTCTTGGTATCCCTAAATGTGAGAAGACAACTCGTATAACTCGTGTGTAATGTTCTAACCATCTGGTACACTATTATCACACTTTCCTTTTTCCTTTTCAATTCATAATCTACAAATAACAGATTAGCTCACAGAATTCTTTATGAATATTTAAAACACAGACACAGCAACAAAAACAGTTAAAATGAATAAGAATTTAAATCCTTATACATCTATTGGTTAATGGCCCTAATAATCTAATAATCTTTACTTTTGGAAATAAACAGGGATAGTTAGAAAGGAAGATTGAAAGCATGATGCATAGTGGTGTAATATATAGTACCAAAATTCCTCGAAAAGCAGTTTGGATTCGTATAGCTGCCCACTCTTCTCTGGTTTGCACTTTAGTTTGAGATGACTTTTGCATTTGAAGTGAAGTGGAAGGGGAGTCAGGCACTGCATTGCTATGCCCATCTTCAACTAGGTCAGCAGGACTTTGATTGAGCTTGTTTTCAAATAAGTTACCATTGATCTCCACAGAATTCTTTCTCCGATGCCGAAACTTCCCAAAATTCACTGTTTTCTGAATCTGTTTTTATAAGCCAGTATAAGATATACATATTACATGTGCTAAGATATAACAATTCATTACGAGAGTAGTAGATTATTTGAAACTTTAGCATATGAAAAGTTCTCTTTATATATTCGCAGTAAACAAGCAGATGAGCCTGATAAAGGAACTATGAAATGTTATTGAGCATAGATCATAAAATTTGAAAACCGGTTTCATTAAAAATCAAAATGTAAACGGGTCACATATGGCCCAAAGTGTATGACTGTATTCAAAATGCATCAAACTTCTTGAACCATTTTAATTAAAACTCAAAACAACACAACCAATATCTATTGTCTCAAATTAACAAATGGGATATGAATACTAACATTTTCATTACTGTCAGATTGTTGAGTCTTCTCGGGTTTCTTAATACCAATGAGTGATTTAATCCACTTTCCAGAAATACCCATATTTGTAGTTTCTATTCACTCCTGTCAAAGAAATTTTTAATAAAATCAAATAATTACAAATAAGCTAGGCAATACCACCTACTCAATGACAATTATAGTTCTACATATCTCACTAGATCTTTCCTCACGTAGAAAGCAGAAATAAAATAATGAATCAAAAAATTCAAACATAAATAGCATATGTTATTGAGAACTAAAATACATATTAACAACAACAAAATCCCTCCATAGGCGGGGTATGAGAGAGGTGAGATGTAGACAGTCATAACTCTATCTGAGGATAGAGAGACCGCTTTTAAGGAGACCTCCGACAAGAGTGCATGAATGTGTACTATGCGCATGTGTGTGAAATACATAATTGATAATCCCAAATTGATTGCTACAGATTATATAGCATAAAAACGAATCCACTCCACAAATCTCAAAAAGTCCCATTTTGGATACCCACTTTCATTGGAACTACTCTACATTATTGGGTTTTTTTTTAACATATGATCATCTTTAACATGTTTAGTATAAAAGTACTTATTTATCTTATTTGTCACTTCCTCATAACATAAATCATTGGAAATTCCCAAACACTACACAACATCATCAAAAACAATATGATTATGTAAACGTACATTAACTATTTTGTTTTGACTATTCAACATCACATACTAATTATCAAAGTAAGGATATCCAATTATCCATGCACACCCTAAATCTTCAATAACACACCAAAATTTCAATCTTTAAATAGTCAACTAAGCATTTTTTTCAAATACCCAAAAGGACTTTTTCACAAAACTTAACAAAAAGATTCAACTTTAAAATGTACTAGACTAATAAACCATCAAAAAAGGAATAAACTTTCTTACACCATCTACTACTTTTGGTAAATCCCATAAAGAACTATTTCAAAACTTACTGTTTAACCTGAATGGCATTAACCACAATGAAGAGATCACAAGATAAGATGAAATGGGGATCTTTGAGGTACAATGATGTTATATGTATAGTTTGTATGTATATATAGATATATTGGGGTTTATATACAAAGGTTGTATGTATAAAGAGTAGATTTGGAATGTGGCTGGCTGGCTGGTGGTACAGGAGAGAATGAAAATGAAAACCTAGTAGAAAAGATCACATGCTATCTTCACTTGCTGACAAGAAAAACATGAATCATTAATTAATATTATATAATTAAATTTGGATTTTATTTTGCAAGTTTGAGCCTCATAACAAGTATCGCAGGGATTGGTTTCTTTGACTGCCTGAGAATTACAGATAGTTTGTCTCAAAGATCAGATAGACGGAGTAATTTTTATTTTATACAGTTTTACACTTTTATAACGAATTTTATTTTAAGTAATCAAACATAATTCGAGAATATTTTGGAATACATATAGAAATAATTCGAAAATATTTTGGAATACATATCGAAATGCAAAAATGCAAGATTTTTTTTTTATTTTTAAATCCAAGTTAAGATTCAATTTGGAAACAACAAGAGCTGAATTTTTCAATTTAAAAAAATAGTTATGTTTTTTAGGCGTTGTTGGGAGACATGCTTTCAAAAACCTTAGGGGCAAGGGTGTAGAGTCAAAGTGCGGCTCTCTTTGGCTTGGTTTTGACTCTTTTTCGACCAATCAAAGGCCACCAAGTGTTTTTGCCAAAAACTAACCAATTCTTGCCAAAAATGATGGTGTAGTGCAAAAGAAAGTAGCCAAAACTTGTTAAAATGTCAATGTCAGAAAACTTAAAGGTTGCCGGAAAAATGAAAAAAATGACGTTTTTTTATAAAAAATGATACTTGGACTCAGAATTTGGGGGTCGGGAATTCGGAAGTCGAAGACGCCATGGCTGCCAACCCGAAGGTTTACCCCGCCAAGATACGTCCCGGATTATCCGAGTCCCATTTTTACGAACATTTTGTATCATCATCGCCCATATAAACGTAACACCGGCAACCTAATTCTTCAACAATATCAGCACCGGCATAATACTACTTTTCCGGCACCTATTGCTTTAATGGAACAAAAGACGGCAACACTACCAAGGAAAAAATCCGGCAACGCTACCGCTAAGTTAACACTACCAGACTAATCACAAACATGCAATTAACAGCAATGTAATGAAGATAAACCTATATAATCATAAGCATAAGCAGCAGCCAGTTAACCGGAAAACCCAAAAAGGGCTCGCCGGAAAACCGAAGCAACACCACCAGAAACCCCAAAAAGGGGTAGCCGGAATACATGCAGCAACGGAAACTAGAAACCCCAAAAAAGGAGGTCACCAGAAAAGCATGTACCAACCAGAAACCCCAAAAAAGGGTCACCGGAAAAGTAGCCATACAAATAGCCAATGAAGAGCCAATGAAAAGTGCCAACTGCACCCTTGCCAAACAATTATTTGTCCGTAAAAGTGAACGTTTTGGCTGGCGACCACCGGAAACCCCAAAAAGGGGTTTTAGATCTCGTCGGAATAAAGGTATTGTACGTTAGGAGCATCGACAAGTCGTTCCGACATGTATTCCAGCAATAGAAGCCAAGAAAACCATAGTATTTGCCCCAAAATCGAAAACCCCCAAATAAAAAAATTAGGTTTCCGGTGGGATTATTTTTGGCACAAAAAATAAAAATGGTCACATAGCACGCTCCCAACGTTCACAAGGATCGGCCAAATATGGCCGATTTATATAGCCGATGGAATGTGCCGATGCTTGCCGATACAAAGGGTACAATGAAGCCAAAGAGCTGATGCAAGCAAAAAAAAGAGCCGTTGTTTTTTGCCGACTGTACCCTTGCTCCATATATTAGTGGGAAATATATTTGATTGTTTATTATTTAAAACTGTGTTTGAAAACATATTGTCGTTTATAAACATAAAATATAACAATGATATACATGATCAATTGTAATAGTTCATAGATGGCAACTGTATATGATTAATTGAAGGAAAAAAATAAATGAAAATGTAAGAAACCGGAAAAATAAAAGAATGAAAACGCATTAAAATTATACTATTATATGTAAAACACACAAAAAACAGAAAATAAACGCAAATACCATATTAATTTTAGTTATAAACCAACCCGATAAAATACCGCATTGGGAGTTACTTTACTTTTACACCCGCCCATGATGAGTTTCTTATCACACCCATAATGAGTTTCTTAATATTAAAGTTATAGGAAGAGATCCGGGTTTGAATCCTCAGTGGTAAAACCAGTCCTCCCATGAGGGTCTTGGGCCTGATGAGACTCAGTTTTGAATCCTGATGGGGCAAGGTTTACTCCTATTAATTGTCGTGCCGTTTGATGGATTAGTAGGAGGTTTTCCTCCCTGCGTGGTTCTCTGAAAATTCGAAGAGAAAAGTTGCAATTTAGAGGGTTTTTGTTTTTTTAACAACATCCCAAAACCCTAACCAAACTTTGTTCTCCAAACTCCATTTTTTGCACAAAACCAAAAATGGCGAATCAATTCACTCGTTATCTTCACACAATTTCATCATCACCATCATCATCATCAAAATCAGCCATATTAAGATACTTAACACAATCATTAGGCTTTCGAAAATCAAGAGCGCTTGTTTTCTTCAACAAATTCTCATCAACAGTAACCAACCCACAATCTGTAGTCACATTCTTGAAATCACTTGGATTCTCTAAATCCGATATCCAAACATGGGTTACTCAATCACCCCAAATCTTGTTTTCAGATGTTGAAAAAACACTTAAACCAAATATCCAATTTTTTCAAGATTTGGGTCTTCAAGATTCTGACTTGGGTAAGTTTATTTCCAAACACCCGATTTATTTATCGAATAGATTTGAAGAAAGATTGATGCCATGTCTTGATGTTATAAAAAGATTGGTTCTTGATAATGAGAATATGATTAGGACATTAAAAAGGTGTAATTGGGTCGATGTGAAAGATCCCGTTAACCGGATTTCTCATAATATTAAGTTTTTAGAACAATGTGGGATTGTTGGGTCACAACTTGTTACGGTTATAAGTAGGCAACCTAGGTTGTTGGTTAGGGGAGAAAATGAGCTTAAAGAGCTCGTGTCGAAAGTTTTGGATATGGGTTTTGAGAGGGATTCAAGAATCTTGGTACATGCTCTGTATACTGTTAGTTGTTTGAGTGACGAGACTTTTGAGAGAAAGTTTGAACTGTTTCGGTCATTTGGGTTTACTAAAGAAGAGTTTTTTGGTATGTTTAAGAAGGCTCCTGCTCTGCTTAGGGTGTCGGAATCGAAGTTAAAGCTTGGGTTTGATTTCTATTTTAACACGGTTAAGTTTGATAAGCAGGTGTTGGTTCGACGTCCTTCGTGTTTAATGCTTAGTTTGGAGGAAAGAGTGATTCCTCGCTTCAAAGTTATGAATATTATGATGTCGAAAAAGATTTTGATGAAAATGCCAAAGTTTCTTAATGTGATGTGGTTAACCGAAGAGGAGTTCTTGGAAAAGTACATATCTAAGAATACAGATTATGCTGAGGAATTGCTATTGGCATATAAATGTGGAGATTTGATTGATCAGAAATAATAATACAAAGTTTTATATTGAATTTTGTGATTTTAGATAGTCCAATTTTGGAATGCAGATTCCGGGAATTGCTCAAATTGGATTGCCGAAATATCACTTGGAGATCATGTTGTGCCTACGAGTGCAAATATATTTCTTGGCTTAGTTGGATTCCATTTTGTCTATTCAACTATATTGGAAGTTGATATCTATAATTTGGATAAAAAAGATTGTTTACATGTTTTGTTTATAACCTTGAACAAACCATGCTCAGTTTTTATAGATTTTGTAGAACCTGGTGTTTGACTCATTTAAGAGCTTACAAGGAGTTGGCTAGCATTCATGGACACCCTTATGTAAGAGTTTAACCTGGTTAGCGTTGACAGGTAACAACTATCAAGCATGACCTTTCAATAGCATAGACTTTGTTGAATTGAATCGCATGTTGCGCGGTCATGGCAGGTTTTTGCATCCATGGAATTTCCAACTCCTTGACTTAAATTCATGTGTTGACAAAAAAAAAGCGGTGTTTCAACAAAATATGTAATTACCCTGTACTCCTGTAGTAGTAACAAACCAAGAGGGTACCTATGGCCAAGCACCCACAATTATGATACAACTATACAAGTAACTAAAGTTCACCAAAATTTTGAAAAAAAGAAAAGAAAATGATAAATCCTCTTAATTGATCCTCCTAATTCATAAGATCATGACACGTGTAAATTGACTGGATGAGGTGATGAGAGAAAGCAAGTGCATTACACATGTCAAATTTTGAATGAATTAAGAGGATTATTAGGCTAAAGTTTAAGAGGATATATCACTTCTCGAAAAAAAAATTCATCATCTCCACTTGAAAATTGATATTAGTATATAGTCATATGTTCCATGTCAAATACAACACATAATGACAGTAATGGAGCACACATTAAGACAAAAAAATTAACAAATCGAATGGCTTCTTTTTCTAAACACGACATTTTCTTCAACAACATGCTACCACTTAGATGGCTTCTTTTTCTACTTCCGAAAAAGAACATTAAATCCGGAGAATCCAACCTTTATACAGTAAGAATATTATGAGAACTATATATATGATAAAGAATATGATATAGTATAATTTGGACTTGCACAACTTATTAACATCCAGCAGCTTTTAAGAACTTGTCATATGGACTCGAAGGCGGAAGCCTGAAAGACTGTTGTTGACTCCACCCCTTTGTATAAGAAACAAGTTGATCATTCATAAGAGGCTGGTCACCATTTTTTAACAGTTTAACATCTTCTGTGATCTCTGTTTTCTGCAGGGGAAAAAGAAACTGTTCATGTCACAATATAGAATATATGCTATGCTGACTTTCTATGGTTGACTTTTAAGTATCATATATGGGATTCATATATTTATGAGAATTATTCTGAAACATTACAAGAAATGATAACCAATTAATCCTATAACAAGAGTATCACAAATTTACAAGCATAAAGATTTCCAGCCAACACACTTGAAATGTCAAAGTAAATTTTAGAGTGCATAAGGTTTGAAATATCAAATTTTTTGGAAGAGTAGTGTTAACTGTTCACTCTTGGAAAACTAATGGCAAGAGTGGTAAGATTATGACTCAATTAATAATTAAGAATCTTACAGCATCTGATGTAATTGGACTTTTCTTTTCATTTTCGCCTGATATAATTATTGTCATGCCTTCTTGTTGCTTCTTAAAACTGTGAAGTACAGACATCTTCTGCTGTTTACCAGTGACTAGAGCCTCACACTGATCTTTGACTTGATCATACGAAACAGGAGTCGAGGAAACTGGTAAACTTGCAACATGACGGGCTGTTTCCAGTACCTGTCAATGGCGCATAATCGATATTTCAAATAAAGCTCTGACAAATTTAAATTTTCTTTTCCAGCAGAAAGTTATAGAAAATAGCCAGATATCATGCTGGAAAATAGAATATAGATTAGATATACCAATACAGAATGATTCTTTACGTTTCTTGTATGAATTCATTTTTACCACACCACACACGGCATTAAAAAAACTAGGTGGCAAAAATGGATGAGTAAGGTAGTGTGAGTACTTTTTTGAACTAAAAGCTTATATGGTTTGCTATAAATATTATCTTTGGGCGACTTTTGAACCCTTCAACCTATTTGACTCAATCCATTTGAAGCAAACAAATTACCCGTTTGACATGATAGACATATAACATGACCCGAATCGACGCGTTCAAAAGTATATGGGTCAAAATTGCCATCTCAAACTGATACAAACACGAAAACAGACATACCGATTCCAGTAGCTGGTTCACACTCAGAATGTCAAGTGAATTAATGGAAAGAGAATCTTTGCGGTCCGATTGGTTTCCGTATTGGTCTGGAAACATATCGTCATCTATTTCATCAGTATGAGGCATTACCTGAAAAAGCACAACCACTTTATCAATATTATTTTGATTTTGGATCTACATTGACTCATAGAAACAATAAACCACAAGATATCTGAAACATTACCTCATCAAAAGCCTGAAACTCTGTTTGCGCAACCGGAGAACATGGCAGTGGTGTCTCCATAAATAATGGTCCACCCAACGGATATTCATCATCAGGCGAAAACCCCTGTGAAAGCTGTGCCTTCATATTCAACTGTTCTTCCTGGAGAACATAGAGATAAGGATCATAGTTAACTTATGACATCATTGACTGTCATTTTTAAGATTTAAATATGTATAATTTGAAGAGTCAATTTTGCAAAAGGTGTAGATGGGCAGGAACACCCTGATTCCGGGTACCTTTTTGGCACCAGTCTCTTCCACCCCACAAGGAATTAGCTCCAGCAAATACCCTTGCACATGACCCCGCTGGAGCCTGGGGTTGAACCCCACACCTCATATTGGCGAAGAAAACTCCAATGGGCCCATGTGTTTTGCGGGTGTGGGTACCAATTGATCAATGCTCAACTGGTAATATAAACTTTAAAGAGTCAACTTTTCATTTAGCATCCATGTTACTCCTTCCATTTTCTTAAACTATAAGGGAACACGTCCCACTTAAAATACAAATGAATTTACAAGGAACAATACAAGACACTCACACAAATATTTACTTTTCAAGGAAACCATTGTAGCACTTCAAATTCTGGTTCTGCACCTTAATGACAAAAAGTGTAACAGACAATGGACTGAACACTGAAATATAAATACCTCGGATAATTTATCAAGCTTTGATACTAAGTGGGTCAAAAGTGTGTCTTTTAATGGTTGATCCTTTAACTCAAATGCAGAGAGTGCTTTCATTGCAGCAGCTTCATCCTTTTGCGATCCATACAAGTTATCTACACCGGGTTTTATACAGGTTACTTTTAGCCCCATATCTTCGTTCAATGCAAGATTAGGATCCATCTGCATTTGAACCAACTTTAGCAACGGATTGACAGATCACAGATGACAACCTCCTTACTAGTGAAACAGCTAACAAGGTAAAATGGGCGAGTTGGTACACGAGTCAAAACAGGTAATAACTAAGGTATTAACTAAGGTATCAAATAAGATTAAATAAGGTATTAAATAAGATTATAGAACTACTATATTAGAGCAATAAGTTAATTTCTTTGAATTAAAAGGATTTAGGATGTCAAAAGCATTTGAATAAAAGTTAAGCGACTTTTACCCCCGTTTACTGTTCAATGACTTTGATCCAGTTGATCCTTTTCATTTTAGCAATTTTTCGTAGTTTACCCAAATCGAGTTGTTATCGATAACAGCAGCCAGATTTGACCAGTTACCATATTAATATTAAAACGTAACCTCCAGAAACAGCCATATTTTTTTTTGGACACAGAGTTATGAGACCAGATATCAGCATGAAGCAAAAACAAACCGTTTCTTCCGTCAACGTTGCTCTAACAATGGGAATCAGCTCCAAAAGATCGGCTACCTTGGCAGATATGATAACCATGTAAGATGCTAACGTGAAGAGAGACCTTCTCTGGGATGGTTGTACACCAGCTTCAGAACATAAATAATCGATATTAGAAACTACCATAAAAAATAAATAATTGCGTAACATGCTTAATAGTTCGGCCAAAAAAAATATAAAATATTACAACAAAGTCTTGTTACTGTATATCTAAAATATTACCTTGTTGATCTATTGAGATGCTTCTAAGGGAAAATGCCAACTGGAAGCACCGGATTAATGCCACATGATTTAAGTTCTGAAAAAAAGCAGTGTAAAAACTTCATCAATTTAAAAAAAAAAAAAAAAAAACATTCAATTTCATGTAAATGTGTTATTATTGTCATTTTTAAACGGCAAAGAGCTAATTTGTGCTATACAACACATTGATGAGGTATTATGTTGAGACATTCACATGCTCCACCATCAAGCTTAACGTTCAACTAAAAGGTGGTCCATTAGATATTTGTTAAGAAAGTAAAAGGGATAAAAAGAAATCACCTTTGACAAAGTAAACAATAAAGCAAGACTAAATGTCTGTGCCATTGCCTCAAAATTTTCGGGGGTATTTCCAATCAATGTTGCCTGAATCCAGATTGATGAAAGCACAAGGCTCACTTGATGGCGGCTCAGTCTCAAGGAACTCGAGATCTGCATAAATTTTTCAAATACAAAAATATGAAACAAATGTGGCTGAGTGTCTACATGAACTTAAAAGGTAAAATAATCATAAATTCTCAATAAAAGTTGCACCAACCGTTTTTCCATCAAGCAAAGACTTGTTGATGCCACCATGAGATAAAGATTCTGTGGCAAGATTGTCTTTCTCCAATGTCCCTTCATCTATGGAGAACTTTTCGTTTGTTACTTTCCATGATAGCAATGGGAGAATGCCAGATGGCATAAGCACGGCGAAGAACAGGCGATGTGAAAGAACTCGTGTTTCATTATCTGGGTGTGACATCGCTAAAAGCAAGTGGTGAAAGAGAGCATCGGGAAACGCCTGAACAGATAACTATTAGTTTAATTTGGTGAATTACTAGAGGTGGTGATATCAAGTATCAGCCCATTTACACAAGAATGGGTCTATTTGGTTTTGTTTATCTCAAATTGGTCAAATGAGAAAAATAAAGAACCTTCAGCCTTTCAAACACCCAAAGCCTATTTTAATACACGTAACCTCTTATCGAATAATTCAAGGATTAAGAATATAATGTGAATAATATCGTTTATGTAATCTTCATAGCACATCAATAATTTGTAGGGAAAAGGGACAAAAAAAAGTGTTTACAGGTCAGCCCGACCCAACTTAAACTACGGACCTATTTCAGCCTGAAGCCCTTTAAACCTACACAACTCACCCATTATGCCATCACTAGAACTTGCGAATTACCCATGCAACATGCTGCTCAAAACGTTACTTGCACTCACCTTTTTGTAGTAGGCTATGTTTGGAATGGAACTGATAACTTGGGAAGTCCGATAAAGAGCAGACAAAGTTGTTCTAGCTGAATCTGCACTCGTTGGAATATTCTCGAGCACTATAGCCATCATATCAAGAATTGGTCCAGCATCTCCAACCTAATAATTTTATTCATTCAATATATCATCAGTAAGGAATACATACATCAATTAAACTAATTAATAAACGGGGAATTTTGACCCATTAATGTGCAAATGGGTCAACTATTTCAAACACCCCCACTCCCAGCCACAAACACAGGCTGCATATGTTAAATGCAACAGAAAACATGAAAGAGACAAGGGATGTAAGAACCTTGAGTGAAAGTTTTGAGATACAATTTTCCAAAGCACACTGAAGATCCAAATAACAGCCATCTGATCCCCCTCTAGGACTTGATGGTTCGGACAAATTCTGTAAACATTTTCGTAGATGTTTAACGAGATCAGTTATTGCACCAACAATGGCAACCGAATCATTCTGCTTTATGTGTTGTGACAGTTGGGTAGCAACATTCACAATGTGCATTTGCGTAACTGGTTGTTTGATAACATCCTTGTGATCCAGGTGCTTGACCAAGATAGACAAGAGTAGATGGAATTTATCATCTGTGTTAAAATGCAATAAAGGTTATTATGGTTGACAAGTAGTATCATTATCCCTACTGCAAGGCTTTATGGCTTATCTTTGATTCAGTCTGTTGCCTAACAATGTTTGGTCCAATTACATAGAAACCAACAAAACCTTTCAGTCCATATCCCACCATTATATTACTTTTTTTATTCTCAGCCATCCTGTGTTTCATCTCCATTTCCTGTAAAAGTATAGAGACACAAAGCCTAAGCCTTGCAGTAGGGGAAGATAGATGTTCTAAGCAGCAGGGATGATATTCCCATATTTACATAAAAAATGAAAACAGAGAGGAATAAATGTTGGCGGTGTAACCTGATTCCTCCAACACCATCTGCAGATACTTTAAAATAGAAAAAGCCAACCCATTCTCAGGAAACCAGTGCTTTTCAGAGTCAAAACAGTGGAAAAAAGGTTCGAGTATACGTCGTACAGTTGTTCCCTCCTTTGCCAAGTTGGCCATATTATGCAAGCAAACACTGGACCAGTAAGATGGGCTCTTTTGGGAATCCCTGTCAAAATGACAAAAGCAATCATATTAATCGTTTAAACAAGAGCCAAGATTGACAATCTGTAACTGAGGCGGCAAGATAGGTAGGTTGGGTAATGGAACAACTTTTATAAATATAAAAAGGGGATCGGGTCAGGTTGCATTGACCCAAAACATTTATCTTTAGAATTTTACAATTAAATTAGTACGCCGAAAAAGATTATGAAATATATATTATTTAACATACTCAAATATGAACAAATGAGTTAAGCGCTTATGGCTTTATGCTTTTTAATACACTATGGGCAGCTTTTGACCTATTTGACCAGCTTCCTTTTACGCTAATTTCTTTAGTTGACCCATATATACAGCAAATCCACCCATTCATATGTAATATGATCAAAATTGCCATCACTAATCTATACGTGAAAATGCACTAACCCTGTGATGACATCTTTTTTGAAGTTAACAACATTTGAGATCATCTTGTTATCCAAGAATGATGGCCCACGGTCAGTGTCTTCTTGTGCTTGAGAAAGTTGTTTATCGTACTTGGCATTTTCTTGATTGTTTGTTGTGTCCATAAAATTCTCCAAGGTTACTGATACGATCTATTTCAAATTATATAAAAAAGGACTTAGATTCAATACAACAAACTTATAGAGTATGCCAATTATCACAAATTTGATGAATGAAAAGAAAATGGAACATACATTGTCAAAGTCCATAGAAATATGAGATTGCTCCCCCATGAATAGCACCTAGTTGACAGAAGTGATAATGAATAAAATGAGACAATGCAGTGGAATACATTATCACGTGAAAACTTTAAATTTATCATGTATTCACAAAACATTACATGAAGCTGGCTCCAAAAACACAGAAACTATCAGATGAAATGATAAAGACTACTATTTTATTACTGTATGCTGAAGAATTAAGATAGGTCATAGGTTGGAAAACAACATGCATTAGTAACCCTATTCACATACACAGACACTGATGAAATGAAGACAATGCAGAACATATATGTTTACCAAGAAGGCCAAAACTTGAAGTCCTGCTGACCTCAACCGTAGTGCTCTTTCATCTTCTCCAACTTCTTGAGCCAGTTCACAAAGTTTGGGGATGAGACCTTCTAA
Source organism: Erigeron breviscapus (assembly GCA_034093135.1). Lineage (NCBI taxonomy): Eukaryota > Viridiplantae > Streptophyta > Magnoliopsida > Asterales > Asteraceae > Erigeron > Erigeron breviscapus. The sequence goes on along the minus strand of CM067174.1, from coordinate 72,249,762 downwards.
GTTGAACATGTATGTACCATCCACCTGTATTTAAGGAGGATAAGTACTACAGTCTTCGTTCTGCCTTCCCTTTTTTTTGTTCACTTAAGCAAAGTCATGGCAATTTGACCCAATCACTTATGAGTTATAAAAGGGTTGATTTGGGATATGATTTATCTCTAATGGGTCTAACAGGTCAAAAGTCAAGTGGAATGTGTGTCAAATTCTTTTTATGGAAAATATATACGATGATTATTAAACAAAGCTGCCTTTTAAATCATACTTGCGCGTCCTTTAAAAAAAGGTGTTTCAGGTCACCACAACCCAGCCAGACCAATCCGTACCAAAAATGTCCATGTTTTGAACTAAATGAACTACATTTGAGTCACACTTGTTCAAGAGTTCATCCAACAACTACCAGCCCTTAGAATCACCATTTACCTGATTGTTTATAAAGCTGACAAGAATTTGACAGCCAAGGATTTGGATTTCATCATTTTGGGTTTGATCTAGTAGCGTTCGAACAACTCCCAACAAACTGCTAGCAAAAAGTGGCCTGAAAATGAAGAATAAATTTGGCTTTAAGAAATACAAGTATATTGAACACAACCACCAAATGCTTAAAGTGAAAATAAAAACTGATTATGCCAAGGATTAATGCATTTAGACTTACATCTGATCCTTACATGAGGATGGTAATTTCCCGTAAACAAGCGACACATTTTTTACAGAGACCATATTTTTATTGCGCAACTCCTTGTAAAACTTCTGTTCTAAGTAATCAGTGATCTGTATGGAAAAATTCATCAAGCAACATACCATATATATATATAACTGAACATAATCCTTATAATGCTTCATACCATAATGATAAGAGGTTCTCTAATAATGAAGTTATAAATATGTTAGTTCAGAACTTCAGATAAGTAATAGAAGCTTTACCTTTGGTATACGTAAAGGATTTTTACAAGCATATTCACAAAGCTTCCCAATCTTCCGATCATTTGGCTCAGCATTCTGTCATTTAAAGTTGATTATAGTAGGAATCTTGTAGAAGAGTCAACTATCTTAATAGCAAAATTTACATTACTATAAACTGAATAAAAGTATTTGTAACACAACAAGTACTAGTGTAAATGTGTAATGATACTATAAACACAACACGTCAACACTTATGCCCTCTTGTACAATTTTACAACAAAACTTTATAAAACTAAGATACCCCCCCCCCCCCCTCCTTCTCTTTTCTGCAAGTTAACATGTTTCTATTGATTCAACATAAGTGCCCAATGCTACTATTGATGTGATTTAATATTGAGTGTCTTCATATTAAAAGGTAAAGTAACTGTATCAATGATGTGGAGCAAAATAATAAGTTATCCCAACTATTCATAGAGCCACAAGAACATGGAAAAATGTGTGTCTCCTTTGAAGCAAGAGAAGGTGTGTAGACGACTTAAAGCCCACATAAAGGTCTCAACTCTCAACGTTCCCCTTTTGGGTCCCATTATTCAGGGATCCGACTTCAACCTCCCTCAACTCTCAACATTTATATGTTGTCTTATGAATGTAATTCTCAAAAAATCGAGCATTAATCATGCATATCTTAGGTAGGGAATTTGACTATTTTGGATAAACAAATTTCATAAAGGGTCCTTGCATGCTTATGATTCATTCAGAAATGTAACACTTTCCTCTAATGTGTGTCATTTTCTTGCCTAATGCATATCCTATTTCAGTTAAACCTCTATAGAATTTGACCTCAAATGCTCACTATGTTTATACCCGTGCCATCAAATAGTTCCATTATATGCGGAATCAAGTTGTATTTTATCTCTTCTCTACACAGTAAACATTTAGCTTGAAGGGCCCTCCCAACTTTAAGGCAATGTTCGTAAAATAGACTACACAAGATATCAGGCATCGGATCATCCGTAAATCTAACCTCGGCATTCTACTGCATATCCTAGTAACCAAACATTACTCTTACATTTTTTATATTCACATTTCCAAATAAATTCAACTCAACCAAATTAATACGATACAATGCAAGTCAAAATTTATCACCTGAGAGCGAGGAAATATTTCAGCAAGAAGCTTCTTATACCGTTTAACCGGCTGTCTCGACCTCGCCCTCATCGCCGGACAAAATATACATAGGTTACTACATACAGGCAACACTTTCCTTGACATAACCCCCATTTTTCACAACTAACTTTACTTTTCAACTTCTCTGCAAAACATATAATTATAAACTCAACATCGCAAACTGAACTGAATTCTACTATTATTTAATTAACTAAATAACTAATTTCAACAATATAATAAATAAATAAAGTTATGATCAATGAAATTAAACTATCCTTACAAAATGCAATAAATTGTAAAGTTGATCGCTTAATCGGGAAGCTTATGATCTCGATCTGGCCGGAAGTGATATCAAAATTCACCAAAAGTTTTTATACTCAACAAATCGAAATTAAATTAAAAATAAATAAATAAAAACAGAACGTTAGTAACTTTAATTTAGTTTAATTACCAGAAATAAAAATCGAATGGAAAATGAGTAATTAGAATTAGAAGTATTTAAATTTAAACTTAAATTTCACATTATGAATTTTTTAAGACGTGGGGAGATAGTAGTCTTTGTAATCTCCTCCTCCCCCAACGGTTTTTTTTTTCTTTGATAACTTCAACTAGCTTTAATAAAAGAGAAGAAAATATTTTATTGTTATAAAAAGTATTAGCTAGTATCTAGAATTGCAACTTTAACTTTGGAATTGAGAGGAGCAGATGAGCAAATATATGACACGAATTTTATTACTTTCTTATAGACATATCTATGTCTATATATATATATATGATAAAGTATAAGCAAACAAATGAATAAATAGTAGATGGCTGCTACTAATAATTCATAACACTCCCCCTCAGACATATTACTATTATTCACTTTATCAATAATTCATACGTTTCATGTTGAATGATATTTTTCAACTTTGGTATTCAGCTTGGAAATACTGCCTCATTAAAAACCTTGCTAGGAAAAACCCAGTGGGATAAAAACCATAGCTAAGGGAAAAAGAGTGCAATTTGTAGCTCCCCCTCAAGATGTCATTTGTACACATGTCGCATCCCGATATCATAAACATGCTTCCTGAAGATTGCTGTAGGTAGCGCTTTCGTGAAAAGATCTGCTGAATTGTTGCTGGATTGGATATGTCTCATTTCAACCTGATTGTTTTTAATGAGCTCTTGAGTATATGAGAAGAATCTTGGTGGAATGTGTTTTGTTCTGTCACTTTTGATATATCCTTCCTTCATCTGTGAGATACAAGCTGCATTGTCTTCATAGATTGGAGTTGGATTTACTTCTTTCTCTAACCCACAAGATGTTAGAATGTGTTGTGTTATTGATCTTAGCCACACACATTCCCTTGAAGCTTCATGTAGTGCAATGACTTCAGCGTGATTTGAAGATGTTGCGACAAGTGTTTGTTTCTGAGAACGCCATGAAATCACAGTTCCTCCATTCTTGAATATGTATCCAGTTTGAGATTTTGCTTGATGGGGATCAGATAAATAACCTGCATCTGTATAACCAACTAACCCTTCTTTTGAGTTATTTGAATAAAATAAACCTAAATCAACAGTTCCTTTTAGGTATCGTAATATATGTTTAACGCCATTCCAATGCCTTTTAGTAGGGGCTGTACTAAATCTTGCTAACAAATTAACTGCAAAAGAAATGTCAGGTCTTGTACAATTAGTAAGATACATAAGAGCTCCGATTGCACTGAGGTATGGTATCTCTGGACCAAGGATTTCTTCATTATCATCACAAGGACGAAATGGATCCTTTTCAACATTGAGCGATCTACCAACCATTGGTGAGCTTAAAGAATGGACATTATCCATATTAAAACGTTTCAAGAGCCTTTCTGTATAATTTGATTGATGTATAAGTATACCATTGTTCATATACTCAATTTGTATACCGAGACAATATTTGTTTTTCCCAAGGTCTTTCATTTCAAATTCTTTCTTTAAAAGAATAATTGCTTCATGAATTTCTTCATGTGTCCCAAGTATATTTAGATCATCAACATATACAGCTATTATCACATATCCCGATGTTGTCCTTTTAATAAATACACACGGACAAATACTATTATTTTTATAACCTTTACTTATCAAATAATCACTCAAACGATTATACCACATCCTCCCAGATTGTTTCAATCCGTATAAAGATCTTTGTAATTTGATTGAATACATCTCTTTAGGCTTTGAATTTAATGCCTTTGGGATTTTAAGTCCTTCTGGGATTTTCATATAGATATCATTATCAAGTGATCCGTATAAATAAGCAGTAACTACATCCATAAGACGCATTTCTAAATTTTTAGAAACTGCTAAGCTGATTAGATATCTGAAAGTGATTGCATCCATAACAGGGGAATATGTTTCTTCATAATCAATTCCCGGCCTTTGAGAAAAACCTTGAGCTACAAGTCTAGCTTTATATCTTGTAATTTCATTTTTCTCATTTCGTTTTCTTACGAAAACCCATCTATACCCTATAGGTTTTATTGCCTTAGGTGTAAGAATAATGGGTCCAAAAACCTTTCTTTTGTTAAGTGAATTTAATTCAATTTGCATAGCATCTTTCCATTTATCCCAGTCTTGTCGATTTCGACAATCATTTACACATTTTGGCTCAGGATCATCGTCTTCATTCATAATCTCACTGGCTACAGAATAAGAAAATATATCATTATTTTCCATTTCAACTCGGTTCCATAATATATGTGTATGACCATAATTGATCGACAATTCTTTGTTGGAATCATTTACTTCTTCCTGAGGGAAGATTTCTATATTTGAATTGTTTTCTTTATGGTCAATTTCCTTTTCAGGACCTTTTCTTTTTCGAGGATGTTTATCCTTTGAACCGATTGGTCTCCCACGTTTCAAACGTTTCTGGGATTCATGAGATATATTTTCATTTATTTGCTTACTTGGAATTTCAATTCGAGCCGGAGCATTAACAGCAGGTATATGAGATTTAGTTACTCTTTGTGTATCAGTAAATGCATCAGGTAACTGATTTGCAATTTCTTGTAGATGTATTATCTTTTGAACATCTGTCTCACATTGTTTTGTTCTGGGATCAAGATATAACAAAGAAGGTTCATACCATGAGACATTCTTTTCTTTATTTTTATTTTCTCCCCCTAATGTAGGGAAAATTGTCTCATCAAAATGACAATCTGCAAAACGTGCTGTAAAGACATCACCTGTTAAAGGTTCAAGATATCTTATGATGGAAGTTGTTTCATATCCAACATATATTCCCATCCTCCTTTGAGGTCCCATTTTTGTGCGCTGTGGTGGTGCAATAGGGACATATACTGCACATCCAAATATTTTAAGATGAGAAATATTTGGCTCTTGGCCAGAGACAAGCTGTATGGGGGAGTACTTGTGATCTGCACTTGGTCTCATACGAATTAATGATCCAGCATGTAAAATTGCATGACCCCAAATAGATACAGGGAGTTTTGTTCTCATTATTAATGGTCTAGCTATTAGCTGGAGATTTTTAATTAGTGACTCAGCTAAACCATTTTGTGTATGTACATGAGCAACTGGGTGCTCAACAACAATTCCAACAGACATGCAATAATCATTAAAAGCATGTGATGTGAATTCACCCGCATTATCAAGTCTTACCTTTTTAATTGTATAATCAGGAAAATGTGCTCGCAATTTAATAATTTGTGCCAGGAATTTTGCGAAAGCTACATTACGAGTCGATAGTAAAGATACATGAGACCATCTGCTGGATGCGTCTATTAGGACCATAAAGTATCTAAATGGTCCACTTGGTGGATGAATTGGTCCACATATATCACCTTGAATTCTTTCAAGAAACATAGGTGATTCCTTTTCAACCTTTAATGTTGATGGTCTTGTAATTAATTTTCCAAGAGAACAAGATGTGCACATAGGCATTTTATTTCCCTGGGGAATCCTTTCACCTTTTAATGGGTGTCCATGCGTATTTTCAATGATTCGTTTCATCATTGTGGATCCTGGATGGCCTAGTCGGTCATGCCATATATTTAACATACCAGGATCACAATATTTTCTTTTGATTGCCATATGTGCTTGAGGCACATTTATATATGTATAATGCAAACCAGAACTAAGCATTGGCAATTTTTCCAATATATCATTTTTCTTCACAATATATAAATATTTTTTATTACCAACAGTCCTTGACTGAGTATCATATCCATTGTGATAGATATTCTTGAAACTCAACAAATTTCTTGTTGATTTTGGGGAAAATAGAGCGTCCTCTATTAAAAGCTTTGTACCGTTAGTTAATTCAATATTAGCTTTTCCCACTCCTTCTATCAAGTTTGAAGGACCTGATATTGTATTAATGTTTCCCTTTGTTGGTTTCAATTCATAAAAATATTTTTGAGATTTTAGAATAGTATGTGTGGCACCACTGTCTGCTATACATATATCTGCATTGTTTGTTTGATCTTCTGTTCCAATGATATCCATTTTTAATCTTCATATGTAAAGAAAAATAAGAAGTGTATTAAAAACATTATAAATTTACAAAACAAATAGTTTTTACATTGCATAAGAAAAATAATTAAAACATATTTTTATTTTACATTGCATAAGAAAAATAATTATACATAGTTTTATTTTACATTGCATAAGAAAAATAATTAAACATATTTTTATTTTACATTGCATAAGAAAAATAATTATACATAGTTTTATTTTACATTGCATAAGAAAAATAATTAAACATATTTTTATTTGTAAATAAAACTACACACATATTATTAGGTTTTAATAATATTTCTTTCATGGTTCCAGTTCATTGAAAAAATCTGAGTTGTTGAGCTCAGTATTGATGTTGTCAAAATTCTTGATATGGTTTAAACCAGTATCGACATTGTCAATATTGTCGATATGATTTACTTCTTTTTCCTTTCCTTTCAGAGATGCTTGATATAGCTGACATAGATGTGAAGGTGTAACACCCCGAGCTAGGCTCGAAATGTACCGAAAGCATGACACAAGATGGAATTATCGTAGAACGAGTCTATATGAAAATAAGAGGATTCCGGGAACCCAACAATTTGATCACAATGTCACAAAAGCATAAGGAGCATTCCACCATCAAAAGTTTACAAAAATAACAATTCAAAAGATGGCTCATGATCCTAAGCAAATCCCATCAACGGGCAAATGGATCGCGGATCCATGGTCAAGTCCAACATCTAGCAAGCACATCAAGCTCTTGGGTTCTCTTGATTACCTGAAAAGTGTACTAAACAATGTCAACACTAGGTTGGTGAGTTCGTAGGATAAGATGAACAAGAACACATACCAATGTCAACCGATCCATAATTTACATTAACATGATCTAATAAATTGCACACTTGTAACCAATGTACTCATTTGCACGTAAATGTACTCATTGTACTAATTGCACGTAAATGTACTCATTGTACTAATTGCACGTAAATGTACTCATTGTACTAATTGCACGTAAATGTACTCATTGTACTAAATTGCACGTAAATGTACTCATTGTACTAATTGCACGTAAATGTACTCATTGTACTAATTGCACGTAAATGTACTCATTGTACTAATTGCACGTAAATGTACTCATTGAACTCAATTGCACGTAAATGTACTCATTGTACTAATTGCACGTAAATGTACTCATTGAACTCAATTGCACGTAAATGTACTCATTGTACTAATTGCACGTAAATGTACTCATTGAACTCAATTGCACGTAAATGTACTCATTGTACTAATTGCACGTAAATGTACTCATTTGCACGTAAATGTACTCATTGAACTCAATTGCACGTAAATGTACTCATTGTACTCAATTGCACGTAAATGTACTCATTTGCACGTAAATGTACTCATTGAACTCAATTGCACGTAAATGTACTCATTTGCACGTAAATGTACTCATTGTACTAATTGCACGTAAATGTACTCATTGAACTCAATTGCACGTAAATGTACTCATTGTACTAATTGCACGTAAATGTACTCATTGTACTAATTGCACGTAAATGTACTCATTGTACTCAATTGCACGTAAATGTACTCATTGCACGTAAATGTACTCATTGAACTCAATTGCACGTAAATGTACTCATTGTACTAATTGCACGTAAATGTACTCATTGTACTAATTGCACGTAAATGTACTCATTTGCACGTAAATGTACTCATTGAACTCAATTGCACGTAAATGTACTCGTTGTACTATTTGCACGTAAATGTACTCATTGAACTCAATTGCACGTAAATGTACTCATTTGTACGTAAATGTACTCAATGTACTCAATTGCGCGTAAATGTACTCATTTGCACGTAAATGTACTCATTGAACTCAATTGCACGTAAATGTACTCATTGAACTCAATTGCACGTAAATGTACTCATTGAACTCAATTGCACGTAAATGTACTCATTGAACTCAATTGCACGTAAATGTACTCATTGTACTAATTGCACGTAAATGTACTCAGTTGCACGTAAATGTACTCATTGTACTAATTGCACGTAAATGTACTCATTGTACTAATTGCACGTAAATGTACTCATTGTACTCAATTGCACGTAAATGTACTCATGGTACTAATTGCACGTAAATGTACTCAATGTACTCAATTGCACGTAAATGTACTCATTGTACTCAATTGCACGTAAATGTACTCATTGTACTAATTGCACGTAAATGTACTCATGGTACTCAATTGCACGTAAATGTACTCATTGTACTCAATTGCACGTAAATGTACTCATTGAACTCAATTGCACGTAAATGTACTCATTGTACTAATTGCACGTAAATGTACTCATTGAACTCAATTGCACGTAAATGTACTCATTGTACTAATTGCACGTAAATGTACTCATTGTACTAATTGCACGTAAATGTACTCATTGAACTCAATTGCACGTAAATGTACTCATTGAACTCAATTGCACGTAAATGTACTCATTGAACTCAATTGCACGTAAATGTACTCATTGAACTCAATTGCACGTAAATGTACTCATTGAACTCAATTGCACGTAAATGTACTCATTGAACTCAATTGCACGTAAATGTACTCATTGTACTAATTGCACGTAAATGTACTCATTGAACTCAATTGCACGTAAATGTACTCATTGAACTCAATTGCACGTAAATGTACTCATTGAACTCAATTGCACGTAAATGTACTCATTGAACTCAATTGCACGTAAATGTACTCATTGTACTAATTGCACGTAAATGTACTCATTGAACTCAATTGCACGTAAATGTACTCATTGTACTAATTGCACGTAAATGTACTCATTGAACTCAATTGCACGTAAATGTACTCATTGTACTAATTGCACGTAAATGTACTCATTGTACTAATTGCACGTAAATGTACTCATTGTACTAATTGCACGTAAATGTACTCATTGTACTAATTGCACGTAAATGTACTCATTGTACTAATTGCACGTAAATGTACTCATTGAACTCAATTGCACGTAAATGTACTCATTGAACTCAATTGCACGTAAATGTACTCATTGAACTCAATTGCACGTAAATGTACTCATTGAACTCAATTGCACGTAAATGTACTCATTGAACTCAATTGCACGTAAATGTACTCATTGAACTCAATTGCACGTAAATGTACTCATTGAACTCAATTGCACGTAAATGTACTCATTGTACTAATTGCACGTAAATGTACTCATTGAACTCAATTGCACGTAAATGTACTCATTGTACTAATTGCACGTAAATGTACTCATTGAACTCAATTGCACGTAAATGTACTCATTGAACTCAATTGCACGTAAATGTACTCATTGAACTCAATTGCACGTAAATGTACTCATTGAACTCAATTGCACGTAAATGTACTCATTGTACTAATTGCACGTAAATGTACTCATTGTACTAATTGCACGTAAATGTACTCATTGTACTAATTGCACGTAAATGTACTCATTGTACTAATTGCACGTAAATGTACTCATTGAACTCAATTGCACGTAAATGTACTCATTGTACTAATTGCACGTAAATGTACTCATTGAACTCAATTGCACGTAAATGTACTCATTGTACTAATTGCACGTAAATGTACTCATTGAACTCAATTGCACGTAAATGTACTCATTGAACTCAATTGCACGTAAATGTACTCATTGAACTCAATTGCACGTAAATGTACTCATTGTACTAATTGCACGTAAATGTACTCATTGAACTCAATTGCACGTAAATGTACTCATTGTACTAATTGCACGTAAATGTACTCATTGAACTCAATTGCACGTAAATGTACTCATTGAACTCAATTGCACGTAAATGTACTCATTGAACTCAATTGCACGTAAATGTACTCATTGAACTCAATTGCACGTAAATGTACTCATTGAACTCAATTGCACGTAAATGTACTCATTGAACTCAATTGCACGTAAATGTACTCATTGAACTCAATTGCACGTAAATGTACTCATTGTACTAATTGCACGTAAATGTACTCATTGTACTAATTGCACGTAAATGTACTCATTGAACTCAATTGCACGTAAATGTACTCATTGAACTCAATTGCACGTAAATGTACTCATTGAACTCAATTGCACGTAAATGTACTCATTGTACTAATTGCACGTAAATGTACTCATTGTACTAATTGCACGTAAATGTACTCATTGAACTCAATTGCACGTAAATGTACTCATTGTACTAATTGCACGTAAATGTACTCATTGTACTAATTGCACGTAAATGTACTCATTGAACTCAATTGCACGTAAATGTACTCATTGTACTAATTGCACGTAAATGTACTCATTGAACTCAATTGCACGTAAATGTACTCATTGAACTCAATTGCACGTAAATGTACTCATTGTACTAATTGCACGTAAATGTACTCATTGAACTCAATTGCACTTAAATGAACCTCAAATTGCATTTGAACATATATTGATTTAATCAAAAACTCAGGAAACGTACCCATAGTCAAAAGTCAAAATGCACGGTTGTTACATTATTCCCCCGTTAAGGGAATTTCGTCCCGAAATTCGATGGAACCCTAATCACTAAACAAATGCGGATATTTTGACTTCATGAAGTCTTCCCGCTCCCAAGTGAATTCGGCTCCACGTCTAGCATTCCAACGGACCTTGACTATCGTATAGCGCTTTTTCTTTAGCTTCTTGAATTCACGATCTACAATCTCTACCGGTTCTTCAACAAAGTTGAGTTTCTTGTCTACTTGTATCTCGTCCATGGGCACGTGATGAGTAGGATCCGCCAAGCACTTCCTTAAATTACAAATATGGAACACGTTGTGCACTCCACTAAGTTCTTGAGGTAGCTTTAGCCGGTAAGCCACCTTGCCCACACGTTCTATGATTTCAAAAGGTCCTATGTATCTTGGCGCAAGCTTGCCTCTCTTGATGAAACGAACAACACCCTTCCACGGGGAGACCTTCAAAAGTACGTGATCACCAACATTGAACTCCAAGGGTCTACGCCTCACATCGGCGTATTTCTTTTGTCTTTCACGGGCCACTTGTAATCTCTCCTTGATTTTTGAAATTACTTTTGTTGTTTCGATAATTACTTCCGGCCCAATAAGTTGGCTCTCGCCTATTTCCGCCCAAGCGAGTGGAGAACGACACTTTCTACCATAAAGCGCCTCAAACGGGGCCATTTGGATAGTCGCATGGTAACTATTGTTATATGAGAACTCCACTAGCGGTAGGTGATCCTCCCAACTTCCACCAAATTCAATAGCACAAGCCCTCAACATATCTTCAAGCGTTTGGATGGTTCTTTCGGTTTGCCCATCCGTTTGTGGATGGAACGCCGTACTCATGTCAATTTGAGTACCCATTGCACTTTGAAAAGCTTTCCAAAAATTTGATTTGAACCGGCTATCTCTATCGGAGATAATAGAAACCGGAACTCCATGTTTTGCCACCACTTCCTTAATGTACAAACGCGCTAGGGTGTCGAACTTATCGGTCTCACGAATGGCTAAAAAGTGAGCCGACTTTGTCAATCGATCCACAATCACCCATATAGTATCACGTCCATTTCTTGTCTTCGGTAACTTCGTGACGAAGTCCATTGCAATCCTTTCCCACTTCCATGCCGGTATCACCGGTTGTACCAACAAGCCAGGTGGCTTCTTATGATCGGCTTTCACTTGTAAGCAAGTAAGGCACTCGCTCACATATTTAGCCACATCACGTTTCATGCCGGCCACCAATAGAAATCCTTTAAATCAAAGTACATCTTATCCGACCCCGGGTGGACCGAATAAGGCGACTTATGAGCTTCATTCATTAGGAAAGTTCTCAAATTGCCAAAGATTGGAATCCAAAGCTTCCCAACTAAATATAACCCGTTGTCTTCCTTCCGGTCAAAAAGTTGCTCCATACCATCTAGCCCTTCGTTACCAAAATTTTCCGGCAAGGTAGCTTGCACTTGAGCTTCTATGATACGGTCCCGAATACTTTGCCCCACCGTAAGGCTCATGGCTCTTGATCTTCTCGGCTTGACCCTTTCCTTTCTACTCAAAGCATCGGCTACGACGTTGGCTTTGCCCGGATGATAGCGAATGTCACAATCATAATCGCTAAAAAGTTCAATCCATCTTCTTTGCCTCATATTCAACTCACTTTGATTAAAAATGTGTTGAAGACTTTTATGATCGGTGTAGATCACACATTTGGTGCCATAAAGGTAATGTCTCCAACACTTCAAAGCGAAAACAACCGCTCCCAATTCTAAATCGTGAGTAGGGTAATTCTTCTCATGCACCTTAAGTTGCCGGGAGGCATAAGCGATGACCTTGCCCCGTTGCATAAGTACACACCCCAAACCTTGACCCGAAGCGTCACAATAGACCACAAAATCTTCAATCCCATCCGGAAGGCTCAAGATAGGAGCTTCACATAACATGTTCTTGAGAGTTTGAAAGGCAAGTTCTTGTCTCTCGCCCCACTCAAATCTCCTTTCCTTTTGAGTCAAGAGAGTGAGTGGTTGTGCTATCTTGGAGAAACCTTCTATGAATCTTCGGTAATACCCCGCCAACCCAAGAAATTGGCGAATCTCGGATGGTGTCTCGGGTCGCCTCCAATTCTTAACCGCTTCAATCTTGCTAGGATCCACATGAATCCCATCTTTGCTAATCACGTGACCAAGGAAATGAACTTCTTCCAACCAAAATTCGCACTTTGAAAATTTAGCATACAACTTCTCCTTTCTAAGCAACCCTAGCATCTCACACAAGTGCTCGGCATGGTCTTCCTTTGTTTTTGAGTAGACAAGTATGTCATCAATAAAGACAATGACCGACTTGTCCAAATAGGGTCGACACACCCGGTTCATCAAATCCATGAACACCGGTGCATTAGTCAACCCAAACGGCATAACGGTGAACTCGTAGTGACCATACCTTGTACGAAACGCCGTCTTTGGTATGTCATCTTCATGAACTCTAAGTTGGTGATAGCCCGAACGGAGGTCGATCTTTGAGAAATACTTGGCACCTTGCAAACGGTCAAAAAGCTCATCGATTCTAGGAAGTGGATACCGGTTCTTCACTGTGAGCTTGTTCAATTCTCGGTAATCGATACACATCCTAAAGGACCCATCTTTCTTCTTCACAAACAATATCGGAGCTCCCCAAGGCGATTGACTAGGACGAATGAACCCTTTTTCTTGAAGTTCTTTAAGTTGGGATTCTAGCTCTTGCATTTCCGTCAAGGCGAGTCTATATGGAGCTTTGGCCACGGGTGCGGCCCCGGGAATCAAATTGATGCGAAAATCAAGCTCACGAGACGGGGGTAGACCCGGTAGGTCATCCGGAAAAACGTCGGGAAAATCACGAACAATAGGAACGGCTTTCAATTCTACCTTTGTGACGGTAGCACTAAAAGCCTTGGAACTAGAGGAATCGGAAGTTTCACCTTGAACTCTAAGAATATCACCGTTTGACAACGGTATTTTGACCACTCTTTCCCCACAATCAATGACCGCGTTTACCGCCGTTAACCAATCCATACCCACAATGATGTCGAAGCTTCCAATGTCGAAGGGCATGAGATTAATATAAAATTCGACGTCGTTTAAAGTCAAGATACAATCCCGAAGCACTTGACTAAGTCTAGTTAAGGTACCATTGACCATCTCAATATCGAGCACATAGTTTAAGGCACAAGGATGAACATCTATCAAAGGAACAAAACTATGGGACACGAAGCTATAATCGGCTCCGGAATCAAACAACACCGTGGCATAAAGACCGTTAAGAAGAAATGTACCTGCCACCACATTAGGATCATTGCGGGCTTCATTTGCATTCACCGCAAAGGCTCTCCCCCTTGGTTGCACTTGATGGCCTTGTTGGCCACGGTTTTGGTTAGGCCCGGTGATTTGAAGTTGATTTGGGTGAACCGCTACTTGCACATTTTGTCCCACCCATTGAGGACAAGCATTACGGTAATGATCGGTGCTTCCACATTCATAACACCCACCCCGTTGACCCCTTTGATTGTTAGCTTGAGGAGGATGTGCTCGAAGAGGAACCGCATGAGTAGGAGCCACTCTCGGGGCCCTACAATCTCTAGCAAGATGGCCAACTTGATTACAATTGAAACAAGTCCCACAAGGAGTGGTGGGAACATGATGTCGGGAGCACCTATTACAAAATGGGTAAGGACCCACATAAGCCTTCTTTGCCGGTTCAACCGCCGCAAACACCCTTCCTTTGTTAGGACGTTTAGGGTCAAACCTACCCACTTTCTTCACCCCGCTTGACTCAGGTGCATCCTTCCTCTTTGATGATGATGCTTGGTTCAATTCACCACTTCTAAGCAAGTCCTCGGTAACACTACCGGCTCGGTTTATGGCTTCCGTCATGGTGGTAGGCATAATGTTGTTCACCAAGTGTCGGACCTTTGGAGTCAAGCCCATAACAAATTTTTGAATGGCTTGAGCTTCGGGAGTCACCAAGTGTGGAATAAGTGTCGACAATTCTTGGAATCGCCGAATGTACCCTTTATAGTCCGCCCCATTCATTTGGAGTTGAACGAACTCCAAGGTTAGAGTTTGAAGTTCATAGGGTGGACAAAATCTTTCTTTCACCAAAATCTTGAATTGATCCCACGGTATAGCATTTCCCGCCCCTACTTCCTTATTCCACCATTTCAATGCATCACCCTTAAACATGCCGGATGAGTAGATAACTTGGTCATCGTAAGTACAATGACTCCTAGCAATCACCGCTTCAATTTCTTCAAGCCATCTAACACAAGCCGTAGGACCCCCACTCCCATCATACTCCGGGGCCCCACAACCCTTGAAATCCTTAAAGGAACACCCTTGCCGGTACACTCCATGTTGGTTGTATCTTGGGACATAGTCATCGTGCATCACCGGTGCCTCTTCTTCCTCTACCCCTACCGGTTGAACATTTTCATTGTTCCCATTCACTTGAGCTTGAACATTTGGCACCGTATTATCAGGTGCTTGGAGAGTTGCCGTGACTTGGGCAACTATGTTAGGCATAATATTCGTGACCACTTGAGCGATCACGGTTGCCAAGTCGGGTGTTGGTGCTTCACCCCTACCTTGACCTCTCCCTTGACCCCTTCCACCACCTCTACCTCTACCTCTACCACGACCACGACCTCTTCCACCACCACGACCTTCTCCTTGAACTTCCGGTTGTTGTTCCGGAGTTTGCTCTCTATAAGTAGTCCCGGTTCTTCTTGGCCTCACCATTACTATAAAACAAGGAAACGTCGACTCGAAAAGTTAGTCTCAAAATGCTCACATGTTAGTCACACAAGGGGTTAGTGCTCTCATGTCAACATGTCACCCATAATTCATATCGTTACGCTACGGCAAAGGTGTAACTATTCTAGGGGAATTGTTATGTATCATGTCCTCATACCATATTTCACCATAATTGTTCATCAATAAACCACATGTCCATTTCAATACATCAATCAATCACACAACTAAACAAGTGGTCCAAAGTATAATTCGAATCCGATATGCTTCCTAGTTATTGATCCGATGATACTGTAACACCCCGCTAAAGCGGAATATACGGGATGCACAGACAAGCACAAAAGCACATAGTACAAGTTCCAACACAGCCAATAACATTAATAAAGAACAAAAGTACGATAGTTATTACAGAACATAAAATGTACTCAGAATGATCAGTATTCATAAGACAGAACAATTGTCTTTAAAGAACAGAACTAAAACTTGAATTGGCAAGAAGAGTCCTCACAGCTCCTGTTCTCGTACGCTCGAACAATCGCCAAAAGGATGAACTTAGGAAGGAAGACTCCTATGCTAACCCGGTCTACTTAACCTAGCCTGAAAAGCATGTAAGTTCAAAGGTCAACTACAAAAGTAGTTGGTGAGGTTCACATAAAGTACTTTATAGTTTACATATAAATATATATGTACAATAAGAACAAGATCGTAAGTTTTGTACGTTAATCCAAGATACTTTGTAATATTATGAACAGGACAAGAACGTATAATGAACTTTAGATATAAGTTGACACTGCTAACCGATTGGTCAGAACTGATCTGTAATGTGATAACCTGCTCATATAATTCAAGCACTTCAAATAAGATCTATGTCAGAACAGTGACAAGAACAAGAACAAGTAATATGCATTCTCCTGAACTGTGGAGAATGAGGGTGGACCTACCCTAACAGCGCTGTCCATAATTACCTACGGTTCAATCCCTGAACTGTGGGATATGAATTGATAGCAGTGAACAAAACTGAACAAGTACATGTACGAACTGGAACATAGTAAAGATCAAGTACAATCGTATACATGTATTTAAGGTCCTGCCCATTCAAGACTTAAATACACTTTTAAATAGTTAATTCATGATAAGTAGTTCAAGATCATATTGTAGTACATAAAATAGTTCAAGAACATAAGTACTTAGTACAAAATAGTTTTCATGCTTTTCAGTCCCCGATAAAGAACTTTGAACAAAATGTACGAAAGGGGGAATAAGTGAACTCACCGTGATCTGGTACAAGCACAAGTAGTAATAGCACAAAGAACAAGCACAGAGATAGATACGTATATCTATCGAAATCCAAGTACGTCTTGATGGATTCCTAAGCACATAATGATCATAAAGAAGTACATATATTAGCACATGTGATTATTCAATCACAAAATGTCCTCGATGAACTGATGATTTGGTCCCTTAAAGATCTTTGAACGTTTTGACTCAAAAGGGTTTTAAATGAACTTTAAGTACGTGAACTGGACTTGAACTGAACGTCTTTGAACTCATAATTAAGTACTTATCGTGTTAAAAGAGTTGAACATGTCTTAATTAATGAACTTAAGTCTTTAGAACTTAGTTTGATTGATTATAGAACTCGTACTCTGATGATCGAACTAGAACGTGTCTTATTGATACTTTAATTAGGGTTTGCACTTTGCACTTCGATTTAGATCGAACCGGGATCTAGCTTAAGTAGTAATGAACAGCCTCAAATGTATTTAATCAAGTGCTAACGTTGTTATGGACCAATTGTACGATTAGGGTTCAAGTGTGCATTAACGACCAAGTGTGCTTATGTTACTTCATACGAACTTAAAGTTAAATTCGTAAGGACAGAACTAACGAAGTTAATCTTCGTTTGAACCATATGGAACGAACTTGATCTTCGTGAGCAGCAGAAAACGAACTTAAGGTAGTCTTTTACGAAAATAGAGTATAGGTTACGAACTTATAGCTTATGTTCGTAAGGACAGAACTAACGAAGTTAATCTTCGTTTGAAGGTCAAACGAAGATAGATTGAACGGATTTAAATGATCTTGAACGAACTTAAAGCTTATGTTCGTAAGGTGTTTGTACAAAAAGCAGTTAACTTCGTTTTCAGTAGAATATCTTCGTTTAAGAGCCAAATAGAACGAATTTAAGGTCTGTTTTGATGAACATTCGGATTTTTGAAGATTAACACATGTTAAGACCCAAATTTGATCACAAAACGGTTACTAAACACATTTAGACACAAACCCATTAACTTTTAACACGATTTTCACATCGAAATGGACCAAATCATCAAGAACATAAAGTCTATAAAAGTTCATATTTAATTTGATCAAAAACTTATAAGATGTTGTTGTTACCTCGAAATTAATTTCAGAAACACGTTTTGATTATCACAAGGATGCTAAATATACCAACGATTCGATCTAACAATCACGAAATCAAAGGATTGCTTATGTGTGTGTTTCAAGGTGTTTTAGTGTGTGTGGAGAGGATGAACAGTGACGGCCTTCCCCTTTTTAGGGTTTTAGGTTTCCTTTATATACCTTGCCCATATTTAATACACTTCATAAATGCGAGGACCATTCGCGGACATTATGAACTAGAACTTTAATGAACATGTACGTTTATGAACCGAACTTTATTATTTCATTGCACAAAATCATGAACTCGTCATATATATTTATCAAGTCTTTAGATCAAATGGACCTTCATATAAGCACATAATGGAGGTCTAAAGTACATCAAGAACTTAGATAAATTGAACTGGCTAGCCGATCTAATGGAAAACGTACGTCTATAAGAACTTAATAAGAACATTTCTATCTCGGTTGTTACATTCTCGGTGTAACCAGCGCTAACCCTCCCCCAAAGGGGCCCCAAGACCCCAAAAAAGGAGATACAGGGTGTAAACCAGCGGCTAACCCTCCACCCAATCAACTCCCAAAAGCGTACCGGTTCCTTATTATAATCTAAACCAACCGCGTGCAATCCGTGATGTCATTAACTTGTTATAATACCGGGTAACCATAAAAGAGTTGATCACGCTCTTTTAGGGTTGCCACAATATTATATCATGTTGATGCCATAACTTCATCTTGCCCTACATCAGCAAATAATATCAATTCAATCCGACAATATGCACATGACCTCATTGACCTCAAGTAACCACATTGACCTCATGCACTTGACCATCATACGACAACACATTGATCACACCAACCAATTGCACTCATGTTATCACATATAATGAACCTTCCTACGAGCCCAAACGTACACTTATAATGCTCATATAGTTCACGTTGCATACAATATTCCTAATCATGCATGCTATATGAAGAGTTTTACTTAAGCCGTAGTCTAGGTCAATCCGCCTAATTCTCTACGACCATGCGTGGGCCACCATTCTGTAACACCCCGAGCTAGGCTCGAAATGTACCGAAAGCATGACACAAGATGGAATTATCGTAGAACGAGTCTATATGAAAATAAGAGGATTCCGGGAACCCAACAATTTGATCACAATGTCACAAAAGCATAAGGAGCATTCCACCATCAAAAGTTTACAAAAATAACAATTCAAAAGATGGCTCATGATCCTAAGCAAATCCCATCAACGGGCAAATGGATCGCGGATCCATGGTCAAGTCCAACATCTAGCAAGCACATCAAGCTCTTGGGTTCTCTTGATTACCTGAAAAGTGTACTAAACAATGTCAACACTAGGTTGGTGAGTTCGTAGGATAAGATGAACAAGAACACATACCAATGTCAACCGATCCATAATTTACATTAACATGATCTAATAAATTGCACACTTGTAACCAATGTACTCATTTGCACGTAAATGTACTCATTGTACTAATTGCACGTAAATGTACTCATTGTACTCAATTGCACGTAAATGTACTCATTG
Source organism: Erigeron breviscapus (assembly GCA_034093135.1). Classification (NCBI taxonomy): domain Eukaryota; kingdom Viridiplantae; phylum Streptophyta; class Magnoliopsida; order Asterales; family Asteraceae; genus Erigeron; species Erigeron breviscapus. Next base: position 72,229,935 of record CM067174.1, on the reverse strand, counting down.
TACTAATTGCACGTAAATGTACTCATTGTACTAATTGCACGTAAATGTACTCATTGTACTAATTGCACGTAAATGTACTCATTGTACTAATTGCACGTAAATGTACTCATTGAACTCAATTGCACGTAAATGTACTCATTGTACTAATGGCACGTAAATGTACTCATTGAACTCAATTGCACGTAAATGTACTCATTGTACTAATTGCACGTAAATGTACTCATTGAACTCAATTGCACGTAAATGTACTCATTGTACCCAATGTCCACACATACCCAAACATCATATGTATATACTTCGTACGATACTACTTTTGAAAGGCCATTGATGCTTATATATAGGGTCACCCGCAGCCTTCCCACCACATCTCCAACCTTTCAAAGGCATTACCGTCCTCCATATATACACAACTACCTAAACAACTCAATACACAATTTACAATAACCATACAACTAATTACATAATAGCACAATCAACAAACGTCACAAAACATCATGCACAAGGTACACTTTTCAGCCCGCCTCTTAAAAGAGTAGGGGAGGCTACGAAAACTCACCTTCGCCTTGATTTACCGAAGTCAAAGTGAGTTAGAACGTCAATTAATTGCCGAGCGATCACAACCTATCATAATGTACATGTACGTATCAATATATATACAATCATGTCCTCATTTAGCTTTTATGAACTTTAGAATTGAACCCGGGACTTGAACGCGTATTGGAACTGAATACGATAACTTGGAAGACGAAGAGAGACCCATTTGGAAGTTCGATGTGTCCCAAGGAAAGTGAAATAAGATTTAGAAATCAAATCAGGAAAATGAACTTTAGGGACAGGCGTAAGCTACGGCCCATCTGGGCGTAGGTTACGCTAGGCATAAATTGAGGGGCGTAAGCTACGGCCCAAATGGGGCGTAAGCTACGCTGGTTGGAACCCAAAGGGGCGTAAGCTACGCTGGATTGGGCGTAGGTTACGGCTACCCCGAAACAAGCATTTTGGCGTAAAGTAGGGCGTAAACAGTAAGGTTTTGGCGTAATGACAATGGAGAGGGCCGTAAGTTACGCCAACAGGGGCGTAAGTTACGCCCGTTCAAAACCAGCACAGCACCAGCAGGTGTTCTTGACCTAGGCACGACCCAAAACCCTAATTTCTTGATACCTAGACCATGAAATCGATTTGCACCACTTCGAGACCCATTTTTGAACATAGTTAAACATAATTGAACATAACCAAACATGTTTCATCATCCAAAACCAACCTTTAACACATTTTCTTGTCCAAATCGATCTTGACCCATTTTTAACCCAAATTGACCCAAAACCTAGTTCTTGGCTTAGAAATCGTTTTGAGAAGTTCCTTGACTCATTTTTGAACATAACAAACTCATTTGAACATAACCCACTCACAAATTCCATTCCAAAACACGGCTTTTGACCCAAATCGATTTTGACCTAATTTAGACAACTAGAAACCCTAATTTCGGATTTTGAAGCTATAAGGACCAAGAGTGCTTAGATTTAAATGAAATACAAGTTTAACAACTAGAAATGATGAATTTAAGCTAGAAAACACTTACCAAACTTCCACAAGCAATCAAACTCGAATTTGACCTAGATGAAGAGTTTCCTTGCACTTTAAAACTTGGATTTTTGATATGATGCTAGAATGATAATAAGGATGATGATTTTGTTATTGTTCCTCTTCAAATCACAAAATTGAACTAGAAATTTAGAGAGAGAGATTGAGAGTGTGTGTGTCTTTGTTCTTGCAAGAAGAAGAAAAGAAGGGATAAGGGGAAGAATGAATGGATGGGGAAATAGGTTTGGGTACTTGGGTGGGTCATGGGTTGGGTATAACCCATGGATAAGATCCATATCATTTTGCTAGTTACCATAAATGCCATCTAATGAAATTCGATTAGTACCAACTAATGACCTCAATTAGCACATAAGTCTCTAATTGTACAATAAATTGACCCATATGAACACATTGCACTTAAATGAACCTCAAATTGCATTTGAACATATATTGATTAAATCAAAAACTCAGGAAACGTACCCATAGTCAAAAGTCAAAATGCACGGTTGTTACGAAGGTGTACGACAAGTCTTTGCCCAGTGACTTGCACTTCCACATCTAAAACAAGAACTTTTATTATTTGTGGATGCACCAGCTTCATTTTCCATTCTTATTTTGCTGGTTAAAATTGTTATTCTGTGGAGCGTGGTAATTATTAGTTCTTTGACTACGACCACGACCGCGACCACGACCGCGACCACGATTATTGTTCCATTTAAATGAGTGGTTGCGACCACTAAAATGAGTCCGGTCAAAATTGTTTCGACCACGTCCACGGCCTCGTCCACGGCCTTGTTCCCATTTTCGTCCATTATGATCATTATTATAAGCAATATTTGCTTCTGGTATTGTCAATGATCCTGTGGGACGAGCTTGATGGTTTTTCATTAATAGCTCGTTATTTTTCTCTTGAATAATGAGAATCATATTCAATTCAGAATATGTTTTAAACTTTTGCAACCTATAATTTTGTTGTAAATGTATGTGTGATACATGGAAAGTAGAATAAGTTTTTTCTAACTTTTCCTCCTCGGTCTTAGGTTGCCCACAAAATTCAAACCTTGAACATAATTTTAACAGAGCAGATGTGTAATCATTTACACTTTTGAAATCTTGGAATCTGAGACTGTCCCATTCAGCTTTGGCCATAGGGAGTAGTGAATCCCTTTGATGGCCAAATCTGCTTTTTAAATTTTCCCATAAAACACTTGGATCATCATAATTAAAATATTCCATCTGTAGTATTTCATCGATGTGTTTATGGATAAAGACAGCAGCTGTTGCTTTTTCTTGCTCTTCACATATGTTGTTTTCTGTAATTGTATCTAACACACCTATTGACTTTAGGTGTCTTTTTACATTTGCTGTCCAAGGCATATAGTTTTCTCCAGAATTTTTGAGAGCTAAGAATTCAAGCTTTGCAATGTTTGACATTTTACTTGAGTATATATGGTGACTGCTTCTTTGCTTCGTTGATCTTATTGATTGAGCACTCTCGTGCTGATAACGTGTTATAAAAAGTATTAGCTAGTATCTAGAATTGCAACTTTAACTTTGGAATTGAGAGGAGCAGATGAGCAAATATATGACACGAATTTTATTACTTTCTTATAGACATATCTATGTCTATATATATATATGATAAAGTATAAGCAAACAAATGAATAAATAGTAGATGGCTGCTACTAATAATTCATAACATTATAAAGTTTTTTTTCCTGTTTAATATTGTGTGATTTTTTGGGGATTAATTAAATTATTAGTTAATGACCTACGTGGGAGGGAATATGTGAATGAATTTATTGAGTATGTCGCAATTATACTGTTCAAATCATCAAATGTTAGCTGGATTTCTCTATTTGTTGTCCCAGTTGATGTTATTAAATCGTGAGTCAAAATCTCATACGTTATTTCTTCTCTTCTTTATAAAATTCAGTCTCTCTAGGTGTTATAAATGACTCAGTTGACAATTGTCCTTACTAAACTTATGAATACCCATTTAAAAAAACATTAAAGTAATCCTTACGGGAGTATCGAAAGATAACTCCTCTAGCAAATGAAGCTAGCTCAACTGCCAGATGCATTTCTAGTTTTTCTCACAGGTCTTGGGTTCGACTCTTAAGAGTGACAAGTCTGTGGGGTTTTTCCCTGAATCACCTGTAACGGCTTATGGTCTACATCTCGTAGTTTAGAGTACGTGCATGGCTTCACCATTACCAGGGGCGGCTTAGACATGGGACGAGGTGGACGACCGGACGAGGTCCGATTTTTTAGGGGCCCGATTTTTTAGTTTTTATTTTATGTATGTATGTATAAAAAAAATATATATGTTATTAACTAAGCCCATTACAAATTTTAACAATTATCCAAAAATTAAACAATGGTACTTAACCAAAAAAAAAGCCCACTTATATATCTTTTATGGATAAAAATAATAATATTACACCTCTTAAAAGAAAACCTAAACATGCGCCTACTTGTGTGCAGTCTGCTAAAGTCATCGTGTCATTGTCACAATTCACAAAAAGTCTAAGAGTTAAGAAGCAACACAGTCATTATTATGAAATGACTTATCTTTTTATTTAATTTATTTAATGTCATATGTGCAATGCATAAAAATTTTATATACTTTAGGTTTTAGAATTTATCTTGTTTTATTTGTATTTTTAAATTGTGGATGTTATTAATATTGTTGTTGTTGTACATATAATATAAAGTAGGAATATGGATCATGTTAATCGGACATAATTTTATTTTTATTTTTTTGGGTAAAAAATCAGACATAATTTAGAAATAGAATTGAGTGTTTTGAACTTAGATTTGATTGCTACAATGGGTCAAGAAAGACGTAGCGGATTGACGATGATAGCGATCGAAAATGAAATCTTAAATAATAGACTATCAAGAGTTAATCAACCAATTTGCTATAACATTTATCGTCGTTTTTATATCTTAGTTTATATAATTATAATTGTTGCATATATCCTCCGGGCCCTTTTTTTTCCCCCGGCCGAGGTCCATAAATTCTCAGAGACGGCACTGACCATTACACGGTGAGGTGTTCCCTGACGTCGAATACCGACTAACTGTTCAAAAAGAAAGATAACTCCTCTGAATTATTGGAAATTATCTAATTTACCCTTAATGAATTAATTTACATCGTAAACTTTTTCTTTTATTAATTTACATTTTAATTCGTTATCTTCTAAAATATTTTCACCACCAACTTTACATCAGTTACATTGACATCAACCTACGCCACTCTACACAGCCAGCACCACCAATAGTTGCCACATCCACCATTACCGCATTGCGTAAGTATTGGTAATAACGGCAACCATGGATAATTGGCGGTTTGTGGTGGCGGTGACGAGTATTGTATGCTATTTGTGTGAATATAATTAATGTAAAAAATATAGTGTAATTAATTTAGGAGTTAAAAAAGATAGATCTTATCAATGGATTTATTAAAAGTGTTTTTTGATAATTTATGTTTCTTGTTTGAATTATATATTTGATTGTAAAGGGCAATTTAGATATTACCATTACTTTACTGCTAAAACTAGATTTAGATCATGTGTACAACGTGAGTCTGTTAAATAAATTTGTTTTTAATATATCCGATAAGGTGAAATAATTAACATTTAATTAATATGTATTATTTTGAAACCAGATTATAAATAATATATTTTTTATAAGCACGAATTCACATACTTTTAGTATTATTTGATGATAATTATTGATTGTATTTTTAGTTAGTATATATATAAGAAAAACATTGTTAGTCGGCCTAGATGGTTGATAGTTAAACTTTTCTTATGTGATAATTAGTTTTCCTTTAGTAGTATAGCAAGAATAGTAGTATAGTAAGAATTAGTCTCCATAAGAATAGTAAGAAATATATAAGAAAAACATTGTTAGTCGGCCTAGATGGTTGATAGTTAAACTTTTCTTATGTGATAATTAGTTTTCCTTTAGTAGTATAGCAAGAATAGTAGTATAGTAAGTATTAGTCTCCATAAGAATAGTAAGAATGATAAAATAAGATAGTAAGATTATTAATAGGCATCGTTATGAATCCTAATTGTGCCTATTTAATATTGTCATATGTCCCGATTACAAATAAGAAAGTAACATATATTGCATACACGAATTCCAACACGTGAACAAATAATAACATGTCATGCCAGAGTTTCATTTTTTATAAAACTTTTAGATTTTTTGCTTTGTTTTATTTTCTGAAATAATAAAACCCATTTTAATATCCAAATCAAACTAATGATCTCTAAACTCATGGGCATAGCCGGCTCAAGCTTTTTGGTGGCCTTAAACGAGATCGATTTTGAAGGCCTAGTTAATTAGCATACAAAGTAAAATAAACAAAGGGAACAAAAGTAACTTGAAACGACTGAACTTGATATATAAAAGAAACGACAAATTTTTTTTTTTTTTTTTTTTTACAGAAAGTACCCACTGCGCCGCAGTGGGTGGATGCAACCCCCACTGCGCCGCAGTGGGTGGATGCAACCCCCACTGCGCCGCAGTGGGGCAAGAAGCACCCCACTGCGCCGCAGTAGGGCAGCCCACTTCCACTGCGCCGCAGTGGGAAGTGGCTGAACCAGTTTTGCCAACTTCATTTCTTTGACATCCAAAACACATACACCATACAATCCTGAACTCAACCTCCAAAATACTTCATTCTAGTTACCAACAAGTTTTAAAACATCTTTACCACATAATCAAGTGCCAATTTAACCAACCATCATAAACACAACAATATGGGTCATTTACCCATATTACCCAAGATGTCAAAAAAACGTTTTCGTACACCATGCTATTTACAAACTTACAAATTTCAGGAAAATCATGACTCAAAAGATGGCATTGCCATATTTTCATACAAAAGACATCAAAATGTACCAAGAGCCAAGATGAAGAGGGACATCTAAGTCTCTACCAAAAGAATACCATTCTTCCGCGAATGGCCAAAATACCTTCAAAATCAACTAGCTATCCAAATCAACACTTCAAATCAACGAGGACCTAATTTCTTCTTTCGAATCCGCCTATAAAAAGGGAAACAACTAAAAAGGTAAGCTAACGCTTAGTGAATACATTCATATACAATTACACACATAAAGAAATCAATACATGAAAACTATAGCATAGGCTTAATACATCACAATATCATCTCAATCATGTTCACAATTATACTACCAAGTAATTTATGAAAATATAAAACAATTTTACAAATACACCAAGTCATTCCATGCGCAAACCACGTTGTCATGCCTCGTAAAGTTCATCAACAATACACCTACCAACATACCAAGATTATACACTACAATATTACACAAATACAATACATGTAACTCCACACCATCAAGTATTCACTTCAAGTATGTTATCCAACAACCAATTTACGTTGCCATACCCCGTGTGGTCTTACATCGCATGCCATACTCCCCGTATGGTCTTACATTACATGCCATACTCCCCATATGGTCTTACATTACATGCCATACTCCCCGTGTGGTCTTACAACGCATGCCATACTCCCCGTATGGTCTTACATTACATGCCATACTCCCCATATGGTCTTACATTACATGCCATACTCCCCATATGGTCTTACATCACATGCCATACTCCCCATATGGTCTTTCCTTCGCATAACTATGGTCTCCCTCCCCGTCTTTCATGTGATTGACCCAATATGTATATAATCGTATATAAATGTACTCACCTTAATGACGAACAACCAAGCCCATGGTGGCCACAAGAACACACGTTATTGTTTTGAACCTATCAATTATCACAACATGCATAAAAGGTCATATTCATTCTCTTGGCTAGCTCAACTAGTCATACTAACAATTCACTAACATTCCTAAGCCAAAATCATCTTATTTTGCTATTGAGTTGCATTTCTTTCAAAAATTCACTTAGATGAATTCAACTCATCAAATTCATCATCCTTCCATTCAACTAGCAAAAATCACCATTCTTTCATAATCCAAGTTTCAATGTCAATCATTCAAAAATCATAATTAAATTCATCATGCAACTCAATAACAAACTATAAAATACAAGAATTTGGGGAAAATCATATAATAAGTCACTTCTAGCAAAACCCCCAAATTGAAATCTCTCTAGAACCCTAATTCTTAAAGAAATCAAAATTAAGTTATAGGGAAATCATTACCTTGAAGAAAAGGATTATAAAAGATTAGGGTTTCCAATTCACAATTACTTCCCCCTTTTCTTCTTGCTAATTTCGACCACCACCACCACTTTACTCTCAATTTCTCCAAATTCAATTCTTCACTAATATGGATTATTATTTTTAGTTTGCTATGGAGAACTCTTGATAGATTAAGGAAATGAATGTATTGAGTGGGATGGAATTTACCAGAAGATTCAAGAAAAGAGAACTCTTGATAATGGAATGGTGAGTAAGGACTTAGGGAGGTGGCTGGCACATTATGGGGGTGCCACGACCCCTGTCTACTTTTAGTGAGAAAATACCCGCTATCCGTTAAAGTTCCAACTAAATTGACCCCATAACTCAAAATTAAATACTAGGAAATTATTTTAATGTTAAAACTACAAAAAGGGGTTAATTTATTTATTTTAAAATCTTGGGGTGTTACAACTCTCCCCCACTTGGGATGGATCACGACCTCGTGATCCACGCTACAATCAAAGACCTTGATACACAAGCATAACATTCTCGGACTTCCAAGTACATTCGGTCATTTTTCTAAACTTCCACCAAATCTTGTACAATCCCACGGATCTTGATTGAAACTCTTCTAAGTTTTTCTTCTACTATGGCCATGGATCTTCAACCTAGTGCAACTGATTGTCGACTTCAATTCCCTTCCAAAGGCAACTAAGTAGCATTAATGACAAGGTATCTCTTAAGACGTGGCACGTGAAAAGTAGAGTAAACACCCGAAAGCTTATTGGTAGATTCTAAATGATAAGCAACCTTACCAACTCTAGTCGTGATTTCTTTATTATCGACCACATAGCCACGGTTTACACCTCCCTTATTCGCACCTGCATACTATCGATATTTAGCACAAAACTTCTGCTTGCATAAGATTTCCAATACTTCCCATAAGTAAATCTCATGATTGACTAGCTTCAGGATGAAAGAGTATAACTTTAATGAGAATGATGAAGGGTTCGTTAAACATGGCCGACGAACACGATTCTTAAGCTTCAAGAAAAATTTTATATATTTTCAAGAATGATTATTTTACTTATTTTTTATTTTTATTTTTCTTTTTATTTTATTTTATTTTTATTTTTATTTTTATTTTTGTACTTCCATTTTATTTTTATTTTTATTTTTATTTTTATTTTTATTTTTATTTTTATTTTTATTTTTATTTTTATTTTTATTTTTATTTTTATTTTTATTTTTATTTTTATTTTTATTTTTATTTTTATTTTTATTTTTATTTTTATTTTTATTTTTATTTTTATTTTTATTTTTATTTTTATTTTTATTTTTATTTTTATTTTTATTTTTATTTTTATTTTTATTTTTATTTTTATTTTTATTTTTATTTTTATTTTTATTTTTATTTTTATTTTTATTTTTATTTTTATTTTTATTTTTATTTTTATTTTTATTTTTATTTTTATTTTTATTTTTATTTTTATTTTTATTTTTATTTTTATTTTTATTTTTATTTTTATTTTTATTTTTATTTTTATTTTTATTTTTATTTTTATTTTTATTTTTATTTTTATTTTTATTTTTATTTTTATTTTTATTTTTATTTTTATTTTTATTTTTATTTTTATTTTTATTTTTATTTTTATTTTTATTTTTATTTTTATTTTTATTTTTATTTTTATTTTTATTTTTATTTTTATTTTTATTTTTATTTTTATTTTTATTTTTATTTTTATTTTTATTTTTATTTTTATTTTTATTTTTATTTTTATTTTTATTTTTATTTTTATTTTTATTTTTATTTTTATTTTTATTTTTATTTTTATTTTTATTTTTATTTTTATTTTTATTTTTATTTTTATTTTTATTTTTATTTTTATTTTTATTTTTATTTTTATTTTTATTTTTATTTTTATTTTTATTTTTATTTTTATTTTTATTTTTATTTTTATTTTTATTTTTATTTTTATTTTTATTTTTATTTTTATTTTTATTTTTATTTTTATTTTTATTTTTATTTTTATTTTTATTTTTATTTTTATTTTTATTTTTATTTTTATTTTTATTTTTATTTTGTATATAAATAAATTGGTTTAGATTGTTATTTTTATTTTTATTTTTATTTTTATTTTTATTTTTATTTTTATTTTTATATAAATAATGTAGTTTAGATATTTTATTTTATTTTTATTTTTATTTTTATCTCTAAGTTTTGTCCGTCTTTATTTCCACTTTGCACCCCCGGGTTTTATAGCTTTTATTTTGACCACATGATTGTTTGACTTACGTTTTTAAACTTATTTACGGTTACCTCTTATATAAACTTTTAGGGTTTCTAACTTTTATCATCAAACTATTGAATTTTCCAACCTTGGCCACCCATTTTTTTTAACTTTCTACCCATATAGTAAACTTTAGGTGTTTTTAACCTTTACAACCAAACTTTTGGGTAATGTTAAATGTCTGTTTGCACGATGCGGTTACGATAGTGTTAGTGGGGATGATGTGGTGATGGCAGCGACGACGAGTGGTGTAGGTTATTAATGTAAAGTTAATTGATGTAAAAGATAGTAGTGTAATTATTTTATGATTTTATTTATACCTTTTAAATAGACTTTTGTACCACTTTTAATTTTTGGTGTTGTATTTTTTTAGATTTATAATAACCTTTAATATACTGTTTGAAAAAAAATATATCCTTTAATATACGTTTATCATTTATATGTATCAAACACCTTATATGCGTCGTAAATTTTATGTATCGTGAAGTTCTCCGGGGCAACGCCCGGGTAAAAAACTAGTTTACCAACATGAAAAGAAAAAAAGGTGGTTAAACCACAAGAACCATTCACGCTATTTACCGTCACATGTGGTAAGCCACTGCCTATGAGTCGCCGGCTCATTCTTCAACAGGCACGTGGTCAATATTTTCGCAGTAAATAGAGAGAAACAGTAACTCCACTTCTAAACCCTTTTTTTACTCCAAAAATCATATATGCTGTGTGAACATACATACAGGTACACTTTATAACCCAAATCATAATGTGTGATTGAGAGATTGAGATTGAGAGTTTGAGATCGAGAGGATCCCGGTTAAGCTTCCACTTCGGTGGATCTAACCCTATTTTTTCACCCCGGGCCGGAGGTCCCTTCCACTTCGGTGGATCCGGAAGCAGCCTCTCTACCTTTGGGTAGAGGTATGGTCTGTCTACATCATACCTCCCCATAGCCCGGCTTATGCCGGGATTGGGTACCCTTGTTGTTGTTGTTTTATTGAACCGAATCAAACCTCAAAAAATCAAAAGCAACATGGGACATAGTTCGAAAAAGAAGAAGCGCGGTGGTACAGGGCGACGTAGGTCGTCAAACAACGATCACTCTTCTATCGATGGCTTCGGCAGCGAACTTCTGTCCGAGGAGCTTACCGCCCTGTAAGTTATTTCTATATCGGCTATGTTTCTGTTGACCTAATTCATGTAATAAACTTCACATTTTTCTTTTATGTTATGGAGTTAAGCGAGTATTAGTCTAATTATTTCCTAAGTTTCTTTTGCTTGTTAGGCGTGCTATATTTCAAGAAGATTGTGATGTTATTTCAGAATCTCCACCTCAAATCAAGATTAAGCTAAGGTTTGTAATGTATAACAACTAGCCAACTCCCTCCATGCCCTTTGTTTCTTATCTCAAACTGTCACTAAATGAATTTATAGGCCGTATTCACAGGATTCAGGTTACGAGGATTTAGATGTTTCTGCACTTCTTTCAATAAGGTTATCTAGTTTTTTCTTATTTATTCTTATATTTTGATGTGATGTGAACCTACATTGACCCGTTATTGGTGTTCGTGATGCTCATGGATATTAGGTTCTTACCTGGATATCCGTATAAATGTCCAAAGCTGCTGATAGTTCCAGAAAATGGATTATCAAAGTCTGATGCAGATAAACTTTTGTCCCTGCTTAATGACCAAGTAAGAGTTGACTAGTATAGCACTATAAAAGTATTAATCTTTAAAGTAGCCGTGGCGAAACCAGGATTGAAAGTGACCCGTAGCACAAGTTTTTTTTATCACTGGCCTTGTGTCGGCGCAAAATAATAATAGTGAATAGATTGTTACAATTTTCAGCGATTTTTAATGTTTTTGGTCTATTTTTCGATATGAGTTTGACATTTTGGTAATTTTCATTTCTCATTTAGTTCCACAAATACTATGTTTTTATGAGCTGTATTGTTAGGATAATTTTTTTAAAGTTTAGAATTACTTACATTGACCGGTATCCCATATTTGTTTGACTCGTAGCACTAATGAAGAATACATCATTTTTCAAAAAAATTTACACTACCTGGATCTGACGGACCCGTAACTCGGGCTACCCCTATGTTGTATGTAGTTCCGCCTATGAGTAGCCCTACTTAAAATTTATTATTTGATGCTTTTTCATTCATTGCTTCAGATATGTTAGTATTAGTTTTTCAACTTCATTCATAATGTATGGATGAAAATTCAAGTTAGTCCTCTTGAATTTATTGTATGAGGCTTTCTCTCTTTTTTATCCTTTCATATCTATAATTTTAATTATTTCAACTTGTTGCACTAAATGGATGAAAAGTTTTGCACTTTTCTGTGTCACAAGTTCTGTATTGGTTAGTAAGAAGTCAATTGAATGCATATGCAGGCCAATTTAAATGCCCGAGAAGGACGCGTGATGATTTATAATTTGGTAGAGGCTGCACAAGAATTTTTGTCGGAAGTTATCTCATTTGAGCAACCTCACGTAAGTTTAAAGGCTGTTTGTCTTTCGTTAATGCTTGTGGATTAGCTTTTATAATAATCACACAAGTTTTGACGTTGGCATTTGTATACTAATTTAGGAGCTGGTAAACTTTATAAAACAGATGAAAGCATTTACTAATATGCATGATTGGTAAAAAGCCTGTGGTTTATGATAGGCTTTTGTGGAAATTTATCTTGCTGAATTTCCATTTATTTAGCATACAACACCACCAATTTGGTTGGGGCCAAGTGTCATGGTGCATGGTAGTTTTTTTTATTTGAAATTAACCATATAGTTTGAGAAATCACATGTGAAATTAATAAAAGCATTTTTATGCACTGGGGGTTATTGTAAGCATGAAAATAAAAAAATATAGATGGTGAAGTATGATTATGAAAATCCTTTTTTTCTTAAAAACATGTATAAAAGTGAGTATAATTTGCTACCACAACCATACTTGAAAACATACTATTATATAGCAAGGTCCTAAACATACTATTATATAGCAAGGTCCTAAACATTTGCATTAACTAATTCAGTTTAATTGCTAGCTTTAAAAGGTTAAGCATACGTTGTGTCTTCCCAAGTGACACGATTTAATCCGATTGTGTCACATGCCTATTGGATTAATAAACAAACGTACCACAGTTTCTCTACAAAGCTGTGAGTCCACACCATCTCACATGTTGTTTAACCATAGCTCACTATTTTGCCTGATCGTTTGCTTGGCATTGAGTTGGTATTCGCATGTCGGGCTTCTTGGATGGTTTGTATGATTTTGTTTTCTGATAATCAATGTTGTTTGATTACACAATCTACATTCACCCAACTATTCAGTATTTGGAATAATGTTGATTTTAAATTTCCTTTAATTTTGTCAGTTATCTCAAAAGAATGTGGCAGTTTCATGTGATAGGCCTTCCAAGGGGCCTTTTGTATATGGTTTCCTAGATCTTTTCATAGGTTCTGGGGAGTCATGGCACTGGGGACTTTCAGTTGAAGAGAGCAGCAATACAAGCACTGCCTTTGATAATCTGCATAATGGTAGACAACCATCACAGGAGAAATTTAACCAAAACATGAACATGGGGGTGGATGAGGACGGTGCACCGGGTAAAGTGCCTAGTTCTACAGGAAAAGTTCTAGAAGGAGATAGTAAGAGTACTGATTCTGTTACATCACTATCTGAGGAATCAATGGAGGATGTTAGCATTGCTGGGGTAAGATCACATGAAGTGCTCTTTTTTTCTCAACTTTCTCTTCTTTTGTTAGCGTTCCACATTGGTGACCAAAGCTTTATCTGTATCAAATCAATTATGTCATTAAGTTTTGGACACTATTCTATTCTATAATCATCTTATAATGATTGTATAAATAAAATGACCATTGTGGAGTATATATGAATGTATGCTGCTATTTTATGAAATAAAAATGATGAAAAATTAAACACCTCTTACTAAGTTTTCTGACTAAATTGGTATAGACCAAAGTATATTGACATATGTGGAGCCGAAAAAAAATGAATATCCAACATATGTGGAACATTGAGATAAGTACGTTGTTATTTTTATGACATCATCCTTTCTAAATATGGGCAAGCTTTATAATGCCATTCTTAATTCTAGAGGTGGAAACATAGGTAGGCCAGGCAGAGTGGGTTTCATGCCATTACATGATATTTTTTGGTTTGGGTTTTAACAGGTTGGATTGGGTTAACTTGAATTACCTTTTGTTCAAGTATTTCACTTTTCATATGAATAAATAAACGATTTGTCAATTAAGATTAACAAAATCTTAATTGAACATTATTAAATAGGAGGCTATACCATTACTTCTATTCTAATCTTACGTTTTAGGAGTTTTATGCTTTAATAGTACACTTTGGAGACTCTCAGATTATTTGACCCATCATGATCCCTTTTATGCTAGTTTGTAATTTTAATTTAAGTTTGACTCATAAAAGATATAACATAATCTAAATTGACATAGTTATAAGTATTGGGCCATTGGCCAAAATTGTCATTTAAAGTTACTTTGAAGTGTCTCGCACTAGAATGATTCTATTTCTCAAAGCCTGTAGACATAATTTTCCTGTTTCACTAATGTATCTGTGATAATTTTTACTTTTACAAGGTAGACTTCTAGCTCCAATAGCTATTACAAATATCATCTTGACATTTAAATTATCATGGGTAGTTGCTTCTAAATTTTTTTATTGAAGTTACAAAAACTTAATCATGGGTACTCTGTCGTTATTTTGAATATAATTATCTTTTTAATGGTCATTACATCACTAATGCAAAGGTTAAACAGGATTATCCTCCGGCAGTGGATACAGAAGAAGAAACTGATTATGACCAGACTAAAAGTGATCATTCAGAATCACCATCATCTGCATCGATGGATCATCATCTGATTTCACATGCTGTGGAGAGAGATTTGATTCTGGTATTAGCTAGCTTGATTTCTTTTTGGTTCTACCATATAAAATGAATATTAGAACAACACTTGAAAACTTTCAGGCTCATTTACTGCGACTTGCTTGCACACCTAAAGGTTCACTTGGTGATATATTGACTGATGTGGCATCAGAGCTGGTTAACTTAGGGGTATGTTGTTTACATATCAACTATTGTTATAAAATTTGTATATTATTTTTGTGCATATTTTTTTTGGTTCATCATATTGAGGCATTTCTGATTATAGATTAGTTGTGTTTTTAGATTGTTTCGGATCGTGTGGCGGATTTAGCTACCGAATCATCATCATTATTTGACAGAAGCTTCAACCAAGCCTTTGGACATCGTATGGTTAGTGGTTTTGGCTATGTTTATGATATTTTCCTGTTTGGCCATTTACTTATAAATGGGATGTTGGTTATTTTTTTGTTATGTCTATCTCTAAGTTGTGAAACGGTACACATTAATAGCTTTAACTAAAGTTGAATCTTTTGGACAAAAGTTTAGTGGGCCAACCCAACTTATAGTAAAGTTTGTCCTATTCTTATTGGTTACTTAAGCCACTCATTTTTGTCACCTCTAATCTTCACATTGGTTGCTGCTGTTTAATGGAATGAACTTTTTCTAATGCCACTATACAGGTAGCGTCAAAGATATCTCAGTTTTGGAAAGCCGCTTCTGATTCGAAAGGGCAACATACCTCACCTATATTAAGCTCCCGATATTTGAATGATTTTGAGGAGCTTCAACCTGTTGGTGAGCAATCAATGATATCTTGACTATATCGAAGCATTGGCCCATTCTGATATGTGTTTGAAATGCAGTTCACTGTAATATCTAATTTAACTATGGCTATACGAGTCTATCACTATGTAGATGTATGACTCTTTTAATGCCTTGTGTTTTGATGTGACAGGCCATGGTGGATTCGGCCATGTTGTGTTATGCAAGAATAAGCTAGATGGAAGACAATATGCTGTTAAGAAAATTCGACTAAAGGACAAAAGTCCACCTTTAGATGACAGAATTTTGAGGTAGGGTAACTTGATTAGCATTTGACAGAAAGAAATTCATTAAAGTTGCCTAAATTCCTTCAGAGATGTACATCACTATATAATTTGGTAGCTCCACATCATCATTATTATCATAATCATCATCATCAAATTGTTCATTGTGAATCAGAAAGCAACATTGTAACATTTACATTGAGAACTAGGAAATTTTATCATATTGAAGGTTGAATATTCGTGGATCAAACAAGTGTTAGAAGTACCGTCTCCTTTCAAATTGCAACTTTTGATTTTACATGCAATATACTAGATAAGGACATGTGGTTGAACATTATTAAGATATTTACCATGTTGTTTTATTAATTAAGTCTTTATGTTTTATTGCCCCTACATTGACGTAATTAGAGAAGTAGCCACTCTTTCCCGATTGCAGCACCAACACGTTGTACGTTACTATCAGGCAAGGTTTCATCTACCTTTTTTTTTTCTTTGCATTTTGTTAGAAATGGCTAAATAGGTCAGGTGGATGTGTAACAGTTTAAAACCTTTTATTAGGCACAGGTAGTGTCAAAAACACTTTATGTAATAAATAAATAGTTGGTGTGTCAATCTTTAGGCATGGTTTGAAACAGGAGATGCTGGTTCGTGTGGTCATCCTACTTGGAGTTCGAGGACTGCAGCTAGCTCCAGTTTCAGATACATAAATTAGAGTTCAACAAATGTGTGGTAGGGGATGATAACAAAGTAGGAACATGCTTGTCATTCAGATGGAATACTGCCAAGGTTACCTCCAAGATTTCATAATGTTTCAAATTATTAAGATCTATCTAATGTTGTATACATGAATGGTGTGTTGGTTTGGTACTAGTTTATCATGTATATCTTCAATTTTAATTTTTTTTGTAGTAGTTTATTGATTTTGTGTGTGTTGTGTATATAAAGGACTTTTCCACCCATGTTTGATTCTTATAATCGCTTTGACAAGAAACTGACATGACACTTGTTTTTGTCAAATGTAGAAGGCATGACACATATATATAGTCAAAGGACTATGTACTGTGACTAAAATTTGGGATTTTGGTCATGATGAGCTACATTAATTTGTATTTCATCAAGACCAAAGTCCCTAATTTCAATATCATTTCGGGCGTCAAAGAATATATTATTTGGATTGAAGTCATGGTGAATAATTCCTTGACCATGTATGTGTGCCACGCCTTCTACGATTTGATGAAACAAGTGACATCTTAGTTTCTTCTCAAGATGATTATAGGAATCAAACATGTGTTGAAGAGTCCTTTATATATACAAAATCAATAAAAGTACTATAAGAAAATCACAACTGAAGAAATATATGATAAGCTTGGGGAGTGTTTGGAATCGCGTTTTGGAGTAATTATCTGATTATTATGATTGTAATACACAAATAATCAGAGCAAATTTTTGGCTGAAAACGTGATTATCTACGTCTTCATACAGAGAAAACGCAGTTCTTAGAAAAGCAGGTAGAGATATGCTTTTTCAAAACGCAAAATCTATTTGAAAAATGCAACCCCAAACACCCCCTTAGTAACAAACCTACATATCTTTAAGTATATTACATTAGCTAGATTGTTAATAATTTGAAATATTATGGAAACTTGGAGGTAACCTTGGACAATATTCTATTTGGATATACAAGTATGTTCGTATTTTATTGCCTTGCCCTACCACATCTGCTAAACTCTGATCTATGTAATTGATACTGGAGCTAAGTGTTGGAACTTTAAGTAGCATCACCATACAAACCAACATCATATAAATGCATCAAATTGACCTTAAGTAAAATATTCTAATATATATATATATATACTTATTATATATATATATATATATATATATATATATATATATATATATATATATATATATATATATATATATATATATATATATATATATATATATATATATATATATATATATATATATATATATATATATATATATATATATATATATATATATATATATATATATATATATATATATATATATATATATATATATATATATATATATATATATATATATATATATATATATATATATATATATATATATATATATATATATATATATATATATATATATATATATATATATATATATATATATATATATATATATATATATATATATATATATATATATATATATATATATATATATATATATATATATATATATATATATATATATATATATATATATATATATATATATATATATATATATATATATATATATATATATATATATATATATATATATATATATATATATATATATATATATATATATATATATATATATATATATATATATATATATATATATATATATATATATATATATATATATATATATATATATATATATATATATATATATATATATATATATATATATATATATATATATATATATATATATATATATATATATATATATATATATATATATATATATATATATATATATATATATATATATATATATATATATATATATATATATATATATATATATATATATATATATATATATATATATATATATATATATATATATATACTTATTATCAATGACCACTCATCTATTGTTTTCTTTTTAACTTAAAAGCATAGTTACCTTAAATTAATATAGTGGTATGATATGATAGTAGTTTGCAAGAGGTATTCTGCTTAACACTGTAAAATATAAGTATATATAACTGTTATCAACGACCACTTATTCATTGTATTTTTTTTTACTTCGAAATTTCAGGCATGGTTTGAAACAGGAGATGCTGGTTCATATGGTGATGCTACTTGGAGTTCTAGGACTGCAGGTGGCTCCAGTTTCAGCTACATAGATCAAAGTTCAACAGATTTGGTAGGGCAAGACAACAAAGTAGGAACATACTTGTACATTCAGATGGAATACTGTCCAAGGTTACCTCCAAGTTTCCATAATGTTTCAAATTATTAAGATCTAGTTAATGTTATATACTTAAAAGATGTGTTGGTTTGTTACTATGTTTATCATGTATATCTTCAATTTTGATTTTCTTGTTGTAGCTTATTGATTTTTATGTGTGTGTTGTGTATATAAAGGACTCTTCGACACATGTTTGATTCTTATAATCACTTCGACAAGAAGCTGGCATGGCACTTGTTTCGTCAAATTGTAGAAGGCATGACACATATATATAGTCAAAGGACTATGTACTGTGACTAAAATTTGGGATTTTGGTCATGATGAGCTACATTAATTTGTATTTCATCAAGACCAAAGTCCCTAATTTCAATATCATTTCGGGCGTCAAAGAATATATTATTTGGATTGAAGTCATGGTGAATAATTCCTTGACCATGTATGTGTGCCACGCCTTCTACGATTTGATGAAACAAGTGACATCTTAGTTTCTTCTCAAGATGATTATAGGAATCAAACATGTGTTGAAGAGTCCTTTATATATACAAAATCAATAAAAGTACTATAAGAAAATCACAACTGAAGAAATATATGATAAGCTTGGGGAGTGTTTGGAATCGCGTTTTGGAGTAATTATCTGATTATTATGATTGTAATACACAAATAATCAGAGCAAATTTTTGGCTGAAAACGTGATTATCTACGTCTTCATACAGAGAAAACGCAGTTCTTAGAAAAGCAGGTAGAGATATGCTTTTTCAAAACGCAAAATCTATTTGAAAAATGCAACCCCAAACACCCCCTTAGTAACAAACCTACATATCTTTAAGTATATTACATTAGCTAGATTGTTAATAATTTGAAATATTATGGAAACTTGGAGGTAACCTTGGACAATATTCTATTTGGATATACAAGTATGTTCGTATTTTATTGCCTTGCCCTACCACATCTGCTAAACTCTGATCTATGTAATTGATACTGGAGCTAAGTGTTGGAACTTTAAGTAGCATCACCATACAAACCAACATCATATAAATGCATCAAATTGACCTTAAGTAAAATATTCTAATATATATATATATATACTTATTATATATATATATATATATATATATATATATATATATATATATATATATGTTTCACTATAGTAACCAAATACGAGTGTGTATATTCACGCAAAAGATATATATATATATATATTATATATATATATATATAAATATAAGTATATATAACTGTTATCAACGACCACTTATTCATTGTATTTTTTTTTACTTCGAAATTTCAGGCATGGTTTGAAACAGGAGATGCTGGTTCATATGGTGATGCTACTTGGAGTTCTAGGACTGCAGGTGGCTCCAGTTTCAGCTACATAGATCAAAGTTCAACAGATTTGGTAGGGCAAGACAACAAAGTAGGAACATACTTGTACATTCAGATGGAATACTGTCCAAGGTTACCTCCAAGTTTCCATAATGTTTCAAATTATTAAGATCTAGTTAATGTTATATACTTAAAAGATGTGTTGGTTTGTTACTATGTTTATCATGTATATCTTCAATTTTGATTTTCTTGTTGTAGCTTATTGATTTTTATGTGTGTGTTGTGTATATAAAGGACTCTTCGACACATGTTTGATTCTTATAATCACTTCGACAAGAAGCTGGCATGGCACTTGTTTCGTCAAATTGTAGAAGGCCTGGCACACATACATGGTCAAGGAATTATTCACCGTGACTTGACTCCAAATAATATATTTTTTGATGCTCGAAATGATATTAAAATTGGGGACTTTGGTCTTGGTGAGCTACTGCGCTTTGTATTTCATCATGTTAGTGCATCTAGTGTGGTTTTATGAAAGTTTATTATGAGATGTGCTTTATACTTATAAATGTCATTAATCAACTTTATATTTTGCACGTTACCTTGCGAAACTAGTGTTGTGGAAGCTCTGTTGCGTCTGTTGTGATTAATTTGAGGGAGGGTTGGGCGACTTTCTTTTCATGTCAAAATAGTTAGTTTTTGGTATGACTTGGGTCAGGTTGACTATAAACAGTTTTTGCTCAAAGTTACTATAAGATTTTAAGTGATTATTGTGTCAAGTATGATAACTAGACTAATATCATAGTCTCTGTTATTTATTTATATTTTTTTTACATAAGGATTTGAAATACACTTTAGTGAAAGCTTTTGACCTGCTAGACCCTGCGAACTCATTTCGTCAATTTTCCTTTAAGTTTTGTTATTTGACCTATATTACCCATTAGAGATTAAACATTATCCGAGTCCGACATATTCTTCTAACTTGTATTGATTTTTCTGCCAGCCAAGTTCTTGAAGCTAGAGCAGTTGGAACAGGATATTGATCCTGCGGAAACAACCGGAGTGTCAGTAGATGGTACTGGTCAGATCGGTACCTATTTTTATACCGCACCAGAAATTGAGCAGCGTTGGCCAAAAATTGATGAGAAAGTGAGTATATCCTAATTCATGCATGTTTTTTAGGCCGAAGTTTAGTACTTGAGCCACTTTCATTTTCCATAGTTTGCTATGTAATTGATGTATTAGGCTTTTATATTTGCTCGTTTGACCATTAAGCCATTGTTGGTTAAGAATTGGACAGGGAAAGCGAAAATCGGCTTTATCTTTTTGATGTATTATCAATCCCATTTTTCATGCTGGACTCCTTCATTATTATGTTTTCGAAAACTCGGTATCCCAGGGAAAAGAAAAAACAAATGCCCTCCAATTGGGAAATTACCATTTTTTATTTAGTTTACGTGATAGCCTTGAGGGTCTGCTCTTTTGCAAGTTGTGCCTAGGGAACAATATTATATTTGTGGGTCCTTATTCTCTCTACGTAGCTGGATAAAAAAAAAATAGTCATCAAAAATGAGTCAATTGGGCTGAGTCGAAAATCACCCAAAGTTTATCGTAATTTGTAGTGCATAAAACCTCGTAATTCATTTTGTTCTAATATTTGATATCATTGAATTTACACGGTTTTTGTATTTTGTGTATGACATGCTAGTCATAATATATTGAAACATCAAAACTTTTTGACAAAAAGTGCTTTGGGTAAACCCTACCAAGATTTTTCTCAGTTTTGATTTGCTATTGAACACACCTTGCTCTCCTATATTGCACCTCCACTTATAATGGTAGTGACCAAAGTTGCTGTTTGTATGGTTTGCAACTCTAATAATTTGTCTTTTCTTGCTCTATAGGCGGATATGTATAGCTTAGGAATTGTATTTCTTGAGCTCTGGCATCCCTTTAGCACGGGAATGGAACGACATATAGTTCTTTCCGACTTAAAAAAGAAAGGAGAGCTTCCTTCAGATTGGCTTGCTGAGTTTCCAGAACAGGCTTCATTATTACGCCACTTGATGTCATCAAGTCCATCCGACCGTCCATCAGCCACAGAACTACTCCAACATGCTTTTCCTCCAAGAATGGAGTCTGAATTATTAGACAGTACGTAATTAGTTGCTTTCTCTTCATATATACATATATATGTATTTGTTAATGGGGAAAAGATAAAATGAGTCCAGCTTATTTTGAGTCCAATTTGAGTCCATTGATTTTCTTCCATCTCCTCAAATTCCAACCACTTCCTACCACCACCACCATCATCTCCGACCACCACCATGATTTTCCGGCGACGGCGACCACCGCCACCACGACTTACACATGTGTAAGTTAACTTACACATGTGTAAGTTAACTTACACATGTGTAAGTTAACTTACACATGTGTAAGTTACATGGACCCTTTTTGGACTCAAATTAAGCTGGACTCAATTTATCCCAGCGTATAACTTTTTTTTATACAATTGAGAGAAAGTTTGATTTTGTTTGTAAAAGATATTTAATGTAAATCTTTTAGTTTCTGTTTGATAACTTAATAGTACACTAAAAAAAACATATATGCTAGGCCCTCCATTACATCACCTAATCTAACGATTGCTTAAAATGAACATAAATATGCACATCTTTTTATTATTTTTATTTTATCAAAAAATTTGCTGAATCAAACAACCATAAAAATATTGTCAAACTGTTGTTCTTTTCAAAAGGTTGTTTCCAAATGTTATATCTTTCATAGTTTTAAAATGTTCAATTGTTTCTCAAAGATGTTATGAAAACTGAAGACTAGAATGAAAAACGGAGTAAAGTAGTAATCAAAGAATTGTATTTGTTGCTATTAATCGATGATTCAAAATCAGAATCCAGTCTTTTTTTCAGCTTAGAAATGCAACCAATAAACAATCATGCTGTTGAAAATGAGGCGACATTGGTTTCTAAATGTTTAGATATTTGTTTCTCTGAACAAAAGTTATTCTATTTTGGTTCAATGTTCCGTTTTCCATCTTCTATGTGTGGTCATGTATAATATAAATAAGTTTGCTATTATTTTGCAGATATATTACGGACAATGCATAATTCTGAGGACACCACTATCTATGATAAAGTTGTGAATGCTATCTTCAGTGAGGATATACTAAGCAATAAAAACAAAGATAACCAATCTGAAATATCAAAGTTGGATGGAAACAATACTTCATCTGTACAGCATTCAGAGTTAGACACTGAAGTTCGTGATCTAGTTTGGGAAGTATCTGCCGCAGTGTTTAGGTTACACTGTGCAAAACGTTTGGAGATAATTCCAATGCACTTGTTAGGAGATTCTCTGCTGTTCAATAGGTATGAGCATGTTTTATGTTCTCTTTCTATATATTTAAATTAGTTTAATTCCTAATTGCTTGTATGTATTCATGCATTCGTGGATATTTTATTTCTTGTTTCTGCATTCATTCATATATGGTTTTGGGTGTGATATTTACTACATAATTGATTTTGTGTGAAGGAATAGTGTTAAGCTTTTGACAAATGGTGGAGACATGATAGAACTATGCCATGAGCTGCGTTTGCCCTTTATAAATTGGGTTGTTTTGCAACAGGTATGGGTCAATGCTTAATAATGTGAATGAGTTAGTGATATATTATTTTATAATTATATTATTGGGAAATCGAATCATGAATATTTTCTTCTGTAAAGTTCTTGAACTTACAAAGGAGAATGAGGCTACTTCATGCGGTTAACGTTTTAAATTTACTTTATTTTACTCTTTATTAAATCGATATGGGTTTTGCTAAGTTGTACCCAGGGCACAAACTAATGTGCATTATGAACGCAAAGTTTCTAAAAACATCAACTAATGCATTACATGCTCATTAAATCAATCTAAAAATGTACGTGATAGTCATTAATTTGATCTAATACTTATACCATTCTAAAGTGAATAACATATACGTAGTCTTTTTTTTTTGGGTAATTCCTAGGTGCATTGATTGCACAACTTTGTTATGTTCTTCTTTGTCAACGCTACTAAGGACCTATAGGTTCGCAATAATTAAAATTGGTTAAAAAGAAAGGGCGCTATTTAGCCCTACATTAGTAGAAGTAAGCGGCTGAGTTAGCCTAGCCTACCCTAAAAGTGGTATAGTAGGGTATAGTAGGCTAGCGAGTTAGCGAAGACGCTTAGGCTAATAGAAAAGAGAGCGTCGGTGCGTAGCCTTCATTCTACTACGCTACGAAAAGGTTACACCTTTGTGTATAGGTTTGAAAATACTTTGTTTTCTTGGGAAGTAACCATCACCATTAAGCAAGTAAGTTATGTAGTTATACCATATCTTCAAGTTATTATATGACACTAGAGTCTGTACTCGTTTCAACAATATAATATCTTTTGATACTTTCAGCAGTTCAAAAAATAAAAAGTGAAAGATATCTTTTAATACTAGGTGGATTGAGCTACAGAAACTTCATGTCAGGGGAGATTATCAAAACCAATTACCTTGTTGGATATTGTGGTCAAATTACACAATATCACTGGTGATATCACCAGTTCTTTCCATAAAGTTCAGCGAAAGTTTAGTTTAAAAGATAAAATTAACCTTGTAAGGTTTCTTTCGAGTTTTTTTGTATATCAACCTGTACTATAGCTGATATATGTTTGGATATGAGTATAAATCACACAGTAATGGTATGCAGAATGATTACAGATTATGATACTAGGTGTCTTATAAGTCGGAGGTCGAACATGTGTATTATGAATTTAAATGTCAATGTTTTCAAATCATCTTATCTTTAAGTTGACAGGAACAACAATCTAGCTACTTCCGAAAGGTCAATGCTGTATGATGAAGTCAAGTGTTAGATGGCCCACAAACTTTGGGCCTTAATGTGCAATTTATGCCCCAATTTAATTGAAATACATGCTATGTATGATGCTAGATTTTTTTGGGTGGATGCCTAGTAGTGACTCAGGCATTGATGATGGTCATTTGTGGCATTTATACTTGTTTAATTATAGTTGTTGTTATTCTGACACTGAAGTGATTGTTTAATTGTTGCAGAAATCTTCTTTCAAACGTTTCGATATATGCAATGTATATCGTAAACCAATTGGTCATTCCTCTCCAAATGGATATCTTCAGGTTAACTGTGCTACTTTATTAGTTTGATGGCAAAACTTATTATGTTAAGGTGATTCAACGTTGTAACATGATTTCCTCATTTGCAGGGAGACTTTGATGTTATTGGAGGTGCTTCCGCACTGACAGAGGCTGAAGTGATCAAGGTATATTACGTCCTCTCATTTTATTTTCATACACATGGATAGACTAATACTCATCTTGGCAATAATGGTCATCTGTCATTGTGGATACAGTCATGCCATGATTCAAACACCACACTATTAAATTTTAAAACTAGATAGCTTCAGCCTTGTGTAATTATGGACTATGTACCTTCCTAATGACCAAACAAAATTCCCTCTAAGTAGTTTTGTAACTAAATGCACTAACCAGTAACGATATTACATCTGAAAGGTCCCTTGCAGAAATTATGCATATGTGCGTTTTGAACTTTCCAATTTGGTGACACATAGAATCACCACACCAAAAATTTTGTTTGCTGCCCACAAATACTTCATTTAATGTTAAGTAATGTGCCTAGAACATGTAGCTATTATAACTATATATTTTTATATCTTTTACATATCATAACATCCTATAGTTTAATTGCTTGAACATGTAGTTATTCATATCATAAAATTCTAGATTTTAATTGCTACTACTGTAAGTGAATAAGTTGTTTCATATACTTGCTGGAGACTCCTTTCATCAGTATTGAAGGATGCAGAATTACGTTGTGCTTTTTTGGCCGTGGTTGTCTGACATTATACTAAAAACTCATTGCTCTAATTGTTTCATATCATTTTTCAATCCTGAAGTATTTCGTATCACATTCTAAATAGCTTTATGATAATTATCATAGAAGTGCAGTGCTTAATCATATCTGTTTTACCCAATTCTTATCATCTTCATTAATCTTATAGACGTGAGTCATGATTTTGAATGTAAATCTTCATTGCTTGATATGCAGGCGGCAATGGACATCATAACTCGTTTTTTCCATCCTGAATCATGTGATATACATCTGAATCACGGGGATTTGTTAGAAGCTATCTGGTCTTGGATTGGAATCAAGGCTGACCATAGGCAAAAAGTGGCCGAAGTATGTATTTATGCTCTCTTTCCATTAAATGACTAATTTGTGGTTTTTCATGAATACCTGATAAGTTTTATGTTTTTGCCTCTGAAGCTTCTGTCTCTCTTGTGTTCGTTGGCAACCCTTAGGCTCAGAAAGGAAAACTAAGTGGGTGGTAATAAAACGACAACTTCAAAAGGTTCGATTTAACTTAATTTTTGAAAGGCATATATATATATAAATATTATATAAATTATTAGACGTGGCAAGATACTAGGTTCGATTGTTAGCCCCCGACTTGTATTTCTAGCTCTGTGCGATGGTACGGCTATAGTAGAGGTAGCAAATGGGTGGGATAGGTAATGTGTTAACACGGGTAATTTTCGGGGTAAGACCGAAACTGGCCAGGTCAGGTTAAGTTTGAGCCTGAAAAATTTTTGTTCGAGTTTATATTATTAATTTTGAAAAATAGTTGGTGAAAAATATGACAAAAGTTGCATTAGTTTACAACTACTCTAATTTATTTGAATAAGATATTTAGGAATTTTTTTGTTCGACTTTCAATCCATTTGACCCACTTCCCTTTTAGCTCTTTTGGTTACCTGCTTGACCCATTATAGATAAAACGTAACCAGAAGGTTTGAATAGCCTGGCAGTCGTAATTGATGGGAGATTCTGAATTAGATGAGTCCCATACTGAAAATAATCTGCTTATTACCATTGATTTTTAAACTGGATGTAATTGTCACTCATGTCAACATGCCAAGTTTACAATATTATTTTTGCCCTGATACAACTGTTTTCATGTGTATATCTTTCACAATGTTCTGAATTACATCGGCTTAATTTTTATTAATGAAACAAACCCCATAGTGTATGTTTCTTATGAAATTAATTCCTTACAGGTTCCCTTTTTTTCTTCCAGGAACTTAATATTACTGAAGGCGCCGTTAATAAATTGCAGACTGTGGGGTTGAGGTTTTGTGGAATTGCAGATCAGGCCCTTCCTAGATTGAGAGGTGCCCTTCAGGCTGGTATGTTTGTCATCAACATCTTTTTTAAGTCCTCTAATCTTTTTTAGGAATTTAGATTTTGTTTCCGTGTGGACTTATGACAGTGCAGATACCCTTATACGGAAGGCACTTGATGAACTTTCTCAGATTTTTAACTATTTAAGAATCTGGAAAATCGATAAGCATGTTTTTATTGATCCCCTTATGCCACCCACTGAGGGTTATCACAGGGATTCATTTTTCCAGGTATATGTAGTTTTAACACATATATTATGTGATTTTTTAATCTTTTTATATGTATTTTCTATGTTAATACGGTTAAAAATTACAATAATAATTATTACAATCATAATATAGTTCTTTGAATAAACTGGTTAGCAGGATGCATCCAT
This sequence comes from Erigeron breviscapus, assembly GCA_034093135.1. Classification (NCBI taxonomy): domain Eukaryota; kingdom Viridiplantae; phylum Streptophyta; class Magnoliopsida; order Asterales; family Asteraceae; genus Erigeron; species Erigeron breviscapus. The sequence continues at coordinate 72,201,994 of CM067174.1, read as the reverse complement.
CAGATATACACTTGGGTTACTTCTGGCCGGTTGGCCCATTTTTCTTTAGCTATCGTTTATTTACCCAACTGACCTATTAGGGATAGAACATAACCTGAATTAATCTTGTCATAAGTAAATGGATCGTAATTGACAATTACATGTATATCAATAAATCAGTTAATCAACTTTTTTAAAGCAACTCTTTAACTGCTTCAAATGTGATTATTCTGACCCTTAATAATCAGAAAAATTGTCATTCCCATTTTTTATCCTGCAAACATTTGATAATCACTTTGAATGCACATCCAAACAACTTCTTAATCTTCTGTCATGTTCTTGACAAGATTCCTTATGGATGTCATGTTCTTGACAAGATACCTTATGGGCACACCTTATTTTGGACCAGATTTATCTGAGGAAGGATAATAGTCTTGGCTCACTTACTGAAGGAACCTTGCTTGCTGTTGGTGGTCGCTATGATTACCTCCTTCACAATGTCTGGCGATCTAAATATGTAACTTCTGATATCTTGTTTATTTTTTAAGTGTACCAAGGCATTAATAAACTTAGTAGTTTTTTGCTGTGAAGTGCTCTAGAATTATAATTCACTCTTTTCACGTAATTTATGAATGTCCTGCTTTAGAAATCAATTCCTCCAGGAGCAGTTGGGACCAGTCTTGCTTTAGAAACCATCATTCAACATTCTTCTGTCGAGATTTACAGACCTGTTAGGTACATCTATTTATCTCATGAGATTGCACCTTAATTACCACTCTTCTTTTTATTTATTAATTAGCCTTGCACGATTTATGTAGAAATGATTTTAGTAAAAGTGTTCTTGTTTGTTCACGCGGGGGAGGTGGTTTACTGGAGAAGCGTATGGAGCTAGTTTCTGAACTGTGGGAGGATGATATAAAGGTATGTAGTGGAATGATTAGAAGTGAAATATGGGCAATCAATCAGCATGTCAAAACACATAATTTTTCATATGTGGAAAAATTGGTAATTTTTAGCTAGGGTCATAACAGTTGGTTGGCTCGGCCCACAAATACGTTTTTCATTCTTTATTTTTTACATTGATTTATAGAACATTGTAAATATGTTTAAAAACTTCATTATTATCAAACAATGATACAATCTTCCTTATTAAAGCGTTTTATGAAGTTGTGTATCTAAATACACTTGGATCACTAATAAGTCTTTTAACTCATTCAACCCACCAGACCTTAGTTAATCTTTTTTAGCTTAAGGAACCTGACGCATTAAACGTAATTGAATTCGACCCATTTACAAGTAAATGGTTTGAGTTTGCCATCTCTAAGAATTTCAAAGTTTTTCCGGACTACCATACATTCGAATGATGTCTTTGATTGTGTATCTATCAGGCAGAGTTTGTTCCAATTTTGGATCCAAGCCTTACGGAACAGTACGAGTATGCCAATGAGCATGACATTAAATGTCTGATTATCATATCAGACACTGATGTTTCTCAAAAAGGATCTATTAAGGTATTTCTAAGCTTATGAAATATGCTATCTGTTAGGTTTTAATGTTAAAAGTTAGAATCAAACTCCATTCCTTACGAATTTGAGAAAAGTTTCCCTGTTAGATTCTCAGGTAAAAGTCAGATTATGACATACTTCTTCAAAATGTTCATTTTTTATCATGTACTTTTTTTTGTTCATTTGGCTCACTATAGTGTCAATTGGTTTTATATAGTAACTCCACTTTTTAAAATTAATTATTTTGATAATTGTACCCTTGTAGATCTTAATATAGTAACTGATTTACATTAAATTTCATGTAAATTTATACACATGTATCATAGGTTTTTTAAAACTAAGAGTACAATGACCCAATTTAGCCAAAAAAGTACATGATTAAAAATGAACATTATGAAGAAGTACAATATACTCTGTTGTCGTTCTAACTAAAGTTCTTTCAAATTTCATCACATCATTGAATCTTTTTGAATAAGATCGCTGAACCAGTTAAGGGGAAGTGGCTAATGCGGAAATCTATTCGTGATTTAATTCGAGTGTGGTATTAAAGGAACAAATGATTGGAACACCAATGTTTAAATCCAAGGAACTAATCGTACTGTTAACTGGTCCTGGCGATCGGCTCAAATTTGAATTTGTTTGTTTGTTTGTTTGTTTGTTTGTTTGTTTGTTTGTTTGTTTGTTTGTTTGTTTGGTTTGGGGGGGGGGGGGGGGGCATGTTTATCATAACTTTAGAGGATCTTAATCCATGTTTATAATTGTTGAATGGTTGATTATCCGTTTGTCTTTATGGTAACAGTGATATTAATGATGAATGTTTAATTTAATGCGACTAGATTCGGCATCTTGAGCTTAAAAGGGAGAAGGAAGTAAGTAGGGAATCACTCACCAAATTTTTATCGGAAGCAATGGCATCTCAGTTTAGAAACCCATCCATATGGAACTGATAGTAAAAGTCTGATAATCAACGTCACAGCTACCAACAATTTGCAGTTTTTGGCAACCAGTTTCTAGTTGCTGTACCCAAGGAGCTCGGATCAAAGTTTAGAATGCTGTACATCCAGTAAATACGATATCATGAAACTTTTTCTTAGGTTTACAATCCTTGCTCATGGAGTTTTATGACAAATGCAACCCCTGTTGTGCTGGGCGATGATAGGCATTGCCAGATGAAAGATCCAATGTCTATTGGTAATGTTCATCATATTAGATATGCATTTGATCTCAGTATCGAGTCAAACAAGTTTTGACTATTAGACCATACTACTTATTTTGTTTCGTTATTGTACGTGATCATATGATACAACAATCTTTTGCATAATTGGTTTTGATTTTTTTGGTCAGATAGAGAAGTTAATAGAAAAGTAGTTTGACCTGGAGCCAAAAGTCGAACTTTTAGCTATGTTTGAGCATGTATGATGAGGCTTGCTTTGGGTTCAGTTGTCCTGGGTATGGGAACAATATGGTATTGATCTCTTCACAAGTCTACTAGTTTGATAGCCAGAACAATATGGTATTGATAACCGAACAATATGGGTTCGGTTGTCATGGTTATAGGAACAATATGGTTCAGTTGCTTTGGGTTCGCTAAATATTGTTTACTTCTTTTAATATAATTTTGGTAGACTAATAAGGGGTCGTTTGGTTTAAAAATCATTAGAATTTGATTGAAATTTAATTTGGATTTCTTTCTTTGTCACATTAGGATAAGGTAGGAACTTCTAAATTTCTTTTCCATCCAGCTCTCTTAGAATCTGTTAACCAAACGGGCCATGTGAGCTTCTAATGAAATTATTTATTTCGTTTTACATGAATTGTATTGTGGAATTTGACACCCAAACGGGCCATGTGAGCTTCTAATGAAATTATTTATTTCGTTTTACATGAATTGTATTGTGGAATTTGACACCCAAACGGGCCATGTGAGCTTCTAATGAAGTTATTTGTAACCTACAAATAATACCATTTTATAGTTTAGAGCCCTCTAAACTTCAAATCAAAAACTGATTTAAAATACCCACAAATGTGAAGGAGCCAAAATAAGGAACTTAATTCATTAGGACTAACAATGTATACCTACGATATTTTGGGAGATATATGCAACTACACATAGCAAATCTCTAACCATAGGAAAATTGTTTTCTTTGCAATTGGCTAGATTTAAAATAAACTGCAATAGTTATTTTAGAAAAAAAAATTAAATAAAAAATTATATTTAAGGAGGTAAGTTCATACATATTAGATTTTTTTGTTTTTTTATAAAAGAAGCTAGTTACCATTTATGGATTGAGTATTTATTAGATCTTGAAATGAATTAAAATTATCAAATTTTGGGCTAAATTTTGGCTAACTCACATCCCATGAGCCGATAAAAAAAAAGCCAACATTTATATATTTCTCGTTTTAAAAACCTTACTATCATGAAGTTAAAGTTATTTACTATAATTGCCACGGATTAAGTGGGAAGTATAAACTACAACAATAATTGTTTCATTGTTTTTCAAAAAAAAAATATAAACTACAACAATAATTGTTTCATTGTTCTTGTCCTGACTTGAACGAGTTTGCGACTCGTCTTGACGCAGACTCGTAAAAGTCGGGAGCAAATAACATTCACCCAAAGAGTTTAACACCTATGGTGTTAGTAAACATTATCATGTAGTCGAAATCAATACTTAATATTATCGTCATGTAGATATTGGTATGTTTTGAATTTTTTTGATAATTTCGCTCTTTTGTGATAAAAACTATTTAACATTCATCCATTTTATCAGGAGAGACATGTCACAAATCTGAAAATAATCAAGTAAAGATAAAAGTGTCTACCTTTTAACCAATTTATAGACTTGACAATAAAAAAAAACAAAAAAAACAAAACCGATAGTTGATGTTGATTACTTGCTCCTTACGGAGTATTTTTTTTTTTTGGTTTTTTATATTTTTTTTTCATACATCCATTTTACCACAAATTCACTTTCATCTCATCGCCACTATAAATAGCAACATCACACTCCCCTCTCACCTTCACTACTCGAGAGCTAAAACATTCTTCTTTTTCCATTTTTTCAAATGCAAAAATGTCAAAAATCTCTCCACCGAATTCCGGTTGCCGGATGTATGAAGCTCGTTTCCCGGAGGTAGATACTCCGGTGATGATTCAGGTAAAAGAAATTCTAGATGTAGCAACTCACGTGGCTTTACTAGAATACAACAACATTGAAGGTATGATCCTGTTATCGGATCTCTCGCGACGCCGTATTCGAAGTGTTGGAGGCTTACTTAAAGTCGGTCGTATCGAACCTGCTATAGTTCTTCGTGTTGATGTTGAGAAAGGTTATATCGATTTGAGCAAAAAACGGTTAACTGAACAGGATAAACAAGTTTGCGAAGAGAGATATGCTAAGAGCAAGCTAGTGCACTCGATTATGCGTCACGTTTCTGAAACTATGAAAATTGATCTGGAGGTAAGTTTTCTACTCTAAAGTTACAACTTATTATAATCATGCTTTACTATCATATTATTGATATCGATATTCGTATATATATATGTATATATATATGTTATTAATATAATATGTATACTATATCTGGGTTCTCTCTCTTCTCTCTCTCTCCGCTCTATCTCTTCCCCTTCTAACGGCTCTTTTCTCCTGGATCTTGGATCGGAGATTGAGCCTGTGATTTGGAGATTCAGATCGAGTATTTGAGATTGAGAGTTTGAGATCGAGATTATTCCCCTTTCCTTTGGTTAAGGCTTCCACCTCGGTGGATCTAACCCTATTTTTCTCTCTTTGGGCCGGAGGTCCCTTCCACTCCGGTGGATCTGGAAGTAGCCTCTCTACCTTTGAGTAGAGGCAAGGTCTATCTACATCATACCTCCCCCATAGCCCGGCTTATGCTGGGATTGGGTACCCTTGTTGTTGTTGTTGTTGTATATAAATATATTATATATATTATATATATATATATATATATATTTATATAATATTATATATATATAGTTATACATATATATATATTATATATATATATTATATATATATATTATATATATATATATTATATATATATATATATTATATATATATATATATTATATATATATATTATATATATATATATATATATATATATATTATATATATATATATATATTATATATATATATTATATATATATATATATATTTATTAAATATATATATATATTATATATATATATATTATATATATATATTATATATATATATTATATATATATATATATTATATATATATATTATATATATATATATATATATATATATTATATATATATATTATATATATATATATATTATATATATATATATTATATATATATATTATATATATATATTATATATATATATTATATATATATATATATATTATATATATATATATATTATATATATATATTATATATATATATTATATATATATATTATATATATATATATATTATATATATATATTATATATATATATATTATATATATATATTATATATATATATATATTATATATATATATATTATATATATATATATTATATATATATATTATATATATATATATTATATATATATATATATTATATATATATATATATTATATATATATATATTATATATATATATTATATATATATATATTATATATATATATATATTATATATATATATTATATATATATATTATATATATATATTATATATATATATATATATTATATATATATATATATATTATATATATATATTATATATATATATTATATATATATATATATTATATATATATATTATATATATATATATATTATATATATATATTATATATATATATATATTATATATATATATTATATATATATATTATATATATATATATATTATATATATATATATTATATATATATATTATATATATATATTATATATATATATTATATATATATATATTATATATATTGTTGAACTTTTGCATATTCTAGACTCAACATTCATAGTTGCTTTACTATAATCTTATTGATATCGATATTTGTATAGATAACTGTAAGCTGTGGTGCATAGTTTTATAGTTGATAGCAGGTTTTTCATAGATGTAACGAGAATTTTTCGATGAACACATATTGATGATGCAATTAGTTCTGATTTGATCTACGATGTATTAGTAATCGAAAGTCCATCATGTTTAGTTTGTTGAACTTTTGCATATTCTCTGACGGTTTTTGTGTTTTTAGAACTGAATTCGGTTAGTATGCGTTTTCATGAATGTAGGACGGTGAAATTTAAAAGGCTTTATGTTTATAGTTGTAAGCTTGTTTGAATAAATGTTGTGAGTTGTGACTTGTGATGTCGAGTGTTGATACTGGCATTGAGCTGTTGCACTATCGAGGATCTGTATAAATGTCTTACACATCAAGTGATAACTTGTTTAGATTCATGACGGTAATTTTGTGATTTCTACTGAGATAAGTTGGACAGATATCCTTTCTATTAAATTAGACCAGTGAGATTTAAAAGTCTCTATGTTTATGGTCCTAGAATTTAGCCTGTATGAAACGATGTTGCGATACCATAGCCGCTGAATGTTGTAGGGGGCATTAAGCTTGTGGTAGTATGATACTCGTGTTACCATCTTTTATGTACTAGTTAAATTATATGATCATGCTTACTAGAATATTATCAATATTTAGCTTGTGTCGAACAGTTTCATAGCTGACAGATGTTAATTGAGATTTGAGAGTAATGTGTTACAAAAATTATTCGATGTTTGGATTGACAAAACTTGAAGAAAAAGGTTGACAGTTTGGCACAAGACACAAATAGTTATGAGTGTGATCAGCTCGGTCTAAATTGGGTTTGTCTCGATCTGTAATGTTTTACTGTTTTAGTAATTTATTCAGTTCAAGTTCATTTTGTTGAATCAGTTCTCAATAAATTGGGCGAATATCCCCTTGCTATTCATTTCAGTCAGTCAAATTCAGAAGGCTTTATGTATATGGTTCTAACTTCTAAGAATCAATGTTATCTTATCCAGTGAACCTTTGCTTGAATGTTATAATATTTGGTCTATTAAGGATCTGTATAGATGTTTCAAACACCAACCACATGAGTGGCATCGAGAGATTAATGTTATGGATTTGCTTCCTGCATTGTAGGTGCACAAGTTTATAAGAGATGTTTTCATAATTGTTGGCAACTATAGATCTTTGTGAGGGCTGGAGATAGTGACTATGGGTGTCATAGAATCACCATACGTTTAGTCGCTGCTAATATGCTACTCATGTATCCATTATGTTATGGTTGTTGCATCAATGATTTAGGAAGTTACTAGGTAAATATACTTCTATGTAAGATATATAATTTCTCATATATTATTTCCTGTAGTTCAGACTTAAAGTTAGAAAAGGTAAGAAACGATAAAGTGTCAGGGAAAAACAGAGAGGCTATGATTAAAATAACTCTTGATATAGAATTTGAAGTAGAATTTTAAATTGACAATTTACTACTTCATTTGTTTTTGGCTCTTGTATGTTTTTATCTTCATTATTGATGTTAATATAACACATTTGTGAAGAGTCCAAGAGTCCAACTTCCAACTCTCCATGAGATACAAACATAGGGACCTTGAACTGTTGGGATCTTGCTTCCTTTTTATATGCCAAGTACAGTGTATATCATATAATCCCAAATGCTAGTATACTCGTCCCAAACCATTAGGTAGAACTTACAGCATATTATAATTTTTTGAAGACCAATAATTTCAGCGTCATACGTGATAATGTTTCCCTTTCACACGAATCGTTAATCGATGTTTGAAAAGTTTAGCAGATTTGTTACTATCAGAATATGGCTTGATGACCCGTTAACCAATAGGTTGTGGGTTCTAGGCCAATGTTGGACAAATGTAAATATTTTTGGAATCGTGTGAGATAATTGCCTTCCTAAAAAAATTAATTAGAATATGCTTCTCCTTGTGGGAGTTGCATGTTTTGTCATATTCTTTCCCCTGTTTATTGGCTTTTGTGAATTGGTCACCGTTGGAAATAGCTTCCATAGTCCTTTATTTGTTTTATTACTTTATCTCTCTGTTTTCTGGTTCTGTGCTTATTTACTATCTATACGTGTTGCTCTTTTATTCGACACAAGGCCTTATAAAATACAAATAATGTGTGACAGGATTTGTACATTCATGTTGGCTGGCCTTTATACCGAAAGTATGGTCATGCGTTTGAGGTTAGATGTCTTATGACTTGTAAAGCTTTGATCTTATGTGTGTACAATTATGTATGTTAACAGTTTCCCTTGCTGTTTGCAGGCCACTGACTCGTGAACTTAGAAAAATTGGTGCAGATGGGAAGCAGGTAGTTAGTTATGCAAGATGAGGCTATTGACTACCAATGACTATGGTGATCATAGTAAACCAGCTAGTTTTTTTCCCCGTGATTTTGTAGGTGATTAAGGTGGTTCCTGCCATATCAGAGGAAGTGAAAGAGGCTCTGGTTAGAAAGATTAGAAGACAAATGACTCCAAAACCAGTAAATCTATGTGCTTATATCGAGATGACATGTTTTGAACATGACGGTGTCTTCCACATTAAGGTTTTATTCTCAAAATATGGAATTGTGTTGTACTTCACATAAAAACTGCCGAAGTTTGAAGAGTTGTTTGTGGTAACAGGAAGCCATGCGAAAAGCTGAAGCGGTCAGCACCAAGGAGTGCCCAGTGAAGATGAAATTGGTTGCTGCACCTTTATATGCTATCATTACTCAGACTCTAGACAAGGTATCTAGCATCAATTGGATTATCTTATGATTTATCTTATAATCTCTGCTTCATTTTAGTATTGCAATATGTTGTTATCTGATATTGTTGATGGAGTTTTTGTGGGTTTGTACAGGAACAAGGGATCAAAGTTCTTAATCAAGCGGCTGCTGCTTGCATGAATTCAATAGAGGGGCATAAAGGCAAACTTATCATAAAAGAGTCACCTCGAGCAGTACGCATTTAATCATTTTCATCCCACATACAGCTTGTCTTCTTTTTTTGGCTAAAAGTTATGATGGTTTGGTTGTTGCAGGTTAGTGAACAAGGGGACAAACTGCTTGCAGAACAGAAAGCTTATTCTGAACGTCAAAAGACAGAGGTTAGTCGTGATGAAGATAGTGAGGCGGAAGAAGATACAGGCATGGGCCTTGTTGATTTGGAAAGCATAAGTTCCATTGGGATTGAAGACTAGAGATGTTGGAAATGTGTGATCAGGTGACAGCATAGGTGAATTCAAAGATTTGCATCTGTTAAATTTTGTCCTAGTTCGTGTAATTCTTGGCGGATTTGGTTATCTGTGTATAAACTGAGGTTTTCGTTGTTAGAATTGTGGATTTTGCACTTGCAATATCATTGATATGTGCTGTTATTGGGTACTACATGACTATGGTTGTTTTGGGTTTCTTGAACAGTTTTACTCTCAAGGATTTGAGTACTTTCATAGTCACATAGCTAGTGATTTGCAGTATCCTTTTAATCTGTTGACGTGATTTTATGCATATTTAATATTAGCCACATCATTATGTGACAGCACCATATTCCAACTTGTGGCATGTCACGAAGTGGTTGCACCATGAAAGTTACTGCTCGATAAGTAACTTGTTTGTGTGCCACAACACAACAATGGCCTCGACATATATAATAATGATGATGTACATGCGGTCTCTTTCTAATAGCAATCATAAAAGCTACAAAGAAACCTTAATCTCTCAATAACTATAAAACAGCCACTTAAATTCATTTTTAAATAAGTTATACCCCTTGGATGAAAAGGGAAATTAAATTGTGATCATTGGATCACTTTGCTGACCTATGTTTCCTTTTTAGATGGCATTTACGTTCCTTTTTTCAATTTAATGTTTAAAACTTAATAATTCTCTCATATTATTGAAACATCATCTGATTAATATATCACAACATTAGATGAGGGCTATCATTCTTAATCAAGTAAGATATATTTTTAAGCTAACATCCTTAAGCTGTCATTGTTCCGAAAGATTGATGGTATGTGTTGTTATAACAAATTATTTATTTCTCTATATATTTTTATGAAATTTACTTTTCTTGATTTTCATCATGAATTTGAGCAATATAAGCAAACAAATTTTAGTACTTTTTTGTTTCAATATTTTATCATTTCTTTTTTTCTTTAACCATGAATTTTGCTACACTAACATGAAACACATAGCTCATTGGCATTTCCATGTCGAACCTATTAAAAGATTTATAATTTTGCTATGTCATTTTATATCAATAATTCATATCACAAAAACTTTTTATGCACCTATTAAACCTCTTTAGTTATGTAATAGTAATTTGATACGATGACAATTAACGATGCCTTATTTATAAGGTTGAAACTTGCGGTGTGCATTCAAATGTGGCCACTATGTATTTTCTTTTATTAAAATATGGTTGCACTAAAGTTAATTATTTATATGCAAGTAGATCCATATTTTTTTTTTTTTAATTATACAAGATACAAAATGCTAACAAATGTTTTTTTTTTAATACACTATAGAACTTACGGTAGGTCAAAAAATGACCACCTCCAGGTCTTAAATTGAGTCCAAAGGGTCCATTGATTTTCTTCCCTCTCCTCAAATCCCAACCACCTCCTCGACCACCACCATCATCTCCGACCACCACCATGATCCTCCGGCGACGGCGACCACCGCCACCACGACTTACACAACTTACACATGTGTAAGTTATACAACCACCATCACCACCACCACCACCATCATCTCCGACCACCACCATGATCTTCCGGCGACCACCGCCACCACGACTTACGCATGTGTAAGTTAAGTTACAACTTACACATGTGTAAGTTACATGGACCCTTTGGACTCAAATTAAGACCTGGACTCAATTTATCTCACCCCTATATATATATATATATATAACTTCGACCTTTTGTTGTTTGAAACAATATCATCAACTAAGTTTGAAGAATTATATATAACAACTATATATACATGGACAGAGACAATATGGGGGCAGTGGGGTCAGCTGCCCACTCCAATTTGGTACAATGTAATTTTTTAAAATTTAAATAGTATATTTGTAAAAAACAATTTTTAAAAACAAAAAAGAAAAGAAAGAAAAGACATACAAATGTTACATTCATTGTCATAAGTTTATTCTTTGGAAGTCATTGGTCATCAAAACATTAATTTTGAGGAGAATAAAAAACTTAAGTTGTTTTGAATTTTAATAAAAAGAATGAAGAAAGGTTAAAGAAAAAACTTTCTTTGTTTGGATATGTAAATGTGTAATTACATTAATGGTGTAACTGTTTGTTGAAAAATTATTTTTTTATATATATATATCTATCACAAACAACTAATAATAATAATCATAATAGTTATGTAGGAAAGATATATATACAAGCTAATTATTTCATAAAAAAAATTGGGTTTTTTGCATTATTATTGAATACGTTTTCATTTAATAAGACCTTGTCTGACACATGTGGTCTGTGGACTTTATTTGTTAAAAAAAATCTGATATTTTTAAATATGCGTGTTACTCCTGGTGCGGGGAACGGATTTTTTTTGAGGGTCCATTTCTATTCTCAAGCTAGAGCCCAATTTTTTTTTTACATTCTCGGATACGACTGCTATAAATATGACAAACAACTTTTAAATTGCCTTCTCACAAAAAATATTTTTGGCTCCGTCTCTGTATATATACTAGTTCTAATACCCGTACGATGTACGATAGCTATATAGATTGTATCATAAAGAAATTCGAATATGCCTCATACATGATTCGTGAGTATGAAATAAATTGTGGTTAAAGTAAATCGATGATCGAAGCTAAATTATAATAAACAGTAATGATAAATATAATATATGTTTAGTTAGAGTTTTGAATTTATCTTAAATTTTTAGAATCACATCAAAATCGGAACTTGTAAGCATAGTGGATGACGGCAAATAGCCTTGTGATTTCGGATCGTAAATCAAAATTTTGAAGTCTTCATGTTAATAACTTATTATAAGTAATATAAGTAAATAGGAGTTGAAGAATTGAGAAAGAAGAAGAGACAATTTATTAATGAAAAAACGATCAATCAAATAAGGTTATAATGTCTTTTGTATTAATAAGTAAGAGTTAGAGTTTAATTCTAAGTCTAATAAGGAAATTGAATCTATATATAATTAAAAAAGCTAATTTAATAAAATAAATAAATTAAAAAGACACGTGTCGATCAAGGATTACGCCACGTATCGTTTCAAAAACATCTCAATCCTGTTTTAGTTTATTGGTAGATAACAAAAATCAATTATAAACTAAATGTTTTAACATCCATCTTAATTTTTAATATATATTTTAATTTTAATGTGTTTCCCGCGTATTACGCGGGTTAATAATCTAGTTTTACCATATAAAACAATGTATTCCAAATACTTTTGCCTCATACTCGATCTTTTTCCCTTTGAAATCAAGTTGCTTTTTATTTTATTTTTATTCAATTTTGTTTTGATCATCATTTGTATTGGGCCAAAAAACTTATAACATAAATTAAAAATAGAGTGGGCTTATCAGATGCCTGGCCCACTATCAACATATCTGTTTGAACTGTGAAAGAGAAAATTTGCCATTTGGGTTTTTCCTCTACGGGGCATGGGTTCGAAACGTGCGAGAGGCAGTGAAAATTTGTCAAAAGTAGCTACATAACTCAAAAAGAAATACAGAAAAATTTGCTGTTCAAAATATCTGTGTGTGTGACAAAGGTCGATGTAATGATTTCTGGATGGATTTCAGTGAGTGTATGTCTCGTTGTAGAGAACCTAATTAAAGACTGTGGTCTTCTCCTTCTTGAGTGTCTTCATCACTTCAAAGAGGTATATTTATTATACAATCCATTCAGTTTGTATTTGTATTTGTATTTGCATTTATATTTATATTTTGTATCTATATCTGTAACGACAAATTGTTATTGGGATCGGTATGCAATCAATCGAAGCTATGGAATTGATAGTTCTTAGGCATTAACGAAGTCCTAAGATATTATTTTACTGTGTGGCTCAGTCCCTTTATTTCATACTTATAAATTGGACGGGGGTTCAAAACACAGAGACCAAAAAAGCATTTTGTTCTAATAGTAATAATTAGTCCTAAAACCCCCGTCTATACGAAATTTAGATAATAATTTTTTTTTTTTGAAATAGCATCATGTTTCTTCTGCACGTTGGTATTTAAAGCTCAAGTTTATGTTTTATTAGTAGGTTACCTAGTCTTAATGTCTTATGGGTTGTCCAAGTTTATGGGAGCATGGAGTCATGGGTAGCTAGTTAGAGTAAGTCACGAGTCGTGCATTCTATTTTATTGACTTTTGTAAGCCTAGTGTTTTGTTTTCAATTTATGCAATCAGAAACTTAGTGAGGAAATCACTTTGTGTAAGTGTGTGTAGAGCAGGTGAGATTCAAGAAGGCTGGTTTGAGAGTCATTTTTGAAAAAAAGGGTGTAGCCCTTGGCTGCGGGGTGATGCAACAGGTTTATTTATGGGGGCTGTGATGAAATGATCACAGGTTGAAAACAATATAAGACGGACCTGGAGGTGGCTCGTGTCAATTATTGTCGCCGGGAGAGTTCCGGTGATCTAGAGGGCTGGGAGACAGGATCTGAGTACTTGGTTTCCCGCGAATGATCAATACGGTCTGGAGCACGTTGAAGACGTAATTCCTCTGCGGTGATTGGCTTTGACTTGCGTCATCTTGTCAAAGTGGTAGGCCATGCTGAGTACTGAGGTATTCGGTCTGGAGAGGTCGACAGGCTTCGTCTGGAGGCTGCTAACCCATCCCCGGAATACCATTAGGTGTAATGCTGACTAGGCTAGTGTGCTCAGATATAGTGCTGACCAAGCTACGTACGGATTTGATGACCGGAATTCTGTAACACCCCAACAAGGCGGAATCATGAGTGTTACACAAATAGCACAGCACAACATGGAAATTATGTAGAGTTAAACTAAATGCATAAACAGGATTGACCAATCCATAGAAAACGTTCAAATGATACAAGTACTGGTACACATATAAACATAACCCTTAATCGGGAATAATGAATCACGGATCCATAGAAAGGTCCAAGTCCAATCCTAGCATGCAATGAAACATCCAATACGTCTCTGATCTACCTCTTCACCTGAAAAGTGTACTAAAACGAGTCAACATAAAGTTGGTGAGTTCGTAGGGGTAAGTAATAGGAATCAAGTGTCGGGATAACAACCGTTAACGATATACGAGGATTAGAATACCTAATCACGTTCCAAGGAAACCCTACAAGGGGTTACGTTTGCACAAATCAACACAAGTCAACGTCTACGTTAAATAATAGTTATAACGGCACGACTTACATAATAAATAATGCGCGATATACGTTTCTGGCACGACTTACATAATAAATAATGCGCGATATACGTTTCTGGCACGACTTACATAATAAATAATGC
Source organism: Erigeron breviscapus (assembly GCA_034093135.1). Classification (NCBI taxonomy): domain Eukaryota; kingdom Viridiplantae; phylum Streptophyta; class Magnoliopsida; order Asterales; family Asteraceae; genus Erigeron; species Erigeron breviscapus. The sequence continues at coordinate 72,186,969 of CM067174.1, read as the reverse complement.
GCGATATACGTTTCTGGCACGACTTACATAATAAATAATGCGCGATATACGTTTCTGGCACGACTTACATAATAAATAATGCGCGATATACGTTTCTGGCACGACTTACATAATAAATAATGCGCGATATACGTTTCTGGCACGACTTACATAATAAATAATGCGCGATATACGTTTCTGGCACGACTTACATAATAAATAATGCGTCATATATATAATAACCATAACGAACATATAACCTTTATTTGGTTATAACGAACATATAACGAACATAACGATCATAAAACGTACATAACGAACATAAACGACATAACGATCATAAACGTACATAACGATCATAAAACGTACATAATGAACATAACGAACATAACGATCATAAACGTACATAACGATCATAACGAACATATAAACTAACGTCTCGAATCACATCATAACGTATCTAGTTAACGACCACATTATGCACATACACTTCATACGATTCTACTTTCAAGGAATCATAGATGCTTATATATAGGGTCAGCCGCAACCTTTCCACCACATCTACAACTCATTGAAAGTATAATCGTCTTCCACGTATGTACAACTATCCAAACCACAACATGTATTCATAAACGAAAGCATAATTAACCGAGCGATAAGTCTATACGTCAATAGAACAATCAATCAATTAGGTAACCAACAATTAAACAAGTATGTACACTTTTCAGCCCGAATCTCAATGGATTAGGGAGCTACGGAACTCACCTGACGCGCGCAATACAAACCCAAGATGAAAGGAAGTAGAACCGATTCCCACGAGAGCCGAAATCTATAATACACGTATCACATTAATCCTAAAGCATCCCAAAGTTAAGGTCTCCTAAATACTGACCTAATATTACCATAAATGCCTTATTATGTCCATTTTATAAAGATTTGATGCAACCAAAGTGGAACCGTTACGTTTTGTTTCGTGATGACTCGCCGGGACTTGACCACTGTTGCTTCCTCTAAACTTTTAGTATGATCAAATTATGTTCTGGGATAATTGGCCTATACTATTAGAAAGTAGACTCATTTACGGTTCCGTGGCCGCTGGAATCGTCAAAAACGGACTTACGGTTTAAAATTGACATCACGGCGCGATAAATTGACATCACGGCGCGATAAATTGACATCACGGCGCGATAAATTGACATCACGGCGCGATAAATTGACATCACGGCGCGATAAATTGACATCACGGCGCGATAAATTGACATCACGGCGCGATAAATTGACATCACGGCGCGATAAATTGACATCACGGCGCGATAAATTGACATCACGGCGCGATAAATTGACATCACGGCGCGATAAATTGACATCACGGCGCGATAAATTGACATCACGGCGCGATAAATTGACATCACGGCGCGATAAATTGACATCACGGCGCGATAAATTGACATCACGGCGCGATAAATTGACATCACGGCGCGATAAATTGACATCACGGCGCGATAAATTTTGACATCACGGCGCGATAAATTGACATCACGGCGCGATAATTTTGACATCACGGCGCGATAAATTGACATCACGGCGCGATAAATTGACATCACGGCGCGATAAATTGACATCACGGCGCGATAAATTTTGACATCACGGCGCGATAAATTGACATCACGGCGCGATAAATTGACATCACGGCGCGATAAATTGACATCACGGCGCGATAAATTTTGACATCACGGCGCGATAAATTGACATCACGGCGCGATATTTTGACATCACGGCGCGATAAATTGACATCACGGCGCGATAAATTGACATCACGGCGCGATAAATTGACATCACGGCGCGATAAATTGACATCACGGCGCGATAAATTGACATCACGGCGCGATAAATTGACATCACGGCGCGATAAATTGACATCACGGCGCGATAAATTGACATCACGGCGCGATAAATTGACATCACGGCGCGATAAATTGACATCACGGCGCGATAAATTGACATCACGGCGCGATAAATTGACATCACGGCGCGATAAATTGACATCACGGCGCGATAAATTGACATCACGGCGCGATAAATTGACATCACGGCGCGATAAATTGACATCACGGCGCGATAAATTGACATCACGGCGCGATAAATTGACATCACGGCGCGATAAATTGACATCACGGCGCGATAAATTGACATCACGGCGCGATAAATTGACATCACGGCGCGATAAATTGACATCACGGCGCGATAAATTGACATCACGGCGCGATAAATTGACATCACGGCGCGATAAATTGACATCACGGCGCGATAAATTGACATCACGGCGCGATAAATTGACATCACGGCGCGATAAATTGACATCACGGCGCGATAAATTGACATCACGGCGCGATAAATTGACATCACGGCGCGATAAATTGACATCACGGCGCGATAAATTGACATCACGGCGCGATAAATTGACATCACGGCGCGATAAATTGACATCACGGCGCGATAAATTGACATCACGGCGCGATAAATTGACATCACGGCGCGATAAATTGACATCACGGCGCGATAAATTGACATCACGGCGCGATAAATTGACATCACGGCGCGATAAATTGACATCACGGCGCGATAAATTGACATCACGGCGCGATAAATTGACATCACGGCGCGATAAATTGACATCACGGCGCGATAAATTGACATCACGGCGCGATAAATTGACATCACGGCGCGATAAATTGACATCACGGCGCGATAAATTGACATCACGGCGCGATAAATTGACATCACGGCGCGATAAATTGACATCACGGCGCGATAAATTGACATCACGGCGCGATAAATTGACATCACGGCGCGATAAATTGACATCACGGCGCGATAATTGACATCACGGCGCGATAAATTGACATCACGGCGCGATAAATTGACATCACGGCGCGATAAATTGACATCACGGCGCGATAAATTGACATCACGGCGCGATAAATTGACATCACGGCGCGATAAATTGACATCACGGCGCGATAAATTGACATCACGGCGCGATAAATTGACATCACGGCGCGATAAATTGACATCACGGCGCGATAAATTGACATCACGGCGCGATAAATTGACATCACGGCGCGATAAATTGACATCACGGCGCGATAAATTGACATCACGGCGCGATAAATTGACATCACGGCGCGATAAATTGACATCACGGCGCGATAAATTGACATCACGGCGCGATAAATTGACATCACGGCGCGATAAATTTTGACATCACGGCGCGATAAATTGACATCACGGCGCGATAAATTGACATCACGGCGCGATAAATTGACATCACGGCGCGATAAATTGACATCACGGCGCGATAAATTGACATCACGGCGCGATAAATTGACATCACGGCGCGATAAATTGACATCACGGCGCGATAAATTGACATCACGGCGCGATAAATTGACATCACGGCGCGATAAATTGACATCACGGCGCATTACCAAAACACCTCAAGACTTCAAATTCGGATTTTGGGGCTTTTGAGAAAGGATGAACACTTGAATACTTGAAATTCTTAGATTTTGATGAACATTATTATTAGGGTTATTAATTGTTGACAATTGAATGTTAAGAACACAAGATTTTGTGTTTAAATTGATGAATTTATGGTGCTAGTAGATGAAGGAAATGGGAGGAAGTAAATGGGGAGGGAGAGAGAGATAGAAAGATAAGGTAAAGGAAAAGTGAATGAATGGTTGTGTGTGTGTTGAGTGGGAGGCCGGCCTAAAGGTCCAAAAACGAGGCTCCCGCTCCGCTAAATTCGACCAATAGCTAACGTTATCCATTTAACCGCTAAGACGAAACCGTAAACACAATTTAATTCAACGTTACGTTAAAACACGACAAAACGTCCAGGAACTAATCGTTTATTCAAAACATTTAATTTCGTTTCGTTACAAGTCAACATGGTCAAATATCGTAAATGTTACATTATTCCCCCGTTAAAGGAATTTCGTCCCGAAATTCAATTCTAACTACTCTCGTCAAATAAAGGGGGACACTCGGCTTTCATAGAATCCTCACGTTCCTAAGTAAAGTTCGGGCCCACGTATCGCTTTACATCTCACCTTAACGATCGTATACTAAGTATTCTTTAGCTTTTTAGTTTGCCGATCTAAGATCTCTATCGGCTCTTCTACGAATTTCAACATTTTATCGACACGAATTTCTTCAAGAGGCACGTGAAGTGTTGGATCCGCCAAGCACTTCCGGAGATTACAAATATGGAAGACATTATGAACCCCACTCAAATCTTGAGGGAGCTCCAATCGATACGCTACCAGACCAACACGTTCAAAGATTTTAAATGGGCCAATACACCTTGGCCCTAATTTACCACGTTTTACAAATCGAACCACGCCTTCCCACGGGGAAACTTTTAACAAAACAAAATCGTGAATTCAAGGGGTCGTCGTTACACGTTTGCATACTTTAATTGTCGTCCCCGAGCCACTCTCAAATTCTTCTTTGATTTGTGAGATCGCCTTGGTCGTTTCAATAACAAATTTCGGGTTCAAAGAGTTGGCTTTCACTAATCTACGCCCAAGCTAAAGGTGACCTACATTTTCTCCCATACAAAAGCTTTAAATGGAGCCATTTGGATACTAACATGGTAGCTATTATTGTAGGAGAATTTGACTAACGGTAAATGCACATCCCAATTGGCGCCAACCTCGATGGCACAAGCTCGTAACATGTCTTCAAGCGTTTGAATCGTCCTTTCACTTTGACCTTCGGTTTGTGGATGGAACGCCGTACTCATATCGAGTTGACTACCCATCGCTTTTTGTAAACGCCTTCCAAAACTTTGAAGTGAATCGGGTATCCCGATCGGTTTATTACGGAAATCGGCACTCCATGCTTGGATACTACTTCTTTGAGATACAACGTGCCATGGTGTCAAATTTATCATCTTTCCGGATGGCTAAGAAGTGAACCGACTTAGTCAACCAGTCAACTATCACCCAATTGGTGTCCCGACCACTACTCGATCTAGGTAACTTCGTGATGAAGTTCATATCAATTCGTTCCCATTTCCACTACGGCGTTACCAATTGAACTAGCAAATCGGGTGGTTTCTTGTTGTCGGCTTTTACTTGTAACTCGTGATGCATTCACTAACGTACTTTGCAATGTCTTTCTTCATTCCCGGCAGACAATACGAGTCTCTCATGTCAAGAGATATCTTGTCGGAACCCGGGTGAACCGAGTAGGCCGACTTGTGAGCTTCATTAATCAATTTCATCCGAAGCCCACCAAAAACGGGGACTCACAATCATTCAACAAAGTATAAACCATCATCGTCCTTTCTGTCAAAATTTTCTTCTAAGCCGGGTAGTACTTCAATGATGGAGTCGCGAACACTCTTGGTGTCATATAAATAATGTCTTCAACATTTCAAGGCAAACACGACCGCTCTCAATTTCAAGTCATGAGTCGGGTAATTCTTCTCATGCTCCCTCAATTGCCTAGATGCATAAGCAATCACTTTACCCCGTTACATTAAAACACAACCCAACCCTTGCCCGGATGCATCACAATAAACGACAAAATCATCGGCTCCATCGGGCAAGCTTAAGATTGGTGCACCACACCACTTACCTTTCAACAATTGGAAAGCTTGCTCTTGCTTCTTGCCCCCATCAAACGTCCTTTCTCGTTGGGTCAACAAGGTCAGAGGTTGGGCAATCTTCGAAAAGCCCTCAATGATTCGTCTATAATAACCCGCCAACCAAGGAATTAGTGAATCCCGGTTGGCGTCTGGGGTCGTCTCCAATTTTTCACCGCTTTATTTTTACTTGGGTCCACATGAATTCCTTCCCTGTTCACTACGTGACCAAGAAAGTAAACTTCTTCGAGCCAAAATTCACACTTGGAGAACTTGGCATACAAATTTCTCTTCCCGGAGTAACTCTAAAATTTTCTTCAAATGTTTCGAATAATCTTCTTTCGTATTGGAATAGACAAGGGTGTCATCAATAAAGAAAATGACAAACTTATCCAAGTAGGGCTGACACACACCTGGTTCATCAAGTCCATGAACACCGTCGGTGCATTGATCATTCCAAAAGGCATAACCGTAAATTCAAAGTGTCCATAACGGGTTCGAAAGGTCGTCTTGAGAATATCATCTTCTTGGATACGCAATTGGTGGTAACCCGACCGCAAATCGATCTCGGAAAAGTAGCGAGCACCTTGGAGTTGATCAAACAAGTCGTCAATTCTTGGAAGGGGATAACGATTCTTCAACGTGAGCTTGTTCAATTTTCTATAATCGATACACATTCGGAAGAAGCCTTCTTTCTTCTTGACAGATAAAACCGTTGCGCGCCCCACGGTGATTGACTAGGGCGGATAAAACTTTTTTCTTGAAGTTCTTTGAGTTGGGCGGCCAACTCTTGCATTTCGGTCAGGGTAAGCGATAGGGTGATTTAGCCACGGGAGGAGCGTTAGGAATGAGATCAATTCGGGGATCACGTTGACGAGATGGAGGCAAACCCGGTAGGTCATCCGGGAATATGTCCATGAATCCATTTACCACGGGCACGGCTTTTAATTCGACTTTTGTGACATCGACATTATATACTTTCCCTTCCCACGGCTCGGTCGTCTCGCCTTGAACCACTAACTCTTTACCGTCTTCTAATGGAATTCTCCCTACCCGACTACTACAATCTATAACCGCATTCATTGCCGACATCCAAACCATCCCCACAATTACATCCAAACTACCGATATCGAAAGGAACAAGGTCTATAAGAAACGGGTGGTCACATAACTCTAAAGTACAATCATGAACATCTTGGTCAAATTTTTTTTCCGTTAACCCAACATTTACTATTTCAATTTCAAAGTAATACGACAACGGACTAAGACTAGTATCAATCAAAAGCACGGAATCAATGGAAGCAAGGCTAAAATCGGCACCGGAGTCAAATAATACGGTGACATATTGATTGTTGAGGAGAAATGTATCTGCAACGACGTTAGGATCAACACGAGTCTCGGCCGCAATCACTGTAAAAGTTCTTCCATGGGGAGTAAGTTGTGGTGGAGCTTGTTGTTGTTGACCGATAAGATTTGGGGCACTTATTTCGGTGGTGCTCATGACTATCACACTCATAACAAGTACCTCGGGCCATCATGGGATTTCGAGCATTGATCGGAATGGCATTCAAAGAAAGGCACAACGATTGTTGGTACACATTTTGATGTTTAACCCACTCGATTCTCTCACGTCCTTCACGATTACCACGACCTTCACGACCACCTCTACTTCTTTGATTTCCTTGATCAATCGGTTTCTCTTACTCGTCTTGGCGTCTATAATTCATGTTAGCTCTCCATGGTCTAACCATCTTTCCCCGAACACACGTGTTGGATTACCAAGTTAATCCTCACAATTCACACACGAACCTTCGCAATCAACCGTCATAAAACAAACAACCCAAAATTAGACTATCCTAAGCCATTACAAGAACATGTATCTCTACGGGGATATTATCATGGCAATAAACTATGTTATCAACATCTTATTCGCATTCCAACTAATCACACAATTCCAATTCAACCACAACCGAAATATTCAAATCAACATTCAAGTTCAAATATAACGAGGCAAAGCATCATCGATCATACAATTCACAGTCAACAATACAATCACGAACCATTCAACACAATATAAAAGGGGTCAAGTCATAACAAGGCGGGTAAAGCATAGTCTGAATCTCAACTTCAACATTCAATACATTAAAGGTGTTTGTATACAGGTGATACCAGCGGCTTTCCCTCCACACCGTTAATATATTGAATGGATGTCAAGACTCGGTTCCGTTATGCTCTCTAAGTATTGGTCAGGTATGTATACAGGGTGTACCAGCGGCTAACCCTCCACCCAACCAACACTCATTAAACATACCGGGTTACCTACTATACTTTATCCACAATGCGCAATCCACGAGGTCATTAACTTTATATGACATAGGGTAACCATAGATTTGTTGATCAGGCGCCTCTAGGGTTACCGAGTGTCATACTCCATTAATGCCATCATTTCACTTTGCTAGGGTTAAACAATAAAAATCATAAGAATATACATCAACGTTCATTCGGCAAGTCACGGTGTATCCCGACACTAACACATACGTCCATCAAGTCATCACATAATCAATCAAGCCACAAGTCATGAGAAAACCTACGAACTCCGTCTAAACAAGTCTTACGTCTCATACAATTCACATTGCACACATAGTTTCCTATCATGCATGCTAATTATGAAATGTGGGTGCAATGGCTATAGGCTAGGTCGATCCACCTAATTCTCTACAACCACGGCTCTGCAACCATTCTGTAACACCCCAACAAGGCGGAATCATGAGGGTTAAACAAATAGCACAGCACAACATGGAAATTATGTAGAGTTAAACTAAATGCATAAACAGGATTGAACAATCCATAGAAAACGTTCAAATGATACAAGTACTGGTACGCATATAAACATAACCCTTAATCGGGAATAATGAATCACGGATCCATAGAAAGGTCCAAGTCCAATCCTAGCATGCAATGAAACATCCAATACGTCTCTGATCTACCTCTTCACCTGAAAAGTGTACTAAAACGAGTCAACATAAAGTTGGTGAGTTCGTAGGGGTAAGTAATAGGAATCAAGTGTCGGGATAACAACCGTTAACGATATACGAGGATTAGAATACCTAATCACGTTCCAAGGAAACCCTACAAGGGGTTACGTTTGCACAAATCAACACAAGTCAACGTCTACGTTAAATAATAGTTATAACGGCACGACTTACATAATAAATAATGCGCGATATACGTTTCTGGCACGACTTACATAATAAATAATGCGCGATATACGTTTCTGGCACGACTTACATAATAAATAATGCGCGATATACGTTTCTGGCACGACTTACATAATAAATAATGCGCGATATACGTTTCTGGCACGACTTACATAATAAATAATGCGTCATATATATAATAACCATAACGAACATATAACCTTTATTTGGTTATAACGAACATATAACGAACATAACGATCATAAAACGTACATAACGAACATAACGAACATAACGATCATAAAACATACATAACGATCTTAACGAACATATAAACTAACGTCTCAAAGCACATCATAACGTATCTAGTTGACGACCACGCGATGCACATACACTTCATACGATTCTACTTTCAAGGAATCATAGATGCTTATATATAGGGTCACCCGCTGCCTTCCCACCACATCTACAACTCATTGAAAGTATAATCGTCTTCCACGTATGTACAACTATCCAAACCACAACATGTATTCATAAACAAAAGCATAATTAACCGAGCGATAAGTCTATACGTCAATAGAATAATCAATCAATTAGGTAACCAGCAATTAAACAAGTATGTACACTTTTCAGCCCGAATCACAATAGAGTAGGGAGCTACGGAACTCACCTGACCCGCGCAATACAATCCCAAGATGAAAGGAAGTAGAACCGATTCCCATGAGAGCCGAAATCTATAATACACGTATCACATTAATCCTAAAGCATCCCAAAGTTAAGGTCTCCTAAATACTGACCTAATATTACCATAAATGCCTTATTATGTCCATTTTATAAAGATTTGATGCAACCAAAGTGGAACCGTTACGTTTTGTTTCGTGATGACTCGCCGGGACTTGACCACTGTTGCTTCCTCTAAACTTTTAGTATGATCAAATTATGTTCTGGGATTATTGACCTATACTATTAGAAAGTAGACTCATTTACGGTTCCGTGGCCGCTGGAATCGTCAAAAACGGACTTACGGTTTAAAAGTTATGGACGTTTGAAAATGACTTTCCTGCAGTGTATCACGGCGCGATAAATTGACATCACGGCGCGATAAATTGACATCACGGCGCGATATTTTGACCTGAACACAATTTTGCTCGAACTTCAACCCCTCGCGACGCGAGGAAGACCACTCACGACGCGATTCAGCCCAGATCAGTCCCAAATCAAGCCAAACACGAACCAAACTCAACCCAAACTCAATTCTTGACCTTGAAATCGATTTAGGAGGTTCCAAGACTCATTTTGAAGCATAATTAAACATATTTTGACATAAATAAACATAACCCACTTCATAATTTTCATCCAAAACATCAAATCATCTCCAAAATCATAAGATTTGACTAAGAAACATGTTTAATGATATAAAATGGAGAAATTAAGTTAGGCTTCACTTACCAAAACACCTCAAGACTTCAAATTCGGATTTTGGGGCTTTTGAGAAAGGATGAACACTTGAATACTTGAAATTCTTAGATTTTGATGAACATTATTATTAGGGTTATTAATTGTTGACAATTGAATGTTAAGAACACAAGATTTTGTGTTTAAATTGATGAATTTATGGTGCTAGTAGATGAAGGAAATGGGAGGAAGTAAATGGGGAGGGAGAGAGAGATAGAAAGATAAGGTAAAGGAAAAGTGAATGAATGGTTGTGTGTGTGTTGAGTGGGAGGCCGGCCTAAAGGTTTAAAAACGAGGCTCCCGTTCCGCTAAATTCGACCAATAGCTAACGTTATCCATTTAACCGCTAAGACGAAACCGTAAACACAATTTAATTCAACGTTACGTTAAAACACGACAAAACGTCCAGGAACTAATCGTTTATTCAAAACATTTAATTTCGTTTCGTTACAAGTCAACATGGTCAAATATCGTAAATGTTACATTATTCCCCCGTTAAAGGAATTTCGTCCCAAAATTCAATTCTAACTAGTCTCGTCAAATAAAGGGGGACACTCGGCTTTCATAGAATCCTCACGTTCCCAAGTAAAGTTTGGGCCCACGTATCGCTTTACATCTCACCTTAACGATCGTATACTAAGTATTCTTTAGCTTTTTAGTTTGCCGATCTAAGATCTCTATCGGCTCTTCTACGAATTTCAACATTTTATCGACACGAATTTCTTCAAGAGGCACGTGAAGTGTTGGATCCGCCAAGCACTTCCGGAGATTACAAATATGGAAGACATTATGAACCCCACTCAAATCTTGAGGGAGCTCCAATCGATACGCTACCAGACCAACACGTTCAAAGATTTTAAATGGGCCAATACACCTTGGCCCTAGTTTACCACGTCTAACAAATCGAACCACGCCTTCCCACGGGGAAACTTTTAACAAAACAAAATCGTGAATTCAAGGGGTCGTCGTTACACGTTTGCATACTTTAATTGTCGTCCCCGAGCCACTCTCAAATTCTTCTTTGATTTGTGAGATCGCCTTGGTCGTTTCAATAACAAATTTCGGGTTCAAAGAGTTGGCTTTCACCAATCTACGCCCAAGCTAAAGGTGACCTACATTTTCTCCCATACAAAAGCTTTAAATGGAGCCATTTGGATACTAACATGGTAGCTATTATTGTAGGAGAATTTTGTTAGAAATCTAAAATGGTGTTAAAATGTAATTATTTTAATAATGGAAGGAGTATTAGTGAAAGTTAGTCAAGTGTATAAATACTCCTCTCCATACCCAAAATTGAAAGCTTTTAACATAATTCCATAGTTACTTCTCTCTAATCTTATACTTTCTCTCTCTAAACTCATCTTCAACCTCCATTTCACACACAAACACACTTTTCACACACTAACCAAAATCCTCCATTAAACCTTCAAATCGAGCTTAAATTTCTACTTAACAATTGGTATCAGAGAAAAATCAGTTAATCTGAACGATCCATAGCTCGATTTGTTGCAATTCTCATCCAATTTTCAAATTTTTATTCAAAATCGATCTTCACTGTTCTTCAATTTTTCACCTCTCAAATCACATAAAATCACAGATATTTGTTCACCAATAGATTCCTAGTAGTTGAAAACATAATCCTGTCAAGTTTCAAGTTCCAATTCGATCTAAATCTCTAGTTTGAATTTTTGGATTTTGGCGCGATTTTTGGGTTTTGAATCTGTTGTGTTTTGTGTTGAATTTTGTTAATCGCTGTATTGCTAAGGTGAAAACAAACAGTTTGCAAGTGATTTCAAGTTCTAACTCCTAGTAAATCAAAAGTTATTGAAGCTTTTTGTAGTTGTTAATGGAGTTCATGTTCAAAACTGTTCTGATGAAGAAGATGATGACCCTAGGACGATCTTGCACTAGGACGATCTTGCCAAGATCGTCCTAGCCTTTATTCCTTTATTTCTCATTTCTAGTGCTTAGAGGCTTGTAGGACGATCTCCTCAAGATCGTCTTGACAAGTAGTTGTGTTGTGAAGTGTTTGATTGTGGCTAACTAATCCAGAAGGATTGGTTTGGTCAATTCAAATTCTTGGAAAGAAAAACAAGACGATCTTCACCAAGATCGTCTCATCATTCTGAAACTAAGACGATCTTCACCAAGATCGTCCCATTTCCTCTGAACTTAAGACGATCTTCACCCAAGATCGTCCCAGTTCTTTGAATCGTTTCATTTCCAAACTCATTTAGTTCAAGATCGTTTCATTTTTCATACTTAACCAAATTTCACAAAAATTACCTAAAACGATCTTACCTAAGACAATCTTCTCAAGATCGTTTCACCAAACGTTTCACCAAGATCGTTTCACCAAGATCGTTTCACCAAATCTTTCACCAAGACGTTTCACCAAGATCGTCCCATTTCCTCTGAACTTAAGACGATCTTCACCAAGATCGTCCCATTTCCTCTGAACTTAAGACGATCTTCACCAAGATCGTTTCCCAGTTCTTTCCAAATCATTTCAGTTCCAAGATCGTTTCATTTTTCATACTTAACCAAATTTCACAAAAATTACCTAAAACGATCTTACCTAAGACAATCTTCTCAAGATCGTTTCATTTCCCATTTCTACTCAACTTAAGACGATCTTGTCAAGGTCGTCCCAGTTCCTTTGAAGACCGTTCCCTAAAACGATCCTCACCAAGATCGTTTCACCAAGATCGTTTCACCAAGATCTTCACAAGATCGTTCCAATTCCAAACATCATAAAAAAAAAAAAAAAAAAAAGTCTTTTGGCGGGAAAAATAATTTTTGCCCAGGGTCTTAAAAAGGGATAATTCATGAAGATTTAAAATTTGATAGCGTTAAAAAATTTTTAGGCCAATTTTCATTCGTTATCGACGCGGTTTTGGCGAAAAATTTTAGAAATTATCAAATTTTTCCTATGATCATGATATCCAAAGTTTACATGAAATTCAAAGTTTCGTGAGAACATATTTCGGCGAAAAAATTTGGAGGGAAACCTGAAGTACAAAATCTCCAAATTTCAATTTTAATTCTTTCACTTCAATTTCAATCACAATTACCTTTTCATTTCATTTCACCCTTTGCTAAACAAAATGTCAAGTCCAAGTATCTCAAATTCAGTCAAAAATGATTTCGTCTTCAATTTGTGGTTAACTTCCTCACCCAAGACACCTACTTCATCTGAAGAGAAACTTCATAAAGGTGGACTGTGCTCATGTTGTATGACTACTCATTTGCGATCTGAACAACTCCTTGTCAAGTGATGAAGATATTGATTCATTCGATTGCCACTGAAAATGTCAAGTTTCAAGAGGACGTAGTCACGTTACAAGCTGAGAATGTCAAACTGAAAGAACAAATGATCTACTATCGAGCTGGAAATGTGAGACTTACAAATGAGATGAAAGAACTTCAAGTTGAATTTGGAGACCTTGCAGTTTGGAATGAAATTGACAAACAAACTTTGAAGAAGAATGATGAGTTGATGTCACAAATGAAAGCTGCGATAAAAGAACTTCAAACAGAATTGAAAACTTCCAACAAGAAGCTGAATGATAGTATCTTGGAAAGCAAATCAAGAGAACTTATTTTGCAAGAAAAGATTTCAAGTTTTCAATCTCAGTCAAAAAATGAGACATCTATATTCTTAACCATGGAGAGCAAGTTTATTGATGAGATGAACAAAGTTGAGAAAGAGAGACAAGATGTTTGCACCAAAATCAAGACTCTTGAAGAGAATTGTTTGCAATATCAATCAAATGAAACATCTCTACGAAGAGAATCTCTGAACTTGAGATGGAATTGCAAACACAATCAACATCTTGTGACACTCAAAGTGATGATGGCTCAGTTTATCATGATGCAAGTCCAATATTTCCAACTGAACTTGATGCTCAAAAGAAAGTTTGCACTGAGTCCATCCCAAAGAGCTCAAAGATCAAAGTTTCATCTCCTGCTAAACATAAAGCTTCTCAATTTACTAACTATGCCTTATTCAAGGATAGAAAGTATTCGTCAAAGCCTACTATAGATGGAACACAGACTCTCATTCCATTCTTGTCATTTGAAGACAATACCAAGTTCATCTCTCAAGCAAAAGCTCAGTTGACCAAGATCAAATGGAAACCTGTCTACAAACCAAAGTCAACTGAGTCAAAGACAATCAAATACTCACTTTGGCAACTCTTTGAACTTGCACCAAAACCAATTACCGTGCAAGAAGTGAATGTCTTTGCATCTCCACTGCGTCCACAAAAACTCAACTTTTCAACAACCTCGAGTTTTCCCCACCATGGACTGCAGATTCTATTCGTCGAATCGATGACACGTACATTTGGAATGTCAAGACAAAAACCGTTGGGCCTACACAAAAATGGGTCCCAAAGGTTGTTTGTAAGTAATTCGATAAAATGGCTTATACACATGTCAGTGTATAACCCGGGCTAAAGATGTTGTTTATTGGACTACTACTTCATAATGGTTGATTCCCCAGTTTCGACTTCAAAGAGACATGATGAACATGTTGTCACACATTCATCATGAGGGGAAGAAAGAGGATAATGAAGAAAGATAAAAAGTTTATTTGAAAGAAGAATTTATCAGTTGAGGGGAAGAAAGATAAATTGTTGACTAAAGTGATCCCAAATTTTTCTTTGAAGATAGTTATCGCCAACGTGGTGGGTACGCCGCGGGTACACCCTATACATAAGCGTTGGTGGTACGCAAATATGATTGTTTGATCGAGGGGAAGTTTGTGATGAAAAAGATGTTTGTCCAAATGCTTCAAGAGAAAGATTCATTAATTAAGGGGAAGTGTGACAAAGTTAAGATTGTCAAGAAGAGGCTATCATGTTCAAATCTAAAGAGCCAAGATCAAGTTTCCGCAATGCTCAAACTCTGAGAAGTTCAAGACTTAAAGATACATCTTTAAGGTAAGTGTGAAGATTAAAGACATAAAGACAAGTTTGATGGAAGATCTTGAAGACAATTAGAAAGCTTCGAAGACCTTCATCAACAAATTCGTATTTATAGATGATATCGTGCATGAATTACATTTCAACACCAAGGGGAAGAATGTTAGAAATCTAAAATGGTGTTAAAATGTAATTATTTTAATAATGGAAGGAGTATTAGTGAAAGTTAGTCAAGTGTATAAATACTCCTCTCCATACCCAAAATTGAAAGCTTTTAACATAATTCCATAGTTACTTCTCTCTAATCTTATACTTTCTCTCTCTAAACTCATCTTCAACCTCCATTTCACACACAAACACACTTTTCACACACTAACCAAAATCCTCCATTAAAGCTTCAAATCGAGCTTAAATTTCTACTTAACAAATTTGACTAACGGTAAATGCACATCCCAATTGGCGCCAACCTCGATGGCACAAGCCCGTAACATGTCTTCAAGCGTTTGAATCGTTCTTTCACTTTGACCGTCGGTTTGTGGATGGAACGCCGTACTCATATCGAGTTGAGTACCCATCGCTTTTTGGAACGCCTTCCAAAACTTTGAAGTGAATCGGGTATCCCGATCGGTTTATTACGGAAATCGGCACTCCATGCTTGGATACTACTTCTTTGAGATACAACGTGCCATGGTGTCAAATTTATCATCTTTCCGGATGGCTAAGAAGTGAGCCGACTTAGTCAACCGGTCAACTATCACCCAATTGGTGTCCTGACCACTACTCGATCTAGGTAACTTCGTGATGAAGTTCATATCAATTCGTTCCCATTTCCACTACGGCGTTACCGGTTGAACTAGCAAATCGGGTGGTTTCTCGTGGTCGGCTTTTACTTGTAACTCGTGATGCATTCACTAACGTACTTTGCAATGTCTTTCTTCATTCCCGGCCACCAATACGAGTCTCTCATGTCAAGAGACATCTTGTCGGAACCCGGGTGAACCGAGTAGGCCGACTTGTGAGCTTCATTCATCAATTTCATCCGAAGCCCACCAAAAATGGGGACTCACGATCCTTCAACAAAGTATAAACCATCATAGTCCTTTCTGTCAAAATTTTCTTCTAAGCCGTGTAGTACTTCAATGATGGAGTCGTGAAAACTCTTGGTGTCATATAAATAATGTCTTCAACATTTCAAGGCAAACACGACCGCTCTCAATTTCAAGTCATGAGTCGGGTAATTCTTCTCATGCTCCCTCAATTGCCTAGATGCATAAGCAATCACTTTACCCCGTTACATTAAAACACAACCCAACCCTTGCCCGGATGCATCACAATAAACGACAAAATCATCGGCTCCATCGGGCAAGCTTAAGATTGGTGCACCACACCACTTACCTTTCAACAATTGGAAAGCTTGCTCTTGCTTCTCTCCCCCATCAAACGTCCTTTCTCGTTGGGTCAACAAGGTCAGAGGTTGGGCAATCTTCGAAAAGCCCTCAATGATTCGTCTATAATAACCCGCCAACCAAGGAATTAGTGAATCCCGGTTGGCGTCTGGGGTCGTCTCCAATTTTTCACCGCTTTATTTTTACTTGGGTCCACATGAATTCCTTCCCTGTTCACTACGTGACCAAGAAAGTAAACTTCTTCGAGCCAAAATTCACACTTGGAGAACTTGGCATACAAATTTCTCTTCCCGGAGTAACTCTAAAATTTTCTTCAAATGTTTCGAATAATCTTCTTTCGTATTGGAATAGACAAGGGTGTCATCAATAAAGAAAATGACAAACTTATCCAAGTAGGGCTGACACACACCTGGTTCATCAAGTCCATGAACACCGTCGGTGCATTGGTCAACCCAAAAGGCATAACCGTAAATTCAAAGTGTCCATAACGGGTTTGAAAGGTCGTCTTGAGAATATCATTGATGTGTGATATCGAGTTTAAAATTTATAAACAAGAAATACCCTAAAACTGACTACTACACACTTGCGGGCAGTGGACCCGTTCGTATATAGTATAGCTAGAAGGTAAGTCCAGGATCGAACACGGGGAATGGTTTGAAATAGTTGTCAGCTAAAGTAGTTTTAGAGAAAGGGTGAAACCGTAGCCGAATAGCTACCTAACTTTGACGAACTTAAATTAAAGAAATCAAAATGACAATACGATTAGAAGTAAAGAAGTTTTAGACAATATAAATAAAGATCATCCACTTCGAATCCACTTGACTTCAGCTATGATTGCACACGTTTAAAAACCAATTCTTTAGAGTTGACAAAATAACCGTGAAAGGATAGAAATGCTCACGTGGTACCACCAACCGCTCGCAAATCACCCAAACACCTAAATTGCTAGTTTAATTACCCAAGCCGGTACCACCAATGCCTAGAAAATCTCCCCAACAATTAGTTTGTTTGATTATCCAATTACCAATTATGCCTATGTGAATGAAAACGTGGTACCACCAACCGTTTCTAAACACGTTTACCAATTAACTCCTATTATAGATTTAACATTCACCGTCATACCATGAACCGGTGACAAACGACCATAGACAATCGAATTGAAACGATAAACATATTCAGTACCACTAACGATGAACACATAAACTCAACATCAAAAGAATTCCCCGCGAACCCCTGAGCACTGGGCCACCTAGCATCGCCCCCTGCCCTTCCTCCGGCCCCCCCCCCCCCCCTCCCCCCCCCCCCCCCCTCCCCCCCCCCCCCACCCCCCCCCCCCCGCCCCCCCCCCCCCACCCCCCCCCCCCCCCACCCCCCCCCCCCCCACCCCCCCCCCCCCTCCCCCCCCCCCCCCGCCCCCCCCCCCCCGCCCCCCCCCCCCCCCGCCCCCCCCCCCCCCCCCCCGCCCCCCCCCCCCCCCGCCCCCCCCCCCCCGCCCCCCCCCCCCCCCCACCCCCCCACGACCATAGACAATCGAATTGAAACGATAAACATATTCACCTAGTACCACTAACGATGAACACATCAACCATCAACATCAAAAGAATAAATCGCAAGGAATTAATTGATAAAGATCACGACACAACGATAATTGAATCAACTCTTGAATTAAACTATTGCAATCATATCATTCGTCAAGTTTCATCAAGTGGATGATTAGAAATCTAGCCACTCATACTAAATTGAATTGCAATAAAGAAATTGAAAGAAAACATATTATACCAATGATCGTTGAATATAAATTGCAAGACAGAAAATTAGATACGATCTAGATGGATGTTCTTGAATCTTCAATGAATCAAATGATGAAATCTGCGATGATCCGTCAAAGACTCGTGGTAGAACAGCTCCTAGAAAGAAAAACTTCATCCATGGTAAAATAGGGTTTTTTCCTTTATATATTCCCCCAAAATCTGATGGAAACAAGCTGAAACCCTGATTTCCCCGTGCAGTCACTGCGGCGCAGTGGGCATGGTGCACCCCCACTGCGGCGCAGTGGGCATGGTGCACCCCCACTGCGGCGCAGTGAAGAGTCCCTGGAATTCTGATCATATGGTGACTGCGGCGCAGTGGTAATCCACTGGAAACTCATTACTTTTTGGCACCCGATGACTGCGGCGCAGTGGGGCTTCACTCTTCCCACTGCGGCGCAGTGTTAAACCTCTGGAAAGCTTATGTCTTTGGTACCAACTGACTGCGGCGCAGTGGTAATCCACTGGAAACTCATTACTTTTTGGCACCCGATGACTGCGGCGCAGTGGGGCTTCACTCTTCCCACTGCGGCGCAGTTTCACTCTTCCCACTGCGGCGCAGTGTAAACTTGCTGGAACTCTTGTGGCTTCTCTATTATCAGCTCTCGAACACTCGGATCAACATCTTGGCCTAAATTCGTCAGAAAATGCACCAAATGGACGCACAACCTGGTAAGAACCTGAAAGCACTAACAAACACCATAAACGCGCCAAATGCATACAAAATCGACTAAAAACACATACGAAAAAGGCCAATAATGATGTGGGCGATCTATATAAATTGGACACATCAAATCCCCCCACACTTGAGTGTTGCTTGTCCTCAAGCAAATCTGGAAATTAAGCAAAAGCATTCCTTGGCACGAAGCTATATAAACACATTACGATTATCAAAAAGAAGCCAAACCAAGCATGTCGATGACAAGGACTTTGGTGAAGCAGTTTTAATCTTAAATGAAAATCCGAAATGTTTGACAATATCTGAACAATCCACAAGCCTCAATAACACGACTAAGCAAAAGTGAAACAAATGAGCCTATCAAAATCATCCTACTCCAACGAACTTACTATTGGGGTTGAATATATATGAATAATCACTCATTGCACGGTCGTGATGCATATCTTACCATAGGCTTGAACAAGGATCATAGCTTCACCGACATGGCGTGAGCACCAAGTACATCATCAAAATATGGCATATAAGTCGGTTGTAATGTTAGGCTAAGGGTATTTACAATGGGATATGGGAAATTTAGGTTAGTGATAGGAAGTAACAAAAGGATAATTTATGTACAAAATAGTCTAATCAAACCCTTACCATTGATTGCCACCAACCCATAAGATGCTATCCCATGAACACACCTCAAAAGTAACAAGCAAAACCTGACACCAATGTGGTGTATCAACTTCAAACAACTTAGGCACAACCAAATCTTCCAATCTATTCACGAACCAAATTATACAACAATTCTTTTGACATATAAAAATGAGAAGTACCCACTAGTAGCCCAAGTTCTTTTCTTTCTTTTTTTTTCTTCTTATTTCATTTTTTCTCTTTTTTTTATATTTTTCTGTTTTTTCACTTCACTTTTTTTTTATTTTGAACCATTTTTACTCTACTAGTAGGCACCCTCTTACAATGATGAACAATGTCTATAACAATATACTTCCTTTGAACAATCCAAGACATTCCCCAATAACTTGACCAATCGACGTATTCCCATAGACCAAGAATATTCCAACCGATAACCCATTGAAGCTCTCCCAAACCGTCCAAACAAACCAATGACAATCAATGGCCCCCCAAAATTAGACTATCGGTATGGCAAGGTAAAGTTTACATATTTGAGTGGATTTATACAAAGGAAAAGGCTAAGTTCAAAAAGTGTGTCTAAGTGTATCTTGCACTAAAGATGAGTGCAACAAAGGTTTACAAAGAAAGGAAAATATATGCTAAAGGTACATGTATAAAAGTATGTATACTAAAGGTAAAAATATACATAAGCAAGAGGTGAATAGAAAGAAAATATGGGTCAAACCTAATATGCCAATTCGTCATCCAATGTACTTATATCACAAAGTGATCTCACTGCGGTCTCGTAACGATCACCAGGCCAAGTTCTAGCTCAACACATCACCGACACACTCATATCAAAGAAAGTAACCCGGAAATGGAATAAATTATCCTCAAATTCGCACATCTTAGTGCAGAGTTCGAAATGGAACCCTTACTCCCGAATAAATCCAAGAGCCTAAGAGAGGGATAAATTACAAGGCAATCAAACCAAAACCGTAAACACCTAGCACATCTATAAATGTATGATGAATCTCACAACTTTTAGGTGTTTGGGAATTTTGAGTATGCAAGTAATGTTATCAATCCACAAGGATTAGCCCAATAACCGTTCAGAACACATTTCGCCGATTAAATTTAATTTTGTAGTAAAATTGCTCATTAAGTTATTATGAATTAAGTGACAAAAGCAATTTACCACAAGGACAAGCTCAACATAAGTTTCAAATCATATCATCTTCCGTCATCCTACCAAATCAAAGCCACCAATCTCAAACATGCACATCATAGTTCAGAGTTCAAGATAGAACCCTTACTCTTGGATAAATCCCAAAAGCCTACGAGAGGGACACATCCACAAGACCGGTTGAATTCTCAATGGCAAAACAACAAAAAAGATATATCCGGTAGCTTAAACCTATTTGCCACCCCCCCACACTTAAGATGGACACTGCCCTCAATGTCCAATATTCGGTCAAAACAAAGGTAAATAGGGGTAAGCAAAATAGACAGAAAGAATGAGAACACATACCGGATTATGGACACATTCCGTTTCAAAACAAGTCAGTCGACCCCGCACCACAAATTGCTCTTCCTAAAAAGGAAATCCAATTTGCTTGACGGGAGAAACAGACTAGCCCGAAACGGAATGTGCGAGAGCTGTGTACGAAACAATGTCAGTAAAGATGCCAATTAAAAATGTTGCGATGAACTTACTGCCAGCATATGCACATGACATCACAGTGAGCTACTAACACGATCACACAATCAAACAAATCCAACGGGTCCTCCCCCACATTTGGGTTCCACTAAGTATTTCCATCAATTCGGATCAAACCTGCTCAATTACACATCACAAGAACAAATCCCAAATATCCATACAAATTGCAAACTAAAAAGAGTATCATGCAGAAAATAAAAGAAACAAAGAAAAGTACAAGTGTTTCATCACCCCGTAGGGTGGATACCAGACAATGATAAATAAAGTAATGACATGAGAATACCAAAATAACCAAACATCATATGATTCCATCCCACGGTACCGGATGGGAATCATCTCCTGTTACTCCTGGTGTCCATGGTAGCCATAAGGTAGTCCAGGTTTTCCAAAAATACTCGTCACCCAATCTTGCTCCTCCTCCTGAGCTGAACCCGAACCACCTGCACCTCCTCCTGACTGACCAGCATCAAATCCTGAATGAGCACCTGCATCCAAACCTGCAAAAGATGAAGAATCACCGCCAACATGGCCACCCTGAAAGACCCCAAACTGCACTGGACCTCGAGGAGAACCTCCTAAATCATGGGGTGGTGGTGACATGTTCCCCGGGGCAGTCGTACGAGAGAAAAAGGACTGACCCCCCTGACGATAATCAGGGACATAAATAGGCGGTGGAGAGAATGGAGGAATCGGGTCAGGTCGAACAAACTCCCGGCCATGATACTGAGCATCCCACATAGGCTGATAATAATCAAGGCTATAGTTAGTGTGGGCCTGCTGTGATCCAATCCAGGTGAAATCCTAGTCCACCCTCCGCTGGTAAGCATCAAACTCTCTCTGACTGTTCTGCTGAGACTCATAGATATTCTGAATAGTGTTCCCCAAGAGTGTTAAATCAAACGAGCGAGGGATGGGAATGTTACATCCAGTCCTCCTCGGGGGCTCCTGTGGAGCATCAGCCATCTCAACATCAGCCTCCTCATCCTCCTCCTGTACAGGAGGTGGTCCTTCAACCTCACCCTCATCATCTAACAACTGCTCCTGCTCATTTGCTTTTTTTTTCTTCAAAATCTTTGCCCTATAAAGCTCATTAAACGTAAAATCCTCCTGATGCACTGGTAATGAAAGATAAGTCTGGCAATCATCAGAAGCAAAGACTCCCATCCTCTTATAAATGACCGTGATAAAATGTCCCAAAACTAGATTCGAATCAGAATGATTACACATACGGTCCAGCAGTACAAGAGGAGGCAAAGCAAACCTGGATGGAGCTCCCTTAGAAAATAACTTAAGTAACCAAAGATCATTCTGGTACGCCTTCTCCCAATGAGTCGAACGCTGTACCAAGAAAGTCACAATCATCCGGTGGAGCAACCTCAAACGTACATTCTTAATCTTTGCCACACCACTTGTGTATGTCCATGTTTCTCCCCCCGTGATCCTGGTGTAATACTCCAAGATAGACTCTCCATCACCCAAATCGGCTCCTGGGATCATAGACAACACAACTAGAACATATATAATGTTAAAAAGTAGGGTTGTTACATCCTTACCCCCTTAGAAGAATTCCGTCTCGGAATTTGAATTTGCTTAGGGAGTAAGTGCGGATATTTCTTGCGTATAAAGTCCTCGCGCTCCCATGTAAACTCGGGTCCGCGTTTTGTATCCCATCTAACTTTAACGATAGGGATCTTGCTTCTCTTAAGGCGTTTCTCATCGCGATCGAGAACTTCTATTGGCTTCCTCACGAAATTGGAGCTTATCCTCCACACGTAGTTCTTCAAGTGGGACCACTTTCGAATCATCCGCCACACATTTCTTCAAAGTTCGACACATGGAATGTGTCATGAACATCTCCCAATTCTTGGGGTAATTTCAACTTATAGGCTACGGGGCCTATTCTATCAACAATTTCAAATGGCCCAATGTATCGGGGGCTCAACTTTCCTCTTTTGCCGAACCTTACGGTTCCCTTCCATGGCGACACCTTTAATAGTACCTTGTCGCCAACCTCAAATTCTAGGGGCTTCCTCCTTTGGTCCGCATAACTCTTTTGCCGATCTCTTGCGGCCTTAAGCTTTTCTTTAATGATCGCCACCTTGTCCGTTGTCTCTTGGACAAAATCAACGGTAGCTAGGCTTCTTTCACCCGCCTCTACCCAACACATGGGTGATCTACATTTACGCCCGTAGAGAGCTTCAAACGGCGCACATTGTATGCTAGAGTGATAACTATTGTTGTAAGTAAATTCCGCGTATGGCAAGTGTTCATCCCAACTTCCACTAAATTCTAATGCGCAAGCCCTTAGCATATCCTCCAGCGTTTGTATCGTACGCTCACTTTGCCCATCCGTTTGTGGGTGGTAAGTCGTGCTTAATGCTAACGTAGTGCCCATTGCTTCTTGCAAAAGACCCCAGAAATGTGAGGTAAACCTACCATCCCTATCGGATATTATGGACAGAGGTACACCATGCAATGTCACAATCTTTTCAACGTACAGACGAGCTAAACGCTCAGTGTTCCAATCTTCTTTGATGGGGATGAAATGGGCTGATTTCGTAAGACGATCAACAATCACCCATATAGCATCATGACCTTTCTTTGTCCGAGGCAATTTCGTCACTAGGTCCATTGCTATTTGCTCCCACTTCCACTCGGGAATTTCCGGCTGCTTTAAAAGTCCACCTGGCTTTTGGTGCTCAGCTTTGACCATCGCACAAGTCATGCATCGGCTCACATATAGGGCTACATCACCTTTCATCCCAGGCCACCAAAAGTCCCTTTTTAGACCTTGGTACATCTTATCCGCTCCCGGATGAATCGAGTATTTTGAATTGTGAGCTTCATTCATTAATACCTCTCTCAACCCATTGATCTTTGGGACCCAAGCTCTTCCCTTGAAATACAAAATGCCTTCATCATCCCTATCGAACCTTGTTTCTACCCCACTCAAGGCCTCTTCTTCAATGTTCTTCCCTTCAAAAGCCCTTGCTTGATCTTCTAAGAATTTGTCCCTTAGAGACATTTTCACTCGTAAGTGGTTAATTCTTGTCCTCGACACCCTAGTGCTCACCTTCCTACTAAGAGCGTCAGCAACCACATTTGCCTTTTCGGGGTGGTACTTAATTTCGCACTCGTAATCGTTAAGCAGCTCCATCCACCTCCTTTGCCTCATGTTCAACATCTTTTGATCGAAGATGTGTTGCAAGCTCTTGTGATCGGTAAATATGGTGCACTTGGTGCCATAAAGATAATGTCGCCATATCTTCAAGGCAAACACTACGGCTCCTAGCTCCAAATCGTGTGTCGAATAATTCTTCTCATGTGGCTTCAATTGCCTAGATGCGTATGCAATAACCTTGTCTTTTTGCATTAGTACGCACCCTAGCCCTTTATTCGACGCATCACAATATACTACAAATCCTTCCATTCCATCCGGCAATGCTAGTATTGGTGCTTCACACAACATGTTCTTAAGCGTTTGAAACGCTTGCTCTTGTTCTTCACCCCATTCGAACTCTCTTGACTTTTGGGTCGATTGGGTTAAAGGTACCGCAATCTTAGAGAATCCTTGGATGAACCTCCTATAATAATCCGCCAAACCTAGGAAGCTACGCACTTCCGTTGGTGTCTTGGGTGTCTCCCATTTCTTGATTGCTTCTATCTTAGACGGATCTACATGGATTCCTTCTTCGTTCACAACATGCCCCAGAAATTGGACTTGACGGAGCCAAAATTCACACTTAGAAAACTTAGCATATAGCTTCTCGTCCCTAAGTAGCTGCAAGATTATCCTCAGGTGCTTCTCGTGCTCCTCCTTACTTCTAGAGTATATCAGAATGTCATCGATGAACACTATGACGAATTTGTCCAAGTATGGCCTACAAATCCTATTCATTAGGTCCATGAAAACGGCTGGCGCATTTGTGAGACCAAATGGCATCATTAGGAACTCATAATGCCCATAGCGAGTTCTAAAGGCCGTTTTAGGTACATCTTCTTCTCGTACCCTCAACTGATGATAGCCGGACCTAAGGTCAATTTTCGAGAAATGCGACGCTCCTTGCAGTTGATCGAACAAATCGTCTATTCGCGGCAGCGGATACCTATTCTTGATCGTCAATTTATTCAACTCTCTATAGTCGATGCATATTCTCAAAGATCCATCCTTCTTCTTGACAAAGAGAATTGGCGCACCCCATGGTGAAGAACTAGGTTGGATTAAACCTTTATCAAGCAATTCTTGCAATTGCTCTGAGAGTTCTCGCATTTCGGAGGGCGCTAGCCTATACGGTGCTTTAGCTACGGGGGCTGCCCCGGGAACTAAATCGATACTAAACTCTACTTGTCTCGCTGGGGGAAGTCCAGGTAGTTCGTCCGGAAATACATCTAGAAAATCCCTAACCGCTGTTACCTTGAGAGGATCCTTATCTTTCACTCGCTTATCCACTACTTGTGCCAAGTACGTGTGGTATTCCTTCCGTAGGTACTTCCTCACCTTCATGGATGACACCAACTTAGGTTGGACTCCAGCCTTATGACCTTGCACTATCAACACTTCTCCATTTTCCAAGGGAATCCGTATGATCTTCTCATGACAAATGATTTCGGCACGCATTTTTGACAACCAATCCATCCCTACAATTATATCAAAACTTCCTATTTCTATGGGAATCAAGTCAATACTATAGCTCTTATCATCTAAGGTCAGCTGGCAATCAGGGATAATTTCCTTAGTTTCATACTCGTTTCCATTGGCATATTCAACATAATAAGTTTCATCAAGTTCACTAGGTTTCTTATCAATCAATTCTTTAAATTCAAAGGAAATGAAACTTCTCTCGGCTCCAGAATCAAACAACATAGATGCATAAACATTATTTATTGGAAACGTACCTACGATGACGTTAGGGTCATCACGTGCCTCATTCGCGCCCATGGCGTACACTCTTCCCCGAGCTTGACCTCCTTGATTCCCACGGTTCCCTTGATTAACGTTGTTGTCTTGATTCCCCATATTAGCTTGATTCCCAACATTTCCTTGGTTAACTTGATTTCCATTGTTTCCCGTGATTCCCAACATTTCTAAAGTTGCCACGGTTACCATTTCCATTTCCACGGTTGCCTTGTGCTCTTCCCAACCTAGGACAAGTGTTCCTCCAATGGTTCGTGCTTCCACACTCGCGGCATCCCCCGGGGTTTCCTCCCAACCTTGGTCCATTCCGACAGTAAGCGGCAAGGTGCCCCATTCGGTTGCAAGTTGTGCAACGTTTGCATTCACCCAAGTGGTTATAACCGCACCGGTTGCACCTTGGAGGCATGCCACGATTTGGATTGGGGTTAGCATCCACAACCCCATAGTTCCTCACAATCTTTTGCCTCTTATCCGGCTCATTCCCCTTACGATCACCAAACTGATTTCCTCCACCTTGTCTCGAACTTGATTTACCTCTCGTGTACTTCCCACGCCTAACCAAATCATTTACTAGTCTGGTTGCCAAACTTATAGCCTGCTCAAGAGTGGTAGGGCTTGCAGCAGTGACCATCAACCTAACTTCAGGTGCCAACCCGTAGACAAACCTCTCAACCTTCTTAGCCACAGGGGTTACCATCTCCGGCACTAACACGCTCAACTCGTGGAAGCGGATCACATATGCCTCCAATTCCAACCCCCTCATGGCATGGTTCCAGAATTCCATCTCCAGTTTTTGTACCTCTTCCCGTGGACAATACTCACGCTTCAACTCTTCCTTAAACTGCTCCCAAGTCAAAGCATTGACTGCTGCAGGACCTCTAGTAGTCGCTTGGAGATTCCACCAGGTAAGAGCTCTTCCTTGAAGCTTACTAGCGGCAAACTTAACACGGTCAGCTGGCGCACAATCAATGATGTTCAAGTTGGCTTCCATGCTTTGGAACCAAGTAAGCAACCCAACAGGACCTTCCGTCCCATGAAACTCCTTGGGGTTGCAAGACGTGAAAGCCTTGTAAGCATTCCTGTCAATAGCATTTCCTCCTCCATCTTGTCTTCTAGCCGTGTTAAGTGTAGTGGTCACATTCTCCGCAATTTGGGTGGCAATGTTTGGCATGACGGCATTGATTTGTTGGGAGATAAGCTCAGCTAACTCAGTCCTTCTCTGGGCCTCTTCCTCTTGGCGCTGGGCCTCATCACTTATTTCTCCGCCGGTCCTTCGTGGTGCCATGTCTCTACAAAGGATAATATAGTTTAGTCATTCGTGTATTGAATCATATGACATAAACTCGACTCACGACTTTTTGATCTCACACGAGTATATCTAAAGTTACTTAGTGCATGGGGGGTCTCGTTTGCACACATATGTATATGTGTATCCCGATTCATTTTCCTTTTTCTTAATCACGACACACTTGTCATTATGAGCAAATAAATGGCTAGGTAAATTCTAAAATTAATCAACCATGCTTTCTAGGTTAGCCAGGAGAATTACAGAATCTGTGTACGAACTTGGAGCACGTAAAAGTGGCTTAAGATGGACGATCTGGACAAAACTCATAAAATATAAAACGTAGCCCTATGAGTTAAGTTTCACCTCCAACTGGAATCAGGTCAAAAGACGAAATAGAACTCCAGATATGTCCGTTCTACCAAAAGTGGTCAGAACTGATTTTCTGCTGTAACTATAACCTTTGCGATAGGGATAACTATAACACAATAAGGATAGCACATCATGTAACCATAGAGAGTCATTAAGCATACATATATATCATTCAAGATAAGTTTACAAAATTGCTACATGTCAAATAGGATGTGATCATCGTCACATATAAGCTAGAAAGTTCAAGAAATTGAAACAAAGTACAAACGTTCATACATCGAATAAGTTCATAAATAAAGAAGTCCTTAGGTTCACTTCCTAAGCATGAGAGCTACCACGAGAGTGCAAACAGCCGTGAGCACACATCCCATCATAAATATCACCTCATTAACTCGACGAACTTCCGATATCGCCAACCTCGCATAATCCCCCGTTCGATCCATAACTCCCAAGGCTCTTTCCATCATCACCTCTTGAGTCCTTACCCTTAGTCTAGCATCCCTTAATCCGTTTGCTATTCCCCACACCCTCTCCCTTTCTTCACGAGTCATACCAATGGGAGGTGGAGGGGGTACCCCATAAACTGGGCGATGTGGTTCTTCTTCTTGACGCCTATGTCCGAGATGGTACCAGGGATGATCACGAGGAAGGCGCGGCTGAAAGTATGGGTCTTGGGCTGGAAATCGCCCATCACTTAGGTTCATGGGTGCATCTTGCCTTGGCGTAGCGGGTGCTCTAGGGGCTGGTGGTGATGGTGGTGGCGAGGGTGAGCGGCTAGAGGCAACACTTCTAGCATTATCGTCTTCCGATGGGTCTTCCATTGGCTCGGTCTCTTCTTCTTCTTCTTCTTGGAGTGGTTGGGGTGGTTGCTCTCGCTCTAGGCGTCTCCTTTCTTCCTCTTCCATGTGGTCTACGAATCCATACAAATTCCTTAGTCTAGGGGCTGATCCGGAAGTTCCACTTGCTTGCGACATGATGTTCCTACACAAGTTTCACAAGGCGTAAGATGACGACTTGACTCGACGCTTAGACGACCATGGACGACTGACTTGACCAATGACGACCCACGTGGCAACTTACGGACAGCAAGACGACTTGACGGACCATAAGATGACCTTAATCATTCGACAAGCAACTAACCAATTCGACCAACGACTCACAAGCTTAACGACCAAACGACGACATGACCATCCACAACCAACGACCAACTCGACTCGCACGACCAACATAACCATTTATAATTAAAGTAATGACTAGGATTCAACTTGTGCATAGCTCTCATGTATTATATCTAAATGGACAAAGTAATACTAGCCAAGTGGGGGTATTAAATAAGGGTTCTAATAGATAATGCAAACATTGGATTTGGTTATGTATCTTTTGCACCAAGAATCGTTTTTAAAGTTTATTTTCAAAAGACTCATTTTGAATATTCCTTAGACAACCATTTCGATCATTCCATATTAAATTTTTAGTTAGGCATAGTTGATCAGGCTATGCATAAGTAAAACAAGAATACTTTATGATCAACTCAATTGTTTAAGAAATATTCGACTCGTTTTGAAAATACGTAGGTTATAGCAAAAATTCTCTATAACCTTGTCTCTGATACCATTTTTCTGTAACACCCCGACTAGGGCAGAAACACGAGATGTCATAGAACGACATGGTACAAAAAGATTAAGTAGAAAACATCAACATAAAGTTTCAAATGACATTCGAATCCCAAAAGATTACAAGTTCAAGTTGACGTTTAACAATCATTACATAAACAAATCCATAACCAACAGACCAAATATTTGCATTACATAAGTCCAAGCACATTACAAATAAGCTTCCAAAGAGGCGGTCAAGCTTAGAACCTATGCTCTATACCTGAAAAGCATGAAGAAAAAGTGTCAACTACGAGAGTTGAGTGAGTTCATAGGTTTATGCTAACAACACATACATATTTTCTCAAATTCAAGAAGTAGTATGTCATAATATTTCCAAGAGTTCTATCATGCTAACCATACCTAAACCGTATGTTCAATCAGTAATAACCAACCATAATTAATATCCATAACACTTGGTCAAAAGCATAATTCGATGAGTTTGTCTTGAGCCACTACTAAGACCCTTTCACGTCCAAATAATAATAATGATAACATGTCCCGAAGATATGATAATAGTAGCACATGCTGTCAATCACGTGCAATAATAATAATGAATGGGTCGTGCCATGGAGATGACCAATAATATATAAAGTAGATTAGAGCACCCCTAGGCAGACCGGAGATGAGGGCGGCCACTCAGGCAGCCAGTCAACCCGCTGCCATCTTGGTGAGTGAGGGGACGAATCCTAGTTGCGCAACCCTCTAACTACAGGCCTCAAAGAGTTAATAGTAGTGTACAGGGGACCACCGTTTGACAGTACTCAAGCTCATCATATAACGTATAACACATTGAACATACAATAATTCCCATATCATAATCATTCTTTCGAATATCATTTCATAAAAGAAGGCGATTTTATTTATCATGCTTTTCACCCCGTAAGTAAAACATATAAAAGAGTTTGAAAGGGGGCTATGACTCACTTGATTAGAGAGTGAAATGGGCTGATCAAACGCGGTTCCTTCGCCTAGATTTGTTGCGCCTCAAGCAAGCCTAGACCATAACGTATATATTCACGACGTAAGTTCGCGTGACATGAACTAGTGAGCTAGATCATGAGATGTATACTAGTAGACTTGACCATCTTTGGTTGTTATTAGATTATGGAGTCCAAGTGTATTATATTGTTCACATTATTTGGTGGTGAAGGTCATTTCTCGTTATACATTTTGTACGTATATTGGAATTTCGGTAGTTTGACTTTGATTTATATGCTTTCCATTGTATACTTTGCTTAGTAATAATATTGACATTAGTGGTCTTATAATATTAATATTTATGTATATTTTCTGATTTGTAATTATTTATTTAATTTAATAATATTTAATTACTTATTTATTCACTTTATTGATTTATTTACTAAATAATTCCTTAAAAATACTTTTAAGTGTCATAATTGTCTTTATAAATTATGAATAATTTCATTTGAGTTATATTCTGATATATATGCTTCTTAATTTACAATTTCATGTTTTATACTTTTATTTGTGTATTTTCCATTAATTTTAATAATAATATTTAATTAGTTATTTTTACTTAATTATTTATCTTTAAATTATGTAACACATGTCTCTTGCCTCTTAACTATTTTTCTCCAGTAGGTTTTAGTTACTTTTATCCATGGTTGTGATGATTTAACCCCATTCTTGATTTACATAATTTATTTATTGATTTTTATGTCTTTTAATTACCATTTAAATTCAATAATTCATGGAAACTCTTAGAAATCACCACTAAACATTTTAGCCAAAAATCCCAGGCCTTTTAGGCAACATTTATCAATAAAAACTCATATCAATTCAACCTCTCTTGTGTCTTGCTTATTTTGAGGATTTTAAGCTTAAAAATCGTTTACCGAAATAGTGATTTTAGCCTCATTTCTTAAGCACCTAAAGTGCTTCAAAAAGGATTTTCATTTTTGTTTCATTATTTCCAGAAATTTCATCATATTTTGGTGTCCAAAGTCGTGATAGTGGTGGTGGTGTGATATGTGCAATTTAGTGCTTTCGGTTAGTGATTATTTGACCCGAAAAGGTGATTTTTGAGCTTATTCTTGCCATGTATCAAGTGAGTTGAGTTTTATACTTTTGAAATAGCTTATTTCCAGTAGGTTTATCATATTTTCTTGGTCATAAGATTGTGGTGCATGTGTGTGCTCAAAATGCATTTTTGCGTGTTTTCGGTTTATGATTTCTAGCTTATTTTAACATGTTTTGATTCAAGCTTTATATCCTGATATTTTATCAATTTTTCCAGAATATTATCATCAAGATTAACATATTTTTCAGTTATGACAAGTCCATATTCATCTCATAATCCAACCAAAGATCCAACTTTCTTAAATCTAGCATACATGCATTCAAATCAACACTTTTTAATACCAACTTTTATAGATCTAACATTCAACAACATAAAAACATCTTTTTAATGAAAAATCTCAGAATATATTCTTCAAAAATATACAAAAACATATAGATCTATAAAAAGGAAAATCACTTTAAAAGCTACTAATCTATAACAACACTTTTGGGTCTTAAACTTGTTGAATCCTTGGATTTTTCTTCTTAGATTCGACATGCATGAGCATGGAAAGAAATATCCTATCAACTTTTCCCTCATCAAGTGTATATTACAAAGAAAACAAGAAGAAAGTATGAGTTTTTGATAAAACCTTTGAATATAAACAAGAACAAGATTAGATCTAACAAAAAGGATGAAGATTATACCCTCTTGAACTTGGTTTTTGATGGTGAAAATGGGCAGAATTTTTGTGGCCTCCAAACCCTCAAAAAACCCTTAATCTAAGCCTAAAACAACCCTTGAACCTTTCTTGGTTTATGGGGAGTATAAGGATGGATGTATTTTGGTTGGAGGAAATGTATGGGGGAATGGGGGAGGCCGGCCTAAGGGTGGGTAAATGGAGGGGTTTTACTTTCTTTCTTTTTTTTTTTTTAAGTTGTATATGTAATGTGTATGTAATGTTAGATGTAAGTGTACATATATTTTGTAAGGCTAAATGTGTTAGTTTGTAGTATAAGTAAATTTTCATTCTAGTATGTGTATATATATATGTCGTGTATATATGTATGTATGTATATATTTTTGTGTTTTTAATTTGTTACATAAGCCTTTATTTATAAACTTGTATTTATTTTAAGCATATATATATATATATACTTATTGTTATTTAAACACTTTTATGTACATATTAATTTATAAATATACTTTGAGATAGAAATCTTTATTCTCATGTCATATTTACTTAAATTGGTTTGGTGATTGATTTGTTGAACATTTATAAGAATTTTGATTGATATCTCAACTTGTGAGGCTCACTTTATCATTTATTACTTGATTAATCATCAATAAAATCTTTGTTCAATGGCATTTTATAAATTAAATTTAGAACTGAACAATAGCTTTAGATTGCTAATTTAGGGGCATTATCTACTAGCTTCAAGTATAACTATGGCTTGCGGGATCATAGACAACACAACTAGAACATATATAATGTTAAAAAAAGTAGGGTTGTTACACCGCTTGTGGGCTTTAAGAACAGACATGAGACGGTCTTTCTCGTCACTCGAGAGTGAGGATGAGATAACCACTGGAAGAGAAGACTCACCTGACAGATATGCATACTCTAGATGGTCTGGAAGCGGCTTAAGCTCCAAGTCAGTAGGTGGTACATCAACAGAGTTAGGTACCCTTGAACTCCCGTCAGCAACTACCTCCTCAAAAGTTTCATCCTCGGGAGGTGATTCATCCAAGCTCAGTGCCATGACTTCTGCAAACAAGGCTTCATCAGTAATTTCTCCAGATCGTAAATTAGCTATCTCTTCCTCTCCAATATCCGTCTCCATGAACTCCTGAAATTCTTGATCCAATGCATCATCAATGACATCAATCCTGAAACAAGTCTCATCATTAGAATAAGAATGCTTGATAGACTTTTCATCATTAAACACAATCCTATCAGTTCCTACGCCTAAGGAAATTTCCTTATCCTTCACACGGATGATAGCATCCGCGGTATTAAGGAATGGGCGTCCAAGAATAAGAGGGGCCTTCGTATCTTCCTCCATCTCGAGGATAACGAAGTCAACAAGAAAAACAATGTGGCCAACTCTGACACTAATGTTTTCAGCAATCCCGATGGGATACTGAAAAGAATAGTCAGCAAGTCTTATACTCATGCGAGTAGGGCGAAGGACTCCCAATGACAACTTGGCATAAACCGAGTAAGGCATCAAATTGATGCTAGCCCCTAAATCAGCTAAGGCTTTACAAATAATAGTTCTAATAGAGCAAGTGATAAGAAAACTCCCTGGGTCTTCAAGCTTTGGTGGAATGCAAGATAGCAGAACAATCGGCATTGATAAAAGTAGCCTTTGCCTCTTCAAACTTCCCTTTGTCTATCACAAGCTCCTTAATGAACTTTGCATAATTGGGCATCCCCTGAATAAGATCAACTAAAGTAACATTAATATGAACATTTTTGATCATGTTAACAAACTTGTTATAATGCTCCTTCAGCTTTGCTTTCCTGAACCTTTGTGGAAATGGTATCTTTGGCTTGTATGGTTTAACCTCTGGAACCACAGCCAGTTTTGGTGGAGTGACCGGAGTCTTCACGGTCGAATCTTCCTCCATCTCTATTTCTTCATCAACATCGGTATCATCACCCCCGTTATCCTGCACATCTGAATCAACAACATTAGGAATAGGAGGTGGGTCATAAGACTTACCGGTACGAGTGGTAATGGCATTAGCTTGCTCATTACGGGCTTGAGGTGGGGTGTATTTCGGTCCCTGACTAAATTGTCCCGAATTAAACTGAGGTCTAGGATTCTGCTGTGTGTTGCTAGGAAGAGTCCCCGTGGGCCTAGCAAGAGCGGCCATCCTACTTTCGAGATCCTTGAAATTAACACCCTGATTTTTCATGTTTATCTCCACCTTCCCGCTTATCTGATCCAACCTCTCACTCAAAGCCTTAGTATCATCCCTGGTCATTTGAATGCTAGTGTTTGTTTCAACTTGATTACTAGCCAACTGCTTCATCATCTCCCTCAACTCGGCATTAGGATCGGTATTAGAAGAAGAAGAACCTGATCTTTGTCCTTGCTGAGTCTGCTGTTGTGGCTGATTCTGATAATTATCTCTTTGCCACCTGTTACCTGAAAAACGAGAAGTATTAGCCTGAAAAGGAGAGTTATAAGAAGAATTACCTGAAGGCCGGTTCTGGAAACCGGTGTTGCGGTGGTAGCTCCCTTGGGGTTGATTCTGAACATAGTTCACATCTTCGGGTGCCCGATTTGGACACTCATCAGAATAGTGCATATCACCACAATGATCACACCCATCGGCTACAACCTTAACATCCCTCTCAATTGCTCCAAACCTAGTCTCTTGAGCAGCAAAGCTCCTATCCATGCGCTCAGATAGCGCCTTAATCTCTCCAATAACCCCTGAATCGTTGCTAGCTTCAACCTTAGCAACTCTCCCTTAGTTAGTTCCTTTCTTCATCTTTCTTTCATTCTTCAAGAACCTTTCATCATCCATATTTGAGTTATCCTTTGCCATGTCTTCCAAGATTTGATAGCCTTCATTGGGTGTAATGTTATTGAAACTACCCCCAAAAGCATACCCCAATTCTCGTTTAGACTTCTTATTCAACCCATCAAAGAAAAGCTCCACATATTGTTCCTTAGTCAAATTGTGACCTGGACAATTTCTCAACATCTCCTTGAAACGAACCCAAGCATCTGCAACATCTTCTCCATCATCTTGTTCAAACGACCTAATCATATTCTCCAACTTTCTTTGAGTTCTAAGTGAATAAAACTCACCAATGAAAGCCTCCTTAAGTTGGTTCCAAGTAGTGATTGAATTTTCTGGAAGATCATTGAACCAATCAAGTGCTTCTCCGGTGATTGACATGGGAAATGTCTCAAGTTTCACGGCATTCATTTGATTTTGACCATATTGATAAAGCCGAGCCAACTTTTCAAACCTATCCAAGTGTTGGTAAGGATCCCATTTCCTTTTTCCATCAAATTGGTGCTCTTCTATGCTCTTAAGATGATTCCCTTTCAAATTGAAAGTGTGATCAATGGCCGGTGGTCTAATGGCGGAGCCACGGCTAGTTGGAATAGTTCGAACCCTCTCGCCATAGCGAGTGTCATTTGGATCCCTAGGTTGTTCGTCACCCATCTCTTCTTGCTTAACTTCTAAATTGAAAAATTCGTCTAAATAAAACCCTTCCTCGTCTGAATCAGGAGTGGGTTTAGCTATAGGTGAGAACGGTGTAGGTATTGGTGTTGTGGGTTCAGTGAAGTTAAACCGACGCCCTCTTGGTCTTCTCAGAGTAGACAAAGGACTATTCAAAGGTAGACCCGAAGAACGTAAGTTCATCAACTAAAGAAATATGCCTGCAAACACACAACTAACACAAACACGTCAAATGCACCTGTGATAAGAAAAGAAAACTAAACTAATAAAACAAGTAACTTCCTCACGCGTGAGAAAGGATCAAACCACTAAATTAACAACTAAATCGGCACACAATCCCCGGCAGCGGAGCCAAAAACTTGATGTGTGAAATCGAGTTTAAAATTTATAAACAAGAAATACCCTAAAACTGACTACTACACACTTGCGGGCAGTGGACCCATTCGTATATAGTATAGCTAGAAGGTAAGTCCAGGATCGAACACGGGAATGGTTTTGAAATAGTTGTCAGCTAAAGTAGTTTTAGAGAAAGGGTGAAACCGTAGCCGAATAGCTACCTAACTTTGACGAACTTAAATTAAAGAAATCAAAATGACAATATGATTAGAAGTAAAGAAGTTTTAGACAATATAAATAAAGATCATCCACTTCGAATCCACTTGACTTCAGCTATGATTGCACACGTTTAAAAACCAATTCTTTAGAGTTGACAAAATAACCGTGAAAGGATAGAAATGCTCACGTGGTACCACCAACCGCTCGCAAATCACCCAAACACCTAAATTGCTAGTTTAATTACCCAAGCCGGTACCACCAATGCCTAGAAAATCTCCCCAACAATTAGTTTGTTTGATTATCCAATTACCAATTATGCCTATGTGAATGAAATCGTGGTACCACCAACCGTTTCTAAACACGTTTACCAATTAACTCCTATTATAGATTTAACATTCACCGTCATACCATGAACCGGTGACAAACGACCATAGACAATCGAATTGAAACGATAAACATATTCACCTAGTCCCACTAACGATGAACACATCAACCATCAACATCAAAAGAATAAATCGCAAGGAATTAATTGATAAAGATCACGACACAACGATAATTGAATCAACTCTTGAATTAAAATATTGCAATCATATCATTCGTCAAGTTTCATCAAGTGGATGATTAGAAATCTAGCCACTCATACTAAATTGAATTGCAATAAAGAAATTGAAAGAAAACATATTATACCAATGATCGTTGAATATAAATTGCAAGACAGAAAATTAGATACGATCTAGATGGATGTTCTTGAATCTTCAATGAATCAAATGATGAAATCTGCGATGATCCGTCAAAGACTCGTGGTAGAACAGCTCCTAGAAAGAAAAACTTCATCCATGGTAAAATAGGGTTTTTTCCTTTATATATTCCCCCAAAATCTGATGGAAACAAGCTGAAACCCTGATTTCCCCGTGCAGTCACTGCGGCGCAGTGGGCATGGTGCACCCCCACTGCGGCGCAGTGAAGAGTCCCTGGAATTCTGATCATATGGTGACTGCGGCGCAGTGGGGTGTGAATACTCCCACTGCGGCGCAGTGGTAATCCACTGGAAACTCATTACTTTTTGGCACCCGATGACTGCGGCGCAGTGGGGCTTCACTCTTCCCACTGCGGCGCAGTGTTAAACCTCTGGAAAGCTTATGTCTTTGGTACCAACTGACTGCGGCGCAGTGGGGTGTGAATACTCCCACTGCGGCGCAGTGGTAATCCACTGGAAACTCATTACTTTTTGGCACCCGATGACTGCGGCGCAGTGGGGCTTCACTCTTCCCACTGCGGCGCAGTGTAAACTTGCTGGAATTCTTGTGGCTTCTTTATTATCAGCTCTCGAACACTCGGATCAACATCTTGGCCTAAATTCGTCAGAAAATGCACCAAATGGACGCACAACCTGGTAAGAACCTGAAAGCACTAACAAACACCATAAACGCGCCAAATGCATACAAAATCGACTAAAAACACATATGAAAAAGGTCAATAATGATGTGGGCGATCTATATAAATTGGACACATCAATCATCTTCTTGGATACGCAATTGGTGGTAACCCTACCGCAAATCAATCTCGGAAAAGTAGCGAGCACCTTGGAGTTGATCAAACAAGTCGTCAATTCTTGGAAGGGGATAACGATTCTTCAACGTGAGCTTGTTCAATTTTTTATAATCGATACACATTCGGAAGAAGCCTTCTTTCTTCTTGACAAATAAAACCGTTGCGCCCCACGGTGATTGACTAGGGCGGATAAAACCTTTTTCTTGAAGTTCTTTGAGTTGGGCGGCCAACTCTTGCATTT
Source organism: Erigeron breviscapus (assembly GCA_034093135.1). Lineage (NCBI taxonomy): Eukaryota > Viridiplantae > Streptophyta > Magnoliopsida > Asterales > Asteraceae > Erigeron > Erigeron breviscapus. Next base: position 72,148,721 of record CM067174.1, on the reverse strand, counting down.
CGGTCAGGGTAAGCGATAGGGTGATTTAGCCACGGGAGGAGCGTTAGGAATGAGATCAATTCGGGGATCACGTTGACGAGATGGAGGCAAACCCGGTAGGTCATCCGGGAATATGTCCATGAATCCATTTACCACGGGCACGGCTTTTAATTCGACTTTTGTGACATCGACATTATATACTTTCCCTTCCCACGGCTCGGTCGTCTCGCCTTGAACCACTAACTCTTTACCGTCTTCTAATGGAATTCTCCCTACCCGACTACTACAATCTATAACCGCATTCATTGCCGACATCCAAACCATCCCCACAATTACATCCAAACTACCGATATCGAAAGGAACAAGGTCTATAAGAAACGGGTGGTCACATAACTCTAAAGTACAAGCACGAACATCTTGGTCAATTTTTTTCCCCCGTTAACCCAGCATTTACTATTTCAATTTCAAAGTAATACGACAACGGACTAAGACTAGTATCAATCAAAAGCACGGAATCATTGGAAGCAAGGCTAAAATTGGCACCGGAGTCAAATAATACGGTGGCATATTGATTGTTGATGAGAAATGTATCTGCAACGACGTTAGGATCAACACGAGTCTCGGCCGCAATCACTGTAAAAGTTCTTCCATGGGGAGTAAGTTGTGGTGGAGCTTGTTGTTGTTGACCGGTAAGATTTGGGGCACTTATTTCAGTGGTGCTCATGACTATCACACTCATAACAAGTACCTCGGGCCATCGGGGGATTTCGAGCATTGATCGGAATGGCATTCAAAGAAAGGCACAACGATTGGTACGTTTGGACAACGGGTTATGTGAAAGAAATCTCTGTGAAACTAAAATAGGAATATGGAGTGGGAGGAGCAAAGTCAGAATTATTCATTGTTGGGGATCATCGTAGCCAATTGTACAAAGTCAGGAAAGAGAGAGCTTTCCACAAGAGGTTTATTAAGGTAATTAAATTTTTGGTGAATATTAAAAGGAAGGAAGATATTTTGTTTTCTTGTGATGAAGATATACTTGCTAATAAGTATGTTGACTGGGAGTTAATTTATATTGAATTGTACAAGGATTTACGTGAGCATGAGAAATCCATATGTGAGTTATCCATTGATGGTTGGTATGTGAATCAAATTGAACCTAATAGCTCTATTCGTGGGCCTCATATAAATCAACAGGTTACTGAATTAGTTTTAAAAGTCCATGTAACAAGTAAAGTGTCACATGAAAAATTGATGAATGATTGTGGGCCTCAAGTGAATGCTAGAAACAATCTAACAAGATTCATGGAACTGAATAAAAACGTTGTTCTTTTTGACCCCGGTGGATGTGGTTCGAAGTCAAAACTCGAGGACGAGTTTTTTCGAAGAGGGAGAGAATGATGCAGGAGACTCGTAACCCGACCCGGCCTCTTATTGGGTTGAATTTAAGTTATCTTTTATTTTAATAAGTTGTATTGTTATCTTTTATTTTTATAAGTTATCTCTTTCTTTTATTAGATAATTATAGATTGATTTGTTTCCTAGTTTAATAATGTTAGGGTTAATATAAATAGGGGTCCTTGGTTATTGTAAAGTAGAGTTGAATTATTACCGAGTTTAGAAGAATATTGACGTTTTGTCAATGGTTTTCGGTCTTTGATTAATCATTGTTCTCGAGCCATTTGATTGTGCTTTTTCCTGCATCAAACTCCTTTTTCAGTCTCAAGCTCTACCATACACCAATCCATCTATTGATAATCATGGGCGGATTCAGCCTTAAAGAAGGTTGGTCCTAGGACCTACCCTAGATTCATAATTTTTTCATGAAATATGTAATGATTTTATCAAGGAACTACCTTAAGTTTGAGTGAGGACCTACCTTACAATACTCTTTAGATACATAAGCTTTTATAACTAAATTTATGGAAGAGAAAATAAAAAGATAGGATTGTGTATTTTAATGGAGTTCATTTCAAATTGAAAAAGATGAAACAGGAAGATGACCAGTGACTTATTCCTTTAATATATTTTATTACAACTTTCAATAATGGTTTGTTACTTTATACAACTTCAATTTTGACCCTTCTATTTTTTAGCTTATTACACTAGTTGCTTTGTCTTTATTTAACTTTAAGGAATGTGCTTATATAAAATACAACAATACTTTGTATAAGACCAGAAGCTATAATATTGATTTTGATAAGTTTTTCTAAATATACCTCGTATGATGTTAGGATAGGAAAAAAACATGTTTAAGTATTTTGAACTACATGACTTGTGATATCATATTATTTATTAGTTTGAAAAAGTTAAATAACACTAAACTATGATTAAAATTTAATAAAACAAACTGTATTCATTAATCATTTAATTTTGATCCCAATTTAATTAACTTATTATTTGAATTTACATATTTACATTCACATTATCCATCATATATTACATTTGTTTCTAAGAAAATCCTTGCAATTCAAAGAAAAATTGCTTATATTATGAAAGTAAGATTGTGTCTTATTTTCGTAACAAGCATATTCATGTGATAGATGGTGTTAGTGTCGACCCGACCCGATCAGTTAATACATTTGCTTTTTCGATTTAAATAAGCCAAAAACTAGGACCTACCTGGCTTGATATCTACATTTTTTTCAAAGAAAATCCTTGCAATTCAAAGAAAAATTGCTTATATTATGAAAGTAAGATTGTGTCTTATTTTCGTAACAAGCATATTCATGTGATAGATGGTGTTAGTGTCGACCCGACCCGATCAGTTAATACATTTGCTTTTTCGATTTAAATAAGCCAAAAACTAGGACCTACCTGGCTTGAAATCCTGGATTCGCCACTTTTGATAATTGGTACTATATGTTTATTTACTTCTTGTACTTTTAGATAATTAAGAACATCCAATCCGTGCATTAGCGACTACCTAAACCTTGGAAGATCTGTATCGAAAATGCAAGTAAAAATTTCCAAAGTACCATGGTTATATTTATCTTTCTTTATTCCCTATTTATAAAGTATTTTTATTTTATATGATTAAAAGTTTTATTTATTTATGATTATGATATATATTGCAATAGTGCATAGGGGTGGGTTAATTTAGGGACTCTTAACTTAGGGACATGTAACTTACACATGTGTAAGTTGTAACTTAAGTCGTGGTGGCGGTGGTCGCCGTCGCCGGAGGATCATGGTGGTGGTCGGAGATGATGGTGGTGGTGGTGGTGGTGGTGGTGATGGTGGTTGTATAACTTACACATGTGTAAGTTGTAACTTACACATGTGTAAGTCGTGGTGGCGGTGGTCGCCGTCGCCGGAGGATCATGGTGGTGGTCGGAGATGATGGTGGTGGTGGTGGTGGTGGTCGGAGATGATGGTGGTGGTGGTGATGGTGGTGGTGGTGGTTGGAAATGGTGAAAAATGAATGATTGAGATTTGTCCCTAATGGTCCCTAATTTAACTTTTCCCATTGGTGATATAGACATATAGTTAGAATAAGGAAACAATACCAATATAGTTGAATAAGGAAACAATATCAAAACAATACTCGAACAATACTAATTTCATCATCATCATCATCTATATATAAACTTAGAAACGGTTTTATATAAACTACGTAGTTAATTAAGAACTCCTGGCCCTTAGCTAGGAAGATTTCGAATCGAATCAACAAATTAAACAGCCTGTTCGATTGCACAATTAATCCAAATTGTGGTAATTGGTAAAGTTGTTTTCGAGTAATTATTTGGTTGTTTATGTGTGTAAATTAAATAATGTTAATAATGACGACTTAAATATTAGAGTTGCGTTTTTGTTTAGTACGTAAAGTGCATGTTGGTTTAGTTTGTATTCTCAGTCTTATGATTATTTATATTCTTAGTTTTAATATTCAGGACTTCGAATTCTAAACAAGATCGAAAAGTGCGTGCATAAAAAAAAAGAAAAAAAAGATGGATTTGCTAAGAGATGATGGAGCAAGTATTGAACAAGATAGAATAAGCGACTTGCCAGACGACATCATTCATCATATTCTGTCCTTCCTTGATATGAGATATGTTATTCGGACTTGTATATTGTCTCGTAGATGGAAGAATACTTGGACTTCAATGTCGAATATCAAATTAAATAGTCGTAAGTTTAAACCGGCCTAAGCGTGAGTTTGCAAAATTTGTGGAGCATATACTAACTCACCGCAATGATTGTATGGAAGTTTCTGAAGTTGAGCTCAAATTCGATAGGCAAACCGATCACAAGTGTGTTGAAAATATAATGAACTATGTAAACTTGCATAATGCTAGGAAACTGACAATGAAATGCATAAGCAGAAAAGACTTCCCATATCTTTTTAGTTCCGGCACTCTAAAAAATTTCATACTTGAGGAAGACCCTCGCTATTCCAAGTACCATATGAATTATTTACCAGAATTAGCGTGGGATTTTCCGGCTTTAGAAACTCTGAGATTACGCAAAGTAAGGTTAGATGATCCCGTAAATAAGAGTTTCAATCTTCTCTCCAAGTGTGTGAACTTAAAGGATCTCACTTTAGATCGGGTTCATATGCATGGAAGGAGGATATTCAACGTTTGTGCACCACAACTCCTGAATCTTACAATTACAAATTCTGTCACCTTTCCGGAGGTTTTCAATGTAGTTGCTCCTCGGCTAAAGAGTCTGACAGTATCACTCACCGCATATCCTTATAAATTAGAGAACGGTGGACCTCTCTTTCTGCCGCTCTCCACAAATGGCGGCTTCAATTCTCTGGAGAAAGTGAACCTCTCTTTTGGACTCGGTAAAAAGAAGAAGAGGAGGCATGGTTCCCAACTATTCAATTTGTTCCGGATAATTTGCAAGGCCCAATTTTTGAATCTTGATGTGGATATTATTGAGGTACGTACAACTATATGTTAATATTTTTGTCATCGTGATTTACTTGAGCTATATATATATGCCTACTTAAATATGTTTTCAGTGTCTTGGTGATAAAGATGGGCTCAACATGCAATTTAAAGTTAAAATTCTTCAACAATTAAAGAATGCAAGCTAGTGCAAATTTAGTAATTTGTTTGCATCCTTTGTACAGAATTTAGTAATTTGTGTGCATATGTATCCAAATTTCTAAATTCTTATTTATGTAATTTGTTTGCATCAGAATTTCTCAAATTCATGCCTGGACCGACTTTCGTGTGAACCATGTCCCTTCAATAACTTGAAGTCTTTGAAGATCATTGCAAAGTCGTTGGAGCAAAATAAGCGTATCGCAACATTACCCATTCAGATAAAAAACTACTTCCCTCAGAACTCTCCAAGTGCTACATGTCATTCAGTAACCTCTTGAATCATGTTTTAATATATGGGTAGATATATATACAAGCTAATCAACCCGGTTCAACCCGAGCTATTTTAACTAAAACTTTGCAAACCAAAAAATATGTATAAAAACATATGTAATCTGTGTTGATATATTAGATCTTGAAATGTTGATATTAACTAATATAGTTTTTTTTTTAACATAAGAGTAGTGCATTGTTAATGATCAAACACAATCAAACACAAACGTTAAAAGGTTCAATTCCGAAGGTCCGCATCTGAAAATGTGTGGTGCTGATTGAAAATATATATCAAAATAACACCATTCTAGCCTTACAAAACAGGTGTTGTAGCTAGATTATCATTCTCATTAACCCTCATTACACTATGAGACATTGCAATGGTGATCTTACATATAACCAAACGTGAGATGTGTATCGAAGGTTTTAATTGATCGAACTGAACTACGATTCTCCTTCTCGAGGCATCTATGACATCTCGGGCATGGCGTATAAGGGTATTTGCTACCGGAATGTAGTGGATGTGTGCATAGCCTCACTCAATCACTTTTATTTTATGGAAGTGATATAGATATTTTGTCTAACTTTTATTGCAAACGGTAGAAAGTAACAAATGCATGATTATCGTAGATTAATAAAAGATTGTGGTATCAAAAGGTTTATTAATTGTAGATTTAAAGCATTAAAAATATAAATAAAGAAAGAAACCGCTCAGTGCCGCCTTCTGCGGTGGTTTTGAGCCCCAATATGGGGGAGGTTAAGATGTAGACAGACCTTACCTCTACCTAAGTAAAGAGACCGCTTCCATTTTTACCTAAATGGTGAAAAGGTCCTCCAACCTTTGCATGGGATGAGAATCGAACCCATGACCTCTGTCTCCAGACACCAAGGCGTTTACAACTGAGTCAATCATGCTGCCATAAAGCATTAAAAATATATATATTCGTCTATTCGATTTCATATATACGTGTTTGTTTTTTTCCTAAAAAACTTGGGCTTTGATATGAGAGTGAAATAGTGGGCCTAAATATATCTAAAAGATGTAGGTTTGGAAAAGGGTTTTACTCGGTAATTAATATTTTCACCGAGAACCTGTTTTTTTTTTTCTTTTGAAAGGCAGGAGCACAAAACAGATGGAGCTACGAATTTAAGGTTTCAAAATCACATTATTCAAATATGACGAAGAAATCTCATCAAAAGAAAACACTTGGTAATGTTGATTTTTCACCAATAAGTTGTTTACCAGACGAACTCGTTTTGGAAATCTTCACCAAAGTAATGGATATGAAGACGTTATGCGTTTGCCAAGTCGTTTCCAAAAGATTCTATGCGATCGTCCATCAAGTCGACACCATTTGCGGGTTTCGTTTGTTAAAGGTTCAGTTAGATGTGAGGGCTGGTTGGAGTCAATGAGCAAGTTTAAAAGAGTGAAATCTGTATGTATCAAGATTCCATGTAATAATAATGATGATCATCATGATAGTTATTTGTTCAAGTGGAAGGTTAAGATGGGTTTCAACAATAGAATCGATTCTTTTGTTTTTGTTTCACCCACTTTAGTTTACGAAAAAAATAACAAAGGATTGTTATTATGTGAGGAAAAACATAATGTGGAGGCACCAAACAAGTTTTCATTTGCTTTGGGTCGTTTGGTGGATGCGCTTTCAAGAGTTTTTGTGTTGTGGCATGTCACGCATAGTAATATTCCGTTGTTAGAAAAGATATCCATCATGGAGTCGGATAATAGGGGAAGAGTTTATGTGAACGGTCGTGAAAAAATTGATGAGTTGAGAAACTTGAAACATATCAAATTTCTTCATAGGGTGAGTGAGTGTTGTTAGAATATGAGGGATCAGAACCATCGTCATCATTTCCCAAGTTTACATTGGGCCTCAGAATGTATCGTTGGGCCCAAGCCCATATAATTAGTGTCGGTCATTTAACCTAATTAGGGTTAATTTGTGTATAAATATGGGACGATTTGTGTTATTCTGTATTAAGCAAGAAATAAAAACAAAACCTTTCGTCTATCACTGTTAACATGGTATCAGAGCCGTCAATCGGTTCATCATCTACACAATAACCCTCTGTGTATCACCTAAATCAAAACCCAAGCCACCATGGCCGAAGAAGAAGCCGGCAGCTCAAATAATGATTTGGCAATACAATTAGCCAATTTGTTACAAAACAATAACAATCAATCACAGAATCCCAAACTATCAGACAACTTGCAAATCAACCTCAAATTAAACAACCAAAATTACGCCTTATGGACTCGGATGATTCGAGTCGCCATAGGCGGAAAATCCAAATCATTATTAAATCATTTAACCGAAGAACCACCAACAAAGGCAACTATTGAAAAATATGAAAAGTGGGAACAAGAAGACCTGATCGTGTTTTCTTGGCTCATTCAGAACATTGAACCCATATTGGCCGGAAATCTCACCGAGTTCTCCACGGCCAAAGAACTATGGGATGCATTAGCAATCACGTACAGTAGCGGAAAAGACAAGTTACAAACTTTTAATCTTCATGTTAGATCCAATGAACTGAAACAAGCCGATAAATCTCTTGAAGATTTCTGGATCGCCCTTCAAGGGATCTGGGGAGAAATCGATCGGATCGACCCTAACCCCATGAAGTGTCCAGATGATATCAAGACTTTTGCCAAAATCAGATCTGATCAAAAGCTATTCCAGTTTCTTAATGGTTTGGATCGAAATTTTGAACCCATCAAACGTGAGATCCTTCGAATCGATCCACTTCCTACCGTCGAAGCCGCATATGCCTCTGTTTGAAAAGATGCCGCTCACCAAAATATTTTGGGAGCAACAAGAAATGAACTAGAAGGTATAGCTTCTGGCTTTGTTGCCGGAAAGTTTAGCGGTGGTGGTTCAAAGGGATTCAGGCGAATCGACGGCAAGAAGAAAGAGGACAAATCACATCTTTTTTGTGATGAGTGCGGTATGTCTAAGCACACCAAGGAGCAATGTTTCGAGATTATTGGGTATCCCGATTGGTGGGTTGGACCCAAGAAACCTACCAAGAAAAACACCAACTCAACCACCGCATATAATAAAGATGACCGGAAAGTGGAGAGAGGGGCTGGTGGAGTTGCGGCGGCTGCAATTGGAGAAGAAAGAGGTTTCTCGGTGGTTGAGGGTAAGAAGAGAGAAGATGATCTCTCAAAACCATACCAACCACCTGCTTATGAATGTCGAGAACCACAAACAAATAACAAGTTTCCTAAAATATCTTTTAATAAAGATAATATGGCAAATGGGTCGGGCAGTAGACTCAATAATTTTGGGCTCAAAAATAATGGGCCGAGTCCAACTGCTAAAGGGTTTATAACCCGATCTAGCCAATCTAATTTGGATGGATCGTGGATTTTCGATTGTGGTGCTACTGACACTATGACTTATGATTTATCTGATTTTTCAGTTTTTTCAAAACCAAGGAGAACCCATATTCGGGCTGCAAATAAAGGGAAAATGGATGTTATGAATGGAGGAACTGTCACAATTACTCCAAACATAAATTTAACTAACTGCCTTTATGTTCCGTCTTTATCTCACAAACTTTTGTCAATCAGTCATGTGACGAAAGAACTCAATTGCTCAGTACTCATGCATCCAACCTTTTGTTTATTACAGGATATCAGGACGGGACGGATCATTGGGCGTGGCACTGAGAGAGAAGGACTGTATTATGTTGACGAAGTTACTGAAAGTGGGTCTGTCATGCTTGCTCATGGAACTAGTGAAAGAGAACAATGGCTATGGCATAGAAGATTGGGGCACCCTTCAGTTAGTTATTTACATATTTTATTTCCAAAACTTTTCCCGTTAAATAAAAAGATTGAATGTGAAACCTGCATTTTAGCAAAAAGTCATAGGCAATCTTTTAAACCTCGTAATGATAGAGTTGAGTTTCCTTTTTCTTTAGTTCATTCTGATGTATGGGGCCCTGCACCGGTTAGTGGGAGTCACAATTTTAAGTATTTTGTGATTTTTGTGGATGATTGCACCAGAATGACATGGATTTATTTTTTGAAAAATAAAGATGAAGTTTATGATAGATTTACTGTGTTCTACAACATGGTTCAAACACAGTTTCAGACATCTATCAAAATTATGAGAACAGATAATGGTGGGGAGTATGTGAATTCACAAATGAGTCTGTTTTTTCAATCAAAGGGAATAATCCATCAAACCACTTGTCCTCACACCCCCGAACAAAATGGTGTGGCTGAAAGGAAAAATAGGATCCTTTTAGAGATAACTAGGGCTCTTATTATTGAATCCTTAGTTCCTAAAAGTTTTTGGCCCGATGCCTTAGCAACTGCCACCTATTTAATCAATCGTCTTCCTACAAAGATTCTTGAGATGAAAACTCCTTTGAAAGTACTCTCTGAATTTCATAAGCCACCATCAGTTCTTACTTTACCTACTAGAGTTTTTGGGTGTACTGTTTTTGTTCATATTCCAAAATCATATCGTACCAAACTTGAACCATGTGCTGAAAAATGTGTCTTTGTGGGATATGGGGGTACTCAAAAGGGGTATAGATGCTACAATCCTCATACTCGTCGTATGTTTACTACGATGAATTGTGATTTTTTGGAAACCAAGTATTTCTACTCTCAAGAACTCAGTAGTCAGGGGGAGGAACAAAGTGACACACTGAGTTGGCTTCAATATTCATCCGAAGGTCAACCAAGTTCTCCTACAACTGATAAAGATTCTCCGGATAAAGATTTACAGTCCTCCTCTCAAAGTGACAACCCGGGTCCAGACCTGATATCCGAGGTAAGTAATTCTGACCTAAGTCATACTTTGGATATTCCTGCTAATGAAATACAGGAAAATGTAAATGGAGAGTCAGAAAATGTAGCAGAAGAAACCACAGAAAGTGTTCCAGAAAGATATGTTCTTCCACCACGTTCTACCAGAGGGATTCCTGCAAAGCGATACTCTCCAGAGAGATATTCTCGGTCTACTAAGTATCCGGTAGATAGCTTTGCTAATATTGTAGAAGGTTTTTTCTCCAAAGAAGCAAGAGCATTTGCAGCAAAATTATATTCTGAAGAGATTCCTTCAGGAGTAGAGCATGCTTTGAAACTTAAAAACTGGAAGGAGGCTATGGATAGTGAAATGGAGGCACTTATTAAGAATGATACGTGGGAAAAGTGTGTCCTTCCGACAGGGAAGGATCCGGTAGGATGCAGGTGGATATATACCATCAAATATAAACCAAATGGGGATGTAGAAAGATACAAAGCAAGACTGGTTGCCAAAGGATACACTCAGACCTATGGCATTGACTATTCAGAAACTTTTTCTCCAGTTGCAAAGCTGGATACAGTAAGGGTTCTTTTCTCAATAGCAGCAAATTTGGGTTGGCCCCTTCATCAATTTGATGTGAAGAATGCTTTCTTGCACGGGGAATTACAAGAAGAAGTGTACATGGAAGCTCCTCCAGGATTTGCTCACAGCTTTAAGAATGGAGAAGTTTGTAAGTTGAAGAAGGCCTTGTATGGGCTTAAACAATCACCCAGAGCATGGTTTGGAAGGTTCACTCTTGCTATGAAGAAATATGGATATCAACAAAGCAACTCAGATCACACGTTGTTTCTTCGTCATAGAGGGAATCTTGTAACATGTCTGATAATTTATGTTGATGACATGATTATAACAGGAAATGATGAAAAAGAGATTAATCAACTAAAATCAGCTTTGTTTGCAGAATTTGAAATGAAAGATCTGGGAGATTTGAAATATTTCCTTGGAATAGAAGTTTCAAGATCTAAAGGTGGAATTTTTATTTGTCAGAAGAAATATATTTTAGATCTTCTGGCAGAAACAGGAATGATTGGTTGTAAGCCAGCAGATACACCCATGGTCATAAATCAGAAGTTGTTTGTGAAGGCAGATGCTAAAGCCACTGATAAAGGAAGATATCAAAGGTTGGTGGGGAAACTTATCTATTTGGCTCACACTCGTCCAGACATTGCATATGCTGTTGGAGTAGTCAGTCAGTTTATGCATCAACCTCAGGAAGATCATATGGATGCAGTTCTGCGAATCATTAGGTATCTCAAAGGGACTTCAGATCATGGGGTGTTATTTAAGGCTAATGGTCACCTCAAAATTCAGTTGTATACAGACGCAGATTGGGCAGGAGATAAAGGTAATCGAAGGTCCACTTCAGGGTATTTCTCATTGGTAGGTGGTAACTTGGTTACATGGAAAAGTAAAAAACAGAAAGTTGTCTCCTTGTCTAGTGCTGAAGCTGAGTTTAGAGGCATAGCTAGAGGTCTAGCAGAAGCTTTGTGGTTGAAGAAGCTGGTGTCTGAAATAGGTTTTGCACCTAAAGAAAGTATTCGAATCATGAGTGATAATGAAGCTGCTATCCAGATCTCAGAAAATCCAGTCCAACATGATAGAACCAAGCATGTGGAGGTTGATCGTCACTTCATAAAAGAAAAGTTGGAAAATGGAATTATCAAGTTACCGTTTGTAAAGTCTGAAGACCAGCTGGCTGATATTCTAACAAAAGCAGTGGGAACCTCTATGTTTCATAAATGTCTAAGCAAGTTGAATTTCGGAAATCCTGATATCCAACTTGAGGGGGAGTGTTAGAATATGAGGGATCAGAACCATCGTCATCATTTCCCAAGTTTACATTGGGCCTCAGAATGTATCGTTGGGCCCAAGCCCATATAATTAGTGTCGGTCATTTAACCTAATTAGGGTTAATTTGTGTATAAATATGGGACGATTTGTGTTATTCTGTATTAAGCAAGAAATAAAAACAAAACCTTTCGTCTATCACTGTTAACAAGTGTTACCTCCCCTTGTTGGAATTGCCCGTTTCAGGGTACGTCATGAAAGGGGTAACTCTAGTTTTAACAGAAAATGATGATATTCCCGATGATGGAAATTATGATAGGTTTATCAATGATCATGAGATTGATTATGATAAACACGATAAAGAAGAGGCTGCGTATCATGAAGCTATGATGGAGATTTTCAAAAAACATAAGGGCTCAATTGTGAGGAGATCCAATCTTGATTATCATGAAGAAATCATGATTCCGTAAGTTTTCCATTTTTCGTTTATATTATGTGCTCTTCATGTTCTTAAAAATTAGTTATTAGTGGTATATATATGATGAAGTTCTCCTAATTTAATGTTTTCTAAGTAATACTTATTATAAGTTGAAACTTATTATTGTTATGAGTTAGAATTTGCCTTGTTTTTGTGAAGTTTTAAAAACAAGTCACTTTGATGATTCAATCACCTTAATGCTATCATGAAGCTTAAACTGATGTTAGAAGGCTGAGTTAAAAATATGTTAATTGCAAAATATTGATATTAATTAATCTCTTATCAGGTTAATGCGATGCTTTCAAATCTATCCAATTTGATTGCTATGAATTTGGGTAAAGAAGATAGAAAGAGGCATGCCTCTTCATATACCCAACTCCAATGAGAAAACTCATGTCTCCATTCCTGGGAGCATTTTGCTCACACCAGGATTTGAACCCACGACCTCTCAGTCTCAGGCTCCACCATACCAATCCATCTATTGATGATTGGTGAAGATGCATTTGTTTTAGAACACTTTTGAAGATATTAATGTAAACAAGTAGAAACTAAAATTGAAGGGATTTCTTATTGATTTTGGATATCTCTTACAACTTTTGGTTCATCTATTTATATAGAATTACTTATAAGTAAATATGGAAACAATAAATAAAAGGGTTTTCTTGTTGCCTAAGTTCTCTCATTCTAACACTCCCCCTCAAGTTGAATATTGGGATTACCAAAATTCAACTTGCTTAGACATTTGTGAAACATTGACGTTCCCACTGCTTTAGTTAGAATATCAGCAATTTGATCTTCAGATTTAACAAATGGCAGCTTGATAATCCCGTCTTCAAGCTTTTCCTTAATGAAATGACGGTCAACTTCCACATGTTTGGTTATGTCATGTTGTACCGGATTTTCTGAAATTTGAATAGCAGCTTCATTGTCACTCATGATCTGGATACTTTCTCTTGGAGCAAAACCTATTTCAGATACAAGTTTTCTTAACCATAACGCTTCTGCTAAGCCTCTGGCAATACCTCTAAACTCAGCCTCAGCACTTGACAAAGAAACAACCTTTTGCTTCTTACATTTTCATGTAACAAGATTACCTCCTACCATAGAAAAATATCCTGAAGTTGATCTTCGATTACCTTTATCTCCTGCCCAGTCAGCATCTGTATATATCTGAATTTTAAGATGACCATTAGCCTTAAATAACACCCCATGTCCTGTAGTCCCTTTAAGATATCTGACAATTCGTAGAACTGCATCCATATGATCCACTTGAGGTTGGTGCATAAACTGACTCACTACTCCAACAGCATATGCTATATCTGGACGGGTATGAGCTAAATAAATGAGTTTACCTACTAACCTTTGATATCTATTCTTATCAGCAAGTTCAGCTTATGTCTTCATAAACAACTTCTGGTTAATAACCATAGGTGTGTCAGTTGGCTTACAGTCAACCATCCTTGTTTCAGCTAAAAGATCCAATATATACTTCTTTTGACAAATGAAGATTCCACGGTTTGACCTTGAAACTTCAATACCAAGAAAATATTTAAGATTTCCCAAATCTTTCATTTCGAATTCTGCAAACAATGCTTTCTTCAGTTTCTCAATCTCTTTTTCATCATTTCCAGTGATAATCATGTCATCAACATAAATTATTAGACATGTCACTAGATTCCCTTTATGACTAAGGAATAATGTGTGATCTGAATTACTCTGCCGATATCCATACTTCTTCATGGCAAGTGTGAACCTTCCAAACCAAGCCCTAGGTGACTGCTTTAATCCGTACAAGGATTTCTTCAATTTACAAACTTCCCCGTGTCTTAAATCATGAGAAAACCCTGGAGGAGCTTCCATATAGACTTCTTCTTTTAGTTCTCCGTGCAAAAAAGCATTCTTCACATCAAACTGATGAAGAGGCCAACCTTGATTTGCTGCTATTGAGAAAAGAACCCTTATAGTATCTAATTTTGCAACTGGGGAAAAAGTCTCTGAATAGTCAATGCCATACGTCTGAGTGTACCCTTTTGCTACCAGTCTTGCTTTATACCTTTCTACATCACCATCTGGCTTATATTTGATTGTATATATCCACCTGCAACCTACCGGCTTCTTTCCTTTTGGCAAAATGCATTTATCCCATGTATCATTCTTTATGAGTGCTTCCATTTCATAATCCATAGCATCCTTCCACTTTTTCAATTTCAAAGCTTGCTCTACTCCTGATGGAATTTCTTCTGAATATAACTTTGCTGTAAATGCTTTTGCTTCTTTAGACATATTTCCCTATGCAATATTGACAAAATTGCCTACCGGATATCTGGTCGACCGAGAACTTCTTTCTGGAGAATACCGTTTGGCCGGTATTCCTCTAGTTGACCTTAAAGGAAGAACATACTTTTCTAAAATTGTTTCTGGAACTGTTTCTGGAACTACTTCTTCTACATCTTCTAGTTCTTCATTTACTTCATCATGCTCTAAATTTTCCTGCACTTCATTATCTGGAATACCGGTTTCATTCAAAGTATAACTCGGTGCAAAATTACTTACCTCGGATATCAGGCCTGGACTTATATTCGGATTGTCACTTTGAGAGGAGGACTGTAAATCTTTATCTGCATTTGAAGATACACTTGGAGTAGTCTGCATCTCTAACGAATATCTCAGCCAACTCAGTGTGTCACTCTGTTCCTCCCCCTGACCACTGAGTTCCTGAGAGTAGAAATACTTGGTTTCCAAAAAATCACAATTCATCGTAGTAAACATACGACGAGTTTTTGGATTGTAACACCTATATCCTTTTTGAGTAACCCCATATCCCACAAATACACATTTTTCAGCACAAGGTTCAAGTTTATTACGATACGACTTTGGAATATGAACAAAAACTGTACATCCAAACACTTTAGGTTGTAGAGTAAGAACCGGTGGAAGCTTATGATATTCATTGAGAACTTTCAAAGGGGTTTTCATATTTAGAATCTTTGTAGGAAGTCGGTTAATCAGATAAGTAGCGGTAGCTAAAGCTTCTGGCCAAAAACTTTTTGGAACTAAGGACTCAATAATAAGTGCCCTAGTCATTTCTAATAGAAGCCTATTTTTCCTTTCGGCCACCCCATTTTGCTCTGGAGTATGAGGACAAGAGGTTTGATGAACTATTCCCTTGGATTGAAAAAATAAGTTCATTTGTGAGTTTACATATTCTCCACCATTATCTGTTCTCATAACTTGGATAGATTTTTGAAACTGAGTTTGAACCATATTATAAAAAACAGTGAATCTATCATAAACTTCATCTTTGTTTTTCAAAAAATAAATCCAAGTCATTCTGGTGCAATCATCAACGAATATCACAAAATACTTGAAACTATGACCTCCAACAACTGGTGCAGGACCCCACACATATGAATGAACTAATGAAAAAGGAGTTTGAACTCTAGTATTACGAGGTTTAAAGGTTTGCCTATGACTTTTAGCTAAAATGCAAGTCTCACAAACAATTGGCTTATTTAAAGGAAAAAGTTTTGGAAACAAAGCATGCATATAACTCACTGAAGGATGTCCCAATCTTCTATGCCATGTAAACAAGTAGAAACTAAAATTGAAGGGATTTCTTATTGATTTTGGATATCTCTTACAACTTTTGGTTCATCTATTTATATAGAATTACTTATAAGTAAATATGGAAACAATAAATAAAAGGGTTTTCTTGTTGCCTAAGTTCTCTCATTCTAACAATTAAGACTCACCCGATCATTTATTTAGTCTTTTTAACATACCATTTAACTAACATGATCTTTAGTTTGAATTGTGTATGTATACTCTAAACTTCAAAATGGTATTATTGTAGATTATACAAACCTTTAACGTCTTTATGTATATTTGCTTTTACTTAGCTAATAAACAAGTTACCAGTAACTGCTGTTATTAATATGGACTCCAAGAAATTGGATTACAGGGGAAGAACCTCCTCTTATTTTTTACTTATATTTGTTTTATTTATCTATATATTTTTTATTTTTTTGTAAATAACAGATTGGCACAAGTCTTAGAGAGACAAGGCTTAAGTCCAAATAGTATTGTAGCTCATGAGTCTTGACAAGTGATGCAAGTATATGGAGATACAAGGTTAGGTCAAAAGAAGTATTAATCAGTATTTTTCTCAAAGTTGTTGACAAAGTTTAAACTGGAGGTAGTAGTAGTAGTAGTAATGGTGTGCCTTCTAGTAATTTAATTTTGATGGTAGTCATATATTATGTTTTAGTAGATTTTGATTTGAATAGTTGTTATATCTATGTGTATGTGCACAAGTTATCCATGCTCATAGGAAGGCTACTTATTTCACTGATTAATTCGACAGTTGGTTGACCACATTGCTATGTGTTTGTTCTCTAACTAAGTTTAAAAGTCCAAGTTCTTTTTTGGTCCAAAAAACTGAAATAAATATTTCCTTTTTTTGCTTTTTGAATTTATGCTCCCTTTTTTGCTTAAAATAAATTTATGCTCTAACTAGCAAATTATAATTTGTTCTTTAAGTAACGATAACAATAATAAATATATTTCTGTGAAAGAAAAATAAGATGATATTGGGAGAAATTAAAAAAGAAGAAAAAAAATAATGGATAATATACACTTGTAATATGCATGTAATATTAAACAAATTTTCTGAAAAATTTGTCCAAATTTTCTGGAAATGTTCTCTGAACTGGAAATGTTGTCAGCCTATATTAGATGATTAAACCACTGGATTCGGATTAAATGCAATAAAATTGAACCAAAATCTTAGATTTCACAAACAAGTTTCAATAAATGATTACTTCACAAATTCATATATCCCTTCTTCCATCATACATCATCAACAATGACTCAAAAGTTATGCTGCAAGAACATGTGTTCTTGTGGTGAAGCTGGTCCAATCTCTTCTTCCAAGCTCCTCAATCCATCACCCATGTTTTTGTTTTCCGATATCTTTGGATCGACTACATCCGCCTCTGAAACAGATGACTTTCTCCTCTGAGATGACGCCACACTTGGAAATGTGATCCACGATGGAGCTCTGAACTCGATCCTTTGATCCTCTGTCTCATCACCTTCTAATTCTGATCGGTTTGATGACCGTTGTGATGATTTTTTGTGCATTCGACTACTACCTAAAACAACTTCGGTCGGTAAGATTGGCTGATCGTTGCTTGGACTTCCCATTAACATTGCTAATGCTCGTTCTAGCGCTGTGGTCACTTTATCCATAGACGGCCGTTCTTTACCTCTCATTCTCACACATTTACATGCTACATTCGCAATCCTTTTCAACGCCTCTAGATCTGATGGCGGTGCTAATGCAGTATCAAGAATCGCGTGAATCTCACCAGCTTTGATCAATGGTACCGCCCATTCAACAATATTGCCTTCTTCAAATTGCATATCTATGGCTTTTCGTCCACTGAGGATCTCGAGAAGCAACACACCAAAGCTGTACACGTCAGATTTCGTCGTGAGGTAGTGAAGTCTGTAGTATTCCGGATCTAGATAACCTAATGTTCCAGCTGGCAGCTCAGCTAAAGGCGAGCTGCTGTTTGCTGGTCCTAACAACGAAAGCCCAAAATCAGCCACACGTGCATTGTGTTCTTCATCGATTAGAATATTTGATGACTTTATGTCACGGTGGATCACCGGCGGGCAGGCATAACCGTGTAAATACTCGATTCCTCGAGCTGCTTGCACAGCTATTGTTACCCGTTTCACCCAATCCAACTGTGCCCTCAATGCCTTCGGGTTGCCATGAAGATGCTGATGCAATGACCCATTAGCCATGAACTCGTAAACCAACAACCGTTGTTCACCTTCTTCACAGTATCCGAGCAAATTAAGTAAGTGTGCATGATTCAATCTAGATAGCAAATCGAGTTCATTATGAAACTCCATTGAATTTTTCTTCATATCAGGTGAAAGGATCGCTCTTTTAACAGCAACAACAACACCATCTTTCAAAATACCCTTAAAAACGCATGAAAAGCTACCTTTCCCGACTTGTGCTTCTTCTGTAAAACCTCCAGTAGCACGGTCAAGTTCATCATAGCTAAAAACTCGAGCTCTTCTGATCTTTAACTCGTCCAAATCAGGCTGAATCTTTACCCCATCTTTCTGAAACCCGTTGCTTTTCAAGAACTTAATGCCTTTCGGAGAGCATTTACAGTTCCTTAACTTGTAACGTACATAAAAGATAGCAGTCAACGATACCACAATCACTAATAACACCCCAAATACAATCTCCCCAATGATTACCGGTAACTGCATTGACCAAAATCTTTCTGCTTTCTTGTCGGTATATGAACAGTGTGATGAACACTCGATTGAGGTGCAATTTGAGCAGTTATACTCACAAACTCGGTCAGCATCTTTTGTGCATTCAGTTTTTTGATACATTTCGGACGGGCATTCATGGCTACAAGGTAAACAAATTCGTGATCCTGGTGACTTACAAGGTGAGCTGCTGTTATTATACTCATAAAAACCATCCTCACAACTATTTGACCGGCAGACCCCGGGAGAAACAGCTAATGGCAATGATGTCGGAAAACCGGCACCCCAACAAACAGGAGAAAGCGATTTATCAGCCACAACGCCACAAGAAAAGTAGTCCCCAGCAGCAATTTCATAAAGGCGAACCCCTTTTGGAGGTTGGGTGCTCATGTCAACACGAAAACCCCAACAAACTACCTCATGACTATAGCTTATGATACCGCAAGCATGAAACCTTCCTCCAACTACAGAAAGCATCGGGTCAAGTGGGGCCAAGTCAACGTTGACTTGGCCTTGACGTGCCAATGCCATTGCAATCTCCTCTTGAGACTCCCAACTCGTTCCCCAACATAAAACATTCGACTCGATACCTTCTATTATCCCACAAACATGATAACCACCAGCTGATATCTTCCGAAACTTGGCATTCTTTGGCACACTGCTAATCACGCCACTGCTCGTCTCATCACCCCAACAAAATGCACTACGGTTTTGTGAAAACAGCCCACAGTTGAATTCAGAGCCAGCGGAAACAGACTGGATCTGACCTTCAAAAACATGACTTCTGGTCATGTTATAACCCCAACAATCAACAAGCGAAATATTTCTTTGAATGCCCATCAGGGGTTTCCGAAGACCACATAAATGGTGGTCTCCGGCGCTGAGTTCTATGAACTCAGCAGAGATAGCCATGGGCCTAGGAAAACCCATGGCTATGAAACTACTGTTCCCCCAACAGAAAGGCTGGCTGTTATTCATCAAAAGCCCACAAACAAACCCATTGCCAGCAGTTAACCCGGAAAACTGTACAAGTGAAGGTGTTGAGCTAGTAATAGCCGAATTCGAACCATAACACGACACAAAGTGAGACCCATCTGATCTTAGACCACAAAAAGCAGTCCCATATTCACCATAAGATATAGCAATGGAAGACATTGAGCCAAGACCAATTACTAAACCATTTAAATCAGATGCAACAATTATAAACAATAAAGTTTGTAGTGTCAAATCCTCAACAAAACACCTTAAAATCCCCATTATCAAAAGTTGACTAACTAATCAATTCCCACCAAAAACACCTCCAAATCCACATACTAAAACACTAATTCTAATCAAAATTCCCCCAAAACACATTCAAATCCAACATCATCAGATCTTACTTCACAAACATCCATTAAATAAAAAAAACCCATCATCAGTTGACTAAAAACAGTCAAACAAGCCCATTCAAACACCAACAAAATAACTCATTAATATCTCAAAAACTCTCCAAGAAAACCATTACCCAGATGGAATCATACAAAATCAGCTAGGAATATATCATTACAACAAGAAAAAGATCAAATCTTTAATAAGAAAAAATTAGCAAAGTATCGTGTTTATGTGTATATATATATATTTTTTATATCAAGAAATATATATAGAGAGAGAGAGAGAGAGAGTTGTGAACTACTTACTGGAAAAAGGAAACACCAAATGGGGTTGGGGTTGGGGTGGTGGTGGTAGAAACGGAATTGAATGAATGTGTTATTGGAGGTGATAAATATGTGTGTATAGTTTCAAAGGAAAGAAAGAGAGCGTGTAAGGGTGTGTAGTTGAATGCATTAAATGTTTGGAGTTAATGCAAAATTGATCTTTTCATGCCTGAATTTCTGCACACATGTCCACTGCTTTGGTCCTTGAATCTCTCTTCATTTTATACTCCTTCCCCCCTATTAAAGTTCATTTTTTTTAGAGTAAACGACATAATCGTCCCTGTGGTTTACTCAAATAGTCACGTTTCGTCCCTGTGATTCAAAAACGTCATGTATCGTCCTTATTTGAAAAAAAAGCTTCATTTTCGTCCTTTGACTATTTGACCGTCAACTCAAGTCCGTTAACTGCTTCACGTGTCGTGCACGTGAGGGTAAATGAGTCTTTTCACACTTTCATTTTTGGCTCCATCCTCTTCCCTTTTTGACTGCATCCTTTTCTCAACATATACACTTTCTCATTAAACTCCTTTCTTTCTACTCTCAACCCCTCTCTCTCTCTCTCTCTACATATACATATACATAATCACATAACAATCTATAAAAAATCACTTATCTATATACACATATAGATACATCAAACTGTAAGTGATGACATATATATATATACCGTCAATCTATGATTAACAACAAGATGAATATATATATATATATATATATATATAGACATTTAATATTATAATATTTTTATATATATATATATATATATATATATATATATATATATATATATATATATATATAGAGAGAGAGAGAGAGAGAGAGAGAGAGAGAGTTGTGAACTACTTACTGGAAAAAGGAAACACCAAATGGGGTTGGGGTTGGGGTGGTGGTGGTAGAAACGGAATTGAATGAATGTGTTATTGGAGGTGATAAATATGTGTGTAAATTATTTCAAAGGAGAGTATAGTATATATAGGTATTTTAAGTGGAGATGTGTAAATTAATGAATAAAAGAGAAATTAATTTTCATTAAGGGTATTATATGTATTTTAAGTGGAGATGTTAAATTAATGAATAAAAGAGATAAAATTAATTAATTCATTAAGGGTATTATATGTATTTTAAGTGGAGATGTTAAATTAATGAATAAAAGAGTAAATTAATTAATTCATTAAGGGTATTATATGTATTTTAAGTGGAGATGTGTAAATTAATGAATAAAAGAGATAAATTAATTAATTCATTAAGGGTATTATATGTATTTTAAGTGGAGATGTTAAATTAATGAATAAAAGAGATAAAATTAATTAATTCATTAAGGGTATTATATGTATTTTAAGTGGAGATGTTAAATTAATGAATAAAAGAGATAAATTAATTAATTCATTAAGGGTATTATATGTATTTTAAGTGGAGATGTGTAAATTAATGAATAAAAGAGATAAATTAATTAATTCATTAAGGGTATTATATGTATTTTAAGTGGAGATGTTAAATTAATGAATAAAAGAGATAAAATTAATTAATTCATTAAGGGTATTATATGTATTTTAAGTGGAGATGTTAAATTAATGAATAAAAGAGTAAATTAATTAATTCATTAAGGGTATTATATGTATTTTAAGTGGAGATGTTAAATTAATGAATAAAAGAGATAAAATTAATTAATTCATTAAGGGTATTATATGTATTTTAAGTGGAGATGTTAAATTAATGAATAAAAGAGTAAATTAATTAATTCATTAAGGGTATTATATGTATTTTAAGTGGAGATGTTAAATTAATGAATAAAAGAGTAAATTAATTAATTCATTAAGGGTATTATATGTATTTTAAGTGGAGATGTTAAATTAATGAATAAAAGAGATAAAATTAATTAATTCATTAAGGGTATTATATG
Source organism: Erigeron breviscapus (assembly GCA_034093135.1). Classification (NCBI taxonomy): domain Eukaryota; kingdom Viridiplantae; phylum Streptophyta; class Magnoliopsida; order Asterales; family Asteraceae; genus Erigeron; species Erigeron breviscapus. The sequence goes on along the minus strand of CM067174.1, from coordinate 72,126,399 downwards.
TATTTTAAGTGGAGATGTTAAATTAATGAATAAAAGAGTAAATTAATTAATTCATTAAGGGTATTATATGTATTTTAAGTGGAGATGTTAAATTAATGAATAAAAGAGATAAATTAATTAATTCATTAAGGGTATTATATGTATTTTAAGTGGAGATGTTAAATTAATGAATAAAAGAGATAAAATTAATTAATTCATTAAGGGTATTATATGTATTTTAAGTGGAGATGTTAAATTAATGAATAAAAGAGTAAATTAATTAATTCATTAAGGGTATTATATGTATTTTAAGTGGAGATGTGTAAATTAATGAATAAAAGAGATAAATTAATTAATTCATTAAGGGTATTATATGTATTTTAAGTGGAGATGTTAAATTAATGAATAAAAGAGATAAAATTATTTATTTCATTAGACGATCTCATGATAGTGTTTTACTGTTTTTTGCTTGAAAACATCTCGAAGGCCAACTCTTACATATTTCGTTAGATGCCCACATGAAAGATATAAATGTCTTTTTACTCATCTTCTTTTTCATAAACACCCTTATTGTTTGTCTTTCATCTTATTGCTTATTTTTTTGGTTAATATACATAGACATCTTCATGGTTGTTTATATAATAAGATTCTTGAAGTGGTAGCTCGTGAAATTAATGAATAAAAGAGAGAAAATTAATTAATTCGTTAAGGGTAGAATGGTCATTTTGCATGAGGACATTTTTATGAGAGAGAGTGTTGAAAAGTGTTAGAAGAGAGAGTGTGATAATTTTTATAAAGTAGGAGAGATAAATTAATGAATAAAAGAGAAAATTAATTAATTCATTAAGGGTAGAATAGTCATTTTGCATGAGGACACCTTTATGAGAGGGAGTGTTGAAAAGTGTTAGAAGAGAGAGTGTGATAATTTTTATAAAGTAGGAGAGATAATGACACACTTAAAATTGTCATTAGTATCTTATTATATGTATAAAAACTAATATTATAGTAACAAGGAATTAGCCTAGTGGTAAGGCAAACACTTTGTGACCTTAAGGTCTCAGGTTCGATCCCCGTTGGGCACAAAAAATAATTCATTTAAGGTACCCGTTACCAATGAAGCCTAGACCCATATGTGAAGTTTAAATACGTGGGTTCGATCCTTCGGGGTGCCCAGATCATGTGGGGATTAGGATGGAGGTATTTTACCGGCATCATATGGCTCATACGGGGTGGGTCGATGGGTATCCAATTGTATTACCGGGGCTAAGATTCCCCCTAATTACCCTTTTTAAAAACTAATATTTTATATATCAAAAACTACCATTTAAATTTTTACTTAACAAAATATAAATTTTAATGTACCCAAATAGCTGATACTCATAACTCAAGAGTTGTCATTAACATACCCTTATTTTTATTGTATTCTGTTTTATTTTTCTTAACAAAAAAATCGATATCTTATTCATTTTATAAATACAACAAACAAATTACAATTGCATCAATACTCATATATGGTGAATATGTTAACCATCTACAATGAATTAAGATTATTGACGGGTCATTATCTACTTTCGATCATTTTCACTCATCAAATTGGATTAATCAATATATTTAATGTAAATTACAATATTTGACCGTATGCTTTATCAATTTTTACGAGTCATCATATGAAAATTTTATTTCATTAGACGATCTCATGATAGTGTTTTACTGTTTTTTGCTTGAAAACATCTCGAAGGCCAACTCTTACATATTTCGTTAGATGCCCACATGAAAGATATAAATGTCTTTTTACTCATCTTCTTTTTCATAAACACCCTTATTGTTTGTCTTTCATCTTATTGCTTATTTTTTTGGTTAATATACATAGACATCTTCATGGTTGTTTATATAATAAGATTCTTGAAGTGGTAGCTCGTGAAAAAACGATAAAACAGAGGGACGATTGATGTAAATTACCATATATTATAAACTTTTACCTTTCTAGTCGAATTATTTTCCATGTATGTATGTGACTCAGAATTGCTACCATACATTTGTTAGTGACTAAACAAATTATGGAATAGAGAAATGTGTGATTTAACCTTACTATTGTTGATATTTTTCTTTCAAGTGTTAAAATCTTAAATGATATGTAGAAATATTAATCTTAAATGACGAAAGAAAGTACCTGCGCGTTACGGCGGTGAGATGGTGGGGGTGATAGGTCATAGGAGGTGATAAGTCATAGAGTGTGATAGCCAATGCCTTAGCCGTACGGGCTCCGCCCTCGGATTTAAAAATTCGTCGAAAGTATATCGAATGACATCTCTAATGAAAGAGCATGAAATTTTAAGAACACCCATATAATTTTTATAATTTATCGATATACGGTTATTGAGATAAAAGATTTTGAATGAATTAGAGGAATAAAATGGTTTATGGAGAAGAGAAAAAAGAATGAATGGTTGAGATTTGAGGAGAGAGAGGAAAATGAGTGGTTGAGATTTAAGGGTATTATAGGTATATTAGGTAGAGATGTTTAAATTAGTGAATAAAGAATAGGGGTAATTTAGGTAGTTCAAAGTTGTAATTTGAGATTTAAAAAAAGGGCTCCTCTATTATATATGAGTTAAAGATATGAGAATTCTTAAAGATATGTACATAATATTAATCTTAAATGATATGTAGAAATATTAATCTTAAATGATATGTAGAAATATTAATCTTAAATGATATGTAGAAATATTAATCTTAAATGATATGTAGAAATATTAATCTTAAATGATATGTAGAAATATTAATCTTAAATGATATGTAGAAATATTAATCTTAAATGATATGTAGAAATATTAATCTTAAATGATATGTAGAAATATTAATCTTAAATGATATGTAGAAATATTAATCTTAAATGATATGTAGAAATATTAATCTTAAATGATATGTAGAAATATTAATCTTAAATGATATGTAGAAATATTAATCTTAAATGATATGTAGAAATATTAATCTTAAATGATATGTAGAAATATTAATCTTAAATGATATGTAGAAATATTAATCTTAAATGATATGTAGAAATATTAATCTTAAATGATATGTAGAAATATTAATCTTAAATGATATGTAGAAATATTAATCTTAAATGATATGTAGAAATATTAATCTTAAATGATATGTAGAAATATTAATCTTAAATGATATGTAGAAATATTAATCTTAAATGATATGTAGAAATATTAATCTTAAATGATATGTAGAAATATTAATCTTAAATGATATGTAGAAATATTAATCTTAAATGATATGTAGAAATATTAATCTTAAATGATATGTAGAAATATTAATCTTAGGAGAACTTGTATTGTATTAGGATTGTTGCTTTTTAAATGCAGCAAGTTCAACGATTACATTATATATAGAGAGATAAAAAAATAGACATTTTATATCTTAAAATGTTCGAGAATAACAACAAAACTTTGTATTGAAATGTAAACATAGCTTCATAATCGAACTCCAATGACGATTAGCTTCATGATACTTTCGGTTTATTGTACTTCGTATCTCATTTTTTATACCAAAAAAGATTAATAGTTATATAATATTGATACTATGTTCAAAAATCTTAACATCATAACATCAATATACATGACCCATAATACCCGATCAAGGTAGTATCACTTTATTGTCATATTTATTATCATACTGAGCTCGAGTTGTTGGAACCACGTTAGTGTGACCGTCACTGATCATTTATCATTCCTGATATGATAATTGACGATAACTGAAATCCCTATGTCTAGTAAATATATAATGGACGTATTTACTCTTAAAGACATACTATAGGGTTTCCCATTAGATGATTGAAACTATGAGGACTAATGTAACACACATTAAACACCAGAAGTGTTGAATGTGTAAATACTCTCAATATAAATAGAGAGCCATTAACCCTAATTTAAGGTGAATGAGTAATCACACATAACACACCCTAATCCCTCACTAAATTCGTGTGTGTCTTCCTCATCAGATTCGTGCATAACATCAGCCGAATCTTCATCCCATTATTACTCAATCATCTTGTTTTGGGAACCCGAAATCAATAGCAATCATGCTTAATGCTCTTACAGGTTCCACAGGACGATCTGTGATGTTTCATCACTTGAATCGAATCATGTTTATTCCAACGTGTGGTATCAGAGCCGTGTTATAAACGATCAGTCATGATTTGGTTCGAATTTGATGATTTTCGCGAACTCAAAATCTGCAGAAACGCGAATTCGTGATGACATCATCACGAGTTCGTGATGACGTCATCATGAACTTATGCCCAATTTGTGATGACGTCATCACGACTTCTGCTCCTCTTCGCGCTTACGTCATCACGAACTCATGCTTATGTCATCACGAGTTTATGACATCTTCATGCTGACATCATCACGTCTTACTGATATCTTCGTGCTTAGGTCTTCACGACTTACTGATATCTTCGTGCTTATGTCATCATGACTACATGATGTCCTTGTGCTTACATAATCACGAATTATAACTTAAGTTTGTGCTTACTTTATCACGAGTCATTACTTAAGTTAGTGCTATACTGAGTGTGATCTTAGCTGATGAATGAGTTTGTGCTTACTAGTTTACCTTATAATTTTGTGGCTAAATTTGTCTCTCATTTTTTTAAAATAACTTTTTCCAAGACATTTTTACCATAGCACTTTAAGGGTAATAATTTGTGGTCGCGCTGACTCATTAAAAGCCTTGTGAGAAATGTCAAACTTTGGAAACCTTCAAGTTAAATTGGGAACACATCATGATGAACTCGGTTACAAAATTTCTCAAGACGTCCCGAGAGCAATATGATTTTATCGGGTTGTTGCTAAATATTTGATGAAGAACGCTCAAACCCTACCAATTCGGATGATCACAATACAGAAATCTTAGTCAACGGTTATATCAAGGAAGTGGTAGCAAGGGCATGGAGTTTCCATCTCCAATGTTCCTGACAACTATACACGTTTTGCCTCACGCTTTTAGAGTAAATGCCAAAGAGAAGTGGGGAAAAAGAGTTGTGCAGCTAGGATGTAGTTGTGAAGATGACCGGGAAGATTGAAAATGAATCAGATAATGATTTTAAGCGGATCAAGATCGGCAAGAATCTTATACGGATAAAAGAGAGAGGCTTATCGAGTTCGATTTTAGTGAAGATGTAATATGAAGAGTTACTCCATCGGGAAGTGTTTCACTATTTTGCATACGAGGAAAGCTAGAAGTCCGTTTAACGGTTCTTTAAAATACATGCTCGATACGATAAGATTACCAGTTGTTTGGAATTGTCCGAAAAACTTCCAAGAAATTCATTCTACCTTTCACGATTTTTTTTAGTTTATGAAGTGTTATACCGTCAAGGTTGCACGTGTACTTTTAAAAGAAATCACACTTCAAAATGAGTTTAAATAAGACAATGTCGAGGAGTCTTTGGCCTTGTGATGAAATAATTAAGAAGAATGTAAATCAAGACTATATAATGGTGCAAAGTGCTATGAAAGCATGGAAGAATGTTGTATGTGTTAATGGGAAATTGAGAGAAAAGTTTTCAGTAATATCGTCTCTAGATGCGGCTTGGATCACAAGGTCGTGATCCGTTCCAAGTGGGGGAGAGTTGTAACATCCTAAATTTTAAGGCCAATGAAAATTAACCTTTATGATAGTTTTGCCTTTAAAATAATTTCCTAGTATTTTATTTTTGAATATGGATTGTTTTAGTTGGAACCTTAGTGGCTAGCGGGTATTTTACCCCACTAATTAGAGTAAGAGCGTGGCACTATGAGAAAGTGCCAGCCAAATTTCTCCTCCTTTTTGAGAACACATCTTCATCATCAACTTCTACAATCTTCACATTCTTGTTCCAATTACTTCTAAGAAATTGTGTAATCTCCATTCCATCTAATTCAAGAAATCTTCCAAGTAATTTATAATAATCTTCCAAACTTTATTACATCAATTCCTTCTTTTAGTGATAATAACAATAATAATAATTCCAAGATTTCTAGCAATTAAATTTGGGGATTTAGAGTGTGTGTGGGGGCTAAAATTAGAAGAGATGAGGAAGAAAACTAGTGATTTTTCCATTCTTTCCATCTTATATTCTTCATTCAAGGTATAAATTTAGTTATTTTGTTACTAATGAAATTTAGGGTTCATGCAATCAATTAATTTGGGGATTTTGATGAAATTGGGTTATTTAAATTAATTTAAGTTAGGGTTCATGTAAGTAATGTAGATGAAGTTTTTAGTAAAAATGAGCTACTTTGACATAATTCAAATTGGGGTTCTTGGAACTAAATCAAGTTGGTGATTTTTAAGATAAAAATGATAAGGGCTAATTGGTTCTAAAGGTACCATACTCGTCGACTTTTCCTATGTAAAGTATCATCCATAAAAACCGTCTAATCTAAGCCCACTGTGTGTAAACGCGATCTATTTCGGGCATCAAAACCACTATCCGGTTTTGTTTGACTAGTTTTGTGCGTGTTTTTGTTTCTCCGTTGAATTTGGCTGTCATGTCACCTTGCCACGTCCTCCAATTGCCCTGTTGACTTGTTGACCGAAATTTGGGCGAGATAATCGTGGCATTAATTTAGGCACCTTTATATATAAATTATTATATATATATCCTCACTTTTATATACATATATTTATTATTTTATATATTATATATACATATATACTATTCTATTATTTATATGTATATTTGTTATTTACATATTTATATATATATATATATATATATATATATATATATATATATATATATATATATATATATATATATATATATATATATATATATATATATATATATATATATATATATATATATATATATATATATATATATATATATATATATATATATATATATATATATATATATATATATATATATATATATATATATATATATATATATATATATATATATATATATATATATATATATATATATATATATATATATATATATATATATATATATATATATATATATATATATATATATATATATATATATATATATATATATATATATATATATATATATATATATATATATATATATATATATATATATATATATATATATATATATATATATATATATATATATATATATATATATATATATATATATATATATATATATATATATATATATATATATATATATATATATATATATATATATATATATATATATATATATATATATATATATATATATATATATATATATATATATATATATATATATATATATATATATATATATATATATATATATATATATATATATATATATATATATATATATATATATATATATATATATATATATATATATATATATATATATATATATATATATATATATATATATATATATATATATATATATATATATATATATATATATATATATATATATATATATATATATATATATATATATATATATATATATATATATATATATATATATATATATATATATATATATATATATATATATATATATATATATATATATATATATATATATATATATATATATATATATATATATATATATATATATATATATATATATATATATATATATATATATATATATATATATATATATATATATATATATATATATATATATATATATATATATATATATATATATATATATATATATATATATATATATATATATATATATATATATATATATATATATATATATATATATATATATATATATATATATATATATATATATATATATATAATCTCAAACCCAAAAATAAATCATATAAATAAATATATAATAATAAACACCAACAACAAAATCCTGTACTAACTTCACTGATGAAAGTGATGCAAGATTCCGACAAAACATTCAGTCATATAGCTCAAGAAATCGAGCAACACTTAACAATTACAGCCACATAATCAATGGAATTAGAACATCAACAATGATGAAATTTGGATCCAACAACAATCAGATACATACCTATAAATAGCTAAAACAAGAGTATAATTACAAATCCTTGGTACGATCGGTTATGTATAACCCAAAAATAACCACCAGATCTTCATCAACCACGACGAACACCATTTTTTCCGACGAACACCATCTTCTCCGGTCATACTTCTTCTCCGGCGAACCACCATCTTTTCCGCGAACACCATCTTCTCCGGTCATACTTCTTCTCCGGCGAAACCACCATCTTTTCCGGCGAACACCATCTTCTCCGGCGAACACCATCTTTCCGGCGAACACCATCTTTTCCGGCGAACACCATCTTCTCCGGTTTTGGCAACTTTAACAACGACACAACATTAATTCTTGTGGGGGTTTCAAAATCACCACCATCACCACAACATTAAACCCAAACCCCAACCATCACCGCGATTATACAGTGGTGGTTAGCGTCACCAATTTTCCGGCCTCACCATCACCACCTCTGTAGCCGCCACCATTACCACCACCACCATTTCGATCTCGCAACAAACCCTAACCTCCAATTCTCACACCTCTGCAAAATATTTAGGATTAAGATTGTGATAACGCCATGCAAACACCGCCACCATCAAGATCTGGCCATCCCATCCCCACCAGCAACAAAATCCGGCCATCACTTTTTTAACTTTATTATTATTATTATTATTATTATTATTATTATTATTATTATTATTGTTGTTGTTGTTATGCCTTACAATTTCAATTTGATCATCCTTTTCCAGTTTTACATTTAGATATCACATTTTCTTTATTGATAAAGAGAATGATTATATAAATTGTGGTGGTTGTGATGTTTATAGAGAGAGATAAGATAAGATAGAGGGAAAGGAGAGTGCGTATGAAAGCAGACACAATTTTTAGTATTTTCATATTACACTATATTTTTACAGATATATAAAATAATAATACATTAACATGCCGACTAGGACAAAACAGTCTTACATGGCAGGGTGGTATTTTTAGACACTATGTTATTAGAAATTTTCACCGTCGAGTACCGTAAAAGGAGGAGTTTTTGGTTTATACCCAAGAAAGTAGAAATTGACAAGTAAGATACCTTTTAAACTAATTTGCCCAAATGATAAATTTGAGTAATAAGTTTGTTGGCTATGTTGTGATGAATATAAATATAATAATTTTTGGTAAGGATGTTGTATGGCCATATTATTATGATTATGAAAATGGTTTTGACATGTTTGGTCAACTTTTTATAAAAAGAGATATGAAAATTTTGTTGTGGCCATGTTTGCTTGAGTTGGGAATAATAAGAAAATGGTGATTTTTGGTATTAAGGTGGAATGACCATATTGTTGTGGATATAAAATGAGATTTTTAAATGAACCAACTCAAAGACATTGTGAGTTTTGAAATGGGTTGGGAGTGCTAATGAATGATTGTTGTTATGACTAGGCTTAGTTAGCCATGAATGTGATTATAGCCTTATATGAGTTTGTGATGACTTGATAGGTTGAAAGCTTGTTAATTGTGTTCTTGCGATTATCTTGATATGATTGATTGGGTCGCGAAGGAGGTGAGTTTTCTTGCATACTTTTATATATACGTCGGGTCGATTACCATATGATGGTGGATTCCGTGTGTGGTAATCGATTTGGCGTTGAGCCTAAGTAGGGGTCGTCTTTGATTACGGGCCTAAGTAGTGGCCATAACCATTTGGGGCATTTGAGATATAGCTCATGTGGAGCATCGATATTGCTTATTGAGATTGTAATCATTTGATTATATGGATCCATGTAATGCGTTGGCACAAAGGTGAGTATTATAGATATGGCACGATGGTGCCATAGGCTATATGCAATAGACCTTTGTGCATTGCCCTCCTTCGTGTGTATAAATGTATGCAAGATTATTCACTAATTTTTGCTTACTTTTTAGTTGTTTACCCTTTTTATAGGTTGTCCCGGATGAGGAAACAATATTTAGTGATTTGAAGATTTATGATGAATTGAATTGTGGAAATGTTGACTTTTGTGGTAAAATTTGGTTTGTGGAACCCATAGTAGCCCCCTTTGAACCCTTGGCTCTTGATATGGTTTTGTGTCATTTGTATAAATATAGTAACAGCAAGTAGTTGAGTCAAGTTTTGAAATTGTAAGAAATGTATTTTGTTGCGGTGGTCAAATAAATGCATTTTGGCAACTTGGGTAAATGACCCGTTTGGTCGTTTGAATATGGAATTGAAGTTTTTGATGAAGTAAGTCGCCATATGTTGAGTTATGTGTTTTCAACCATTTTGGTGTTTTGGTTCATGTGTTTGAGGTCAAATGATTGTAAAACGGTGATTAAAAGTGTGCAGTAAGAGTACAGACGCAAGCACGACTTACCGTGCTCAGCGTCTGCAGTATTTTCGTTTTGGTGTCCAGTTTTTGGGAGCACGGTCGACCGTGCTTGCGGCCGCAGTTCCTCTGACCTCGAGCAAAAAAAATTCCGAGCGTCAACCGACATTTTCAAAGTCTGAAACTTATAGGATATGTCTATTATAACATAATAAGGTGTTCCAATTTGTTAGATTTTGAATTTGAAAATTTTAAGTTTTTCACATTATTTTGGCCTAAAATTTTCTAAGTATGAGATTGGTCAAACAAAGTCAACTATTTAAAAAAAAAAAGTCGAGTCGAGTCCGATCCTTTCACTTGAAGGGGTGATCTCTTAGATGTCGAAGCCATGGAGACTTATGATTTACATATAAACACTGGAAAGTGTATTAGACTAGTAGATACTTTATGTGTACCGAGAATTTCTCGAAACCTTGTATCTATTTTTTCTAGTCTAAGACCTTGAAGGTTATGTGATAATTCATGGTTGCGGCGAGATTGTCATTACTCATAATAATGAATTCCTTGGTCCTGGTTTCTTGGATGGATTGTTGTGTAAGTTAGAACTAGATCATAATTTCTCACAATCTTTATTGTCTCCAAATATTGATGACATAACTAAAACAAAGACAAAATCACCTAAATAATTAGAGAATTCCTCCATGTTGTGGCATAAACATCTTGGCCACATCTCACGAGTTCGCATGATACGACTCATAAAGGATGGAATATTACATTCTCTTGACTTTAGTGATTTTGAAACATGTCTTTAGTGCCTCAAAGGCAAAATGTCTAAAGGGAATAAGAGAGGAGCCACTAGAAGTTCCAACTTGTTGGAAATAATTCACTCTAATATTAGTGGCCCCTATCCCGCATCCATCTCAGGACATACATCATTTATTACATTCATTAGCGATTATTCGCGTTATATGCACCTATACCTGATTACTTTTATTGATCTTAAAACTTTGGTTTAAAACCAACTTGATCGTAAAATAAAAGTTGTGAGATCATATAGAGAAGGTAAGTATTATGGCAGACATACAGATATTGGTCAAGCTCCTGATCCTTTCCATAACTTTTGAAAGGAACATGACATAACTAACCAATACACCATGACTGGTTCTCCTCAACGAAATGATGTTGCTAAAAGGATAAATAGAACCTTAATGGACATGGTGAAAAGTATGCTTGCGAACACTAACTTACCAACTTTTCTTTGGACCGAGGCTTTAAAAACAGCCGTTCATGCACTCAATAAGAGTTCCATCAAAATCTGTCCCTAAAACTTCTCATTAGATCCGGACAGGTAGGAAACTGAGTCTAAAATATATGAACGTATGAGGATGTCTTGCCAAAGCATAGCTCTATAACCCTAACTTAAAGAAACTGGATCCTAAATCTCTTACATGTTTCTTTATCGGTTATTAGTTTTACTGTCTTTCCTACACTACTGCCATTATTGAAACGCAACATGCCACGTTTCTTGAGAACTACGAGATCAGTGGGAGCACGATAAATCATAACTTAAGATTTGCAAGAAGTACAAGAAGCGGGGGGAACCACTCGTCGGTTATAATTACTCCTCCGATAATTCCTCTTGTACCCAACGCTGCTCCTAATATCACTGATCCACCTTCTCCTAATCAAAATCTTAATCCTCCTAATCAGGATACTACTAATGATAAAGCATCTTATTAATAATGCTAAAGTAAAGCATCTTACTACTAATGCTAAAGCATCTATTGAACCTAAAAATCAACTCAGGAGATCATCTAGGTCATGCAAGGCCATAACTTTTGATGATTTCATAACTTATTTAACTGAAGTTGAGGACATTGGAAAGCTTACTGATCCTATTCCTTACCAAGAAGCCATTAATAGAGATCAGGCCACTTAGTGGAATGAAGCCATAATTTTAGAGCTAAATTTTATGTAGCATAATGACGTTTGGGACTTGGTTGAACTTCCTTAAGAATCCAAACCTGTAAGTTGTAAATGGATCTTCAAAACCAAATTAGACCCGAATGGAAACGTCAAACGCTATAAGGCCAGAACTAGTTGCGAAGGGCTTTACTCAAAAGGAAGGAATCGATTATCAGGAGACCTTTTCTCTTGTCTCTCTTAAAGATTCCTTAAGGATCATCATGGCATTCGTAGCTCATTATGATTAAGAGTTACATAAAATGGATGTCAAGACCACTTTCCTGAATGGAAACTTGCAATAAGACGTATACATGTGAGCCTGAAATTCCAGAAGGTAAAGAGCACATGGTCTGCAAGTTGAATAAGTCCATATACGGGTTGAAGCAAGCATCACTAAAATGGTACCTTAAGTTTAATAAAGTCATAAAAGGACAAGACTTCCTAAAAGAATCAAGTGGATCAATGCACCTATCTCAAGATCAGTGGGAGTAAATGTACAATCCTTGTTTTGCACGTGGATGATATTATACTTGCAAGTAACAACTTGGATATGTTGCGTGAGTCGAAGCTTTTACTTTCGCAGAATGTCGACATGAAAGATCTCGGTGATGCCTCTTATGTCATAGGTATCGAAATACATCGAGATAGGCGAAATAATGTTCTGGTTCTTTCTCAAAAGGCTTATATTAAACACATCTTAGAACGCCATAACATGTGTCACACCCGCCCTAGACGGGGTATGACGTACATGGATTCACAACACAAGATATACTGAACGACACAAAACGTTGTCGTTTTAAAATACATTTATATAAAAATATTGTTCACAAATTTATATTACAATTTATGAAAGATATTATTCTTGAAAACATTTATTTAATATTAAACAATATTAAACAGTAGCTTGAGACTTTAGCAAATTGATGAGTCTTTACTAGAGTCTGAGGGTAGGTCAGGGTCCAGTATGTTGTATGCAGCGGAAAGTGTCCCATGTATAGTGTATCGTCTAGTTACCTGAGAATACATGCTAAAATACGTCAACATAAAGTTGGTGAGTTCCATAAGTTTTTCATATAGAAAATATAGTTTCCAAAAATACTAGAGTTCAGTGTGATCATTGCCTTACCGCAATGTCAAGTAGTTATGATACAATCTCAGTCCCCGAAATAAATCATATAAAAGAATTAAAAAGGGGAATATGAAAACTCACATAGTATATTATATATCATATAGTTTTGCAATTGTTCTTCAAAGTTTCGTATATATATAACATAAAATAATTATTATGCATGTATCTCAGTCCCCGAAATAAATCATATAAAAGAATTAAAAAGGGGAATATGAAAACTCACATAGTATATTATATATCATATAGTTTTGCAATTGTTCTTCAAAGTTTCGTATATATATAACATAAAATAATTATTATGCATGTATCTCAGTCCCCGAAATAAATCATATAAAAGAATTAAAAAGGGGAATATGAAAACTCACATAGTATATTATATATCATATAGTTTTGCAATTGTTCTTCAAAGTTTCGTATATATATAACATAAAATAATTATTATGCATGTATCTCAGTCCCCGAAATAAATCATATAAAAGAATTAAAAAGGGGAATATGAAAACTCACATAGTATATTATATATCATATAGTTTTGCAATTGTTCTTCAAAGTTTCGTATATATATAACATAAAATAATTATTATGCATGTATCTCAGTCCCCGAAATAAATCATATAAAAGAATTAAAAAGGGGAATATGAAAACTCACATAGTGTATCATATAAATATATATATATATATATAATTTTGTAAATATACATATAAGTATATATAACTTTGAAAATATACATATAAGTATAACAAGTAGTTTTATTGCATGTATCTCAGTCCCCAAATAAATGTATAAATAATTGAAAAGGGGAGTATGAAGACTCACATAGTATATTATATATCATATAGTTTTGCAATTGTTCTTCAAAGTTTCGTATATATATAACATAAAATAATTATTATGCATGTATCTCAGTCCCCGAAATAAATCATATAAAAGAATTAAAAAGGGGAATATGAAAACTCACATAGTGTATCATATATCATATAGTTTTATAAATAATCTTGAAAGTTATACATATAGGTAACATAATATAGTTTTTATATGCATGTATCTCAGTCCCCAAATAAATCGTATAAATATTTGAAAAGGGGAATAATGGAAACTCACCTTAGTGTTGTAGAAGAAAGATCACTTAGACGTACTTAGTCTTGTGTGATTATAAGAGAGAAATTTATAAGTGAATATATGATGGTGTGTGTTTTATGGTTAAACGAAGGTGGCTATTTATAGTCGAATGAATGTGGTAGGTAACGAATTATTCGTTCAATAAATCTGAAAACGTTTTAAAAACGTTTTATATTTTATTATTATTATATTAATCGTATGATTAATATATATTATTATTATATTATAAAGTTAATCATGAATAAGGGGTATTTATATATATAGTATTCTTTTTGTCCATACCTCTAGTGAACTAAACCCGTGATTCATAATTTATGAATTTTAAATTATAAAGTAGATAAAAGTGTGTTTCCCACTACCTCTTGGACGTTTCTAATGATAGATTTCTTTTATACTAGTAGTATATATTTATACATTGTTTTAATCCTAAATTATGCATACGGGCTCCTATTGAGAAAATTCAAGTTTCTATAAGATCAGAAAATTAAGATCTACAACTTTCATTTTAATAATTTTTACTCAACTAACCCCTGTGAGCGGGTTTTGGACTTTTATATTATAAGAATAAAGTATGAAAGCGATGTTTACTATTCAGCACTATTCACTTTTGAATTTATTCGAATTCAGAATTCAACGTAGACTTTAAATTATTTGACGTGGGTCCCGCCTTTATATTATTTTATTTTATTACCCTTTTTACAATTTACTTTTACCTTTACTATTTAAGATTTACCTTTTACCTTTATTATTTAGAATTTACTTTCTACCTTTACTATTTACCGTTACTATTCACAGTCACTATTCACGGTACTATTCACGTTCACTATTCACGATCACTATTCATGAATACGATTTCTAGATACGATTACTATTCACGGATACGGTACTATTCATGTATACGTTACTATTCATGAATATGATACTATTCATAAATACGGTTATTGATAGTATAAGTATGAAAAAGTATTTCCTTTTTATTTATAAGTTAGTTCAAAGTATCTCTGTGAAAAATTAATAATTTCACGCACGTTAAATATATATATATATATCAACATATATTTTATAACAGAATCTATATATTTAATTTGCTCTTTTTAGAATATTACAGAAATAATAAGTTAATTAAATTTTAAATTTACCCGGATTTTTGACAGTTGTTACAACATGCAACACTACACACCCATTATAGCTCTAATAGTAAAAGGAAACGTATGTGATTGTTTCCAAAGTCCGAGCATTGAGATTAAAAGTGAGCAATTGAGGATGATACCTTACTCATAAGTAGTTAAGAGCATTATGTACGCTCGGGTTCGTACTCGTCCAGATATCGCTTATATCTCCGGTATGCTTGGGAGTTACTTATCTAATCCCGAATTAGCACACTGGAAAGCGGATAAAAAATGTTTTACGATATCTGCTAAGGACCAAAGACTACACATTAACTTATAGAAGAAGTGACAAGTTAGAAGTAGTAGGATGTTCTGATTCCGATAAGAAATCTACTAGTGGATATATATTTATGATTAGCTGGTGAACCTATCTCTTGACGGAGTCATAATGAGAAACTGACTACAATGTCCATCATGATGGTTGAATGCATTGTCATCTATAATACCATGTCATGGGATGTTGTTAAAGAACCTGGTCAGTGGACTCGAAAATCGTCAACTTTATTACTAGACCATTGAAGCTTTACCGTGATAACTCAGCTACCGTAACTTTCCTGAACAGTAACAGTTCAACTGGCGCTGAGATGTATCTCGATACAAGGTTTCTGTTTGTATGAAAATAGAGGAAAATGTTATTTGTAATGAGTGCATAAGTACACATAATATGCTAGTGGATCCAATGACCGAAGGTCTTCCTCCTAAAATCTTCATAGGACACGTGTCGAAGATGAGGCTTACTAAACTACCTATTATGATAGCATGTTGTACTTATTGGTAATTATTATTATTATCTTAATGAAAATTTTCCTCTATATTCAGATTTTGTTTGTCTATTAGTTACACTTTGAACTCATAATAGTGTATAGACATTATATAACAAAATCTGTCTTAGTCAATTTATCATTGCTTATTAGTTTTAAATTTGAGTCATAGTTTGACTAGTGGGGGTCCTGAGTTGATGTTCTTCTCTACGACTGTACTTATTGGCTATGATTTCAGTTTAAAACAAAATGAGTATTATCCCGGCCGGACTTACTAAATACTCATAGATAAATGATCGCTTGGTCAAGTGGGAGAATGTTGGAACCACGTTAGTGTGACCGTCACTGATAATCTATCATTCCTGATATGATAATTGACGATAACTGAAATCCCTATGTCTAGTAAATATATAATGGACGTATTTACTCTTAAAGACATACTATAGGGTTTCCCATTAGATGATTGGAACTATGAAGACTAATGTAACACACATTAAACACCAGAGGTGTTGAATGTGTAAATACTCTCAATATAAATAGAGAGCCATTAACCCTAATTTAAGGTGAATGAGTAATCACACATAACACACCCTAATCCCTCACTAAATTCGTGTGTGTCTTCCTCATCAGATTCGTGCATAACATCAGCCGAATCTTCATCCCATTATTACTCAATCATCTTGTTTTGGGAACCCGAAATCAATAGCAATCATGCTTAATGTAACAACCGGGATATTTGGCCGTTTGACTTTATGTGTAATTTGACTAACACACTTATTTAATGTGACGGGTCAACCTACAACCCATGACCCATCTCAATGACCCAACCCTATCCCTCACCTTATCCACTCGTTCATCCATTCATTCATTACACACTCTATCTCTCTCTCTAGTTCTCTTGCAAGAAACACACACACATAAACTCTCTCTCTCATTTAATTCATCCTCATTTATGGTTGTTCAAGTCAAATTTATGCAAGATTAAGCTTCACCATCATTTCATCTTCATTATATCAAAAGTTTGAAGTTCACATTGCAAGAAATAAACAATTCGGGTCAATTTTCGGATTCAAGAACTTTTGGTGAATTGTGGTAAGTAAAACTTCACTCAAATTAATCATTTTACATTTATTAACTTGTTTCCAAGTCAAACCTAAGAGATTTTTGGCCAAAATCGGATTGAATGTCAAATTAGGGTTTATTTGACTTATTTTAGGTCAAAAACGAATTGGAACACTTAAAGATGAAATGGGTCGAAATTAGGGTTTATTTGACTTATTTTAGGTCAAAAACGAATTGGAACACTTAAAGATGAAATGGGTCGGATTTGTTAAAGGGAAAACGTGTAATTATGTTCAAAAACATGTATGAATGTGTCACTTGGTCGATTTTGGCTTTAAAAATTGAAATGGGTCGGATTAGGGTTTTATGATTTCAAATGGGTCAAAACTGAATTCCAACAAGAATTTTTATGTTTAGGTTGTTAATTCGAAGTGAATTGAGTCTAATTATGATTAAATATGTTTGCCAACTGATAAAAATGAGTTATGGACTGATACAAACCGATTTGCAAGTCAAAAGTGTGGTTTTGGGTGTTCATGGGTCGTGTTCTTGACCCTTTCCTGCTGCTGCTCGCCCAGATGCCACCCCACCGTCTCATACGCTGAGACCACCGTCTGGGACGGTGGTCTGGAATTGCTAGTTTCACCGTTTGACTCCTTTTCCACCGTAAAACAGAGCATAGCACCGTGTGCCTACCATTTCTAACCGTAAACACTTTCTGGACCACCGTCCAAGATGGTGGCTCAGATCTTCCAGTTTCCTGCTTGATTTTCCATCTTTCTTTTCTTTATACTTAGATCGAATCGAGCTTTCAATTGACCCCTTTTTCAGCTCCTAGTGTGTCGTGAGCGGGTCACATGGGTCGTGCAAAGTGGTGGCTCTTTCCTAAAGCTCATTTAGAGCCGAGACAAATTAATAATGTATATATAAGAAAACGTAATTACAAATTGTGAACTAGAGCAACCTTTTTGACAATCATGACTCGTTCTAAGCTATTACTCGGCTTCACTAACGACTATGTCGGGCCTCGGGAGACTTTTAAAGCCACAAGTTGTATATAAAACCTAGCTAGGGTTTCATGGTTGGTAATAATTATGTATATTGTATATAATGATAGGTTGTGGACACGCGGTGGTCATTGAACGTTTGTAATCTCATCTTAGCTCGATATTAACTTCTTTTGCCGATCAAGGTGAGTTCCGTAGCTCCCTACTCGATTGAGATTCGGGCTGGAAAGTGCACACATACATGTTTGATTGTTTGTTTGACTTATTGATGGTTGATTGGTTATTTGATTTGCTATGCGTTCGTTTAAGATCATATATTGTGTGATTGGATGTTTGATTTGAGTTATGGTTTTGATTGGTGGATAGTTTTGATTGATTGTTTGATGGTTTACACATATGATTGTGATATTGTAATTTATTTAGGATAGTCGTACATACATGGAAGTCGGTTATGCCTTCAAAGGGTTTTAGATGTGGTGGGAAGGTTGCGGGTGACCCTATATATAAGCATCTAGGACTCATTGAAAGTAGAATCCTCCCAAGTGTATGTACGTATAGTTTTGGTTGGTTTGGTGGTTGATGATTGATGGAATTGTGATTGAGGTAAACACGCATATGTGATGATATGGATATTGGTGAGATGGATAAGTACATCCAAGTGTATAGATGTATACACTTGTGTTGAATTGATGAGAAGTACATGACTCCGGGTATATAAACATATATACACCGATGATTTTGAGATGTCACATTGTTCATTGGGATGACATGTGAGTTATGGTTTTGATTGGTGGATAGTTTTGATTGATTGTTTGATGGTTTACACATATGATTGTGATATTGTAATTTATTTAGGATAGTCGTACATACATGGAAGTCGGTTATGCCTTCAAAGGGTTTTAGATGTGGTGGGAAGGTTGCGGGTGACCCTATATATAAGCATCTAGGACTCATTGAAAGTAGAATCCTCCCAAGTGTATGTACGTATAGTTTTGGTTGGTTTGGTGGTTGATGATTGATGGAATTGTGATTGAGGTAAACACGCATATGTGATGATATGGATATTGGTGAGATGGATAAGTACATCCAAGTGTATAGATGTATACACTTGTGTTGAATTGATGAGAAGTACATGACTCCGGGTATATAAACATATATACACCGATGATTTTGAGATGTCACATTGTTCATTGGGATGACATGTGAGTATCGTTTCATTGTTGACTAGATTGTCACACTTATGATATGCATTATGACATTGATATGCATTATGACATTGGTATGCATACGACACATATATTGATAATGACATCTCCTGTGCATACTCATTATACGCATATGATTGCACTCCTGATATTCGCATGCATTTAGCCTATTTCTTAACATTGACACGCATTTGGTACACTCTTGTATTGATATCACTTGTACACATTCATTATATGTTTTCTAACTATCTGGTATAGTTACTGGTATGATTATTGGTGTGTGATGAGGTTTTGCCATGAGCAAACCTATATTACGTGTCATGGTTGTGTAAGGGCTACATGTAAGTTATTACTTGTCTTTATCTTGTTCATATTGTGATTATTTGGCGATGGTTCCTTGTGATCCATTACTACGAACTCACCAACCTAGTGTTGACTTTGTTTAGTGCACTTTTCAGGTATTCGTGTGAAATTGGAGACTTGATGACTACTTGTTGCTTCTGCTAGGACTTGGACCGGGACTCTCATGGATCCGTGATTCGTTAGTCCATTTAGGGTTTATGCTCAGAATCTTACGAACTTAGTTGTATTTGGCTTGTCTTGAATCTCTTTTGTTGACTTCTTGTTTACTTTGCATCTCGTACCCTTAATTGTCGTTTGAGTTCACTGGATCCTTTATTTTCATGTAGTTTATGTTCTACGATAATTCCACTGTGTGCTATATAATTTCCGTGACATTTCGGTCTCTAGTTCAGGGTGTTACACTTAATGCTCTTACAGGCTCCACGGGACGATCTATGATGTTTCATCACTTGAATCGAATCATGTTTATTCCAACACGAGTCTCACTGTCATAGATAGCTTAGAAAAAAAATAAGAAAACATAAAAACCTAAATATTAGAAAATAGCAAAAATGACAACCACGTGTATTCTACTTTTTTAATTTTGTAATCTATCAAAAACAATCTTTGAACGGGACAAACGTTGCATTAAGATTAGTGATTGATCAAATAATCGCACTATGGCTCAACCGAAGGTGTGAGTGGGGTTTCGGGTGTCTATTGGCGATTCCCTTCCGGTCAGAGGGCCGTAGGCCGCTTTACGCCTATGATTGTTTACTCTCAGCCGTTAAGGAGGCTGAAGGGTTTGTTTATGAAGGGTCCTTCGTATCCAGTCTTTTATACGGAGGTAAAGCTCCGTATATGGTATATCATCAAGCCCCCCAGTCTGATGGGAGAGTCTATCTGTAGAGTATCGCATTAGACTTCAAAAATATTCTGAAAAAATAGAATAAAATAAAAGTGTACCTTCGTAACCGGGCTTCAAAAAGAGCTTCGGTGTTCAGAATGCATCGTATCTTCTCCGGAGCTCGGTTTAAGGGTAATTTCGACATTTCACCGTGCCGCGTATATATCCCATCAAAAGTTTTAATTCGTGCGCGCTTATCCCAAAGAGAAAACCAATCGACGGTTTTAGTGGGTTATGCGCCGGTTTTTCAAACCATTCATTCTGTCCCCTATTTAATTTCGACGGCTCCGAAGATTTCTTTTCCACTTCTTTTTACTGTTACGCTTCCTTTTCATCATCAATCATCATATTCCTTGTTCGATCTTCATCGTCACTATGGATCGTAATCACTTCCGTATCATTAGCACCACGTATTCGGAGATGACTGATGATGATGTCTCGTGGTTCCGCCAATGTTTCTGCCGCCCTGACGACCCAGAAATTAGGGTTCTGGGGCGATCATAATCAATTCTTGATGCGCCTCCTGGATTCGTAGGTATGTATACCGCTCCCTTCTCCGGTGGTAATCTTAGGTTTCCCCTATCCCCTTGGTTTTTAGGGTTACTTGATTACCATAATCTGCATTTATCTATGGTTCAGCCCTTAGCGATTACTATGATAGTGTCCTTTATCATTGTTTGTCGGGAATTCTATATAGAGCCCATGATTAGTTTGTTTGGGTATTTTTTCAAATTTGGCATTCGTGATGGTTGGGTTCTGGGGCGATCATAATCAATTCTTGATGCGCCTCCTGGATTCGTAGGTATGTATACCGCTCCCTTCTCCGGTGGTAATCTTAGGTTTCCCCTATCCCCTTGGTTTTTAGGGTTACTTGATTACCATAATCTGCATTTATCTATGGTTCAGCCCTTAGCGATTACTATGATAGTGTCTTTATCATTGTTTGTCGGGCATTCGATATAGAGCCCAGGATTAGTTTGTTTGGGTATTTTTTCAAATTTGGCATTCGTGATGGTTGGGTTCTGGGGCGATCATAATCAATTCTTGATGCGCCTCCTGGATTCGTAGGTATGTATACCGCTCCCTTCTCCGGTGGTAATCTTAGGTTTCCCCTATCCCCTTGGTTTTTAGGGTTACTTGATTACCATAATCTGCATTTATCTATGGTTCAGCCCTTAGCGATTACTATGATAGTGTCCTTTATCATTGTTTGTCGGGAATTCTATATAGAGCCCATGATTAGTTTGTTTGGGTATTTTTTCAAATTTGGCATTCGTGATGGTTGGGTTATGGTCGAGGAGAGGCCTGGTAGGTTGTTTTTTGATATAGGGGATTCCGATATGTTGAATTGGAGGCCGGGGTTTTTATTTTTCAGTGAGGAATATATTCACCCGCTGTTCAGGGGTATATTGGATAGGAATAGGTTGGTGCCAAGGTTATCATTTGAAGATAATAAGCGTGCTTGGGATTCTCTTGACAATGAATTGATTCGTCAAGTGCACAGGTCTCCGTTTGCGTTGGTTACCTATCCCTCTGTGATTCTGTATCTTGCCGGGATTACCATGTCATGGGAGGGTTCTCCTGATCATCCTGTCTTGATATGGTGTTGTGAAGGTAGCATTCTTCTTTGCTGCTTGTTTCTGCTATTATGTTACTTTCTTTTTTCTTTGACATTCTCGCATTACATTTGCAGAGTTGACACTCAGGGAGGCTGTGACCATGAATCCTCAAGGCATGGTTGTTGGTAGGAGGCCTTTGTCTCCTTCGGATGAGGAGGGTCCCCTTTTTGCTGGTGTTGATGTTTTTGGGCCTCCTCCGAAGAGGCAGAGGGTGAGGGGTGGCCCATCTATTTCAACGGACCCTAATGCTGCAGGTCCTTCTGTCATCATTCTTGATTCTTCTCCCATAAGAGATCAAGTTGCTGTTACTACTGCTGCTCCAGTTTCTGATGCTGGTCAAGGTATATGTTTCTCCCTGACTCTATTATTTGTATCCGTATAAATCTGATTTGTATGCCTTTTCCTTATTTAGCTGGGACTTCTGATCCCGGACGGAGGCCTGGGAAAGAGCCAGTTGATGAAACTGGAGCTACTACAACTGGAGTTAGAGCTTCCACAGCTGGAGCGGGGGCCACAATTGGTAAGTGCTGGATATTATGTAGATGTTTCAATCGCTTTTCCCCTTTGCATATTACTTATTGCAATTCTTCGTAATTTTATCAGGGGTTCCTCTTCAGGGTGATTTGCCTGATCCTCAGCTTTGCCGAATGAGTCTGGATATGCTGGTTCTTGATCACCTTAGGACCATGTTGGATACCATGCCTGCTCAGAGGCTTGCTGAGATGACGAATCAGGCTCTTTTCGCTGCCGGTATGATTGGTTCGGCTAGCAGTGCCAGAGTGCATTATCTGGAGGAGAATCTGCAGAAGCACAGGGCAGAGTTGGCTTCTCTGAGGGCTGCTCCGTCTGCCGGTGGTGATTCTTCTTTGGTTGATTCTTTGCGGAGGGAGCTTGCCGACTCACATGAGGCTTTGTCCCTTGCTACGCAAAGTTTGGATGCTGCTCATGAGAAAGTTTCTGCTCTTGTTTCTGTCGGGCCTGCTGCAGTGATCAATAGATTGGAGTTGGAAGATTCAAGGAACGCCATGCGTCAGATTATTTATGGCGTCATTCCCCATGTTTTATGGATATTGATGGCGAGTCCAGAGTTTGATCAGAGTCTGGATGAGCTAATCGAGGCTAACCGGGCTGATTCAAGAGCTTTATTACTTTTCCGTATGGAGAGTCGTGGGCAGGTTGTCTTGGCTGGTAATAGGGAGAGGCTTCTTGGTACTGAGGAGAGGATCGTTGCTGCTGAAGAGGCCTTAAGGAGGACTTCTTTTCCTTATATCCAGCAGATTTCTTCAAATCCTGATGCTTCAGTGACTGATCTTTATAATATTAGGCCTCAGGGGATGTAAACTGTTTGATCCTCTGCACTTTGTACATATTTTTTGATGCCTTGGACATTTGAATTGTAAATGACTTGCTCTTTTTCTCTCTCTATTTTTTTTTTGTGCCACCATTGCAGAGCTTATCATTCACATTCTCCATTGGGGGAGTGACATCTATTGTTCTGTTGTACTTATACATTCTTAAGAGAATGTCTTATGCACTAATGCTTATGCACTTCAATCATAAGGAAGGAGTGACTTATGCATTAGATTCATGGGTTATTACCTCATGATTAGTGTTTGAAAAGTCTTATGGGCGTCCCCTTAACAATTCAAAATTAGGAATTTTTTATGCGCATTTATGATATTATTACGATCGTTTATTTATTTGGGAGCTTGTAAGTACATGGCAGGAGGAAGTTACAAAATTTTGTATTTTTCCTAGCTGCTACTTTTATGCTGCCCTATTTGCTCCGTTAGTTTGGCTTATCCCGAGGGTAAATTATGCTCCACCCGGTCTTGATGCCTTTCGGAGTCTTTTGTGAGCTGATGTCGGCTTCCTCCGTTTGTCCGGAGCTTTCTGCTCTTTCTTCTTTGAAGGATCCTTCTGCCGCGCCTTCCAGTTGTCCTCTGGGTCCTTTTTGGATTATTCTTCTGTTGCGTTTGTACCATGGCACGGAGCTCCCACCTTTTGTATCCTTGGTGAATGAAGAGAGCAGTGTTTGCATTCCTCCGTGAGATTTGTACTGAACGCAACCGTGTATCGTGGATGCTATCATATGGAACTTCCTCATTCCTTCTCTGCCCAGAAGCATGTCATAGGGCGAGTTTGCCTTTATTACGACTGCCAAAATCTTTGCGGTTCTTCGCCAGGGGAATCCTCCAATGGTGGCATCCAGCCATATTTCTCCCAAAGGGCGGATGCGCTCACTGGCAAATCCTACCACTTCCGTATCTAGTGGCATAATTGTTTCTCGCAGTTTCTTTGGTAATCAAAGGAAACTTTTCTCGTAGATTATGTCTCGTCCACTTCCTGTATCCACCTGTGTGTTCTTTAGGCATACGCTGCCTATATTTACTCTTATTAGCACGGGGTCTATCGATACCTTGTCGTCCAACTCACCGAAGTGGTAGTGTTGTGGTCCTTTTTGGATTATTCTTCTGTTGCGTTTGTACCATGGCACGGAGCTCCCACCTTTTGTATCCTTGGTGAATGAAGAGAGCAGTGTTTGCATTCCTCCGTGAGATTTGTACTGAACGCAACCGTGTATCGTGGATGCTATCATATGGAACTTCCTCATTCCTTCTCTGCCCAGAAGCATGTCATAGGGCGAGTTTGCCTTTATTACGACTGCCAAAATCTTTGCGGTTCTTCGCCAGGGGAATCCTCCAATGGTGGCATCCAGCCATATTTCTCCCAAAGGGCGGATGCGCTCACTGGCAAATCCTACCACTTCCGTATCTAGTGGCATAATTGTTTCTCGCAGTTTCTTTGGTAATCGAAGGAAACTTTTCTCGTAGATTATGTCTCGTCCACTTCCTGTATCCACCTGTGTGTTCTTTAGGCATACGCTGCCTATATTTACTCTTATTAGCACGGGGTCTATCGATACCTTGTCGTCCAACTCACCGAAGTGGTAGTGTTGTGGTCCTTTTCGGATCAAGGTATTTGATAGTATTCTCCTCTGGTGCTCATCTGGTTCTGCTTCCTCGAAGCTTGGTCTGCTCCTTTTCACCAGGTGTGTTAGCTTGTTTTCTCTTGCTGCGTTGTCTATCTGCCTTAGCAACTCTCTACAATAATCCGTACTATGCCCATATCCGTTGTGGAAACAACAGAATTTATCTAAATTTCTGGTTCCTCTTCCGGATAGCGGTAGTGGCCTAACAAACGTTTTTGCTATCTCCTCGGACGACAGGATTTCCGATGGAGTTTTCCGGAGGTTGCTAATTGTTCTTTTGTAGTTGTTGGTCCTGCTGTAAGCAGGGTAGGGTTCATCGATTGCTACATCCTCGGTTGGCTTTCCATTTTTCTTTATCATCGTTTTCCACTTAGCCATGGCTTTATCTGCTATTTATTCTGCACTTTTCCATTCATGGAATGTATCCACCAGTTCTGTATAGCTTTTCGGCTTTCTGAGGCATAGATGTCGTATTAATTCTTTTGATCGGAGTCCATGTATGGCTCCAGATATCCTTTCTTCTTCTGATATACGCACCAGGTTCCGAGTGCTGTCTCCGTATCGCTTCAGAAAATCTTCCGCTTCTTCGTTCTCCTCCTGTTTTATATCATGTGCCCATGAGTGAGGGCCAAATTCCTCTCTTAACTTGGTTTTGAAATCTTTGATATCATGTATACTTTCTTCGGGTAGGCTTTCAAGCCATCTCCTTGTTTTTCCATGCACGAGGTAAAGGATGACATGGCAGGTCGCTGGGCTGCTCCATCCTTCTATCTTTGCCGCTTCGTCGATATTCCGGAGGAACTCATCAACATCAGAGGTACCATCGTACCAGGGCAGTTCTTGGATTTCCAGTATCTTCACCGGAGGCACATGCTGGCGTAAATCTCTTACGAACTGCAGGCATGACCCTTTGTATTTAGGCTCTGCCTCTTTTTCTTCAACCTTGTCCTTTTCGGCTCCAAGGTATTTGATAGTATTCTCCTCTGGTGCTCATCTGGTTCTGCTTCCTCGAAGCTTGGTCTGCTCCTTTTCACCAGGTGTGTTAGCTTGTTTTCTCTTGCTGCGTTGTCTATCTGCCTTAGCAACTCTCTACAATAATCCGTACTATGCCCATATCCGTTGTGGAAACAACAGAATTTATCTAAATTTCTGGTTCCTCTTCCGGATAGCGGTAGTGGCCTAACAAACGTTTTTGCTATCTCCTCGGACGACAGGATTTCCGATGGAGTTTTCCGGAGGTTGCTAATTGTTCTTTTGTAGTTGTTGGTCCTGCTGTAAGCAGGGTAGGGTTCATCGATTGCTACATCCTCGGTTGGCTTTCCATTTTTCTTTATCATCGTTTTCCACTTAGCCATGGCTTTATCTGCTATTTATTCTGCACTTTTCCATTCATGGAATGTATCCACCAGTTTTGTATAGCTTTTCGGCTTTCTGAGGCATAGATGTCGTATTAATTCTTTTGATCGGAGTCCATGTATGGCTCCAGATATCCTTTCTTCTTCTGATATACGCACCAGGTTCCGAGTGCTGTCTCCGTATCGCTTCAGAAAATCTTCCGCTTCTTCGTTCTCCTCCTGTTTTATATCATGTGCCCATGAGTGAGGGCCAAATTCCTCTCTTAACTTGGTTTTGAAATCTTTGATATCATGTATACTTTCTTCGGGTAGGCTTTCAAGCCATCTCCTTGTTATTCCATGCACGAGGTAAAGGATGACATGGCAGGTCGCTGGGCTGCTCCATCCTTCTATCTTTGCCGCTTCGTCGATATTCCGGAGGAACTCATCAACATCAGAGGTACCATCGTACCAGGGCAGTTCTTGGATTTCCAGTATCTTCACCGGAGGCACATGCTGGCGTAAATCTCTTACGAACTGCAGGCATGACCCTTTGTATTTAGGCTCTGCCTCTTTTTCTTCAACCTTGTCCCTTTCGGCTCCGGTTGTTGGGATTGCCTTAAAATACTGGGGGGTCATAATACCGTAAGGGTAATACCACGATGCCTGTATATTTTCTGGATAGTTTGCCCCAAAGGGTGGCGTTCCCAGATGTTGGGTCTGCGGCCCTCCGTACGGGTAAAAATATCCTCCGTAATACCACGATGGATGTGTTCCCGGCGACAGGTACATCCCTGGTCCAGGCATTGTCTGCATGGCACCCGCCGTTACCGTCCCGATGGAATTCCCTTGATAAATCGGGTATAGCGGGTATGCTTGTGTCGGACCTTTTATCATTCTGGGATCTCCTTTTTTGCCTTCTATTTCCTTCGTTCTGTCCAGATCCTTTCCAGCTGTTTTCTGTCCGCCCTTGTCTGATGTTATGGGTTCGTCTCCGCTGCTCTGATCCTGGTCTCTATATTCTTTCTGGGGTTGTTGTGCTACCGGTAGTGGGTCACTTTGTGCGGTGCACACAAGGTGCGGTACAACGTTCTCCCTCGGATCTGGGGATGAACTTCTTTCGGTGTTACCCTCTTTTACGTCGAGGATGTCGTTCGCTGCCTTGCTTAATGCCATTATTTGGCAGGCAGGCTAACCTGCCATCTGGTCATCTTGCAATTGGTGGCTGCTTTCGGTTTCCTGCTCGTCTAGGGAGCTAATCTTCCCGACCAAGAGGGTCTCATCACCATCTTTTCCTTGGTCACAGGCGATGTCTGTCTTGTGTTGTTTCGGAAGGGGATTAAGGTCTGATATAATGCTTCTTGTTTTGATCGTGGTTGGATTCGGTTTTTAGAGTAGAGGTCCGACGGATGGCGCCAATTTGATTGATCAAATAATCGCACTATGGCTCAACCGAAGGTGTGAGTGGGGTTTCGGGTGTCTATTGGCGATTCCCTTCCGGTCAGAGGGCCGTAGGCCGCTTTACGCCTATGATTGTTTACTCTCAGCCGTTAAGGAGGCTGAGGGTTTGTTTATGAAGGTCGAATGATGATTAGGGTTTATTGTATCGGATGTCGAGTGTTGAATAGATGATCCCTCAGCCGTATAATTCCTCCTCTATTTATATAGAGGGTAAAAGCCTTGGAGAGGAAGATAGGGATTTAGGGTAAATCTCTTCTTCTTATTCGTGATATCTTCTAAGTATGGAATATATATCTAGGACTCTTAAACCGTGTCCTAGTTTATAGGAACGTCTGATTTCATTCCCTTATAGGGAGGTCGGATAAGTATGGAATAGATTTATATGTATCCGTTCCTTATTGCCTCGAGAGCTCCGGATTTACGGAGGTATGCATCGTAGCTTCAGCTACGGATAGGTCTGCTTGATACAATATATTAGTACCTTCGCTGTTTACGAAGGGTCATTCGTATCCAGTCTTTTATACGAAGGTAAAGCTCCATATATGATATATCATCAATTAGTATGGTAATGGTATATGTGAGATGGCTATCATATGTTAAAAAAAAATCAGACTTCAAATAACACAAAGATGATGATAGTCAACGTGGTAATCATCTTCGAGTATCTTCTATAATTCTATATTTTGAAAAGGGGGTTTGGTAAAAAATGGAATTAAAAGCATTGATGTTATTTGATAATTTATTCTTTGTGCATAGTAGATTTTTCCTTAAGGAAATAAAAACCCGTTATTAAATATACATATTGATATACTTTTATTTGCATTTGACCACCTTAAAGTCTAAAACATTTTTCTAGGTAAATTTGAAAACTTAACTTAAAGTTAACAAGATTAAACATGTGGCTAGCCTACTTAACGGAAACTTATAACTGTTGGGGAAAAAGTTAAAATTCAAATTTTAGCGTAAGTAACATTTAACCGTTAGAAAAAATCTACATGAACATTATTATTATTATTATTATAATAAAAACATCACTTCCATTAAAAATTAATAGAACTTACAAGAAATTAGTAGGAACCCGAGATACTATCTGGGCTTTCATCTAGCTATAGCAAAACTAATCTTATAAAATATATGAGCAGCAACACGTGCTCCAATATCTTGTGCAGCGGAGAACTTCCTGATTCGCTTGAGTAGGGTCAATGCATCTTTCTCAAGTTCTCTAAAGGAAGAGAATGAAAAGGAGATATGTCCATATTCAATATCTGCACACTTAGCCTTATACTTATCCCGTTTACGTTGTGCAGCCTCAACCACTGCACGACCTGACACAAAGTCAGTCATATCAGTCTGCGTCAAAGGCGATGACCATGTCAAATGGATACATACATCAAGTCCTTCATCCCATGAATAAAGCAATATATTATTATTTGTTATTATTTTTTGAATCTCTCATCTAAGTTTGAAGCCACCATAAATTTAGACTTAATCTTTTTCAAATATTTTTCGCTCATAAAATAGTTCTATATATCCTTCTCAGTTCACTATTGGTTTTTAACATCATACACATTTGTCAAATATGTCACTTTCTTGAATATCTCGTATCATTTGTTCTTTTCCTTTATTTAAAGTATATGTGGCAACATTTATTTGCATTATGCCACATGGATCAGTAGCTTTCTTTCGCATTCCTAATCAAACATTATTTCTAGCTACATCATGATTCTGATATATTTATCAAGTAAAGTAATTAACTATTTTTATGTTCAAAAAAATTAATTACTTTTTTGTGTTCAAAATTTTCTAAAAAATATCATAAGTGATAAAATAATTGTCACAATGGACAAACTGTAAAAATAGATAACAATAGATAACAAAAACATAAACAAGAATGGAAAATGGTTTCATCAACATTAGGAAATATATATTATGTAGATAAAATGTTGGAGTATGCTTCAAATAATTAATCTTTTAATTAATTTAGTAAGAGGTTAGGGTTTATGTGGCTGTTAGACACCCAAACTTGGGTGCAGAACCCCTCACATCTTTTTAATATTTTTCGCTCATAAAATAGTTCTATATATCCTTCTCAGTTCACTATTGGTTTTTAACATCATACACATTTGTCAAATATGTCACTTTCTTGAATATCTCGTATCATTTGTTCTTTTCCTTTATTTAAAGTATATGTGGCAACATTTATTTGCATTATGCCACATGGATCAGTAGCTTTCTTTCGCATTCCTAATCAAACATTATTTCTAGCTACATCATGATTCTGATATATTTATCAAGTAAAGTAATTAACTATTTTTATGTTCAAAAAAATTAATTACTTTTTTGTGTTCAAAATTTTCTAAAAAATATCATAAGTGATAAAATAATTGTCACAATGGACAAACTGTAAAAATAGATAACAATAGATAACAAAAACATAAACAAGAATGGAAAATGGTTTCATCAACATTAGGAAATATATATTATGTAGATAAAATGTTGGAGTATGCTTCAAATAATTAATCATTTTCTCATTTAGTAAAGAATATGAGCATTCATTTCATTTTTATTCATAACATTTCTCCCATTTGAAAGATTATGTCTCGTCGAAATCATATTAGATAAATCTTGTGGAACAAAAGTCATATGAATAACGATAAAGATAGATAATTCTTTTGATACATTTGAGTATAATGCTTCATTAAAAATCTTGTTTTTAATTGATATAATTGAAAATATCTGATTGTCATGTATGTCTAAATCAAAGTATTCGTCATTCTTAATTTGATATAATTCAAAAAATTAAATCTGATTTGTTTTTCAGTAATATTAATATCACTTAATATGAGTAGTAGAAGTGAAGTTAATAGTATTATTACAGGCACTTTGATTACACGACCAACATGTTTGAAATAGTTTGACTCATGTCTTGTTTGTTGTCTTCCAGAGTTGTAGTCACACATGGATATAGATAAAATCATGAAATAATGGAGTGATAACTATTTTTATGTTCAAAAAAATTAATTACTTTTTTGTGTTCAAAATTTTCTAAAAAATATCATAAGTGATAAAATAATTGTCACAATGGACAAACTGTAAAAATAGATAACAATAGATAACAAAAACATAAACAAGAATGGAAAATGGTTTCATCAACATTAGGAAATATATATTATGTAGATAAAATGTTGGAGTATGCTTCAAATAATTAATCTTTTAATTAATTTAGTAAGAGGTTAGGGTTTATGTGGCTGTTAGACACCCAAGCTTGGGTGTAGAACCCCTCACATCTTGTTTTTTTAATCCATAAAAAGCATGGGGGCCAAAGCATTTATAGATATATTAAAAAATTAGTATGTGGGGGGTTCTACACCCAAGCTTGGGTGTCTAACAGCCACATACTCCATTTTCTCATTTAGTAAAGAATATGAGCATTCATTTCATTTTTATTCATAACATTTCTCCCATTTGAAAGATTATGTCTCGTCGAAATCATATTAGATAAATCTTGTGGAACAAAAGTCATATGAATAACGATAAAGATAGATAATTCTTTTGATACATTTGAGTATAATGCTTCATTAAAAATCTTGTTTTTAATTGATATAATTGAAAATATCTGATTGTCATGTATGTCTAAATCAAAGTATTCGTCATTCTTAATTTGATATAATTCAAAAAATTAAATCTGATTTGTTTTTCAGTAATATTAATATCACTTAATATGAGTAGTAGAAGTGAAGTTAATAGTATTATTACAGGCACTTTGATTACACGACCAACATGTTTGAAATAGTTTGACTCATGTAGTCATAAAACAGACGTTATGGATGTATTGTTACGCATACAAATGGTTTGACTTGGAGTCAAACATGTTTGAAGTTTGACTATCTACACATGGTTTGACTCATGTCTTGTTTGTTGTCTTCCAGAGTTGTAGTCACACATGGATATAGATAAAATCATGAAATAATGGAGTGATAACTATTTTATTATGAGGGATTTGTTATGAGCACCAATATTATCCTGTTTTTATTTTTATATATATTTATTTATCAGTACAATGTTGGGGAAATACAGTATAACGAACAAAAACAGGATATATAATTCAATCTCTGAAGGCGTGTAACACTATCAGATTGAATCAATTCGGTGGTTCACCCCAAATTACTCAATCGGATACAATCAGAGATTAGAGAATGTTTTGTATGTTTGTGTTTGAGAGAATATAGGAACCAGAGAATTCTGAAAGAATTCGTAGAAGACAGAATAATGGATCCAGGGCCTAATAACTGTATTTGTAGACAGTTATCTTAAGGTTTTCGAATTGCCACTTTTGGTCCCTCAAGTTAAGAAAATAAATTTTCAGAGGGATTTTACTATAGCAATTTAATGGAAATAAATAATTTCCAAGCTGACCTGGCAGCTCGACCCAAGCCAGGGGCTCTGCCCCTTGAACCCCGCTCCCGGGGGCGCTGCCCCCGGACCCCCGTCCCTTAGGGGATCATAATAAATTCATATAAGCGTGCACTCCGCACTACCATACTTATATGATGTATTATTATGATTAAATTACCAATTAAGCCAATTACACTAAAATATCCAACATACAATAAGTGCTTGTATGGTATGTATAAAATGATTATGCCTTATATAATTACATAAAAAAATAATGATACCAATATCAATATTCCATTTATAATTAGCAGTTTTCATTTTACATTTTTACATTTATAAAAATAATGTTTTTTTCCTTCTTTTACATTTTTAACATCTTTGTTTTTAAACATTCTTTTTACACATTTTTTGGTTTTTCTATGATTTTTGGCCTTTTTGGTTTAGCATTTTTGTCTAACTTGGTATTATTTTAAGTAACATTATATATTTTATTTCTTTTTTGAAAATGTTAAACAATAAGTTTTACAAACTTATTAATATGTGGGAGTAAATACATATATGATGTTTTTGTGGTTATATTTTTGAAAAATAAAACGGGTAAAAACGATAACTGAGCCCCCATAACACGGGACTTCCGAACTATATAGTTTTCCTTATTGCTGTAGTAATTTTACCTGTACGGCTAATCGGCTATACAAGATCTTAAATTCAATATTTTCCTTCCGACTTTCCTTACGACTTTAAAAGGTAGTGTTGAATACTTTTGATGAACTTTAACTTTGGCACTATTGAAATTAATTTCGAACTGAATGGCGTTTTAAGTCCTACTTTTTGCTACTATTAATTTGGTCACATGGGTATTAATGAAATTAAATTGGGACTTAAACTTTATAGGTCAGGTTTTGCTTGAATGGAATTCTAATTTTGAAGGACTGGCAAAATTTAAGAGTCGGATTAAACTGGACTGGACCAACTATATTTTGTTGGGCTCGGCCCTAAAATCCTAAATGGTGATTTTAAAACTTGGTCTAGTTTTGTTCACGATCTAGACCATTGACCATATCAATCATTTTATTTTCTGGAAAGAGTTCCATATTGGTCTTATAATTATCTATAGAACGAAATGCATTTTTGGTCCCTGTGATATCACATCGTTTGCAACTTTGGTCCAAACTTATGCAAAGTGGCGATTTTGGTGCAATAAGTCGGACTTTTTGGCAATTTTGGTCCAAAACTAACTTTCCGTTTGTTTTTCTCCGTTAATGAGGCCATGTGCCAGATACGTGATGGGTAAATATGTTTTTTAGTACACAGGGATCATCATCATCTTCATCATCAACAAAACACCATGGATCTATATATCTACATCTGTATCTATATCTTTGTGACTATATCTACATCTATATCTATATCTTTGTGACTATATCTACATCTAAATTTACATCTATATCGATTTATATCAATATGTACAATCTAAATATAAAATTTCAATCTTGTTCAAGAAAAAAGAAAATCAATCTATCTATAATCTATACCTAAGAAATTTAAAACCCAGCTATAGCTATATCTATATCTATACCAATAGTAACAACGAAATATTTATCAAACACAAATATCATATTCATGCAAAAATCATCAAAATTTGTCCAAACCACAAGTTTCAATCTAATCCATTAATGCTCCATTCATCATCACAATTCCCGCTAGGCCAAAAAAAATAATAAAAAACTTGGGTAAAAGTGAAACATCCCCCACCAATACCAAACCTCCATTGTCGAACTCAATCTGATCCTTCATTAGA
Source organism: Erigeron breviscapus (assembly GCA_034093135.1). Taxonomy (NCBI): domain Eukaryota; kingdom Viridiplantae; phylum Streptophyta; class Magnoliopsida; order Asterales; family Asteraceae; genus Erigeron; species Erigeron breviscapus. Next base: position 72,091,795 of record CM067174.1, on the reverse strand, counting down.
TGATTTACAATCACATAGCAGTTCTACTTACAACTTAAGATCTAAATCCCACCAACCAGACCCACTTGCTGATGTAAACCAACAATCCGTTGGGAGCTTCAAATCTGGTCGATGCACCTATGCCGCCGCTGCCATATCCTGTCTGTTTTCTATCCAAATAACCATCCATGTAAATAGTTAGATCTGACCGTATAAGGTGCTGATAGCAGTACTTAGATCTGAAGATTGCCCGGGAAATGGCGGTGGTCAGATCTGAAATCTGGCGAAAAACAAAGGCGGCCAGATCTCAAAAAATCGCTAGGCGTGTTGTAGTTGCGGTGTCTTTAAATCTTCAATCTTTCCAATCTTTTGTTGTTCCCTTGAAAAATGAAAGGAGTTGTATTTTGCAGGTGGGTATGTATTTATTTTTGCTCATTTTGATTTATATCATAGTTGTACTTTGCAAAGAAATTTTTAGGATTGATTGATTTTTTGTTGTAACTGCTGTTAATAATGATGATGGTTGAATAGAAGTCAGGAGATATATTTTTTTTATTGTTGTTTGATGATGTTTCTGATGAGAACATAAATATTTTCGTTGATTTTTTGTTGCTTGATGATGATGATGATAAATATATGAAAAAAAATGCAAAAAAAAAAAGAAAAAGTTTGAGTTATTTTGCAGAAATGGTCCATATTTGTATGAAAAGACGGCATTGCCTATCACGTGTCTGGCACGTGGCCTCATTAACGACGAAAAGCAAACGGAAAGTTAGTTTTGGACCAAAATTGCCAAAAAGTCCAACTTATTGCACCAAAATCGCCACTTTGCATAAGTTTGGACCAAAGTTGCAAACGATGTGATATCACAGGGACCAAAAATGCATTTCGTTCTTATCTATACTATATTATAAAGCAAATTCACTTTTGATTTTCAACATTTAACTTAAAATTTCAATATTGATTTTAAGTTTCAACAATGTACACATTCTATTGCATGATGTACCATACATCATAGCCACATTACATCAATAACTTCCACTACTCACCGGCGCCACCACCACCACCAATCTCCGCCGCCACCACCGCCGCCGCCGCCACCACCACCCGTCACCACCACCACCGCCGCCGCCGCCACCTCCACCACCACCACCACCACCACACGCACACCACCACCACCACCACCAATCTCCGCCGCCACCACCACCACCACCAATCTCCGCCGCCACCACCCGCACCCTCGCCGCCACCACCACCACCACCACCACCACCACCGCCACCACCACCACCACCAACCCGCCGCCACCACCACCACCACCAATCTCCGCCGCCACCACCACCACCACCACCACCACCACCACCAATCCCGCCGCCACCACCACCACCACCACCACCACCACCATCCGCCGCCACCACCACCACCACCAATCTCCGCCGCCACCACCACCACCACCACCACCAATCCGCCGCCACCACCACCACCACCACTCCGCCGCCACCACCCGCACCTCCGCCGCCACCACCACCACCACCAATCTCCGCCGCCACCACCGCCACCACCACCACCACCACCACCACCACCACCACCACCACCGCCACCACCACCACCGCCACCATCTCCGCCGCCACCACCACCACCACCACCACCACCAATCTCCGCCGCCACCACCACCACCATCGCCGCCACCACCACCACCACCACCACCACCACCACCACCACCACCACCGCCACCACCACCGCCACCACCACCACCACCACCAATCTCCGCCGCCACCACCACCCCACCACCACCCGTCACCGCTACCACCACCAACTTCATCACGCCGCCACCACCACCACCACCACCACCACCACCACCACCACCACCACCACCACCACCGCCACCACGTCACCACCACCACCAATCTCCGCCGCCACCACCACCACCACCACCACCAATCTCCGCCGCCACCACCACCACCACCGCCACCACCACCACCACCACCACCACCACCACCACTTCCACCACCACCGCCACCACCAATCTCCGCCGCCACCACCACCACCACACGTCACCGCCACCACCGCCGCCACCACCACCACCACCACCACCACCACCACCACCAATTCCGCCGCCACCACCACCACCACCACCACCACCACCACCACCACCACCAATCTCCGCCGCCACCACCACCACCACCACCATCCCGCCGCCACCACCACCACCACCACCACCACCACCACCACCAATCTGCCGCCACCACCACCACCATTCGCCGCCACCACCACCACCACCACCACCACCACCGCCACCACCACCACCACCGCCACCACCATCCGCCGCCACCACCACCACCACCACCACCCCACCACCAATCTCGCCGCCACCACCACCACCAATCTCCGCCGCCACCACCACCACCACCACCACCAATCTCCGCCGCCACCACCACCACCACCACCACCACCACCACACCAACTCGCCGCCACCACCACCACCACCACCACCAATCTCCGCCGCCACCACCACCACCACCACCACCACCACCACCACCACCACCACCACCACCACTCCGCCGCCACCACCCCACCACCGCCGCCACCACCACCACCACCAATCTCCGCCGCCACCACCACCACCACCACCACCACCACCAATCGCCGCCGCCACCACCACCACCACCGCCACCACCACCAGTCACCACTTGCCGCCACCACCACCACCACCACCACCACCACCACCACCACCACCACCAATCATTAAGAAAGTGATGAAAGTATGAAACATGTCATTATCATTCGTGGTGTAACAAAAAACTCTAATATAAGTTGAGCATCAAAAATTCAATAAATTCCATCTATAGTATGTGTAAAAGCCTGCACAACAAAATTCAAGATTTAGAAAGCTGATTGAAGTTCCTCACACACAGCATAAAACATAGAATGCAAGTACAATAATATAAAACTTATAAATGACATCTGCAAGCCTAACCTGGAGCATAAGTATATATCTGCAAAAGTGCATTATCTATAAATGTAGCCTCCTCACTGAAAAAACAAGAAATATGAAAGATAAATCAGCTTAAAACTTGAGATAACAAAGAAACCTGGCTTGCTAAAAACACAACTACCACATAGTATTGACCGACAAAAGAAAGATGACTGAATCAAGTACAATTTCATGTTTAGTGACTGCTATCAGAGTATCAGTCAATAATGGCCAATTTTTGGCACTATAAAGATCTATAAAATTTGTGTGATCATCTAGCGAAGGGATTCCTTTCATAGGGATTTGGATTTATTAATATTATGAGGGTAGGTGTAACATCCAAAAACCATAGCTTTAATATAGCACAGGTGTTCAATAACTTAAAAAGTCTGGCTCAACAGCTAAGAGCATAAAATAGAACTACATGTAGGATGGGTAATGGACTAATGGGTCAAAATAGGTATGGGTTTAACCCATTTGGCCTGCTAGGGATATACCATAAGTCCATATCCCAAATTGATTGAATTATAAATAAAAAGATACAAATCTACATCTCTACTTTCTCCTTCTATTAGACTAGCTTAAGCTAGTTAACACCAAATGGTGATTGTACTATTCAATTGGACTCCTTTTAATTAGATATTGTGGTTAATGTTATAAATTAATACATTATAAATACTGTTGGCATAACTAACTTAAATAAACATGGATAATAAATTTGCATGATAAAGAGGGTAGTGATACCAAGAAATGAAAAAACCTAAGAAAGTAGACGTGAGGATCGCCGAATTAGACGTCCACCACTTTCAAAGATTTGCCCACCATAAAGTTTTGTGCTTCTCAAACGTCTTGCATGGGACTGACCATGAATGTTATTACTTTCGTAGTCACATTTCTTTCTTTTAGGCCCATCATTAGATGTTGATGTCACAAATACCCTCTCGTCTCTGCTGTTACACAAAAAAGAAAACATGATTACTAAATACTCGGTACATATATATATATATATATGAAATATTCTGACAAATATGTTACCCTGAAACTTGCATTCCTTCAACAGAATTAGTACTTTCCTGCATATGAAATAGTAGTCATGTAATTTATAATCCTTTCTAAACAAAATAAAAATACTCAAAACAGAATATTTGATATGCTGACCAGGGTATCCATTTTACCCATAAAAAAACAGAATATCTGATATTGAATAATCATAATCAGATAATCTGATGTAGCAAAATCTGATGCAGGGGATGGTGAGCTGCATGAAGTTGTAGTGTTTCGCAATAACTTGAATAAGGGTGTATAAGTAGTTTAATTGTACCCTTTTACAATCATTTTTGACGCATTGAGAATTAAATTATGTATTGACGCCTGAATGGACCAAATAACCTGAAGACAAGAAACTAATTATTGCTAAACACTTTCAGCACCGAAATCCAAAAATCCACAAGTGGCATGGAAGGAAATTTGGAAGAAAATGCAACATACTGTTTGCTTTTCACCTATATGCAACGTAACACAACATACTTACAACTGTAACCAAACTATGCACATTGCACCCAATTTAGTAGAGCATATACTCACCTTTGAATGCCTGTGATTATCACCCGTTACTTGATCAGCCTCAGCAGTGCTGGTTAACAAACCTTCAGAACATATCTTTCCGGTCGTAGAACATACCGAGCCTTTGTGGTGTTTTGAAAAGTCTGGAAACAGAACTTGCTCGGAGGTAAACACTACATTTTCTGGACATTCTGCTCCAGAACTGCCAATCTCATGTACTTTTGAACTTTCACTTACAAGCTCTGATCTCTGGTCAACCTTTGACAAACAACCGCTTACATTAGTTACTTCCTTCTCAATAGCTGAAGTCAGAGATTTCCCTGTTTTTATACTCGTTAGGTTATGTGAAAATTTGTTTTCAACAGAAACGCTAGTATCCAAAGTGGTGGTTTTGCCAGGTGAGCTGAACTTGAGATTGTTTCTATATCCTAAACATTCAACCTCCTTCCGGAAGCTTTCATATCCAGGTTTCAGATTACTTTGGCGTGTACAAACTTCTTTTTCCATACTTTTCAACCAATCGGATTGTTTAACATTCAGATCAACAACAAGCTGAATCCCATCTTTTGCATGAACTTGATATTTAAAAAATGGCACTACTGTAGAAGATTTCATGGAGGCAGTGTGAGATGAAAATACACCACCATTACCAATTTTATGTTGAAAAAAAGGTCTATTTTCTTCCTGAATCTTGCTCTCAGAAAAGGAAGATTTAACTGTATACTTATAAGCCTCTGGCGAGCATGATGACAATTTCTCTTTGCTTTGTAAACGCGGTGATTTTCGGATACAGGTCTTAACTTCAGCTCTCGGAACCTGCAATTACAGATAGCTCAAATGGATAAAACAGGGCCTGCATTTTAATCACTGGATTTAGCATGACCATGAGACTTTGTAATTTTCCTACAGGTGGCAAACTAGGGAGGTCGGCAAATTGCATAACATGTCAAAATGGGTCAAGTGGGGTTGACCAGCATCACTTTTGAACGACATTTCAAAATGTTTAGTTGATAAATAGTGTCGAAAATGTTTGACAAATGATATATTCCTTCAATATTGCCTCTATATGTGGAAAAGACAAAAGTGACTATTCAGTTATGATGCATATAAACTAATCTAAGTATTTAAGTAGCTTTCATAAAAATTTATTAAAATAATTTTTCTCATTATCCCTCTCATTTACATTCTTATACATCCATGTACTAGGACTCTCATAAATATGCTTCTAAAAAATAATTCAATTAGTATACTGATGCATCAAAAATTCACCTGTACAAGGTTCTAAGTTCTAACAAAGAAAAATATAGCATATTTAGTGCCTTCATCATAAAATGTAGCAGTCATTGGCAAAAGAGAAACTCAAAAAGAGTGAACAATGAAAGAGAAAATACCTCAACATAGCCTTCCTTATCCATATGATATATTCGCTCATGGCTATCAGTTTGAAACTGAACGTGCAAGTGATCCTTGTCCATAAGTTGGCTGATGTTTTGATAGATATGCCTCAACCAGTATATATCAAAATATGTAGTGCCACTGTAGTACTAAAGCTTTGAACGCATTACTTATGGTTGACCCTGTTATAAACTTAAAGCAGTTAGTGGTTTGTCACAGACTCTATCATAGCATTATAATCAGTTTTCAGACATATCATATGTACTCTGGTGCGCATTTAGGGGTTTAACGGATACAAGTAATGCAGAGAAATCCGGGATATACGAAATTTCATTAGATTGGCATACCGCATACAGCCTTAAGCTTATGAGTTATAGGTGGAAAATGGGTGGGTAGAGTAACTGGCAAGTTACCAACAAAAAGGCCTATCGAAATTGATTACAATGTAAATCGTAAACATACCTACTACAGTAATAATAGTCACTTGTAACACACTTATCCAATTGTCCACAATATAAAATCGCATACCAACAAATGACGGCATATAATCAAAGTCATAACATTGAATAATAACGGAAACATACATAGATGCAATCCTGGGAAGAAGTCGATTTATGACATAGTAAACTCAGCTAGCGGGTAAAATCAATATATATTATTAAACCTACACTTCACTTTGCTAGGAGGTCACCACATATAATGATTTCAGTTTGATTTTAAGACTTCATCATTTGGGACTTGAAAGACTTCATTACTCATTTATTACAATGTACACTTCTACCTCTTACAAACTTAAAAAACAACTTCATCCAAAGGATTGCAAAGTAGAAACTAAAAGTTGATACTTGATAGTAATATACCAAATAACCTATCTTGGGAACAAGTTATAAAATAGTCTACTTTTTATGTCCCTTGCATACATGGTAATTTAAGTAACGAAAAATTCTACAAGTTATTGAATAACGAAAAGGGTGACGAAAATCGAATAAAGCAAAGGCGATTGTCAGATTTCAATTCAGCAGACACAAAACATACACTAAAACAAACTAGGGTTAAGTGTTTGAATATGCATTCAACAATCATAGTTTACAATGTACCGTCTTGGTACCCAAAACGCACACCGCATAGAACTCATGCACGTTAAGTCACCATCCTCATACATGGATCACAAGATATAGCTTATCTACTTGCTTTTGCAAGTTTTGAACCTGTGACCTCTAGTTTTCTTTTGTACCTATGTGGTCACATGATAGCGGTACCATTGGGGTTTCACCCCATGGGTACCAACAAACTTATATAAGCTAAGATTGAAAAAGGGTAATGGAGGAACCCTAGCCCCAGTACCACAATTGGATACCCATCGACTCACCCCGTATGAGCCATATGTGTAATATATGTATATATATATAATATATAATTATTAACTCAAAGTGAACCAAAACATCCCAAAAATGGATCTGGTCAAAAAATATCAACTCACATTACAAAAAAAAACAAATAAAAGCTACCTGCATGACTTATTTTATAACAATATCAAATATATGCAGTCATTTAATTTTAAAAAATAAATTATATATTCAATAAATTCGTAGTATAAAAATAGCAAGTGTGTAAATTTGATGGATGGTAACTGGATGTGGGTATGTAATGAAGTTGTGTGCTTACTACCGGAAACGAGAAGTTGTTGCCGGCGACAGGATTCTTCCCCGGGAAAAGAGGCCGTGAAACATAGGAGAGCCAAAAGTTTTCATTTGGGTATTCAAATCCCCAATTTTTAATTTAGAGAAAATTGCACCAGAGCCCTTTAACTTATAAGGTTATACAGTAAAACCTCTATAAATTAATAATGTTGGGACCAGGGTATTTTATAAATTTAACGACATATTATTATATCGATAAATTAATAAATTATCAATTTAAAGAGATTCATGTATGACGAGCTTGAGGATGATTCGGTAGCTTTGAACCGGTCACTTGAAAAGAAGCATTGCAAGCGGCAACAACACTTCACAACTTTTTGTTGCAATACGAGAAGATAATGCCTCAACTCTTAAGTGCAATAGGAGATTTAAAAAAAAAACTCATTATAGATTTAAAGTTAAAAAAGAAAACAAATGACTACAATTTTATTTTTACTAGATAATTTTAAAATTTTAAATTTTTTTAAGAATTATTAATTTACAGTTTTGTTGGGACCAATATATTTATACTAGAATTTCAAAAAAGTTATTATCTTATTATTTTATTGATTGAGGTCCAATTTTGTACTGGTCCCAAGTTGGGACCGGACAAATTATTAATTTTATCGAGGTTATTAATTTATCGAGTATTATTTTATAGAGGTTCTACTGTACTAGAATTATGTGAATGCCTACCTTTTAAAATTCTCTTTAGTATTTTTAGGTAGGCTAAGATTCCATTATAAAAAAATACTGGTAAATTTTTTGACTGGCGTGTTGGAAGGAATATCTACTTTCAGATCAATTGACATTTTGGTTTTTTGTTTGATTGAGGGGAAACATATATGCGTGGATCTAACATAAGTCTCTGTTGAATTTATAGTTTAGCTTTCAATCTTGTGGTTCAATTCTTTCTATCTAAATGAATGTTTCAATGTTGCTAAAGTATGGCTCATTTTACATTTGATAGAGTCGGGAAATATTAAGATGCATGTTATGGACTCGTGATTAGCAATAGACATGACTTGGGTTTTCTCTTTGCTGGGCTACTAGTATGGGCTTGTTATAATGTCTTGGTCTTTTAAGAGACAACCCACCTATGGACACAACGGCTCTTTTCCATGAGAAGCCTCCTAAAATGCTAGTATATATAAGGGAAAAAGGAAAAGAGAAGTGTTACAACTCTAACAATGTAGCCTTTAAATTATTGATTCTCCTCCTGCCCCTACCGTCTTTAATATAATTTCTTCATTTATTCTATAATTCTATAATTGATCTCTTTGTGATGAGATCATCTAGATAATATTATTATTCTAATAATAACTCTTATCGGACCGACTGTCCTTGTTTAATTGTTAATCTTGTAAAATCTTTCCCCTTTTTGTGAGTTTAGGGTGCAGCTTCACAACCGGTCATGCTGCTTTAAAAGTTGCTTCATGCAAAGTGGTCAAACACAAAAAGATGTGTCTTGACAACCACACGTGTTTATACCCTTCGCATTTGATATATTTGGTTTTTTTGCACCTGAGGCCATTGAGCTATACGGAAGTAACCAACGAGTCATGTATAGTAATGTTATGACGTCACGATATATGAATATAGTTTTTAAACGTATCAGTTTTCTATACAAAAAAAGAATGACGACGCAGTTTATTGACTGTTTGTTTTTTATTTCTATCTAAAGACTTACTATACTTTAATGAAATAATAATAATAATAACTTTTTAATATAAAAAAATTGATGATGGGATAAAAAGTTAGGATGACAATGTGCCATCTTCATTAAGCACCAACTTCATATAATGGTCTTTGTTAATTATGTTACAGATAAGTAAAATGATATTATTAGTATGTTAATTTTCAACTTGATAGTGTTAATTAAATATTTATTTTAGTTTTTTTAATGACTTATTTCGAAAAGCAATTACTAAATGGTGGAGGTGAGTATCTTAATAGTATTTTGGTTATCACAGAGTAGCATTCTCAGGAAAAAATCTCCACAAGGTATCCAAAAAGTCAAACTCATAACTTTTGAATAAAATTTCATATCTCTACCAGTCAATGGCGAGCCACCTTGGGAGTGAGACGGGCCATGGCCCATTCTAGACTTTGATGTTTTACAGTATATTAACCTTGATAACGGGCTTTACTATCTTTTGGCCCATCTTATTTAAAAGAGATACCCATGAGCCCAATGTTTGATTATTAAAACGTGTCACTGAAGGCTTTCAAAACATGTGACATTTATGTTTTCTTTAAGCTGAACTTTTACAATATTCCCAATTGACAATAACCTGTATAGGTTTTCCTTACATATTACTGGATTGTCATAATATAAATCAATGCTTCTTTAGTTATAAGTATGACTTATTAATGCTTCTTAGTTATAAGTATGACTTATTTAATATTCTTTACTTTTTTTTAATTCATTATAGAGTATGGAAAGAATTTAACATCGTTAATTTGAGAATCGGTTTATTAATTCTTTAAACCTTTGATTTTATTAGTTAATGATGGAAATGCTAACTACGGTCCTAGAGCTGTTTCTTTGCGTGCAAAAATAATTGTATCTTTCGTATCAAAAGCTTATCCTTAAAGTTTTGTGATAAAAGTACAACTATTTTATACAATTGTACTAGCCTACTCGTATATTATATGTGTACTATATATAAACTAAATTGATGTTGTGCCATTGCCATTGTTCGATTTGCTAGTGCAGAATTTTTTTTTTGGCCCTTCCTAAACCAATTAGCTGGCTTCGCCACTGCAACCACTTGAACTGGTTTAAGCTAATTTGAATTTGTTTTAAGCAAATAATAGTGCATTAAATATTATAATATAGCATTAAAAACTGAAAAAATTTTGTTATTGAAAGTTTGATTTTCAAAACAAAGGATTTATTGGGTGATTCGTGTTTTGCCAATTAGAAACTAACTAGAGCGAAGACCCGTGCGATGCACGGCTGGGTAAATTGATGTATTTGATGTCTTGGCTGAAGTTTGTTGATCATGCATCGACATTTATGAAGTAGTTTAACTAAGGAATACATAGTCAAATGGCTATTATCATGTTGTTTTTGTGTTCACCGGTAGTAATAGTTTTGTGTAGGATAGTATCGAATTGAGTTGGTATATAATGAATTAACAATCTAGAGTCTGGATTGTATTAGTTTTTTATGTTTTTTCATACCAAAATCAATTTCAACGCGTTGCAAGTGGGGAAATGTACAGTGTGGAAAATATAGTTGATAATCCAACATCAATTTACAGTTAGTCAAATGGCAATTTACAGTGTGGAAAATATGTTTTTTCATACCAACATCAATTTCAACGCCTTATCCTGATGCAACAATTATATTGTATATGCCAAGGGCACCGGCACCAAAATAACGTTAGCTATTCCCAACTATAGAATATTTAATAAAAAGTATAAGCATGTAAAAATAGCAAAGATAAACGTATGATGCTTTTCACCACATGGAAGTAAACCATTACATGTTAAAGAGATGGTAACATATGTAAAAGTAATGACCACACGGTCGTCCTTGAACAATATAGTTAAAAATACTATCATTTGAAAAATTAAAAATAAAATACGAATTTTAAGACATCATGTCATTTAACATTTGAGCCAGAGGATTGCACATACATATCAACTCCTCCTTGCTCATCTTCTCTAATGGAATCTACACAACACAAAAATAATTCTCATTCACTTCAAAGAAAATACATTATGGTGAAGGATAATTTAATTAACAAAGAATTTGCCATCTAAATCATCCTCGGAGTATATTCGTAGAGATATATAAATGATCATGAAAGTTAACCTACAACTTAATCAAATAAAACATAACTTGTCACATGTATCTGATCAGGACAGGGGGTGATTGCATTACGGTCGGGCCTGGCTCCAAACATGTATGGTTTGAGAAAAACGTTTGTGGCTTTGGCCACTCAGTAAGGTAATCTTCAGAAAAAGAATTCGCTTATCTATAGACATGCTTACTTTGGAAAAAAAAAAAATTGGGTGCACATGTTGTTCTTTTTAGACAAACATTTACAGACCACACACATATTAGCACATTTGTTGCCATTGAGAATTGTATCCAAAACCTATTGGTTGTCGGATTCCTACACGATTTGTTTTTTCGCTTTCTATAAAAGTATATATGCTCATCATAACTTATGAAGCGAGATTCCAAAAGTTGACAGTGACAAACATTCTGTTCATGAAAAAAATGGGGGACGGGACATCAAGTGTAACACCCTTCGTTTAAAAATACGGGTTTCTAAAAAGTTCGGCATCTATGGGTAGCTAAGGACTTCATCAACCTATCTACCCATTCCTCGCTCTTCTTCATCAACTATCTCAGCTACGCTAAACCTGAGGGAGTAACACATTTCAAAAGACAAGTGTTAGCTAACGAATTAGCTAAGTAAGATAACACTCAAGTTATAAAACAATTGTCCATTTCAAACATTATGGATCTAAACACTTCATTAAGGCACAACACATATCAAACACACAATACTTCATATTAGGATGAACCACCCTAAATGTGCATATCCTGCTTTACTTCATTACACACGTAACCACATAACTGCTTTCTACATTAACTGCTTTACTACGTTTTAACTGCTTTACTACATTTTAACTGCGTCAATGTGCAACATAAGTTACACCCGACTAGATGACAACCATTCAGTTGCACATCAAACGTCGTTAAGGAATGGCAAGCCAATCCCCGAGTAATCCGTATGTACAAGACAAATGAGGGCGGGTCACACCCCTCGTATTACTCAACTGCATCTCAATGACCATGTTGCAAGGAGCCACCCAAGCAACCTACGTCAACGCACTTAGCCGGACTAGGGCAAGTACGGGTTAAGCTTAACACTTTCCTGCATCAAAGTTTTACGAGCTCGAAACTGCATTATTTAGTTTAGGTGACTACATTACCTAAACATTTACTATGTTAACTGCTTTTACTTTTTGGGCCCTTAAACGTGCACGTGACATGGCAACTTAGCAAGTCTAGTGAACTAGATGAGCAAGTCATACAAACATGCACAACATCAATCAATAACAACATATACTGCATCTCATAACATCACAAGTTACTGCATATCATAACACTACATTATACTTCATACATAGTGTAACACCCCAACTAAGGCGGAACGATGAGATGTACAGAAAGTCGAGTATTCAAAACAAAGGATAATAGATAAACATTCACCATAGCTTTATTTAATAAAAGAATTTACAATGCACAAGCATGTGAACCAATCCCCAAGTACAATGCGTCCACCATACTTGGATATTAAGTCCACGAAACAAATAACAAATACATGAGATGATATACTACAATGATCAAGGCGGATTCCATTGCCCATCACAAGGTTTGATCTTTGACTCCAAAGTGCAATGCAAAATAATCATGATGCATACAATTCCTCAAAGCTAATGCTAAATCCTGAAAAAGCATGAAGAAAAAGTGTCAACTACGAAAACGTAGTTGGTGAGTGCATAGGTTTGCGAGTAAATCTCGTTACATATCCATTTCAAAGAGTTGAGAAATCCATGGTAAATTATAAAGTTCTCATTTGTCACATTTATCGAGAGAGAAAAATATATCAATCGATTTATCATTCATCATACCAAAATCATTCGGTCATCAATACTTCAATATCGCCAATTTCAACAACTTTCAAGATTTCATATAAGGTCCAATACCCAAACCGTATGTTCAATCCATAATATCCAACCATAAATAATATCAATACCACTTGGTCAATGGTAAGACTACCATGACATAATTTGATGAGATTGTTCTTGAGCCACTACTAAGACCCTTTCACGTCCAAATAATAATAATGATAATATGTCCCGAAGATATGATAACAGTAGCACATGCTATCAATCACGTGCAATAATAATAATGAATGGGTCGTGCCATGGAGACGACCAATAATATATAAAGTAGATTAGAGCACCCCTAGGCAGACCGGAGATGAGGGCGGCCACTCAGGCGGCCAGTCAACCCGCTGCCATCTTGGTGAGTGAGGGGACGAATCCTAGTTGCGCAACCCTCTAACTACAGGCCTCAAAGAGTTAATAATAGTGTACAGGGGACCACCGTTTGACAGTACTCAAGCTCATCATATAACATATAACACGTTGAACATACAATATAATTCCCATATCATAATCATTCTTTCGAATATCATTTCTTAAAAGAAAGCAATTTTATTTTTCATGCTTTTCACCCCGTAGTAAAACATATAAAAGAGTTTGAAAGGGGGCTATGACTCACCTTGATATGCCGCACATTATATTCACTTATCCAAAATGGGTACTTCCCATCTATCGCTTCCTTGATCATATATCCGTCATATTCCTCAATCACATTTCGAGCCAAGACTATCCCTACGATAGGACTAATATACGTAAGTTCCTATCTTAAGCCATCCCTAAGAAATGCCACTTTCATTATGTTGTCATAAATTTTGGGGTCCAAGTATATTGTTAATATTCGCATCTTTTTGGTTGTAGAGAGTGTTGGTGTAAAAGGGTCACTTTCATTATACATGTAGTTATAAGTTGTTAGAATTTCGGTAACTTGCCTTTGATTATCATGGTTCCCATTGTACGCTTTGCTTAATTATGTCATTTGGTATTAGAAACTTTATAATGTTGGTATTCATGAATATTTTCTGATTTATAATCATTTATTCAATTTAATATTATTTATTTAATTATTTATTCATTTTATCGATCTAGTAATTAAATAATTCCTTAAAAATACTTTTAAGGATCATAGTTGCCTTTGTAATTTATAAATAATTATAGTTGAGTTATATTCTGATTATTATGCTTTTTAACTTAGAGTATTGTGATATATATATTTATTTATGTAATTTTTCTATTAATTTAAAAATAGTTATTAATTAGTGATTTTCACTTACTTAATTATTTCTAAATTATATGACATTTGTTCTTTGACTTGAAATGATTTTACTCCAGTAGATTTTAGTCACTTTCATCATTGGTTGTGATTATTTAACCAATTTCATGATTTATATAATTTATTTATTTATTTATTTACCTTTTTAATTATCATTTAAATTTAATAGTTAATAGAAATTCTTAGAAATCACCACACAACTTTTTGGCTAAAAATCTCAGGCCTTTTGGCAACTTTTATCATGGGAAAAATCATATCAATTCAACCTCTCTTGTGTCTCGCTCATTTTGAGGATTCTAAGCTTATAAATCGTTTACCGAAATAGTGATTTTAGCCTCATTTTTCAAGCAATTCAAATGCGTCAAAATGGATTTTCATCCTTATTTCATTATTTACAGAATGTTCTTTACATTTTGGTGTCTTAAGTCGTGATAGTGGTGGTGGTGTGATATGTGCAAACTAAAGCTTTCGGTTAGTGCTTATATGAACCGAATTAGTGATTTGTAGGCTTGTCTTTGCCATTTAATAACCAAGTTAAGTTTTATAACTTTTATTTGACATATTCTCAGTAGGTTTATAATACTTTTTGTTACGAGATTGTTGGAGTTGATTAAAGTTGCAATCTAGTGACTTTTAGCTTATTTTGTTGTGAAGAACTTTTACTTGGAATTTTCTGTTTTAACATTTATTTTCATGAAATGTTGAGTAGTCATTCATGGTTAAGTTGAATTATTGGACATTGGTGATTTTTATACAGAGACATATATGTGTCCTATATTTATGTGAATTTTTGCTAAATTTTTAGACATTGTTTACTACCTCTAAAAATTACAAAACCGAAGTTGGTCAGAATGCTTGCTGCTATGCGACCCGAAATAGTTTATAAAAGATTTCGATGATAAACATTTAAGAAAAATCTCCCAATTTTATTTTACATTAGGGACACCTTGAACTCAGTTCACACCAAGTTTAAACTTCTTAAACTATTAGTTAAGAAATTAAAAATCGTCAAAGTTGACTCAACATTAAGACAAAAATCCAGTTTTGACCACTTTTGGTAGAAAAATCATATCTTTTGTTTGGTTTATTATTTTTGAGTGATTCCAGTTGGAGGTTAAACTTAACTCTTTTATCTACGACTTTTATTTTGAAAGTTTTGCTTGAAACGGCCCTCACATGTTCAGTTCACCCGATTTAAGACAGAAAATTATTTCTGTCAGAATATCTTTGATTATAACAACTCACCAATGACCATTCTTGCTTAATTAACACTTGAGTTCATCATTTACAAGATTAATACTTTATTTTTATATCTCTCAACATCAAATTTCCAGGTTATTATACTTCTTTTAACATATTTTTCACTTAATACAAGTCCATATCCATCTCATAATCCAACAACAAGATTCAACTTTCTTAGATCTAACATGCATGCATTCAAATCAACACTTTCAATACCCATCTTTATAGATCTATCATTTAACAACATAAAAGCTTTCTTTTTATGAAAAATCTCAGAATATATTGGTGTTTATTTTATAATAAAAATCAGTTTTAATCAAATCTATAAACCCATTTAGCAACAAATCTTACAACAACAACTCTTGGGTCTTGTTCTTGTTGAATCATTGAATCCTTTCTCTAGATCTTTACATGCATGAACATGTGAGATAAGGATCTATCAACCTTGCCCTCATTGAGTTTAAATCAAGAAGAAATCAAAGAAAAACATGATTTTTGATAAAGATCTTTTAATATATACAAAAACAAGATAGATTAAACAAAGAGATGGAGATTTATACCCTTGATGAACTCGGATTTGAAAGGGATTTTGGGCAGAAATTTCGTGGCTTTTAGGGCCTCAAATAACCCTAAATCTTGTCTTGAAACAACCCTTAAATGTATCTTGAATCAACCCTTGTTTAATCCTATATAAACCCTTATTGTTAGTATACTTTAGATATGATTTTTCTTGCCTTTCTCTTGCTTTCTTTGGGCCGAAAATGATGAAGGTGGAGGAGAAGAGAAAGAGTTTTTGAGAGAAAATATGTTTGAGTGTGTGAGAGTGAATGTGAAGTGTGTGTTTTGTTGAGAGTTACTAAAAAGATGATTAAATGCAAAACTTGAAATGGAGTGGTGTTTGTGTGGGTTGGGGCCGGTTCTAGGGAGGAGAAAATGGAGAGTTTTCTTGATTTTTTTTTTGTATAATTTTTGTGTAAGTATATGTGGGTATATGTATATTTAAGTGGGTATATGTTTTATAGATGTAACATGTATTTGCTTGTTCATATAAATTGATTAGTTGTCTTAGTATATGTATATGTATGTGTGTCGTGTATATGTACATATATATGTTGGAATTCGTCTGCCCAAGACACATATTAAATTGACGTGGCTAATACGTGATGATCCAAGTCGGGTCATACCCAATAACAAGCTAGACAAACACTTATGGTATTTATTTATATGATTTGATCTTTAAATAAATATCAATACTTGAAACATTTAGAAAGTGGGTTTCTAAATAATTGCACTTGAGATATGTAAATAAATTATATGGATGATTTATTTTGAGAGAAATGTGAATATGTTTATTTGGCAAAATAAACACTTATGTGTGTTGTGTATAATATGTAATATGTTACATAAGATATGTAACAAGTTATGTTGCAATTTTATATACAAAATGTACAAGTAAATGGTTTATAAAATTTGCACACAAAATGTTTGTGATATCCCCATGTGGCCCCCCCCCCCATGTGGTTATGCAAGTAAATTTGATATACATTGAACACTTGTACTTAAAACAAGACATACAACACATAACATAGTTTGTATCAATTTTCTCATGCAAAAGTAAGCACTTATTCTCTCATATTCTCAACTAGCTTTCTATCTTTTTTGCTCTTACTATTTTCGGCCAAAGAGAGAGTAAAAGGGAAGGCTTTTCAAGTTCATATCCTAGCACATTTGGGGTGTTTGTTGGAGGCTTGGGGTATACAAGCTTGAGGTTCTTCTAGATTGAAGACTTGCCATTTGAAGAACATAATATTCTTCATTTCTACCCTTAATAGCTTGGAAGAAGGTAGTTTCCTAAAACACCCTATGGTTGTTGTTTTGTATGTATGTTATTCATATACATGGATCCTTATTGTTTGAGTTTTCTTTTATAAGTTAAACTTTGGTTTTAACTATACCAACATATTGAAAGGTTCAATTTTTTCCGCTGCGTTTTAATATTATAAGGATAATATTGCTTTGATAAAAACCCAAAAATCCCAACAATGGTATCAGAGCCGGTTATATGGATACATACATCAAAAGTTGATATTTTGTTTGGACAAAATCCAATGTTTTGGCCATTTTTTGTTATGGCCGAAATTAATACACAAAAAAGAGGGTTCTTTTTTTCTTGTGTATTTTAGTGTCACAACTTAGCCAAGAGACCTTGTGATTGTTTGTGATGTGTGGATGTGTTTGTATTTTATTTAATTATTAAATGGTTGTAATAGTTAAATAGGATTTTCTTCATTCATTTGGTTATGTAATTTATTTATTTCATTTGGTATGTAATAAGTAGATTAGTTGCATTTTTCTTGTAAATGTAATCTCCAAGAAAGCATCAAAAGGTTTGGGGGCTGAAGTTGGAGGCCTAATGAAAGGATGAAGAAAGGTGTTCAAAACACATCACAAAAGGTTACTTGAAGCATTTGGATGCAAGATCAAGTGGGAGTTCACCGACACAAATTTTTGTGTCACTTTGTCCCTTAGGTTGAGACCTTTTGACACACTTGTTTCGGCTAACAAGTGTGGTCAAATTAGTTGGCTAATGTTGTGCACTTATTATGTTTGTGTGGTTGTTTGTTATTTTGTCATGTGGATGCTCAAAACTTACAACTTAATGACATACATAAAAATTAAAAATTTGGTTCTAAAATTGACATTAACTTGGCAAATTAAAATGGGTTTTATTAAAAAGTTAATGGTTATAATTATAAAAATGGATTTTATAAAGAACCTTGAAATATGGATTTCAAAATTCATTATGGTCCATAGTTTTTGACTAGAATATAAAAACTCAAACGACCCTTTTAAAAACAAGTTAAACGCCATCTTTTATACAACACTTAATTATTTGGGAACTCTTTGTAGGATAAAGGTCACCTAACTACCTTGAGGGAACTTATAAGTTAAGGTAAATTTAATATACTTATGGGATAAAGGTCACCTAACCACTTGTATATATAAATTTACATGTGTGTGTAAGTAGGACAACTTGATTTGGAAGCCATGTGATTAGGGTCACCGAAGCATGGTAACCAAAGGCGTTGATGGATTAAACATGCCAACTTAATATAAGATATTAAACCGGTCCCATACCACTAGAAATTGTAAAGTGTTGCAATTGTCAAACGTTGACTACCTTGTTAATTTAGATCATGGGATAAAGGTCACCTAACTACCTTGAGGAACTTATAAGTTAAGGTAAATTTAATATACTTATGGGATAAAGGTCACCTAACCACTTGTATATATAAATTTACATGTGTGTGTAAGTAGGACAACTTGATTTGGAAGCCATGTGATTAGGGTCACCGAAGCATAGTAACCAAAGGCGTTGATGGGATTAAACATGCCAACTTAATATAAGATATTAAACCGGTCCCATACCACTAGAAATTGTAAAGTGTTGCAATTGTCAAACGTTGACTACCTTGTTAATTTAGATCATGGGATAAAGGTCACCTAACCATCATTTAAATGTAACGTTGGATTCTAGATTTTAATTATTAATTGTCCATAAGAAATAAAAGGGTATTAACAATTAAAATTTATATTTGATATCGAAAAATACTAATAAAGGACTTTGTTAATTTTGTAGATGGCCGCTAACAATGCAATTAACCCCCACCAAAACGTCCATAATTTTTCACTAAGATCCATTCTTGAAAGGGATCGTCTCAACCAAAACAACTTTGTGGATTGGTTTCGTAACTTGAGAATTGTTCTCAAGCATGAAAAGAAATCCTATGTGTTAGACGATCCTATTCCCGATGAGCCCGAAGAAGGGGATGTTGAAGCCTTTAATGATTGGGTTAAATATACTGAGGACTCCGTGCTAGTTAGTTGCCTCATGTTAGCGAGTATGACTCCCGAACTCCAAAAGGAGTTCGAGCACCATGGGGCATACGACATGATTACCCAACTTAAGGAAATGTTCCAACAAAAGGCAAGGGTAGAGCGCTTCGAAACGGTTCGAGCGCTTCATGCATGTCGCATGGATGATTCACAATCCGTCTCAACTTATGTTCTTAAAATGAAAAGTTACATTGATCGCCTCGAAAGACTAAATTGTCCCGTTTCAACCGAGTTGGCTACGGATTTGATCCTCAACTCCTTATCTAAGAGATTTGAAACTTTTGTGTTAAATTATAACATGAACGGATGGGACAAGACCGTTTCCGAGCTCCATGGGATGCTCAAAACGGCCGAGGCTAGCATGGGAAGAAAAGTTCAACCCGTTCTCATGATCAATGAAGGCGGAAAGAAAAGGACCAACCCCGGACCAAAGGCAAATGTTGCTAAAGGAAAGGGAAACTTCAAAAGGAACATCAAAGGAAAGGGAAATGCAAAAATGGAAACCCAAAAACCGAAGAAGCAAAAGGTTGCTGTCAATGACCCATGCTTTGAGTGTGGGGAGGTAGGACATTGGAAACGTAATTGTCCAACCTATCTCAAAGAGTTGAAAGCTAAGAGGGATGCGGAGCATACCTCAGGTACAATATTTATGATATATATTGAGCTTAATAATATTTTTTCTTACATATGGGTATTGGATACCGGATGTGGAACTCATATTTGTAATATGTTACAGGGGTTCATAAGAAAGAAGCACATCAAGAAAGGGGACATTAGTCTCTTTATGGGCAATGGTGCGAAAGTACAAGTTGAAGCTCAAGGAGACTATCTTTTGAAACTTTCAAGTGGTTTGGAAATTGTATTGAACAATGTTTTGTATGCACCAAGTTTGACTAGGAGCATTATTTCTGTTTCCCGTTTAAGACATGTTGGATATGATTTTAATTTTGTTAACAATGATATCCATGTTTCTATGAATGATGTATTTTATTTTAAAGCCATGCCTTTAAATGGTATTTATGAATTGGTTCATGAAAACACAACATATGATAACTCAATGTACCAAGCTACCACCAAGAAACTTAAATTAGATTTAAGTGAAACCTATATTTGGCATTATCGTCTTGGCCATATAAATAAGAATCGCATACTAACACTTCAAAAGAATGGTCTTTTGAAAACAAAATCAAATGATTCATTTGATATATGTGAATCTTGTTTACAAGGCAAGATGACTAAAGCACCTTTCAATGGCACTAATGAAAGGGCGAAAGATTTATTAGGTATCATACATTCGGATGTATGTGGTCCTTTTAAGCCAATGACTAGGAATGGTGAAAGATACTTCATTACATTCACCGATGACTATAGTCGTTACGGTTATGTATACTTGTTAAAACACAAGTATGAAGCTTTTGAAATGTTCAAAACTTTCAAGAATGAAGTAGAAAACCAACTCAGCAAGTCAATAAAAATTCTTCGTTCTGATAGAGGAGGTGAATACCTAAGTGATGCTTTTCAAGATCATCTTAGAAGTTGTGGAATCATCTCACAACTAACTCCACCTGGAACACCACAACATAATGGTGTGTCTGAAAGGAGGAATCGAACCCTATTAGATATGGTTCGTTCCATGATGAGCAAAAGCTCACTACCTCTATCATTTTGGGGTTATGCCATAATCTCTGCTGCCCGAATTTTAAATATGGCTCCCACCAAGAAAGTGGAGAAAACACCTTTTGAAATATGGCATGGAAGAGTTCCATCTTTGTCATATTTAAAAGTATGGGGTTGTGAGGCTTATGTAAGACATGATGCCTCAAGCAAATTAGAACCCCGATCCACTAAATGTATCTTTGTAGGATATCCTAAAGATGATTTGGGATATTATTTCTACAATCCTAATGAGCGAAATGTATTTGTTGCTCGAAAGGCTGAGTTCTTGGAAACTAAATTCCTTATGGAAGGAGCTAGTTCTAGAACAGTGGAACTTGAAGAAGATCAAGAACCACTGACAGATACACGCTTGGGTGACACTAGCATTCAACAAAAGGATGTTGAAGATGATCAAAGAGTTGATCAAGACACACAAAACGTTCGTAGGTCTGGTAGAGCTACTTATCCACCTGAGAGATATGGATTTCTCATGGATGAATGCTATATGGTAGTTTCTGATGAACCTACCACCTACCATGATGCAATGTCCAAATCTGATTCGGACAAATGGCTAGAGGCCATGAACGCTGAGATGCAATCCATGTATGACAACCAAGTTTGGGAATTGGTTGTTGAACCTCCTAATTCCAAAGTAGTTGGATGTAAATGGGTGTTCAAATTGAAACACGATATGCATGGAAACTTGCTTACTTATAAAGCTAGACTTGTAGCAAAAGGTTTCACTCAACTCGAGGGGTCGATTATGATGAAACTTTTTCGCCTGTGGCAATGCTAAAGTCTATTAGGATATTATTTGCCATAGCCGCACATTATGACTATGAGATATGGCAAATGGATGTCAAAACCGCTTTTCTAAATGGATACCTTGAGGAAGATGTCTATATGGATCAGCCTGAAGGTTTTGTCGATCCTAAACATCCTAATAAAGTATGCAAGTTAAAGAAATCAATCTATGGATTGAAACAAGCATCAAGAAGTTGGAATCGTCGTTTTGATGAAGAAGTCAAGAAATTTGGCTTCATCAAAAACGCTGATGAAGCTTGTGTGTACAAGAAGGCTAGTGGGAGCATCATTACTTTTCTAGAATTATATGTCGATGACATTCTACTATTTGGAAATGATATTCCAACCTTGGAAGGTGTAAAAGCCTGGCTTGGAAGTTGCTTTTCCATTAAGGATCTTGGTGAAGCCGCTTTTATTTTGGGAATAAGGATCTATAGGGATAGATCAAGGCGCTTAATAGGTTTAAATCAGAGTACATACATAGACAAAATCTTGAAAAGGTTCAAGATGGAAAACTCTAAGAAAGGTTTGGTACCTATTCAGAGAGGAACTATATTGAATACTTCTCAATCTCCTAGCTCAAAAGTTGAGCAAGAGAAAATGAGTGGAATCCCATATGCATCTGCTATAGGATCCATCATGTATGCTATGATATGCACGAGACCGGACGTGTCATGCGCTTTGAGCATGACAAGTAGATACCAGCAAAATCCAGGAGATAGTCATTGGATGGCTGTCAAGAATATATTGAAATATCTTAGAAATACTAAAGATATGGTTTTAATATATGGATCTGGTGAGGAGGAGCTCGTTGTAAAGGGTTACACGGATGCGAGTTTCCAAACTGATCGAGATGATTCTCGATCACAATCGGGGTATATCTTCATTCTAAATGGAGGAGCTGTTTCTTGGAAAAGCTCAAAGCAAGATGTGGTTGCATTGTCCACTACAGAATCAGAATACATCGCCGCTTCTTTGGCAGCACAAGAAGCTGCATGGTTGAAGAAATTCATTGCCGATCTAGGGGTTGTTCCTTCCATTCAAGAACCCCTAGAAATTCTTTGTGATAACGAGGGCGCGATTGCTCAAATCAAAGAACCTCGTGCGCATCAAAAGACTAGACACATTGAGCGGAGATTCAACTACATAAGGGATGAAGTTGAAAAAGGAAGATATGTATTTGCAAAGTTCACACCGATCAAAATATTGCGGACCCACTCACGAAGCTCCTTGAAAGGCCTAAGCATGAGAGTCATACTCGTGCCATGGGACTTCGATATTCTAGTGATTGGATTTGATCTATTTTATGTATTTGGATATCGGAATACTTGTATTTGGTAACACTTTTATATGAATATTGGTATTATGCATTTAAATTGTGTTATGTTCCATTTTTGCATGTTTAAATCCATGAATGAGTTAATTATTCTAAATATCCGTAGTCGATCATATTTGTGGGAACAAATATGAATGTAAGACTATTATGAACTTGGATTGGTAGATATTCAAAAGGTTTTGAATATAGAGCAAAATGTTGCTACCAAGGTTCATAGATATTTGTGGGATACAAATATTGGACTGACCTGCTCTCAAGCATTACTACATAGAATCTCTATGATTGATCATAAGTAATCTTGAGTTAAAAGGCGAATATCATTGTATCCTCAGACCTGAGATACATATTGGGTCTTGAAATTCACTGAATGTTATACTTTGATTTAGTTCTTCGCTGTTCTGAAACATGGCAGTACATAAGGCTAAACTCAGGTATGATATAAGGTGATTGTGAAAGACGTATGTAGTCGAAATGGAATTTGTCCCTCTTATTCGTTGAGAGTAAGATGTCTAAGGCCTGCTACAAAGTTAAATCAATGGAGAATGATCACTCTGTGTCTCTAAGATTTAACATGACATCTGTGACAAAAGGATAAATGATCGATTCACATAAATCATTTCAAGTAAGGGACTTGAAGAGGATGATGTTATTGAATGGCACTTCGTCATACGTATTAGGGGTAGCAAACCGTTGTTAGGCGGTATTTGCTGCTTGCGTCAATCTTCTATGAATCTTGTGCAAGTGGGAGATTGTTGGAATTCGTCTGCCCAAGACACATATTAAATTGACGTGGCTAGTACGTGATGATCCAAGTCGGGTCATACCCAATAACAAGCTAGACAAACACTTATGGTATTTATTTATATGATTTGATCTTTAAATAAATATCAATACTTGAAACATTTAGAAAGTGGGTTTCTAAATAATTGCACTTGAGATATGTAAATAAATTATATGGATGATTTATTTTGAGAGAAATGTGAATATGTTTATTTGGCAAAATAAACACTTATGTGTGTTGTGTATAATATGTAATATGTTACATAAGATATGTAACAAGTTATGTTGCAATTTTATATACAAAATGTACAAGTAAATGGTTTATAAAATTTGCACACAAAATGTTTGTGATATCCCCATGTGCCCCCCCCCCCATGTGGTTATGCAAGTAAATTTGATATACATTGAACACTTGTACTTAAAACAAGACATACAACACATAACATAGTTTGTATCAATTTTCTCATGCAAAAGTAAGCACTTATTCTCTCATATTCTCAACTAGCTTTCTATCTTTTTTGCTCTTACTATTTTCGGCCAAAGAGAGAGTAAAAGGGAAGGCTTTTCAAGTTCATATCCTAGCACATTTGGGGTGTTTGTTGGAGGCTTGGGGTATACAAGCTTGAGGTTCTTCTAGATTGAAGACTTGCCATTTGAAGAACATAATATTCTTCATTTCTACCCTTAATAGCTTGGAAGAAGGTAGTTTCCTAAAACACCCTATGGTTGTTGTTTTGTATGTATGTTATTCATATACATGGATCCTTATTGTTTGGGTTTTCTTTTATAAGTTAAACTTTGGTTTTAACTATACCAACATATTGAAAGGTTCAATTTTTTCCGCTGCGTTTTAATATTATAAGGATAATATTGCTTTGATAAAAACCCAAAAATCCCAACAATATATGCATACATTTGTATTTTAAAAGTTGTTACTTAATCCATTTATTTATAATCTTGTATTTGTATTAGACTTGTACATATATACTTATTATTATTCAAGCATTTTCATGTACTTAAGGAGTTTTAATTATTTTTAAGATGCTCATGGTATTTTCATGACCAAATGTAATTTAGTTGGCTTGATGATTCAATTTGTTGGACATTTATAAGGATTTTGATTGTTATCTCAACTTGTGAGACTCACATTATCATTTATATAACTTAACTTCTTGAAATAAAGTTTTTGGTTTGTTGACCTTTTGTCAAGTTCAATTAGAACTAGTTTATAGCTTGAGATTGTGTTGAATGATTATAGTTATTATTCATGGCATTTCTAAGGCAACTAGCTATCTTTGAAAATTCTACTGAACTAGATGGCAAGTATCACTATGCCTAAATGTCTGGAAGGCAAAATCTCTTAAGAAACCTCTAGGGATAGATATCTAGATCAATATAAGTAAGTTGTCCTAGTCGGAAATTGAGGGTTGTTACACATAGCACTACATCCTACGTCATATCATAACATGCACTACAATACATATCATGAGGGACTGCATTTCAGGTCTCAAAGGTCAACTACATAACCCATATTACCTCCCGTGTAACCCATACACCCATAAACAACATAAGTTACCAATTGGGAATTTATGATTATGAAACCATCGTTTGTTGAACCCTCAGCGTGTCAAAAGTAGTGTATCTTACCTCAAAGAAGCGCACGACAATAGGCAACTACGTTACCGTACAAAGCAAATAGTCTCGTCTACCTATATATAGTAAACGACCATTAGACACGCTAATACTCACGTTATTAAAGTCATATCTTGGACCTCCACACCTACAAACAAGACCCACGACAACGACTACGCATTGGAGGTTCAAAAGTTAAACTCATTTCGAAACTGACACTGTTGCATGTTGCGCCGCAACATACCACGTTGCGCCGCAACTTATCTTTCTGTATTACAGTTGCGCCGCAACCTACATGTTGCGCCGCAGTTCAAACCTTCAGTTGCGCCGCAACATACTATGTTGCGCCGCAACTTATGTTTCTGGAAACTGGTTGCGCCGCAACTAGCCCCGATTCTGCACAAGTTCGATCGATTACGCCCCAAACCAGATCCAAACAACTCCAAATCAAATACATGACTTACATACATCAAAATCCTTCATTTTCAAACCATTATACTGCAATTAACTCCTTTATTAAACCACACATGATTTGCGTCATTAAAACAAACGTTATTTCGACATCAATTGACCCTCCAATGGTCTAGATCTGATTTCTAATGACTCATATGATCAAAAAGACATAAAATCAAAATCAATATACCTCTATTAACTGAAGATCACAATGGGGATGCAAAATACTCGATCAATCACTCCTAAATCACACGTTTGAAGGATTTTCGGCTTAGAATTTTGATAGGGGATCAAAGGGGTGGCTAGGGCTTGAGAGAAAAGTTATATTTCTGCAAATGATGAACTAATGGCTCCCCCCAAGACCCTAAACCCGTTTTTGACTTTCACATCATGTCAAAATTGGTCCCTAAGCTTCATAAAGTCATATTTCTTGCCCAAAACACCTCTATGGACTATATACAACTCATTAAACACTTTGAACACCTCAAAAGGCATTTAACTAAATCTTAACCACATTACTACATCAATCAATAAGACATTCAAGTCCCACACGCATAACACATTAACTACATATAAGCATCAAAATCTATCAAAGACTTAACGGCACGTTATGTTGACTTAACGACTCTAGTCAACCGTTAAATAAAAAGATTGGGATGTTACATCAAGAGCTATGCAGCAAATGTGCCCAAGTAATCGATGTCCAAATCAGGTGAGCTAACATGTCTATATCATTTTTGCATACCCGTCCTTTATTAATTTAGAGGTGGCGATTTTAACAAATTTACTTCAATTTAGACCGGTTTATGTTGCTTCTTACAGCCAAAGGCTCGACCCGTAGAGTCTTAAGGCTTAGCTAAAAGGATAGTAGAGCAAATGGCTAATTTATAGTCACCCTACGCCTATATCGTGTTATTGCAAATAAATAGGATACTACTTCAACAATATCATAGCTTTTTGCTTGCTAAATACTTACCAGCTTGATCCATCGGGTGTCTCGCTTGATACACAATGGTATCATGAATTTCAAATGGCCAAATCATAGATCAGTCGTATAGTAAGTGAAGAGTTGGTGGTCTCGAACGGATTTCCTGGGTATGGTCTGCACACACACAAAGTGTTAGGTATATGTAGTAGGTATGTGTCAAATACCATGAGTAAGTATTATAATAGCAAAAATGTATTCAAGTAATGGAAGGGATACCAACATGTCTCGTAGAGGGTCAAAGAGTAGTAAAAGACTGACAAAACTGCCACGGGGCATCGGGGGTTAAATCTTTTCTTACCAATCATTTTAGCATGATTTCGTCGAGTGTTTTAAATTGAACCAACAACAAATTTATGCATGTATTCTGTCCAAAGTTTTACAGCTACAATTTGAATTTAGCATGAACATGTTTGAAATAATTCATTTGATTATCATGTATCTCATTCGTTCTCGGCTTAAATATCAGAAAAACCGAGCCGACGTTCTACCAAAGAACTTCTGAAAGCCAGTTAATTCACCCACAATTTGTCCAAATTCGAACTTGTTTCACACATTTTATTCCTACCAGGAGCTGAACCTACAACCTTTTGGTAACTGGTTAAAAGAGGTAAAATAATTCCAACGAATACTAGTATGACAGGAACATAAGTCTATGTAAGTGGTGAAATAGATGTTAATATATCCTATTCAATACAAATTTGAATTAAAAAAATGATGAATGAAACCAAGGACATCCCACCACATGTGCCATGATGTAGAAAACGTGATATATCCTTGGTTGTTCAATTTGAATGAAATCTATAATCCATATTTAAGGTATATATGTTATAACTTGGCACCAAAAAACGTATTTCAGATAAAATTAAAGCAATTACGTTTCTTACGGTGTGGTGACTACTAATTACTAAAAGGCTCCAAGACAAAGATTGGCACATACAAATCTAATGAAGTGACTGTTTTTTTCACACCCCGTTGAAGCGGAAATACAGGGTTAACAAATAATTGCGTACTAATCAGAAGGTAAATAGAGATTACATCCATTAATCCAAATACGAGTTTATTACAAGTAAAATCGTTCAGATGTGGACCCCAATACACGGATACAAACTATCCTCAATTGGAAATGGGCCCACAAATACACTAATAACATTTGGACAGTCTAGTACAATTAGGACTAATAATACGATAGTCCTCAGAGGTCTGACGCTAATTGTACGTCCAAAGTTCAAAAGATGGCTTCTAAAATGCCATATACGCTTCCAATACTTACTGTTGGTTCCCTCAAAAGCATGAAATTTGAGAGGATCAACTATCGAAATAGTTGGTGTGTATACAGTATGTTTCACCAATGTTTATTCGTCATTGTGAGCACACAAATGACATATCGTTATAAAAGACCAGACAGTCAGTATATCTAAATCTGACAACACTTTTATAACAAAACAGTCGGTATATCCAGATCCGACCTTTAATACAAGACTGTCAGTATATCTAGATCTGACAACTCTTATATCACAATTTATAACAAGATAGTCAGTATATCAAATCTGAACTCATCTTATATCACGTCAATCAGTATATCTAGATCTGATGACAACATATGCCTCGCACAGGATTTCCCTTCGACAATGGGGTGCGAACCATAACCTCGCACAGGATTTCCCTTCGACAATGGGGTGCGGACCACAACCAAGACAGTCGGGATATCTAGATCCGACAATACAACCAATAGGGGAAACATTTTAGTTTGTCAAACACAAGAAACCATTTAATCAGCCATCACACGGCAATTCAAAGTCATTTCATTCAACATTTCATAAATGACACGTATACACATTTTCGACAGCCGTCAACATGGCAAATTTAAGTCAAATGATCTAAGCAGCCAAATCACATGGCATGCACACAAACAATCATTTATTTAACAAATCGTGTATACAATAACACATGCTTTTCAGGCGCAAAGTAAAAGGAAAAGGGCGCCATAAACTCACTTTAGCGTTCAGAGTGCTAAAAGGTGCTAATAACTTGAGAAGATCCACAGTCAATTCTTCACGTTATCCAAAACCTATGATATGATTACCAATAGTGAGGATCCAAGCTCACAACGACAAGTATCCTATGTAGAACTACTTAGCTATAGACCCTAGAATGCCATAACCGAGAATGTGATTTAAACTTTCATTTTATTTAACTTTAGTTGGTAATATCAATGACATTGTCATTATAAGGTAGTCTAAAGTACCATTCGATATTCACCAAGTACAAACTTTCAAGTTATCAAAAACTAAAAATGTCAAACAGCCTAAAAACTCGCGGCGCGAGGTGAACCATTCGCGGCGCGAAGGCCAAATTCAACTAGATGCAGACCTGCACGAGTGAAAGTGCAGTTTTTGACCATTTTCGCCAAACCAAATCGTTTCCATTTCAAATCTTTTCATTTCAACAAGTACCAACAGGTTCAATAACCTGGAAACAATACCATTTTGCTAACCATTTCACAAATTCAACCATTTTGATTACAAAGACCTAATTCTAATCAATTTCATTTATCCAACAAAACCAAAACCCATTTCATATTCAAGGACTATAAATCTAATTACCAAAACTGAAATAATACTAAGATTGAATCAATTCAAATCAAAGTTTAGTTTAAAAGAGAATCACTTACCAAAATGAAGTTCTTGAAGAATTTGATAAAGAAGATGAAGATGGTGATGATGATGATAATACCCAAATGATTATCCACTAAAAGATTTAATCCCTTTAAATTTCTCTTTTGATCTTCTATGATATTCAGATTTTTGATTTGAGAGCATAAGAGTTTTTGTGTGTGTTATGTGTGTGTGTGTCGACTAGAACAAAAGAAAGGGAGGGAAGGGGGTGTTTGGTGGTTGGTTCTCAGCCACAAAGAAAAGAAACCGGCCCATGTGGCCTAAATGGTGATATTTTATCCCTTAATTTGGTAAAATGCTTACGATTAAATACCGTTTGACCAAAAGGTTATAATTTAAAGTAAAGGTTTTTCCTCTCGTCTCATTTTAGTTAAGACAAGTCAATAAAGTTTAGTCAAAGTAAACTTTAGAAATATTAAGTTTAGACAGTCTATTTATTGTGTTCAATACATAACTTTTAAATCGTCATTTAAAGTTATTTTAAGACTCGGCATTCGTCTAAATAGCTAATAGTCTACGTCATCAGGATACGTCTAATTGAACTATATCAAATGTTCAATTATCTAATAATTTCCACGTCATAATCTCTAAATTAGACGAAATTATAATAATGATCGAGATTAAGACTAACCCGTTGCTAATAAATTACGAGTTGTCACAGTTTTAGTGGGGTTGGAAAATGCTTATAAGCTGTAAACATGATATAAAAGGATAAAGCTCTCATAGTAAGCATGATATTAGGACAAACCTGCAATTACGAAGTACCACTGTGTGAAAATGCTCAACCATCACTGCCATGGAATTCAGAATTTCAACGTCAATTGACTTGTCTTCCAAATCAATCACATTCATCTTCTCTCTAATACACCGAAGTGCAGCCTTAGTGCATAAAGTAAAATCAACACCAACATATCCATGTTTCTCTTTACCAACCATCTTCAAATTAACATTGTCAGCAAGCTTCATGTTCCTAGTATGGATACTAAGAACCTCAAGACGACCAACTTCATCTCGAACACAGATATCAATTTGCCCGACAAACCTACCAAACCTCCCCAAGGCAACCCTACTTGGTACGGTCTAGGTTGGAACCCTTAAGCCTACAAAATTAAATACTGCCCTATAACTAAGACAATATCGTATCATGGTATGTATCCAGAGCTTGTATAACTTTTCCAACAAATAATTTCATGTGCAACCTACACCTGCATTACAATCACACATTTCATACTGGACAAAAAACAATATATTGTTAATAAGGCTTATGAGGTTTATCGTGCATATGACACTTATGCGAGATTATTACTTGCATTATATCACTAAAGACCATTAGCCCAAGACCTTTTGGTCAGATTAGGACTAACCTTGTGCATATTTTATCGATAAATCAATAATGATAAGAAAATGAGTAGAGAGGTTACATACTTGATTGCAGCTTCATGGGTCTACCTTCTGGAGAAGAATTTGGAGAAGGGAAGGGCGGAGTAAATATGCTTGTAAGATTATACTTAAGCAAACCGCAATGATAATGTTTTAGATATCAATTCATATAAGGGTTCATGTAACAAAACATATATTTGTTACTCAATTAGATGACGATAATTGAGATTTTGTAGATGAAAGGTAGGTTTTCATAAACTATAAAAGAACCCAACTATACTTTAGGACTTCAGGGGTGTATAGTTAGAGTAAATTCAGTCCCAATGATATTTACTCAAACATCGCAAATGTGTATAATAAGATAAAAAGTACGCCGTTTATTTGTAGCTCTGCATATTGTAGCGATTGTATCGTAAAAGAAACCTTGTCATTCAAAAGCATACACCAAGCCTACATATATAAATATATTATGAACCGCATTACATCCAAAATGATCCTCTAAGTTGATCTCGGTCATTTTAAGGGAAATTTATGTAACTAACCAGCACTTCATACTCTGATTTCACTGCATCCCTGTTTGCTCTTGTAAGTTGAAAAGTTTTTTCATTACTCTGCATTGGATTCGTATAAATGCGCATGTCAAACATAACTTATATAGCAACATGGTTATATATGAATTAGAGAGTTCAACGAACATAAACATAACCGAAGAAAACAATAAAAAACATGAGAGAATAATAACTTGGGATAATCGGTTCTACACACTATATAACAAATCAAGTGTGTTACCTATGTGTAACCATAGCTGTAATATGTTTCTTGCAAAATTTTGACATTTTCCAAAAAAGATGAAAAGCATTGATCAGGTAATGCATTCAATGGTCACCCAAAAAGATCACCAGAAAATTTAAACAATCACTCAGTTACCCAAATAACCATTTTTGGTTTTATCAGCACCAACTATGCAATATGACCACTATAACCTTCTTATCAGATTCAAACTTAGAACTATCAATTAGAAGCTATATAAACTCAGGGTCTTTGTGGGCGTTTTTTTTATAGGGAATTAGGTTATGAAATTGATACTAATAATTGTATGCAACAGAGGCACGCACTATAAGAGTCGGAAAATATAAACTATGCAAAAGAGAGGAAGACCTGTTGATGTTGGAGGTTGGGGTCAGAAGAAACCAATAAAGCAATGCCCCATCACTGGTATAGAATATCGTATGTGTCATCCCTGCAGGATGCAACTATGGCAACCACGTCATGTTTTCCCTTAAGAAAACCCATGTCTCAAGCAAGCAAATGATATGCAATTAGCACACACATATATATATAAATTATAATAATAAACGGAAAATTATTCCAAAAAAATACATACCTATGACATATATAAACACATGTCAAATTCTGAAGAAAAAAAATAAAAAAATAATGCTGATCAATTTCAATACCAGATGATCAATTAATTAATAAATTATAAAGTAGTAACATGAATGAAATTGTTGGTGCTAAGAGGTCAAAATAATAACTTCAAATTTAAGGATTTAGAGATTTAGGGCAAAAACTAATTCAATTGCTTATGATAGACAACAAACCTGGTGGGACCGTTTGGTGGCTGGCCGGAAAAAAAGTGGTTGGCCGGAGGGGCAGACTGAGTTGGTGGGCTGGTGGTTGTAGTGGCGTGGTGATGTGTTGATTTTCAAAGAAACTAATGAATCGATATCATCATCATTATCATATATATATATACAAAAAGTTAGGTTCATGTCCAAATTACCTTTGATTGGGGGAATACATAGCAACAATGAATTGAAGACATTGGTGGAACGAATTAGAGAATAATCGTTCGCCTAGCTGACATATAATAACGCCTCTTTTATTGCAGGAATATGAAGCTGACAAAAAATGAATAGAAGCATTGATAAAATAAAGTGAATTGAAGACCCGATAAATATTGATGGAATTGAAGACAGAACCAGAGATACAATAACACCTCATTTAATAAAGGAAGGATACGAAACAATGTGTGTAATGCAAAATACATATGTAATGTAATTAAACTATAATAAATATGTATTGGCCGATCCACTGACTAATTATGTGTAATGCAATGTGTGTAATGCAAAATACATAATGAAAAATAAACAAAAGCATAAACAAACCATAAAAAAGCGCCCTAATAAATCCCATTAAGTACCCATAAATGAAAGACTAAAGCGCCAAATTTTTCCACTCCTTGATCCTACTTTTAGTTATATATATAGATGATTTTTTGTCAAATAATGGAAACGAATTGTTAAAGCAGCAAAGGAACTGCACAACATCCCCGCTTTCAACTAGGATGTCATTACTCGAAAGGTAGGTAATGGCAACAACACTAAATTCTGGAAGGACACATGGTGTGGTGAAGCTCCTTTGGCTAAATTATATCCGAGACTTTTTGCTATTGAGCTTGAAAAAGACTGTACGGTCAGTAGTAAACGAGATCTTTCGGGGTGGAAATGGAACTGGTGCAGAACACTTAGAAGATCTCGTGAGTTAGAACAGGTCGATCATATGATTAAAAGACTCCCTCAAACTTTGAACATTGACGATGATGACAAGTGGGTTTGGAACTATAATGGCAACAATGATCTTATAATCTCCCATATCAGGAAATGCTTTGATCATCATCGACTCCCTATTTCGAGCGACAAGAAGACTAAATGGAATAACCTGGTGCCGAAAAAAATTAATTTGTTTGTGTGGAGATTGAGGCGTGATTGTCTTCCAACTTCAATAAATCTTTTTGCTAAAGGGGTTGATATTGCTACTGTCAGGTGAGTCAATTGTCTAAATGGTGTGGAATTTACTAATCATATATTTCATGAATGTAAGCTGGTCAAAGAAACGAGGAGCCCATTATGCGCTTGGGTGGGAATGGATATTCCTGATGATACACGATAGAATACTATCCTGGAGTGAAAGTTTAAAAATTCCAGCCACAAGTCGGTACAAACTTGAAGCCATTTTTTTCATTTGGTGGTGGCACATATGGAAATCTAGGAATAACGCTTTGCACAATAATATTCACGAGAGTAGCAAAGACATATTTAATTCTATTACTTCACTCTCTTATCTCTGGATCCACAATCGTGACAGGAAAGATACTTCTTCGTGGGAAGATTGGATTTCGAGACCGTTTGTTCTCTAATTTGATGGTAATTTGTTTGTAGTGTCTCGTGTCCTCGGAACTTGTTTGGGGTCGTATCAAAAACACAACGAAGTGAAAACCGGTGGCTCGGTCTTCGTTGGTGGAGTTTTTTCTTATGTCTTATCTGTAATTGGCATAAGCTTTTTTCAACTACGACCTTAGCAGTTAAAGTTCTGGGTAGGTTCTAGAATGTATATATTATGTTGTATTTCTAGAATTGTATCATGACCTCTAGCGTCTTGCTAGTGGGTGTTTATTAATATAATACATTTTTTGCCGTTCAAAAAAAAATTTGAGGTTGACATAATGTCCCATTTGTATGCTAGAAATTTATGTTCGGTTAATCTTTTAAGTAGCTTAAATATCTATGACATTTGAGCAACATGTAACTGCAATTCGGTCACATTCGAATGTTGTTTGCTACCATTTCCTTTATCGTAGTTGAAGTTTTATATGGTGATTTTGTATGTTTTTCACGATCTTTGTTTGAGTTCAGTTCATATCATGTTGTTTGGTACAGATTTGGCTATTACAAATAGTAACAAAAATCTATTGTACTGGTTTGGTGTGATTCTTGCTCATTGTTTGACAGGTGTAATATTGTTTGCATAGTTTTTTCGTGATATATAGTTCGAATGGATGTGTATAAATGAATTGATGATACATATGTAAATCTGGTTTGTTGTTGTGTCATTTTGGGTTCGGTACTGTATTAGGACCTGCTTTTATAAAACATTGCATTACGATCCTTATATTGACCTGCCTTTATAAACCATTCCATTACGATGATAATATTGTATTTGGTTAGTCGCTATGAATAAATGACTCGTTCAATAAATAATTGCATCCATTAGAAGAATTAATAAAGATATTTTGCACTAATACTGATTAATATACCAAGTTGTATATTAAACACATACGAGAGTAAGTACCCGCGCGTTGCGGTGGTGAGATGGTGGGGTGAGGTCATAAAGTGTGATAGGTCATCGAGTGTGATAGCCAAATGCCTTAGCCGTACGGGCTCCGTCCTCGGATTTAAAAATTCGTCGAAAGTATATCGAATGACATCTCTAATGAAAGAGCATGAAATTTTAAGAACACCCATGTAATTTTTATAATTTATCGATGTACGGTTTTTGAGATAAAAGATTTTGAATGAATTAGAGGAATAAAATTATTTATGGAAGAGAGAGAAAAAAATGAGAGGTTGAGAATTGAGGAGAGAGAAAATGAAAGTTGAAAGTTGAAATTGATGTATGATACATCATGCATTATCATGTTGAAGTTGAAAGTTGAAAGTTGAAATTAGTATATTATCATGTGTACATTGTTAAAATTGAAAGTTGAAAGTTGAAACCTTATTTGCTTTATAATATAGTATAGATATTATCTCATAAACTTTATACAATATCATAAACTTTACTAAAATGTGTGGTGTAAATATTGATATTTTTATATTTGACTTCAGATATCAAATATATTAAAAAAAGGGAAATGATTAATCCTTTTAATATAATAGCCTAAAAATCCTCCTAACTTTTAGATGAAGACATGTGAAAAAATCAAGGGTGGGATTTGAAAAGAGAATTAGTGGTATCCACATGTCACCGTTTGAAGCTATTAGGAAGATTTTTAGGCTAAGTTTTTAGGAAGATAAATCATTTTCCTTAAAAAAAGTGATACCATGTGTCCAATTGTCCATATGTGTGTACTGCGTTACTAGTATGTCTAAAAGCTTCACACAACATAACCTCAAAAATTAATTAATTAGTGGTCAACCTTATTAATAAAATGTAAAATGTAAAATGTAAATGTAATAAATGTAAATAAAATGTAATAAAACTCTGTACACACTTCACTTCACTTGCAGTAATTATTAAACAAAGTTAAATGCAACAGCTTTGAAACAAAATCCAAACCCCACACAAAAGTTCCATCTTCATCTCCTCCTGCAATCCACCACTGAATTTCAGATCCTAAAAACTCACACATTCCATGATTAGCTTTTAAATTCCCCTCTCTGTTTTTCTCAGGTTGTTTTTCTTGCTCATATCTATTATATATCTATAAATATATATTGTCTTTTTAGGGTTTATATATCTACAGAATCTTTTCAATTATATTTTGTTAATTTTCTTATCCATTATAATTAATTACACTTATTAATCTTTTGGTTAATTATATATACATTGCAGAAGTCATCACCATTTTAGTTATTTATTTTATTTTATTCGCCATTGTATAAAAATATTAAAAAAGGAGCCTGTTATTAGGAATTTGAATGTGTATCTATAATTGATTGTGGATGTATATTTGTCAGAAGTATATATATATATATATATATATATTAGAGGTATGATTAATTAGTTGTAAAAAAAGTGGCTTAATTGGGTATCATGATGGATGATACAAAATTGTTGATTTAGGGTGTTTGAATATGATTTTTTAAGGACTTATTGTGACTAGAAAAATCAGATTTGTAGATGATTTGATAAAGTTAGGTAATTTTGCATTTGTCTTAATAATCAGTTTAATCGAACATCCAAACACTGCTGGAGATGTGAAGTGTCGCTCACAATAATGACCTTGTATCTCGTTAGCAAATCTAGCTATTAAGAATTTATGGAAAAATGGAATTTTGCCAAGTAATAAAGATTCTTTCTATTTTTTCCATTAATTGGGAAGGCCGAAATGTGTGCAAGTTGAGAAGTGCTTGGGTTTAAAAAGGAAGGTGGTGGTAGATAAAAGAACATGAAGAAAATTTTTCGCTTTTAGTGTTTTAGTGAAATAAGTTATAAGTCACAGTAGTACTTATTTCGGTATGTCAACATTTACTAATCCTTATTCTGAAGCTATATATCAATTAAGTTTAAAAACATTTTCATGTCAGGCTTAAAGCTGGTAAGTTGAATTGGCTACAACTCTACAAACATGGGTGTTTCTGGAAAATGGATTAGAGCGCTCATTGGCTTGAAGAAACAAGAAAAATCACAACGTTCGGGAGAAGATGGACATGTGAGTATTCCTATCGCTTTGTTGTTTTCAATACGACTTGGCTAAATTATACACATTTTATTATGAATTAGAGATGTTGCCACCTAATGTGTGTCTTCATGAAACACTGGTAATCTGCCATGTTGGTAAAAACTATAATTGAATTTATAATAATGTCAAGTCTTTTATCTATGTTTTTTAATGAAGTTATGCTTGATAAGAAAAGAATGTGCACTCGTATGTCTATCACCTATACAAAGTACAAAGTGCACAAGTGATATCTGTACGTACTTTGTTTATAAAATGGAAAGCTAAGCCTAGTTAATTTGTAATTTGGCAAACCATGCTTATGGTGGTAAAGATATATCACCAGTTTTCAAGTAATGAATTGAGGTGTAGTTATGTAGCCAGGGTGATGTTCATGTTTGATGCTTTAGAGGTTATGCTATATATGAAGTTTGATATTTAAGTTACTATGACCAATGATGCGTTCATGGACAATCTTGATTAGTTATATTGGGTTTAGTTGATAATCAGGTAACCGTTAATCTTCAACTGTTTCCACATGTATTTGTTACTATTTTTGAAATGTTCTCAGCACGTAAATTAATGATCTTGTTATGATATTTTAAATACTATACTATCATTTTAATTATAATGTATTGTATCATGTTGGCATTGTATAACTCGTCAGTTGCATTTTGCATTATTAATGTCAGAAAGTCAGCACTGGAAAGTTTCGTCACAGGAGAAATAGTTCTATAGAGATAAATAGCGACATATTCCTAAACAAGCTTAATGTTGAAGATGGCAATAGCACTGGAATCCAAGATGCTGCCATCTCTTCTTCCACTCCACATCAAGTGCAAGGTTCATCTCAGATAGAGCAACATATGAGAGAAGAGTGGGCAGCTACACACATTCAAACTGCTTTTCGAGGATTTTTGGTATTAATTACAACAATATTAATGTTTTATAGTTTTTGCATTTGTTAATCGAAGACTTATATTTAAAACACTAGTTTTACTAGAGGTGTCCAATTCAACCCATTTGTATGAACATGTCAGTTTAGGTCGAGCTGTTTAGGAAAAGGGTCAAATGAGTGAAATATTATAATTTGGTTATTCATGAAACTAGTCAAATGGGTCCTTCGGGTTAATTGTTTCCAAAGGTCAAAGGTGTATAATCATTAGATTATGATCTATAGTGTGTATAACTTTATTAATACATTATTTTTAAAGCTTAGAAAACATGGAACAAAGAAATTTTGGCTGTCACACAGCTGGACCGTATTTAAAATCACCCAGTTAGACTGCTTACCCAAGATGCCTGTCAGCTCTAAGTCATGCATTTCACCCTACAAATCGGATGCTATCTAGAATC
Source organism: Erigeron breviscapus (assembly GCA_034093135.1). NCBI lineage: Eukaryota > Viridiplantae > Streptophyta > Magnoliopsida > Asterales > Asteraceae > Erigeron > Erigeron breviscapus. The sequence continues at coordinate 72,052,821 of CM067174.1, read as the reverse complement.
ACGTAAAATGAGTGTAGCAGATTTGATTAATTTAGATAAATATATAATGAAATTAAAACTGAGAAACAACAAATAGTTGTGAGTTGTGACATAGACAGGTTTTTATCAGCTTCATTCATCATGCATACTCTTAGTTTGAAGCTAAAAGTGTAACTCTTTCACTATTAAGTCTTTAAATATGTTGTAAATTCCTTCCTTATTTTGTTAAATTCGGTGTAATAGTATCAAATGATGTATACTTATTTGTTGCGATTGTGTATCCACCTTTTATCAATTTTACTTATGTTAATTCATCATTGATGGCTTGATGCTATACATGACCTTGAACTACTTTATAATGATATCTAGGCTAGGCGAGCTCTAAGAGCTCTAAAGGGATTGGTCAGACTGCAGGCCCTTGTGAGAGGCCATGCTGTGAGAAAACAAGCTGCAATTACTCTTCGCTGTATGCAAGCGTTAGTGAGGGTTCAGGCACGTGTTCGAGCTAGGCGTGTTCGCATTGCATTAGAAGGTCAGTCAGACGAACAAAAACTTCAACAACAACAACACGAAGCTCATGTTCGAGAAATAGAGGTGAACATCGTATGCTAATAAGTTACTCTGGGTTAATAAACTATTGTTTGTTGATAAATTGATGTGGGCTAAGTTACATTAATGGAAGGATTGATAGGCCTAAATATGTAGAAATAGAATTGTAAAATATTCGACTAACCATCTGCAACTAAAATCGTGTGCCACAAGTGAACCTGAAAAACCGAGTTGATTCTCCGTTCGCTTAGCCTAACCGAAAATGTCAATAAAAAGAAGCCCACTTACCCTGAAAATGGGAATTGTTTGTCCGTCTTTTGTATAAACAGTAATCTCCCACTGGATAATTAAACTATTAAAGGCATATTGAATCATGATTTACCAATATTGATCTCCTATAATTTTTCTAATGTACAGACCTTTCCCTATCACATACTTTTTGTTAATTTACAATTCTACCTTCAATTTTTTATTCACAGCAAGGTTGGTGTGATAGTATTGGATCTGTTGAACAAATCCAAGCAAAGTTGATAAAGAAACAGGAGGCGGCTGCTAAACGTGAAAGAGCTATGGCATATGCTCTTGCTCACCAGGTAATATGAGATATCTTGTTCTTGCATGAAATCGAAAGATGCATAGAAATCATCCCGTATCAACTCTGTTCAAGTGCTAAAGTCGTGTGGCAAGTGCCTTGTACCGCTTTCCATTTCTTCGTTTAAGATTTTTAAGTTACAAGTTCATCTTATTTCTGTGAATGTGTTAATCAATTTCTAGAGCCACTAGAGCGGTTGTATGGTAAGAATTGTTAAAAACAATCAACTATTTTTTTATGTTTGGATATATGGTGGAACAAAAAACAGAGGAAGTGGGGACCTTTGTGTATGGAACAAGCATGGGCTTTGTGTGTCAAAAGGAGGATCAGTTTATAGATAGCACAAAGGTGAAAAGGAAGTGGAAATGTTTAATTTGGTTATTTAGGTATACCAGTAGCAACTAGAGATGGCAATTTGACTCATTTAGTCATGAGTTGATTGAATTTGATCTGAACTTGTTCTGAGTGTTACCCAACTTGCTTGATTCTTTCATTTCGCTGCCACTTGTAGTAACAATATATTTTTTGGGCGGCTATTAGACCATCCTGTAAAGGTGACGTTTTTATACTTGTAGTGGCAAGCAGGATCAAAACAACAGGTAGCTCCCTCTGGATTTGAACCAGATAAAACTAACTGGGGTTGGAACTGGCTGGAGAGATGGATGGCAGTTCGTCCATGGGAAAACCGCTTTCTTGATGTCAATACTAGAGATGAAGTGAAGTTTCAGGAGAACGGATCTGCTGCTAAAGAAGAGCAGGAACATGGCATCAAGAACCAGTCGAAATCTGTTGGCAAGAAACTTGTGGCATCAGATCTTCATTTAGAATTAGCTAATGACAAAGGGAGTCAATCTCAATCTGATGGCATCGGCTCTTCCCCTGTTAAGTCTGTTAGTATGCAAGAAACTCCAACATCATTGCCTGTCAAGACAAAGGTAAAGCCGCTCTCGGATTCAGTCCAGTCAAGATCACATAGCAAGCCTAGAGAGAGGTCGTCAACCTTCGGTAATCAAGGAAAGAAACGCCTATCTCTGCCTTCTAACGGTTAGCCTACTGTCCATTCTCTCTCTCTCTCTCTCTCTAGTCTATATATATATGTATACAGTGTCAGTTATACACACGTGCACTCATCTTTTGCAGTAACGGGCCAAAGTGGGTATGGGTCAATGGGTCGGAATTACCTGGCCCCGTTTGTACAAACTTTTTTGAGATTTCTGTAAAATCTTAGCTTGTCAATATGATTACAGAAGATCAGTACTATTTCAATACGTTTTTATTTTTTTGAAGTATTGTGCATTATAGCACAGTTTTGGCAACAATTTGTATATGTACAGATCTACTCAGTTTACACCTGATTCTCACCTTTTCTTTGCCTATTTAATCAGGAAAAACAGGTCAAGGTGTTGGAAGCTCAAACAGAAAGATTTCTTTATAAACTATTCTGGAGTTGAACCAAAATGAAGACAAATTAGAGACAGCTGCTTCTCAAGTGAAGCAACATCAGATGCTTGTATATACGTGAGCTATTTGTGGCATTGAGCTAAAACCAAGTCACCTGTTTCCAGTCTATCGTGCTGTTGGCACCGTTATAGGCCGAGAAGTAGAGCATGTTGTCATAATTTATGTAGTGTTTTGCTAGCAGTGTTGTGATTCCGTCATTATTTTGTAACTATAAATGTGTATCTTTTATCATCCGAGTTTGTCCTGGTACATGAAGAGGAGAAATATCTGGCATTAAAATGGTCGTTCGCTGTATGTTGTTTATCTGTAGTCTGTCTTTTTCTAATTCAAGTTAGTTTACAATTGATATGGGACGCAATTTTATGATTTTATCTCTCTCAAATTAGTTGGTAGGGACTAAATAATGAACCAATATATGTTACTACTAACTACTAAGTAAAAGATGGAGGCCCAGCCCAATTCGGTCGGGATACTTAACGCGTTAGCTACATAATACAAAGTTAACACAGGCGGAGATAGGCTGGTGTCTGAAGCGATGCGCGTGATTTTCCTCTATGCAGGTACAAAAAAGAATACCGATTTTTTCTAGAACACAGGTGCAAATAATAGCACGTTACAAATATTGTTTAGTTAGCCACTACATTTTCAGTGATATTTGGTAATCAATGTGCCACTTTAAGCTAAATCAAATAATGAATTCTGCAATAAACAAGTATACTGAAAAACAAACATCTATCTATATCTATATCTATCTATAATATAACTAAAAGAGGGGGTTGGGGGTACACTTGGCACCCCTAATCCCCCTCCTTTAACCTAATACTCTCTCCTTATTAATCCTCTATTTTTTTAATATTTATTTAATAAATAATGGCTGACCTTTAATAAAAAAAAAATCTTTATTATTATTATTATCTATATATATACCATCTAGAAAAAACCATCACATATTCTCAACCCAAAAAAAAAAACCCTACGATCGACTACCAAAAAGGTTTTTTTATTTATATACTTTGTTCATATTTAATCATTATTATTATTATTTAACATTGAATTCTTATGTTATTGTTATTATTATCTCTTTTAATTTAGTTTGTTGTCCATTATGTTCATATTTAATCATTATTATTATTATTTAACATTGAATTCTTATGTTATTGTTATTATTATCTCTTTTAATTTAGTTTGTTGTCCATTATAGGTTCATTATGGATTCTTCTTCAACAACAAAAAATAAGACCACATTAGTTCATCTTGAAGATCTTAAGCCAACACATGTTAACCATCATCTACGACTCCGTGTTGTGCATGTATGGACTGTTTTGGAGTGGAACAACCCGAAGAAAATCAAAACGTTCGAGATGGTCTTTGTTGATGAATTGGTATGTATTTTTCAAATTATATACTGTACACTTTTTGTTTCTCTTTTTATTTAACTAAATTTGAAAAAAAGGGTAAACTGGAATCAATATTTATATGTAGTTAATTTTCATATGTTTCTTCTTTAGCTTTCGTATTGATTAAGTTGTGATATTGGTCATATTGATGGTTGCTCGAATCATACCGTTACTGTGTAAATTTTTAATTCGTCTATAATCAAAAGTTGTCATCAAGAATCAATTTACTAAGAATATATATAGAGATTTATGAAGCAGAAACTTACCCATCAAGAATTAGTACTTGATCTTCGTACGCAATGCAACTTCTTTATTTTTTAATTATTAATATATGTTTATGTTTTGATAATGAGTATGATTCCGATATGTATGATAGGCCTTCCCCGAAAGATTAGTTTATTACGCAGTACTTCTTCAACTTTTGCCTTATTTGAATCGTTTTATGTTTTATTTTTAGGTATTTTAATTTTATTCGGTATCTATTTAATATACTTGAATTCCAATTTTTTAGCTTTGATTAATATATTTTGAGACTACCCGTCCATTGGACGGGCCTGAGCACTAGTATATATATATTGTTAAGTCGTAAGATGAGTCGATTACTAAACAATTAAACATAGATAAAATTGTAAGTTTGTAACTACGTAACTAAGACCCACCCTAGCCCAATCCAACATAACCAACACAGCCCAACCCAAAGGCCCAGTATGGAAAAGAACTAAAATAAAGACGTCTTTAAATAAAGGGCAAAATTCTTATGAACTAGGGTTTGTGTGTGTTTTGTATCTATATCTATATCTATATCTCCGCCGCTGCAGCTGCTCCTGCAAAACTTCTAATCTCTCATCAACAATGGCTGAACAGGTTTCTTCTTTCACACATTTCGTCTTCTATTATTGCATTAGTTATTATTATTATTATTATATATTCTGTTAAATGTAGATTAAATTCATATAGAGTTTTAATGAATTTATTTACAGACTGAAAAGGCTTTTTTGAAGCAACCTAAAGTGTTTCTCTGGTAAGAATTAAAAACCTAAATTTGCTTCCGATTTTCTGTTTCGTTTCTTGAATTTTTGTTTGATTATTGAATAAAATGTAATTAATTTGAAAAAATGATGGATTAATTATATATAGATATATAATGTAAATGTTTTTTTATGACTATATTATTGTTATGTTATTGAAAAAAGCTCAAAGAAGAGTGGCAAAGGAAAGCGCCCAGGAAAGGGCGGTAACAGATTTTGGAAAAGCATTGGTCTTGGATTCAAGACCCCCAGAGAGGCTATTGAAGGTATTTTCTATAACATATTTGTGTGTGTATAGGTTGCAAGTTATTTTAGGACCACTCCTTATTTTAGGACCAATTAGGACATGTGTAAATTGTAACTTACACATCATCATCATCATCTCCGACCACCATCATGATCATCTCCGACCACCACCATGATTTTCCGGCGACGGTGACCACCGGAAAATCATGTTTAAGTTAACTCACACATGTGTAAGTAACTTACACATGTGTAAGTTAACTTAAATATGATTTTCCGGCGACGGCGAGGACCATGGTGGTGGTCGGAGATGATCATGGTGGTGGTGGTGGTGGTGATGATGAGATGATGTGGTCCTAATTGGTCCTAAAATAAGGAGTGGTCCTAAAATAACCCACCCCATATTATATATATATTAATAGTTTTGTTATTTGAATTGTTGAAATGAGTTGATATTTAGATGCTATTATCTTTTACTGTTAAATGTAGATTAAATTCATAGTGTTTTTTTTATGATAAAAAACAACTGTACCCAATTTGGTCTTCCATGAGGTATGGGAGTGGTAAGATTTCTTGGTTTGATAAGTTTTTAGATACACGTATAGTAAATTAAGTTAGTTTTGGTGAAGTATACTCCATATATCGTTGGGTATTTATTAGCTTCAAAGCAAGTCTTCAATCAACAATGGCGTATTAGCTACACAAGTCTTTCTAAGGAACTAGTTGTATATGTGAAATGTGAAATGTTTTTATAAACAGCATTTTTTGGATCCCTTGATGTGTGTAACTGCTCTAGTATTGTCTTAGTTTAATAAAGTTAGCGCCCGTTTAAATAAAAGTAATAACCTTAATTTGGTATGGTTTGTTGATATTAGGGACTTACATTGACAAGAAGTGCCCTTTCACTGGTGATGTATCCATTAGAGGTCGTATTCTTGCTGGTACGTGCCACAGTGCTAAGATGGTTAGAACCATCATTGTTCGAAGGGACTATCTTCATTACGTGAAGAAGTACCAAAGGTAAGATGGAGATTTATTATGGACGTGTCGTATCTTTAACCCTTTCAAGCTTTAGTTTGGCTTTTCTAAATTTGGGTATATGTTCTTTATCTGTTACAGGTATGAAAAGAGGCACTCAAATATTCCTGCTCACATCTCACCTTGTTTCCGTGTTAAGGAAGGCGACCATGTCACTGTTGGACAATGCAGGTTTGTTTATATTTGAAAATCTGCTCTTGCTTTATTCCATGAGTTATATTACATCTGTGTGCAACTGTTTATGGTTTGATTTTTTATGTGCTGGTACCATTGGAGGGTAAGGGTCGAGTAAAGCCCATATAAAACGACCCTGGGTAACAGCATGGCATTTAACGAACTTTTTAGTATCACATTTATCTTAAATGATACTGAACACAGTTTCTGTAGTGTTTTATACTGGTTTGGCTTTGCCCAAACTGTCTATACTTGATAGATTGTGTAGGAAAGTTGGTTAGTATAATGACTGAATCTAACTATATCTTTAGTGTAAAACAGATAGTAGCCTTGAGATCAAGGATTTCACATTTAGATGTTTATTTCAAGTTAGTTATTGCGATTACTTGATCTGACAAAAGCTTTCCATTGTTTGTTTCTCAGGCCTTTATCAAAGACAGTGAGGTTCAATGTCTTGAAGGTGATCCCAGCAGGATCTTCAGGCGGTGGGAAGAAAGCATTTACAGGGATATAAACCATAGTAGTGTTCAACTTTTATTGCATGATCATGTAAAAGTTTTTAAGAACCAAACTGCAGTTTATCTTTCCATTGACATTATTATGCATGCAGTTGTTTTAAGAACCATCGACATTATTATGTCAGGCACTTTTGAGAGTTCACTTAAGAAATTTTTCTATCGTCTTTGTTTTCTGTCTATTCCTGTTGTGTTACTTGCTGTTCGTTGTCTTCTTCCCTTTACTTTGGAGTTCCTATAATCTGTCTATGGTTAGTTGGTTACTATATTTATTTATCTTCATTTCTTATTGTGATAACTCTCATAACCAAGATGTCTCCGTGATCCCTGGTTCATGGGATGGTCTGTAAAATTTTAAGACGCGCTAAAATATGTGCTTACCGTTAGTGATTATGTTCATCTTAGATCAGAGACGTCAAAATATGCTTATCTGCTGTAAAATGATGAATTGCTATAATCCTTTAATATAACTAACTGAATCTTTGATTGAATGTGCTAAGGATCTAAGACTCTATTCAAAACTGTATTTTTGGAATTGCTGGTAAAGAGAGTGCGAAAGTAATTTATCAAGGCATTTTGAGTTTATATTTTACTAGAACTTGTAACAATAATAAATTTACATTATTGTCAAATTTACTATTGAATGAGCTAATTCATGTAAAAAATAAACTAAAAATTAAAACACCCTTTAATGTACAGGTCAACAATAATTCTGGCGGGTGGCTTAGGTCACTGATCAGCTTACGCTGTTGTGACAAAAGATGGTTTAGGTTTTAATAGTTAAGGTCTGTATTATTTCTAAGATGTTCAGTTTGCATTTTTGATGTCCCAAACCATAGGAAACAACAATGAACTCAAATAAAGATTGTCAAAAAGACAATGAATAACTTCAGTAATAATGGGAAATCGACATTAATCTAAAATGCAGTGACAACACTCCACGTGTGTCTGACCCGGAGAGTCGGTTAGTAGCGCTCAAATACTTCCGTAATTTCACATCTAGATATGTAAGCTTCTTCATCAATCAAACGCATATAAACTTTCTACACAAGAATGTGAATGAAAAGTAGCAATGCAGATACGACATAAAGGTGAATGAGATACCAAAAGGAGAACACAAGAATCACAACGAAACATCATATGCTTAATAAGTCTACTCCACTAAATGCAAAAGATAACGTAAACATTGTAGCCGAAAGGAGTAACCTCAACACCCAAGGAACAATAACCAAACACATGAAGCGTAATATGAGTTATTGTTGGCATCCGACTTTCTACAATCACTTTCTCCATCTGTCACTCAGACCGTTGCTTAGGAAGAAAAACAGAGAGGGTCCATCAACTCAAGTGTCGTTCACTATGTTACTTTAAAAGGAAGACCCATCATAAAAAAGAAAATATGAAAAAAACTTTTATCATGCCCAGACTGCATTTCAAAACAATGACACATGTTGATAGACACTTAAGTTATGCACATGATTGACAATGAAAAATGCAGACCTATATGTGTGTACACGGAGAAACAGATGCCATACTGATGTTGCACTTAACTGCACGGCATAACAATCTGCAAAAACTGAAGAAATATGGTAATCGGTGCTCACATCCAGTGCAGCATAGTAGGGTTACATTTACATAGGCAGTGCTATTTAGTAAGATAAACTTAAAATGGCTGATAAACGAGCGCTTAATTTCCAAGACAGGCATGGCATGGACCAAGATTAATTATTAAGCTATGGCATCCATATCTTACATATGAAACCCACAATAGCATATAAAAGCAACCTAGTGTAAAACATGTCACAAGAAGGAAAATCAACATAAAGAGAGTTGGTACCTAGTAATTAGCAAAACAATATGCAACTAGTATGCATTAAATTAGCAGCATCAACATTCAATTACTCGAATCCACTGTCACTTTTTATGGGTTTGTCTTATAAATATTTGTCTAGGTAGTGAAACTTGGAGAATCCATCAAACCTTTTGGCACGAGCTTGCCGATCAATTTAGAGAGAGTGGTATCTAGTGATCCAACAGCCATCGAGTCGATTAGCAACGATAATGTGGAAACATCAAGTGAGAAACCCCTTCCATCCATTTCCTGTAAAAGCCTCTCTACATCAACAAAGTGCTTGTTCTTTAGATAACCTTGTAGAAGAACATTGTAAGTAATAGTATTTGGTTGGCAATCACTCTCTTCCAATTTAAGAAACAACTGCTTTGCATCCCCCAATAAACCTTCCCAACACAAGCAACGTATCATCACTGTATATATCCGAACATCAGGTTGCAAACCTTTCATCATCAGGTCCTTGAAAAGATCCCTTACAATATCGAACTTTTGGCATTTCTTTGCACCATCCATGAGGATAGTGTACACAATGACATCTGAATTTAGCTTGCTATCACCCATCATATTGAACAAAGAGAGAGCCTCTTCTACTAGATGGTTGGTGCAAAGACCCTCTAAAATAATGCGGTAAGTTGATTGATCTGGGATTTGGCCTTGCACTCGCATCTCATCAAAGAGTTCGCGTGCAGCTCCACATTGTTTAGCCATAAACAATCCTTGTAACATGGTGTTGTAAGTGATTGTATTGGGTTTCAAACCTTTTCGAGGCATATCACTAAGCATTTTCAAGGCCTTATCTATCTGTAAATTCTTGCAATACCCGTTCAGTAAACTGGTGTAAGTAACAACATCAGGGAGGATACCTTTAAACATCATGACATCAAAGACTGTCTTTGCTTTGGTCATTTCACCACGCAAACAGTAACCGTCTATAAGTGAGTTGTATGTCACTATGTTAGGAACCTTACCTTTCTCAACCATGACGTTGACAACACTCTCAGCTTCTTCCGTCTTACCTTCTTTGCATAATGAATCAACTAATATGGTAAAGGTGTGAACATCCAGAGAGATCCTATAATCCTCCATTTCTTTTAGCATCTTATGGACCTCATCCCACTGGCTTAATTTACATAGACCGGAAATCAAAGAGGTGTATGTGATGACAGTAGGTGCGATGCGTTTTTGAAAGACCATCTCTTTAAAAAGCTTGAAGGCATCATCAACCAGAGTGTCCTTGCAAAGACTATCAATGATGGTGTTATATGTAACTACATTAGGTTTACACCCTTTTTGATCCATTATCCTAAGCAAAGAAACGGCGGTAACATTATTACCGAATTTGCAAAGGCCTTTGATCATCGTGGAATACATGACAACATCAGGTTCACAGAGTTTGAGTTTGATGAGCTTCTTGAAGAAGATCTCAGCCTCAAGAATCCGATCTTCCAAGACGAGCCCATCTAAGAGTGCACTAAATACGAACACATTTGGTAGAATAGATCGTCTAAAGCAAAGGCCTAAAAGTGCAAAACCGTCATTGGTTCGACGCAGCTGACAACAACACTTGATAGCAATGGTGGCAGTGTAGTGATTAACAGGAACACCAATTGCACACATTCGTTTGAAGAGATCGACGGAATGCAAATAATGATCCATTTTGGTAACGGAATTTAAAAGCTGGGTGAAGTATACAACAGATGGAAGAGGGGTTCTCTGAGACATTTCATCGAACAGGTTCAAGGCATCTTCTAATTTGCTAACTTTTTGATATCTAGATTTAGTAGGGGGATCGATGTCAAATTGATTTGAAGAATGAGAATGAAAAACGGATGTTGTTGTTCTATTTGTTGAAGTAAGAAAATTAATACTAGTACCTTTCAACTTGAAGAATCGGATGTTTATTGGGTTCACCAATTTCCCCATTTGTGCTAACATGGAAATTTATTATGCATCAAGCTTTAGTTAGGCTTTTCTAAATTTGGGTATAATGACTGAATCCAAGTATATTTTAGTGTAAAACTGAAAGTAGTGTTGAGATCAAAGGTTTCACATTTAGATTGTCTAGTGTATATTCCATAGTAGTTTTTGCGATCACTTGATCTAACAAAATTTGGTCTTAATGCTTGTTTTTCAGGCCCTCTAATGAAGACAGTAAGGTTTAATGTCTTGAAGGTGATCCCAGCAGGATATCCAGGCGGTGGGAATAAAGCATTTACATGGATATAAACTACTAGTATAGCAGTGTTCAACTTTCTTGCTTGATCATATAAAAGTTTTTGAGAACCAAACTGCAGTTGCCCTTAATTGAATGGCTGAACAATGTGCAAAAATTTGAAGAAATATGGTAATATGGTGCGCAAATCGAGGGCATCATAGTAGGGTTTAATTTACAAAAACAATGCTATCAAGGTAGACACAAAAAATGAACTGGCGGTTGATTTCTACTACATCCATGGCAAGAACCAAAATTAAATGTTAAGCTATCATATCCCTATTCTTCATATGAAACCCACACAAGTAGACATAGCAGACAAAATAAGTGTAAAAACATGTCACAGGAAGGATAAAGAACATAACAAGAGTGGTACCTAGTAATTAGCAAAACAATATGCAACCAGTATCCATTAAATTAGTAAAACATCAGTCAACTACTCATATCCACAATCACTTCTGGGTTTCTCTTGTAAATTTTGTCTAGGTAGCAAAATTGGGAGAATCCATCAATTATTTTGGCACGAGCTTGCCAATCAATTTAGAGAGAGTGGTATCTAGTGATCCAGCAGCCATTGAATCAATTAGCAACGATAATGTTGAAACATCAAGTGAGTAACCCCTTACATCCATTTCCTCTAAAAGCATCTCTACATCAACATAGTGATTGTTCTTTAGATACCCTTGGAGAAGAACACGGTAAGTAACACTATCTGGCACACAACCACTCTCTTCCATTTTAAGAAACAGCTTCTTTGCATCCCCCCACAAACCTTCCCGACACAACCCACTAATCATGATATTATATGTCCGGACGTTAGGTTGCAAACCTTTAACGATCAGGTCTTGGAAAAGATCCCTTGCAATATCGAACTTTTGGCATTTGCTTGCACCATCAATAAGAGTATTGTATACAACAATATTTGAGTTTAGCTTGCTATTACCCATTAGATTAAACAAAGAGATTGCATCTTCTACAAGATGGTTGCTGCAAAGACCCTCTAGAATAATGCCATAAGTCAATTCATCTGGAACTTGGCCTTGTGCTCGCATCTCATCAAAGAGTATACGTGCAGCTCCACAACATCCAACCTTAAACAATCCTTGTAACATGGTGTTGTAAGCGATTGTATCGGGTTTCAAACCTTTTATAGTCATTTCACTAAACATATGCATTGCCTCGTCTATTTTTGAACTCTTGCAATACCCATTTAACAAACTGCTGTAAGTAAAAACATTCGGGAAAATACCTTTAAACACCATGGCATCAAAAACTGTCATTGCTTTGGTCATTTCACCTCGCAAACAGTAACCATCTATGAGTGAATTGTATGTTACTATGCCTGGCTTCTTGCCTTTCTCAACCATGATGTTGATAACACTCTTCGCATCTTCCGTCTTACCTTCCTTGCAGAATGCATCAACTAATATATTATAGGTATAAACATTTGGAGAGATCCTATAATCCTCCATTTCTGTTAGCATCTTACACACCTCATCCCACTTACTTAATTTACATAGGCCATAAATCAAATTGTTGTATGTGACGACATCCGGTGGGATGCCTTTTTGAAAGACCATCTCTTTGAATAGCTTAAAAGCATCGTCAATCATTTGATCCTTGCAAAGACTATCAATGATGGTGCTATATACAACAACATTAGGTTTAAGACCCTTTTGATCCATGAGCCTAAGCAAAGAAATGGCAGTAACATTATTACCGGATTTGCAAAGGCCATTGATCATTGTGGAATACATAACAACATCAGGTTCACAGAGTTTGAGTTTGATGAGCTTCTTGAAGAAGATCTCAGCCTCAAGAATCCGATCTTCCAAGACGAGTCCATCTAAGAGTGCACTAAATACGAAAACATTTGGTACAATAACTCGTCTAAAGCAAAGGCCTACAAGTGCAAAAGCGTCATTGGTTCGACGCAGCTGACAACAAGACTTAATAGCAATGCTCATAATGTAATTATCAAGAGGAAGACCAAAGGAACACATTCTTTTGAAGAGATCAATGGAATGCGAATAATGTTTCATTTTGGTGACGGAATTCAAGAGCTGCGTAAAATCAATAACAGATGGAAGAGGGGTTCTGTGTGACATTTCATCGAACAGGTGGAGGGCATCTTCCAGATTGGAAACTTTCTGATATTTCGTAGGAGAAGGAGAAGGGGGGTCGATGTCAAATTGATTTGAAGAATGATAATGAAAAGCAGATGTTGTTGCTATATTTGTTGAAGAAGAAATAGAAATGAGAGCAGTACCTTTCAGCTTGGAGTTGAAGCATTTAGTTAATTTCGCCATTTCCCTCATAATTTCAAGACATCTGGTTTCAGCTGTTCGTACCATAGTATTTTTGAGTAAATATTATTATTTATATATTTTTGGTATAGTTGATCGAATGGTTAACATATTAGAGGTTTAATGTTCGATCCCCACCTCATTTAAAGGCAAAAGGTCCTTTTCTATCATTTAGATAGAACCTGGAAGCAGTCTCTCTACCTAGGTACAGGTAAGGTTGTCTACATCTCAACCTCCCCACACAACGTCGTGGTATTGGACCCAAAACTCGTGAAAGATGACATTGAATGTGTAATATTATTTATTTATATTTTTGTTTTTATATATACAGAGTATTATACTTACTTAATGGGTTTTGCAAATGACAGTGTCATTAACGTGGTTAAGTATTTTGGTTTAATTAGGGACGGTTTAAGTTTTATAACAAAATCAATCGATTAAATACAATTTTTTTAGAAGCATTTTTATATAATATTTTTATTTTTACTCGGAGGTCTTGGTATGAACATAAACTAGATCAATACCCGGTCGTTGACCGGTTAAACAATAAATATATACTTAAAGTATAAAACATGTTCAATTTATCTATAAAGATACAATGAATTAACAAAAGTGCAAATATCAACGTTCTATTAGTAAGACGTAACATAAAACATTGCAAACCCAAACATAAATTAATATCACTTTTGTTAATTCATTATATATTAAATATAAAGTTAAACATGTTTCGATACTTTTAAGTATACATTTAGTATTTGTAACCCGGTCAAGGACTATGTATTGATCTACTTCACTTGTGGGAAAGCCTTCTTTGTTCTATACACTAATTTATTAGATATATCTTTAGATTTTTTGAATAATTTTTTAAAAGGTGTAGATATTAAATACATTTTTCAAATCTATGAAGCATGAGTTTTACTTAAAGATTTTTCTATCTAAATTTATCCAACTGCTATCAAGGTAATTTGACTTTTTTTAATATATAGTTGACATTTTTTTTGAATGCTTAATATTAATAGTTTTTTTTTTCTTTTTTAAAGATGCGGATCAAATATCACAACGAATGGTCTATATTATGTTGTCTTAATAGGGTTTACGCTAAAGAGCTCTCTCACCCAATATCTAATAGAAGGAAAACCCGCTAGTAGGCTGCCCAAAGACACGATAATATGTTAGGGTCCGGAAAACCTTGCACTCTAGGTCGCGTTTGGTTCACAGATTCTGATGGAATTGGAATGAGATTCCATTCCTTAGTGTGTTTGGTTGCTCAAAGACGAAGGAATATCATTCCATTGGAATGTAAACATTCCCTCATTTGATGGAATCTCCATTCCTTGAGGGTGGGGGAAGGAATCTCATTCCATTCGTTACTTGAATCTTCAGAAAATCAAAAACATTCCGTCAAATTCCATTCCTTCAAAATCCAATTCCACTGAAAGATTACATTCCTCCTAAAAACATTCTGTGAACCAAACGCGCAATGCGACTTGAACTTAGGTTTCCTCAAATCCAAACTTTTCTGGACAAACTTTTTTACCATTGAATAATTAAATTTTATATATTTAATAATATAATGGATTTTATTGTAACATGGATTTGGTAGTAAATATATATATATATTTTGTAAAGTTAGTTTCGATTCAGACGTGCTGGAGACAATTTTAACCAGCGATTTGCTGGACCTCCAACCCCCTCCTCATGGAAAATACCTTGAGATGAGAAACCCAAGACTCGAACCCGAGACCTTGGGGAAAACTCACCTCCGGGCCCACATAGTGGATTTAGAAGATACCCCTGGGCAACCCACCTTAGTGGAGTTGGTTGGTAGTAAATATATACAGTAAAAGTATATATATATATTTAATAACATAATGGATTTTGTTATTTAGCATGAATTTTTATAATTAATTACTTAATAAGAATTTGGCAGTGTACCTTTCAAAAAGAATTAGAGGAGTTTCGTTAAAAATAACAAATAAAAAATATTGAATTTAGCATGAATTTTCTAATTATATTTGTCTAATCTGTTTAAATTTAACATAAATTTAGATTGAAAGTAATTTTTGGTAAGATAGACTTTCTTGATATTATAAATTTAGTATGAATTTTTTAATATGCGTGCCAAACTCTCAAAGAATGATTACTTATATCTCAAAGTTGGTTGAATAGAAATTCAAACCTGAGACCTATAAGTTATTAGGGGAACTCCAAACCACTACACCAACTCATCATTAATAATAAGTTTTGTATATGAATATATATGTAGTAACTGCATTATTAATAAGTTTTGTATATGAATATATATATGTAGTAACTGCATTGTAAGAAGTATAAATCTGATCTTATTGTATCTTTGTATTATTGTATTCATAGCCATTTAGCATACTGAGAAAATCGTATGATATGCAAACTAATTGATTACAATACTTGAAACCAGAACTTTTTGGGTCATAGATGAGTAACCTTAAAAATTAATACAAAGTTACATCCTCATAGTATGACTTTTTGTCTTTCCATCATATATAATACATAATTTGAAGTTTAAAAAGTTTTATACTTTTATTTAATCATCATTAACATCACTGGATTGAGTTAAGTTGTATTGTCACGTTTTTATTTTATTTTACATGATAACTAATCTCTTTCTTTTCATGATCCAATTAGTCATGAGGTTTTTTAAAAGGGAATATTACCTAAATTTAGACACCTACAAAATTTTTTTATCAATTAGTTCTTACTACTCTTTAGTAAAAAATAAAACCACCCGATAAAATCATGCTCATTTGTTACATGTAGGGTCCAAAAGTTGTAATTATTTCATTGTTATATTTTGAAAATAGTTTGAAGGCTCTTGTAACACCCCGAGCTAGGCTCGAAATGTACCGAAAAGCATGACACAAGATGGAATTATCGTAGAACGAGACTATATGAAAATAAGAGGATTCCGGGAACCCAACAATTAAGTTACAATGTCACAAAAGCATAAGGAGCATTCAACCATCAAAAGTTTACACAATAACAATTCAAAAGATGGCTCATGATCCTAAGCATGTCCCATCAACGGGTAATGAATCACGGATCCATGGTCAAGTCCAACAATCTAGCAATGCATCAAGCTCTTGGGTTCTCTTGGTTACCTGAAAAGTGTACTAAACAATGTCAACACTAGGTTGGTGAGTTCGTAGGAAAAGATGAACAAGAACACATTCCCATGTCAACCAATACACAATTCACATTAACATGATCTAATAAATTGCACACTTGTACTCAATGTACTCAATTGCACGTAAATGTACTCATTGTACTCAATTGCACGTAAATGTACTCATTGTACTCAATTGCACGTAAATGTACTCATTGTACTCAATTGCACGTAAATGCACTCATTGTACTCAATTGCACGTAAATGCACTCATTGTACTCAATTGCACGTAAATGCACTCATCCATGACCAACAATGTCCACACACAACCAAACTTCATATGTATATACTTCGTACACTACTACTTTTGAAAGGCCTTTGATGTTTATATATAGGGTCATCCGCAGCCTTCCCACCACATCTCCAACCTTTCAAAGGCATTACCGTCCTCCATATATACACAACTAACCTAAAACAGCCCAATATACAACTTATAATAACCATACAACTAATCACCTAATTGCACATTAACAAAACATCACACAACCTGTACGCCACAAAATAACATCATGCACGAAGTACACTTTTCAGCCCGACTCTTAAAAGAGTAGGGGAGGCTACGAAAAACTCACCTTTGCCTTGATCTACCGAAGTTAAAGTAAACTAGAGCGTCAATTAATTGCCAAGCGATCACAACCTATCATAATGTACATGTACGTATCAATATATATACAATCATGTCCTCACTTAGCTTTTATGAACTTTAGAGTTGAACCCGGGACTTGAACGCGTATTAGAACTGAGTACGATAACTTGGAAGACAAGGAAAGACCCATTTGGAAGTTCGATGTGTCCCAAGGAAAGTAAAATACGATTTAGAAATCAAAACAGGAAATGAACATTAGGGACAGCCGTAAGCTACGGCCCTTATGGGCGTAGGTTACGCTAGGAGGAAACTCAATGGGCGTAAGGTACGGTGAGATTGGGCGTAAGCTACGCTGGGCAAAATTCAAGGGGCGTAACCTACGCCAGAGAGGGGCGTAGGCTACGGTGCTCCAGAAACATGCATTTTGGACGAGTTTTGGGCGTAAACAGTAGGGTCTTGGCGTAATGAAAATGGAGAGGGGCGTAGGTTACGCCAACAGGGGCGTAAGTTACGCCTGTTCTGAATCAGCAATGCACCAGCAGGTGCTCTTGACCCAAGCACGACCCAAAACCCTAATTTCTTGATACTTAGACCATGAAATCGATTTGCACAACTTCGAGACCCATTTTTGAACATAGTTAAACATAATTGAACATAACTAAACATGTTTCATCACCCAAAACCAACCTTTAACCCATTTTCTTGTTAAAATTCGATCTTGACCCATTTGAACACAAAATCGACCCAAAACCTAGTTTTTGACTTATAAATCGTTTTGAGGAGTTCCTTGACCCGTTTTTGAACATAACAAACTCATTTGAACATAACCCACTCAATAGTTCCATTCCAAAACATGGCTTTTGACCCAAATCGAATTTTGACCTAATTTAGATAACTAGAAACCCTAATTTCGGATTTTGAAGCTATAAGGACCAAGAGTGCTTAGATTTAGGTGTAATACAAGTTTAATAACTAGAAATGATGAATTTGAGCTAGAAAACACTTACCAAAACTTCCACAAGCAATCAAACCCGATTTTGACCTAAGCACGACCCAAAACCCTAATTTCTTGATACTTAGACCATGAAATCGATTTGCACAACTTCGAGACCCATTTTTGAACATAACAAACTCATTTGAACATAACCCACTCAATAGTTCCATTCCAAAACATGGCTTTTGACCCAAATCGAATTTTGACCTAATTTAGATAACTAGAAACCCTAATTTCGGATTTTGAAGCTATAAGGACCAAGAGTGCTTAGATTTAGGTGTAATACAAGTTTAATAACTAGAAATGATGAATTTGAGCTAGAAAACACTTACCAAAACTTCCACAAGCAATCAAACCCGATTTTGACCTAAATGAAGCTTTTTCTTGCACTTTGAAAACTTGGATTTTTGATATGATGCTAGAATGATGCTAAGGATGATGGTTTTGTTATTAATCTAGTTGAAACTAACATAAATGAACCAAGAGTTTAGAGAGAGATTGAGAGTATGAGTATTTAGTGAGATGGGAGAGAAAATGTAAGTATTATGAATGAATGGATGAGGGAAATGAGGGAGGATAGGGTTTGTTTACTTGGGTGGGTCATGGGTTTGGGCATAACCCATGGATAGGATCCATAACCATTTACTAGTTACCATAAATATCATCTAATGAAATTCGATTAGCACCAACTAAGGATCTCAACTTGCACATAAGTCTCTAGTTGCACAATAAAATGAACCATATAAAAAAAAACACACATTGCACTCAAATGACTCTTAGATTGCACTTGAACATATATTAATTAATCAAAAACTTAGGAAACGTACCCATAGTCAAAGTCAAAATGCACGGTTGTTACATTATTCCCCCGTTAAGGGAATTTCGTCCCGAAATTCGATGGAACCCTAATCACTAAACAAATGCGGATATTTTGACTTCATGAAGTCTTCCCGCTCCCAAGTGAATTTGGCTCCACGCCTAGCATGCCAACGAACCTTGACTATCGTATAGCGCTTTTTCTTTAGCTTCTTGAATTCCCGATCCACAATCTCTACCGGTTCTTCAACAAAGTTGAGCTTCTTGTCCACTTGTATCTCGTCCAAGGACACGTGATGAGTAGGATCCGCCAAGCATTTCCTTAAATTACAAATATGGAACACGTCGTGCACTCCACTAAGTTCTTGAGGTAGCTTTAGCCGGTAAGCCACCTTGCCCACACGTTCTATGATTTCAAAAGGTCCTATGTATCTTGGCGCAAGCTTGCCTCTCTTGATGAAACGAACAACACCCTTCCACGGGGAGACCTTCAAAAGTACATGATCACCAACATTGAACTCCAAGGGTCTACGCCTCACATCGGCGTATTTCTTTTGTCTTTCACGGGCCACTTGTAATCTCTCCTTAATTTTTGAAATCACTTTTGTTGTTTCAATTATTACTTCCGGCCCAATAAGTTGGCTCTCGCCTATTTCCGCCCAATCGAGTGGAGAACGACACTTTCTACCATAAAGCGCCTCAAACGGGGCCATTTGGATAGTCGCATGGTAACTATTGTTATATGAGAACTCCACTAGCGGTAGGTGATCTTCCCAACTTCCACCAAATTCAATAGCACAAGCCCTCAACATATCTTCAAGCGTTTGGATGGTTCTTTCGGTTTGCCCATCCGTTTGTGGATGGAACGCCGTACTCATGTCAATTTGAGTACCCATTGCACGTTGAAAAGCTTCCCAAAATTTTGATTTGAACCAGCTATCTCTATCGGAGATAATAGAAACCGGAACTCCATGTTTTGCCACCACTTCCTTAATGTACAAACGCGCTAGGGTGTTGAACTTATCGGTCTCACGAATGGCTAAAAAGTGAGCCGACTTTGTCAATCGATCCACAATCACCCATATAGTATCACGACCATTTCTTGTCTTCGGTAACTTCGTGACGAAGTCCATTGCAATCCTTTCCCACTTCCATGCCGGTATCACCGGTTGTACCAACAACCCGGGTGGCTTCTTATGATCGGCTTTCACTTGTAAGTAAGTAAGGCACTCGCTCACATATTTAGCCACATCACGTTTCATGCCCGGCCACCAATAGAAATCCTTTAAATCAAAGTACATCTTATCCGACCCCGGGTGGACCGAATAAGGCGACTTATGGGCTTCATTCATTAGGAAAGTTCTTAAATTGCCAAAGATTGGGATCCAAAGCTTCCCAACTAAATATAACCCGTTGTCTTCCTTCCGGTCAAAAAGTTGCTCCATACCATCTAGCCCTTCATTACCAAAATTTTCCGGTAAGGTAGCTTGCACTTGAGCTTCTATGATACGGTCCCGAATACTTTGTCCCACCGTGAGGCTCATGGCTCTTGATCTTCTTGGCTTGACCCTTTCTTTTCTACTTAAAGCATCGGCTACGACATTGGCTTTGCCCGGATGATAGCGAATGTCACAATCATAATCGCTAAAAAGTTCAATCCACCTTCGTTGCCTCATATTCAACTCATTTTGATTGAAAATGTGTTGGAGACTTTTATGATCGGTGTAGATTACACATTTGGTGCCATAAAGGTAATGTCTCCAACACTTCAAGGCGAAAACAACCGCTCCCAATTCTAAATCGTGAGTAGGGTAATTCTTCTCATGCACCTTAAGTTATCGGGAGGCATAAGCAATGACCTTGCCCCGTTGCATAAGTACACACCCCAATCCTTGACCCGAAGCATCACAATAGACCACAAAATCTTCAATCCCATCCGGAAGGCTCAAGATAGGAGCATCACATAACATATCCTTGAGAGTTTGAAAGGCAAATTCTTGCTTCTCGTCCCACTCAAACCTCCTCTCTTTTTGAGTCAAGAGAGTGAGTGGTTGTGCTATCTTGGAGAAACCTTCAATGAATCTTCGGTAATAACCCGCCAATCCGAGAAATTGGCGAATCTCGGATGGTGTTTCGGGTCGCCTCCAATTCTTAACCGCTTCAATCTTGCTAGGATCCACATGAATCCCATCTTTGCTAATCACGTGACCAAGTAAATGAACTTCTTCCAACCAAAATTCGCACTTTGAAAATTTTGCATACAACTTCTCCTTTCTAAGCAACCCTAGCATCTCACGCAAATGCGCGGCATGATCTTCCTTTGTTTTCGAATAGACAAGTATGTCATCAATGAAGACAATGACCGACTTGTCCAAATAGGGTCGACACACCCGGTTCATCAAATCCATGAACACCGCCGGTGCATTAGTCAACCCAAACGGCATAACGGTGAACTCGTAGTGACCATACCTTGTACGAAACGCCGTCTTTGGTATGTCATCTTCATGAACTCTAAGTTGGTGATAGCCCGAACGGAGGTCGATTTTTGAGAAATACTTGGCACCTTGCAAACGATCAAAAAGTTCGTCGATTCTAGGAAGTGGATACCGGTTCTTCACCGTGAGCTTGTTCAATTCTCGGTAATCAATACACATCCTAAAGGACCCATCTTTCTTCTTCACAAACAATATTGGAGCTCCCCAAGGCGATTGACTAGGACGAATGAACCCTTTTTCTTGAAGTTCTTTAAGTTGAGATTCTAGCTCTTGCATTTCCGTCAAGGCGAGTCTATATGGAGCTTTGGCCACGGGTGCGGCCCCGGGGATCAAATTGATGCGAAAATCAAGTTCATGAGACGGGGGTAGACCCGGTAGGTCATCCAGAAAAACATCGGGAAAATCACGAACAATAGGAACGGCTTTCAATTCTACCTTTGTGACGGTAGCACTAAAAGCTTTGGAACTAGAGGAATCGGAAGTTTCACCTTGGACTCTAAGAATATCGCCGTTTGACAACGGTATTTTGACCACTCTTTCACCACAATCAATGACCGCATTTACCGCCGTCATCCAATCCATACCCACAATGATGTCGAAGCTTCCAATATCGAAAGGCATGAGATTAATATAAAATTCGACGTCGTTTAAAGTCAAGATACAATCCCGAAGCACTTGACTAAGTCTAGTTAAGGTACCATTGACCATCTCAATATCAAGTACATAGTTTAAGGCACAAGGATGAACATCTATCAAAGGAACAAAACTATGGGACACGAGGCTATAATCGGCTCCGGAATCAAACAACACCGTGGCATAATGACCGTTAAGAAGAAATGTACCTGCCACCACATTAGGATCATTACGGGCTTCATTTGCATTCACCGCAAAGGCTCTTCCCCTTGGTTGCACTTGATGGCCTTGTTGGCCACGGTTTTGGTTAGGACCGGTGATTTGAAGTTGATTTGGGTGAACCGCCACTTGCACATTTTGTCCCACCCATTGCGGACAAGCATTACGGTAATGTTCGGTGCTTCCACATTCATAACACCCACCCCGTTGACCCCTTTGATTGTTAGCTTGAGGAGGATGTGCTCGGAGAGGAACCGCATGAGTAGGAGCCACTCTCGGGGCCCTACAATCTCTAGCAAGATGGCCAACTTGATTACAATTGAAACAAGTCCCACAAGGAGTGGTGGGAACGTGATGTCGGGAGCACTTATTACAAAATGGGTAAGGACCCACATAAGCCTTCCTTGCCGGTTCAACCACCGCAAACACCTTTCCTTTGTTAGGACGTTTAGGGTCAAACCTACCCATTTTCTTCACCCCGCTTGACTCGGGTGCATCCTTCCTCTTTGATGATGATGCTTGGCTCAACTCACCACTTCTAAGTAAGTCCTCGGTAACACTACCGGCTCGGTTTATGGCTTCCGTCATGGTGGTAGGCATAATGTTGTTCACCAAGTGTCGGACCTTTGGAGTCAAGCCCAAAACAAACTTTTGAATAGCTTGAGCTTCGGGAGACACCAAGTGTGGAATAAGTGTTGACAACTCTTGGAATCGCCGAATGTACCCCTTATAGTCCGCCCCATTCATTTGGAGTTGAACGAACTCCAAGGTTAGAGTTTGAAGTTCATAGGGTGGACAAAATCTTTCTTTCACTAAAATCTTGAATTGATCCCACGGTATAGCATTGCCCGCCCCTATTTCCTTATTCCACCATTTCAATGCATCACCTCTAAACATGCCGGATGAGTAGATAACTTGGTCATCATAAGTACAATGACTCCTAGCAATCACCGCTTCAATTTCTTCAAGCCACCTAATACAAGCCGTAGGACCCCCACTCCCATCATACTCCGGGGCCCCACAACCCTTGAAATCCTTAAAAGAACACCCTTGCCGGTACACTCCGTGTTAATTGTACCTTGGGACATAGTTATCGTGCATCACCGGTGCCTCTTCTTCCTCTACCCCTACCGGTTGAACATTTTCATTGTTCCCATTCACTTGAGCTCGAACATTCGGCACCGTATTATCGGGTGCTTGGAGAGTTGCCGTGACTTGGGCAACTATGTTAGGCATAATGTTCGTGACCACTTGAGCGATCACGGTTGCCAAGTCGGGTGTTTGTGCTTCACCACTACCTTGACCTCTCCCTTGGCCTCTCCCTTGACCTCTACCACCACCTCTACCTCTACCACCACCACGACCTCTTCCACCACCACGACCTTCTCCTTGAACTTCCGGTTGTTGTTCCGGAGTTCGCTCTCTATAAGTAGTCCCGGCTCTTCTTGGCCTCACCATTACTATAAAACAAGGAAACGTCGACTCGAAAAGTTAGCCTCAAAATGCTCGCATGTTAGTCACACAAGTGGTTAGTGTTCTCATGTCAACATGTCACACATAATTCATATCGTTACGCTAAGGCAAAAGTGCAATTGTTCTAGGGGAATTGTTATGTATCATGCCATCATACCATATTTCACCATAATTGTTCATCAATAAACCACATGTCCATTTCAATACATCAAACAATCACACAACTGAACAAGTGGTCCAAGGTATAATCCGAATCCGATATGCTTCCTAGTTATTGATCCGGGTATGTATACAGGGTGTACCAGCGGCTAACCCTCCACCCAATAAACTCCCAAAAAGCGTACCGGTTCCTTATTATACTCTAAACCAACCGCGTGCAATCCGTGATGTCATTAACTTGTTATAATACCGGGTAACCATAAAAGAGTTGATCACGTTCTTTTAGGGTTGCCACAATATTATATCATGTTGATGCCATAACTTCATCTTGCCCTACATCATCAAACAATATCAACTCAATCCAACAATATGCACATGACCTCATTGTCCTCAAGTAACCACATTGACCTCATGCACTTGACCATCCCACAACGACACATTAATCATGCCGACCTATTGCACTCATGTTATCACATATAATGAACCCTCCTACGAAACTCAAATGTACACTTATAATGCTCATATAGTTCACGTTGCATACAAGATTCCTAATCATGCATGCTATATGAAGAGTTTTACTTAAGCCGTAGTCTAGGTCAATCCGCCTAATTCTCTACGACCATGCGTGGGCCACCATTCTGTAACACCCCGAGCTAGGCTCGAAATGTACCGAAAAGCATGACACAAGATGGAATTATCGTAGAACGAGACTATATGAAAATAAGAGGATTCCGGGAACCCAACAATTAAGTTACAATGTCACAAAAGCATAAGGAGCATTCAACCATCAAAAGTTTACACAATAACAATTCAAAAGATGGCTCATGATCCTAAGCATGTCCCATCAACGGGTAATGAATCACGGATCCATGGTCAAGTCCAACAATCTAGCAATGCATCAAGCTCTTGGGTTCTCTTGGTTACCTGAAAAGTGTACTAAACAATGTCAACACTAGGTTGGTGAGTTCGTAGGAAAAGATGAACAAGAACACATTCCCATGTCAACCAATACACAATTCACATTAACATGATCTAATAAATTGCACACTTGTACTCAATGTACTCAATTGCACGTAAATGTACTCATTGTACTCAATGTACTCAATTGCACGTAATTATACTCATTGTACTCAATTGCACGTAAATGCACTCATTGTACTCAATTGCACGTAAATGCACTAATCCATGACCAACAATGTCCACACACAACCAAACTTCATATGTATATACTTCGTACACTACTACTTTTGAAAGGCCTTTGATGTTTATATATAGGGTCATCCGCAGCCTTCCCACCACATCTCCAACCTTTCAAAGGCATTACCGTCCTCCATATATACACAACTAACCTAAAACAGCCCAATATACAACTTATAATAACCATACAACTAATCACCTAATTGCACATTAACAAAACATCACACAACCTGTACGCCACAAAATAACATCATGCACGAAGTACACTTTTCAGCCCGACTCTTAAAAGAGTAGGGGAGGCTACGAAAAACTCACCTTTGCCTTGATCTACCGAAGTTAAAGTAAACTAGAGCGTCAATTAATTGCCAAGCGATCACAACCTATCATAATGTACATGTACGTATCAATATATATACAATCATGTCCTCACTTAGCTTTTATGAACTTTAGAGTTGAACCCGGGACTTGAACGCGTATTAGAACTGAGTACGATAACTTGGAAGACAAGGAAAGACCCATTTGGAAGTTCGATGTGTCCCAAGGAAAGTAAAATACGATTTAGAAATCAAAACAGGAAATGAACATTAGGGACAGCCGTAAGCTACGGCCCTTATGGGCGTAGGTTACGCTAGGAGGAAACTCAATGGGCGTAAGGTACGGTGAGATTGGGCGTAAGCTACGCTGGGCAAAATTCAAGGGGCGTAACCTACGCCAGAGAGGGGCGTAGGCTACGGTGCTCCAGAAACATGCATTTTGGACGAGTTTTGGGCGTAAACAGTAGGGTCTTGGCGTAATGAAAATGGAGAGGGGCGTAGGTTACGCCAACAGGGGCGTAAGTTACGCCTGTTCTGAATCAGCAATGCACCAGCAGGTGCTCTTGACCCGAGCACGACCCAAAACCCTAATTTCTTGATACTTAGACCATGAAATTGATTTGCACAACTTCGAGACCCATTTTTGAACATAGTTAAACATAATTGAACATAACTAAACATGTTTCATCACCCAAAACCAACCTTTAACCCATTTTCTTGTTAAAATTCGATCTTGACCCATTTGAACACAAAATCGACCCAAAACCTAGTTTTTGACTTATAAATCGTTTTGAGGAGTTCCTTGACCCGTTTTTGAACATAACAAACTCATTTGAACATAACCCACTCAATAGTTCCATTCCAAAACATGGCTTTTGACCCAAATCGAATTTTGACCTAATTTAGATAACTAGAAACCCTAATTTCGGATTTTGAAGCTATAAGGACCAAGAGTGCTTAGATTTAGGTGTAATACAAGTTTAATAACTAGAAATGATGAATTTGAGCTAGAAAACACTTACCAAAACTTCCACAAGCAATCAAACCCGATTTTGACCTAAATGAAGTTTTTTCTTGCACTTTGAAAACTTGGATTTTTGATATGATGCTAGAATGATGCTAAGGATGATGGTTTTGTTATTAATCTAGTTGAAACTAACATAAATGAACCAAGAATTTAGAGAGAGATTGAGAGTATGAGTATTTAGTGAGATGGGAGAGAAAATGTAAGTATTATGAATGAATGGATGAGGGAAATGAGGGAGGATAGGGTTTGTTTACTTGGGTGGGTCATGGGTTTGGGCATAACCCATGGATAGGATCCATAACCATTTACTAGTTACCATAAATATCATCTAATGAAATTCGATTAGCACCAACTAAGGATCTCAACTTGCACATAAGTCTCTAGTTGCACAATAAAACGACCCATATAAAAAAAAAACACACATTGCACTCAAATGACTCTTAGATTGCACTTGAACATATATTAATTAATCAAAAACTTAGGAAACGTACCCATAGTCAAAGTTAAAATGCACGGTTGTTACAGCTCTCCTTATAGTTGAATAGCTAATAATACTCACAAGTCATAATAGTGATGAAAAGCCACTTATTAATGCTGACAAGAAGATCGACATGGCAAAGTATATGGTTATCAGTTATGGTAGATATTATAGAATACGTATTGCATTATGATCTGATTTGCAATAGTTATAGCCATTAAGGTACGTACTCCATATGATCTTTACATCTGTAATAGTTATAGCCATTAAGATAAATAACCAAAATGATGCTTATTAGATTTTTAAAACAACCAAAAATGTTAAATAGTATATATAATTGAATTGAAATGAAAATACAAAAGCATCATGTGTCATAGCATCATCTAGCAACCAAGACATATTTGCTTTGACTTTTTCCCATTCTGCCTTCTTACAACTTTACAAGTGTTTCAGTCAAATTATAAGAGTATCAACTATCAACAAACTAAATTCAGAAATGTGAAATAAAAAAGTAAAACGCTTCATTAAAAAATCATTTTCTTACGCTTGATCAATGAGATATGATGATCAACAATTTCCTATAACACAAGTACATGATTAATATACAATTAAGAAGAATGATGTTAGAAAGCAAATCCATATAGACATTTTGCATGGAATGAAATATTATGAATATGAAGAAAACATTGAGAAATATTAATGTAAAATACATCACCTTTTCATCTTGTATTCAAATCGTGATGTATTAAAATGAAAAAGAAATTGTTTATGGTACGTATTTAAGGTTTACTTGATTACCAGGTAACCAAATTATTATAGAAAACTAATTTAGTATGATGTGATAACTAAGTACTACCAAAGATCATAATACTGTATGTCTAACTTTGAGTCACTTTTTCTAATCAACCGGCAAAAAACACAACATATTTTTGAACAATATTTGTTTTCAGATTCATCTTTAGGGAGAAGTTTCGTTTTAAATTACATTGGTCTTCATATGACTTATTTCAAGAATACCAACTTCTTTCGTGACAACGAATGACACTCAAGATGGTTGTAAAATGATTTGCCGTCAAACTTCATGTGTAAAGGCCAAAGGGGGCTACTTCGACCTATTGTAAAATGATTTGGCATCTAGTACTCGGTGGGATCAACAACTTACAACATTCTTCTCTAACATTTAGACTTCACCAATTGCATATAAGAGCAATCAAACAACATAGCCTAAACGTATTACAGTTTTAAAGATCAAGATCGAAAATGACATATACGGATATACCTAATGTCAAACATTCAATGGTATAGGTCTATTTTTAGGCATATTTATCATTTTTCGATTCATATATGTTGGAATAAAAAGAAGGGGAGTTGCCCTTTGCATTAAACATCGACAAGTTTCAAACAAATCTCTTAAAGGTAAAAAGTTCTAACGTAGATGGAATGTAACTATGAAGGCATAAAATGCAATATACAATGCTCTTATACTGGGTTACAAATGACAATAAGAAATTACAAGGTTATCGTATTCAAGCACTAGATGATTCTTTCAAGTTACATACTTAAGTAGATAACATCATTTGTAATCACGCCTAACCGCGCTTCACAGGCCTTTGAACATACGACTTGTTGGGGTCTTCTGTTTTCAGCTTTGGTGGTCGAAGTTCGCCTTTCTTCACCTACACACGTCATGATTAACCAATCCAGCATCCATCAGTGATCAGCCATTTGTACTCTACTACTCTACTTGGTTAATTCCAAAAGTGACAATTTCAATCTGTTTACTTATACTTGCGCTCTGATTCAGCTTTTGTTATATCTTTAACAGGCCAAATGAGTGGAAAGGGTCGAAAGCCACTCAAAATATACTTCTAATGCAAAAAACCTCCTAAATCATTTAATTTAAAAGCCTGGATTACTACTGGAATACTAGTACAAATTTTATTAAAATATTTGACAGCTGAAATTTTCTATTTTGACAAAAGGATGTTGTACTTAATAAACCAATCATTTGGCCCATTAACCTTATAATCCATTCTTCCACCTCTAAAAAAAAACAATCATTTGGCCCATTAAAAAAAACAAAAATAGAAGAAAAATCAAATCAGATGATTATCCTACCTTCTTTCCCCCTTTCATAAAGTCTCTCCAGCTAGAAACCTGATTAACATAGAAAGTCAGCTCAGGGAGATCAGCAACTCAATACAAACTCTTGTAGCTGTGTGTTGAACGTAAAATGATACAAATTTGAGTATGAAAGTATATACATTTCATGAAATCTCCTTGGCACTAATTCATTAGAACTATATAATTATTTTTTAAAATTTGAGTGCTGCTTAGGTGGCGATGTGGCGTTAGGCAATTTTAGGGGCTGTTTTTATTATGTTATAATAATGATTAAAAAAACGAGCCAATCATGTAATAACATGAGAAATATAATTATACAAATGACAAAGCTAATTGAAGTTTTATTTCGTTTTTAAATCATCAGGGTAGTTTATTTATTCTAAGTTCAGGAGAGAACATTCATGTAATTAGTAGCATGTCAGGGGACAGGGATGAAGTGTGTAGGAGTTCGAATTAAGGACTAAACCTGCATTACTTTTGGTAACACACAGAGGCCATTAATGTAATTAAATCAACAAAAACAATATGTCAGCTTCAAACATACTGCATGGTTTGAGGGCTTGTCATTAAAGATGTTCACAGGTAATCATCATTTTGACAGTACGGAATATAGAGAAAGAATACAAACCCTGTTTTCCCTTGTTCCTTCCCACTGCTCCTCATGTTCACGCTTCCGCTTCCACATCTCTTTAGATTCTTCCTCGTCCTTCTTCAATCTACCTTCCTCTTCGGAAATCTACACAAAATCCATGGGAAGGAGGTCAGACTCATAAACTAGAGTATCTTGTGTTGTATTCACTTAGGTATAAACAGATTAAAAATAATAGAATAAGTTATCTTCAAACATACTCTCATCTGCATTTTTCTCCTTCGCCACTCTTGGTCGGTTAGTATTTCCCGAACCTTCAATTTTAGCTGAAGCTGATATTCATCTGACTTTTCATATTCTTGCTCATATTTTCCCTGCAAAGAGCTCAAAGAACAAGAATGATATCATAATCTGCAGAAAAATTTCATTAAGATAGCAGTACTGTTGAAACAAGTTCAGAAAGTCATGATGCTGTCTATTATAGAAAATAATAAGGTTAACAGAGGATGACACAAAATGAACTCAAAATTTTGATAAGTTGTAACCAGAAAAACTAGATCACATTATGTATTTGCAAAAAGTGCTATGAACAGAGTAACAAACAGAGTAAGAAGTAAGGTGTTCTTGGATAAAAGAAAGAAAAAAAAATGAAGGAAATAAAGGGTCGGGGCACCACATCATGCAGGAAGGAACCAGTGGAAGAATGAAGAATCACAACGGGTAAGTGGTAATTTGCACACCCTTAAGTCCAACTGTCTAAAGAAATAAACTTGCAGGTGAAACACAAACTTAATGTAGCGCACTAGTGCATTTACACTTCTACTAAAGTAATCCAAAATATGTTTTAATCCAGTTTTGCTAAATAAAAAAATAAACCATAACTGGTTAAGATAGCAACACTAAAGACGTTTGAGCTTTAATTGAGTTATCTTATACTACTTGATTGATCACAGAAATATTCCATTTCTCTTTTTTTAAATAAAAGAGCTTACATGTCATATATCAAATCATATAACATATTTCTAAAAAAAACACAAAAGGTATACACATTGTAAGGTTTCACACGTGGTACGTGTCTACCCAATTTTTATTTAGCAAAACTATACGATACATTTTTCGCTTTAAAGGTTGTCATTTGGATTCCGAGATGACGAGATGTATACACATGGATAAAACACCCCGTGATCACTTATCAAAATATCACTATCCTAGCAACATACAAAAAGAATAATGCAGGAGTGTAAAATTCGCATAAGATCAGAGCTTAAAGACAATAAGATACACTCTGGGATTGATTATTAGCATTTAGATATGAAGTTTAGTAGATAATCAAGACTAGTAAACCTATATCTACCAACATACTAATGCCACTCTTAGTATACCTGAACATATGTAATACAGACAGTTAAAACTAATAGATTCAGCCCATATCAAATTTCACAAGAGTTTCATCAAAACTCGGGAAGTTAATCTACAGATAAATGTCAAAAAGAAAACGACTTCCTGGAATATAAACTGTACCACGAACATGAATGAACAAAAAGCACCTTAGCCATAAAAGTGACAAAATACTGCTTCTTTCTCAGATTATCGTTAGCATTCCTAGAATGCAAAAGTGAAGTATGTTTTACCTCATCGACTTGTGACTTCAGCTTAGATGCGATGTCTTTCTTCAGTTGCTTTTTCCTCTTTGCCCGTAGTTCTTCTGCAATGATTAAGTAGATTTCAAACTATCGTACTAAATGAACAACAAAATAATATGGAGTAAACATAGTAAGAATATCAGTAGCATAAAAAGTTATCATAATAATACATTTCTATATTCGAACATGAATTAAGTCATTAATTTATGAAGTCAACACTGCTACATTTAATTAAGTCACACGTCCTGAAAACTACAGTTATTACTAATATATGTAGCAATTATGATCCAAAGGCATCATAATGAACGTAACACACATATAATGAACCCACTCCCAGAAAACAAATTTTCAAGCACAGGGGCACATGCAATCTAGTATCCAGCAGTCAAGACTATCCCGAATTCTCTGGAAGCCCAAGGGTCATTGTATGAACTCCATAGAAGTATAAAATCCAAAATCCGTATTCAAATTTTCTAGACCTCTAACTACTTTTCAACTTCTACAGAATGAGGGTCCATTAAAGTTCCAGCATCCAGTTTAGACAACCATTTTTATTGGTTATCTTCTTTATCTGAAATAATGAGTCTAGTATGCATACTCTGAATTCAGTCAGGTATTCCACAATTAACTTACACAACTTCTTTTGGTCACATATCTGTCTGCATGCTACTGCAGCCAGAATTTCAAGTCTTTAAAAAAATTCAGTATCAACATATCTAATAGTATCCATGTTCCAAGTTTCACACATGGATCCAGTATCAATTCATCAAATGGTATCCATGTTACATGTTTTATCAATCATGTTATGAAAAACAAAACATGGTGGCTTTAAATGACAATGTAAAAGATATACTGCACAATACGCCAAACCCACAAAGCCACATGATGTGCCTCACAAGACACTTTCGATTTGATCCTTCCACCACGACCACCAAACTTATGAAAACTCTAAGACTCCATGCAACAACACACCTTATTTCTGTTCAATACAATGAAGCTTTCTAGTTCTAAATGTAGTAAGAAATCTCTTTAGACCCCAAAACTTGATGACAGATAGTACCGCAGGCTATATATATATATATCAAACAGAAACTTATAAAGAATACAGAGCCATTTAGAAACAGTCCATCGGTTGATCGCTAGTAAGTAGTAACCTTGTTGAGGAAAAAACAGAAGATCATAAAGAATGCTAGATATAGTTCAAACTTGATAACGTGATGCTTAATACATTTGAAGAATTATAATATTATAATATGGTCTCTGATGAGAATAGCAGATTCCCAGATATGATCATGAAAAAGATAAGTACCAGTCACGTGATCATAAGATACAGAAATGACCTAATACAGTAGAAACATAATTTAGCTTTTGTACAAACCTCTTGCTGCATTAATTTGGTTTACAAGATACTCCCTTTCTTGTGGATCAAGCAACAGCTGCTGGGCTTTAGCTAGTGCTGCATAAAATAGCGCCAAAGTTTGTTATAGTAGTGAATGATATGATAACAAGCAATTCTAAAATGTATATCACCATAACAAGAATAACAAAATGCTAAAACTTAAGCAGTAAAGTCATGTCAAATCGTCGTGAATATTAACGGCCTCAATACGAAATAACTTCGACTGGAAGAGCAAAGTTTGACTTTTCATCCTTCAATTGAAATTAAAACTCATGGCCTAAGAACCTTGTAAGCTTTTGCAGAGATATGTAAAGATCAAGAACCTTTAATAATCTAATTGTCAATGTTTATTACAATGAAGTGTGAGTTTGTGATTAGCTATGACCTGGTAGACCCTCCGTTACTATTTAACCTAATTGTGTAAATCATATCAATAATCAAAACCATACATTGCAGGTTGAAAAAGCACAAGCTCTAGGTTGAATATTTAACCTAATTGTGTAAATCATAGCACAAACTATCGATTCTCCAACTTCTAGGTTGAAAAAACACAGCTCTAACCAGTAAGAACTTTAAGTTTTCACGACGCATATTGCATAATTATAACGAATAAAAAAAATCAGTCAGCTATATGTATTGTCAATAACCCAAAATCTTCTCACGTCAAACAAGAAACACTAGTAAGAAAATGCAGAAGCTATGAACGTTAAACGATACATTACATACCCGAAAAAGCTTCCTTCGCCTTGGGATGTTTACACTTATCAGGATGGACCAGCAAGGATAACTGTGTATCAACATTAGAAACATTAGACACGTCGATCAAACACGAAAAATTAGAAATGCTAATCGATAATTCGATATACGCAACAAGGATAACGACATCACCTTACGATATTGCTTTTTCACATCTTCCGGGGCAGAATCGAACGGTAGATTAAGATACTCAAACGCATTTAGCTTAAAGCACGATAGAATCCTGTTTATATATATATAATCAGTATTCCAGAATATATGATAATAATTAGATGATAATAACAACAATTAGAATCTTATAAGTATATGTGTCCAGTTATTTATACTTAGAATGACTTATTATCTCTAATTAATATGAATATTTTCAATCAATTTTCAATGAATTATAATAAATAAAATAAAATAATAAAAGAAAGAAATGATACCTGACGACTTCATTATCACGTTCAACTTCGCTGACTTCAGCGTAGAAGGATTTAAGAAGCAAATCGTCCTCGATTGATGTATTATTGGCTTCTCCCATCGTATTTCAATTTGCTCTCACAATTTAAATTTTTTAATTGATTATTTATTTATTTCTATTGTGACTGTGATAATCGGGTTTCCAGCGATTTTGGGTGGTTTTCGGGTACCAGATGAATATAGATAGATGATTAATATTTGGCGAACGGAGGGATTGGAATTTTAGTAGTTTGGATATTTGGATGTAAAAAGTTTTTAGATAAACCCTGTGGGAAGTGGAGTTACCACGGTTGACCCTTGTATTTTGTGCATGTGTCGATAATCTCGACACAACTTAAAATCGCTTGCTGTCTTGTTCTCTGTCGCGAACTGGGATCGCTCGCCAGCTAGGTCAGATTGGAGCAACATTAAGATTTGTAGACTTGCAAACCAGCTAACGAGTTTGTTTTTCTAGGGGTTTGAGTTTGGGAGTTAGCTAAAAAGGGTGGCTCGTCAACTTAAAATTATATAACTAGACAATAATATAATAGTTGTATCGCTTTTTAAATTTACCAGTATACCCGCACAATACACTGAGATACCACCTTTTAAATTAAAAAACAAAAAATTCGATGAGCACGTACATCTATAAGTGATGACGACCCCGAGTTTCCCAACTTTATTAAATCAACGACTCTTCTATTAAATCATAGAGTTATTCAATTTTTCTCGTAGATATCTCGTTACATAAGCTCATAGGCAAAATGATTTCCTTCAATATCGTTACATATCAAAAACATCACGAAGTGAAAACCGGTGGCTCGGCCTTCGTCGTTTGGGAGTTTTCTCGTGTCCCGTGTTGTAAGAGGCACGAGTTTTTTCACTCCTTTTGTAATCTTTGCAGTTAATGTCTCGAAAATGGTCTAGAATAGTTGCTTTGTTTATTTCTAGATTAATTGTATTTGTAAGTGTACTTTTTAGCAACTAGCGTCTTGCTAGTTGCTATCTTAATAAAATCCTGCCGTTCTAATAAAAAAAATAGCAAAGTTAGATAAGTTATTTATAATCATTCCCTATTGGGTTTCTCTTTTTGGTAATGTATATTTAAAGAATTTTTACCTTATTTTGTGTTACTGCTTTGTTTCTTTTGTGGGAAAAATGTTTAAGATCAATCCAAACTGACCCGTATTAATAGATCATGTCACATCCTTTTCTCATTTCAGTCATTTTACTGATCAAATGAAAACTTAAAAAGAATCTCATGTTTCACTTTTATTACCTTAATGAAACAAATGTTGAAATGGTGTCTTGGTATTCGGTAGCTTATTGGTTGTGATTAAATATTTTGATTTATTTTTTTAAATTATTTTTTACAGTATGAAATTTTTCTTGACCGTCGTTTTATTGTACACTATAAATGATATACTCATGAGTTCATTGAGTCTGATACTTTTTGTTGATAATGCTATTGATATTTTACATCCAATATCAGTAAAAAAAAAGAATGGTTGTGTACGATTTGGAAACTTCTACCTCTGATATCAGTAAAAAATGAGAATTGTTCATATATCAACTCTCTTCCATATCTTCTCTTTTATTAACTCGAGAATGCAGTATAAAAGTTTATAATTTTCAAAAGACATTGTGTATGTAATTTTGAAAAGTTTATAATTTTCAAACCTCAAGGACCAATCCTATAGCTTACTCAATACGCACCCTCACAAGTCACAACATTCACCATCAGACCCTTAAACAAACCATTTGACCCCTTTCAAGATTCATTTCCAACTATTCTGACCTCTCCCTCCTTCATCAACAACACCCCCAACCAAAACTCACTTTTTTTCTTTTAAAATTCAAAACAAAACAAAAACCCTAAAATTCATCAAAGAAAAATAAAAAACACTCCCTCCATTCCCTTCGATCCTTGTCAGAAACCCTTATTTTCTGACATGCGATCATTCTAATTTTTAAAAAAAAATCAAATAAGGAAAGTTATAAAGATATAATAATAATAAAAATAATAAAAATAATGTCAGAAGACGTTCTACTACACTTTACATCAAACTCATCAAATCAATCCGATCAATCACTGCCTTCCAAAATTGCCAAACTTGAAGCTCGAATGGTCGGTAAAACAACGCCGGTTTCTGCGTCTTCTGCTATTGCTACTGCTAAGTTTGGACCTAATGGCGCTGCTTCCATTTTCGCCGAGTCGTTAGATTCTAGCGATTCCGAAGAGGATGATACTGTAATAAGTCCTCTATACCTTTACTTTTGCTCAAACACTTTTCCTATATATAGTTATTATATAATATCTGCTTGTGATTTGAGAACAATGTAGGTTAATGAATCGTATTAGAAGCAATGTTGATGTGTTTTTTAGTTCGAATTTTAGGTTATTGATGCATTTAAGCGTTTCTAGTGTGCGAGTTTTAGAAGCCCTAGTTTAATTCTAGTGGTATTAAGCATAACAAGTGCATTTAACGTGTTTGCGCTATAATTTCCGATTGTTGTATAATTGGGGGTGTCGGCATATTTTTAGTTGAAGTAAAAAGTTACGCCGTTTGCTTTTGGGGCTTCCTATCTGATTTTAGTTGAGTACAATTATTTTCTTATTGGTTGTTTTTAATCGATGAACAATGATAAGCTCTGTTAGATAATTGTCTGTTAACGACCAAAACACGAGCCGTAGAAGATTATATGCATATAGGGTTAAGGGTTGTATAGGGCATGTTTCAAGCTAGCTCCACAAGTCTGCAAGAGATGCTAACTACACTAATCCTCATATGTACATACTATACTAGTATATCCAAGCATGAATAGTTTAGGAAACAGAAGTTATAACATTGGAAATTCGATACTACTGCTAAATGTGAATTACACCGTCACAAAGAAACCAAACATAAAGAGGTGAACCTCATAGGAGTGGAAAATGACTAGTTATATTTATGTGAAATGACTTGTTGAAAGTTTTTTCTTATAAACACCATAAGCATACCGGTCAGCTAATCTTCTGTTTATGTATTATTCTTTTGCCAGAATGGGGGAGAGTTTCTCATACAACCTAACTTTCAGAAGCGTAGAAAGCTCGCGGATGATGCTGACTCAACTGCATCTGACCAAGCTAAGGTTGACTTGTTATTATAATAATTTATGACCAATCTATGTGATGCAAAACTTCTTTTCCTCGGTCCAATTACATTATATCTTAAACTTTATGTTATTTTTTTTTCCCCTGTAAGCGACCGTATTCTCCTACTATTGGTTTCAAAATGTATTCGGTATTCATTATTGTTGTCTTGTTGAAAAATCTAGGTAGTGGCAGATGTGAGGCAAAAGGTTGCAGAAAATGTGGAGATTAAGAGCAGCTCAGATGTAAATAAAAGAAAAATCCGTACTAAGGGAAATTCTACTCCAGCCAGAGGACGTGGTTCCGTAGTTAACGATCAGACAAGAATACAGAACTCGGCCACAAATGGCGTTCCCGAGAACTCACATCAGAAGGTATCTTTTTTGTGTACTGTTCTTGGATTTTGCTTGTAAAAGCTCTAAGAGCTTTACCACCAAAGCTAGTTAGTTTCCGTTAATATATTGTAATCCAAGAATACATAGCCATTACCAAGTGCATCATTCTTGTTCGTTGACAGAAGGTAACCATGAATAAGGACATAATTCTTGTTAATCCCATCTAGTGTTTTACTTATCTGTTTGTGTATACTTGTACCTTTTAATGGTTGTTAGATAGATTAAGTGTCAAAACTTTTCACATCTCACCTGTTACAATCGCAATGAAAATCTAGGTGGCATTATGTTAATTCATTTTTATGTTTATGTTTTATGTGGAACCTTTTGATTAGCAAGGAAAGGACTAATCCAAAAGATAACCTAAAGCTTGGTTGTATACTATACTTCAGAAAGATCAATGACAGACACAATGCTGTGCATGTGGTTAAAAGTCTTTTTGAAAATACGTAGAGTTTGAGTTCCATTAGGAAACTGTGAACAAAAATAATATGTTTTAACCACTTTGTAGATATTTAGAGGGCCACGTTAGAAATGCCAATTCATAATACGTACGAATTTTAAGGTGATGAGTGCTTTTTCCCCCCCTTAATCTTCCATAAGTTGGAAATCAAGGATGTTTACTGGCCAAAGATTGTTATAATTTTGATGAGCCATTGAAAGTACAGAACAGGTACCTAAATGGAGTATAACTTCTACTATTTCAGTACCCTAAGAAATGAAACAGTAGATGAATAGATACATGTTTATCACATTGATTACATTTGAAATGATTCTGTTAAATTTATCTTCCTTCTTATCTTTTCCATGTAAGGATGTAATGGGTTCTTTAACAGTTGTATATGGTTATGAATTCTTATGAACTTTGAACTTAATCTGACAGTTTTGTATTTCCTTTTGAAATGAACTTAAATTTGAGAAGAGACAATAATAAAACGAGACGAGTAACAATTCACTAAGACTTGCATGGTGAACATATAAACTATTTAACTTATCACGTTTTTGAGCCATGATGGTTTTAACATGCTTATAGAAATTTATGATATGATAGGATTGCTTGCAGCGTTACTTTTTTTGTTGGTGGAGAGTACTGAGAACTCCATTCACGTTGAGTTTTTTAGTTTTATAGCGCTTAGTCATTCTTATTTTTATATCTTCTAGATCTTTTCCCTTTCTGTTTGATTGGTCAATGACGCTCCCTCCCTCCAAAATACTGCAGGAGAGTAGCAAGCTGAAGGAACACTTTGGACAAAATGAATGTGCTTTGTTAGAGGTATTTTTCACTTTTCTTAATTACATTCTGTCTAGACACACGTCTTATGTTTAACTAGAAGCGTACCTGCGCAGTGTGTTTCCTATTATTGATAGAATGTTTGAAACAGAAATATGATTATTTAAATTAGTATATAAATAATATACACATTAAATGATAAGGTAAAAAAGGAAACTTTAAATTTTCAGAAATCAAGACACCCCCAAATAAACTATAAGGTATAAGTATAGATTAACCATTTTTTAAATCTATGTGAATTAATCATCTCCTGGGCAAAAATTAAGCCAATTTTTATTCATGTGTCAATGAAGGTTGTTGAATTAGTAGCGATTTTATTTT
Source organism: Erigeron breviscapus (assembly GCA_034093135.1). NCBI lineage: Eukaryota > Viridiplantae > Streptophyta > Magnoliopsida > Asterales > Asteraceae > Erigeron > Erigeron breviscapus. The sequence continues at coordinate 72,013,793 of CM067174.1, read as the reverse complement.
AGATTTTTGACTAGTGAGTTATATTTTCAATGGATGAAAATGTGGATGTTTAGTGGAAAAATTAGTGCCCCTTAACTGCTGGCTAAATGAGTTGTATATTTTAATTTTTTACTATAGGCCGTAGCATGCTTTTTGTTTTTACTATCGTCTATAATTCTTCTTCGTACCTAAGTATTATTTATCATAAACAATGTAGGAGGAAATCACTTCCTTGCGCGCCAAGATAACGACCCTGGAGGATGACTTACGTAAAGCACGCCAAGAGGCCTCAGAATATCAACATTTATGCCAACAGTTGGAAAAGGTTTAGTTGCTGTCAGCTTCTTAATTAACTATTCGGAAACCATATAGTAATTTAGCATCAGTATTTATCTTTTATTCTCTTGTACAGGAACTGAAGGAGCTAAAAAGTAATGAACAGCAGGTTAAACCAAAGGTGAGTTTCAGTATGCTGTATTTTCACTTTTATTAAGTAGCACTTCCACAGGAACATGCCTTTCATTACTCTGCTAATAAGTTCATTACACTTCTTTCTATCGCAGAGACTGAAAGTAATATCTGATCTGCTGATATCTGTGTCTAAAGCTGAGCGACAAGAAGCAAGAACGAAAGTACGACATGATTCAATGAGGCTTGGCAATGTCGGAGTTATCAGGTAAAGCATCCGGTGATATCTTTGCAGCTTAGTCAGCCGGCATTGTTACAAGTGTATGTAAATTAGAAATTTTGTTGGCAAATAGCTGTTGACTTATTTGTTGACCAACATACAGTTTGGAAATCGCATTTTTTTGCCTGTTATCTCTCGACTAACAACATGCTGCATATCTTCTACTTTTCGTACTTTGGGAATGCATCTGATATATATTTTTTTCTTTTTTTTGTCAAACTGCAGAGCTGGAACAGTCATATCTGAGACATGGGAAGATGGACAAGCCATTAAAGATCTTAATGCCCGGCAGGTGTGTTCTATTTTGATACTCAATCTAAAATTTTATGCTCCCTTTGTGCTGATAGAAGCTTGGACATAAGCTTTGCCCACAGCTGACTGAGAAATAACATAGAGACCAAAATTTAGGAGAAATCAACCATAACAGACTGGAAAGCGGTGTTGCTAAATGAACTTAAAGTTGTAGCTGAGGAATCAATTAATATCTATTGCAACCACTCCCCAAATTAAGCTCCTTAATTGCAACTATCTTAACTATTGCCTGAAATTAGGACATTATCAAACTCAATTGTAATATATGGTTTAAATGGTAAGACCTGCAATAATATTTATTGAAAACAAAGAAACCACTCACATTTTATTCCCTGTAAGAGAATATGGATGCAAAACATACGCATATGTTCTGTACATCCACTAAGTATCTACCACTTTCGGATCATTCAACATCTATCAGAATTGAGAATTGCACTTGCGACCACTTGCTTAATGCTTTAAGCAGCAAATAATACATAAGTGGATTATGACATGCACATTACAATCGTTTTCTGCTTTCTAGAGGCATTTGCTAGAGTTGAGGGAGGCTGTTGAGAGGCAGCGGAAGTCATTAAAGAAAAAACAGCCAGGTAAACAATCTTCCCATACCTTATATCGGATTTAGTTGGATATTTTTTATAATTATGAGTGGCAATCTTTTGTTATTTCGATCATGAAAATTTAAATATTTGCTCTAACCAAGTTTAAAATCCTTGAATCTATCTCTAAAGATAAGGGTGATGGAAGTGATGCTGAATCGGGAGCTTCAGAAGAAGATATCATCATTCAGGATGAAATTTACAAATCCCGTCTAGCCAGCATCAAGCGTGTAAGCTTCCCCATTGGTTAGCAGATAATCTATGTTTTTTAGTTTTGGAAGTGTTCATTTCATTGTTTTATATAACAGGAAGAGGAATCCTATGTGCGTGAACGAGATCGATATGAACTAGAGAAGGGACGCCTCATACGTGAAATGAAACGTATTAGAGATGAGGATGGTTCTCGTTTTAATAATTACCAGATTCTAAACCATCGATATGCCCTCTTGAACCTTCTCGGGAAAGGAGGATTCAGTGAGGTGTACAAGGTTTCTTTTTTCTTCCCTTTTTCCTATGTTTTTGATTTTCTTTAGTCTGCTTGGATGATCATTCAATTGCAACACATTCCAACAAACCACCAACTATTAAAAAATTGTAGAGGTGGCAATATTGACTCATTTGCTTATGAATGATCAATTTGGGTTTTATAAAATCTCCAATGGACCAGATAGGTCAAAGTTTGATTATTGTATTATGTAAAGCTTAAAAATACAATTCAGAAAGTTAGATTATCACTAGAAGTAATATAGTGTTGGTATGCTTATTATCTATAAGTTTGGGTACTAAAATTTAACAAACTTATTACCCTCCCAATTTGTCATCTCTTGCTTTGTCTCATTTGTTGCGCTTATCTACAAGCTTGTAAGTTAACCCATCTACAGTGATTTGAAGCAACCTTTTTCTTTAGTTTCGGGAGGTGATATTCGTACCACTATTTTTGATGGATGTACCACAATGTATACATTTTACAGCTGACTGTACAGATGAGTAATGCATAGTTGTGGTAAATCTATCAAAATAAGTGGTACTAATATCACTTCTCTTATCTTTATCAGGCATTCGATTTGGTGGAGTATAGGTATGTGGCATGTAAGCTTCATGGCTTAAACGCCCAATGGAGTGAGGATAAGAAGCAAAGTTACATACGTCATGCTATACGAGAATATAATATCCATAAAACCTTGATACACCATCACATTGTTCGTCTATGGGACATCTTTGAGATAGATCAAAATACCTTTTGCACAATTTTGGAGTATTGCAGTGGTATGCATTTTTTAAACATTTTTTGCAATATGGTTTGGTTCATTCACCTTTGGTCAATTTATTTTCGTTCTGTATACAGGGAAAGATCTCGATGCTGTTCTTAAAGCAACCCCCATACTACCAGAAAAAGAAGCTAGGATAATTATTTTTCAGATATTTCAAGGACTTGTATACTTGAACAAAAGAAACCAGAGGATTATTCATTATGATTTGAAACCTGGGAATGTACTATTTGATGAATTTGGTGTTGCAAAAGTTACTGATTTTGGTCTTAGCAAGATTGTGGAGGACGATGTCGGTTCTCAAGGCATGGAGCTCACATCCCAGGGAGCTGGAACATATTGGTGAGTATTTATCGATTAGTTGGTTTATAAGCTATTCCTTTGCAATGAAGTTGGAAAATTTGAAGTTGATATGAATTCTTTTCTCTATATCTTTATCATGATCATTACTATTTTATAATTTCCCTTATATATCAATATAAAGTTCAGTTGTGCATGAATTTTTGAAGTTCTTTGTTATATGGTTTCTTTGACATTCTGGATTGTATATTGCAAAAGTACAAGCTGAACAGAGGGTTTAGACTATGATCTAGTTAGCTCAACCAACATTTGTTGACTTGATGATTGTACTTCACGTAAGGCATGCATTCTACTAATGTTTTATGGTGGCAGGCTGGCAGCCAATTGATGATTTCTTTCTATCATGCTCAGGTACCTCCCACCAGAATGCTTTGAGTTAAACAAGATCCCCCTTATTTCGTCAAAGGTGAGTGGTACAGATTTGACTTTATTCTATTCACACTAGTTAAGTTACCATTTAACAAATATTGACTCGTCTTTTCTTTTGTGAAAAAATGGTCAATTTTAGGCCTTTTTTATGCGTGATATGTCCAAAGGGGGGCATATAGCTTAATTATTTTGTAGACTGCTTTCAACTTGTTTTTAGTTTAAGCAATGAGCTGTTTTCTTTTGAGAATAGGTTGATGTGTGGTCAGCTGGTATTTTATTATACCAAATGCTTTTTGGAAGACGTCCTTTCGGGCATGACCAGACACAAGAACGGATATTGCGTGAAGATACTATAATCAAAGCCCGAAAAGTTGAATTTCCTTCAAGACCTTCTGTGTCAAATGAAGCAAAGGTTAGCTCTTCAACCAATGTTCTCCTTGTGTTTTTCTGTTTTTGTACTCATAAATCCAAAAGTTTAGTAGGTATCTAATGCATTTTGAGGTTAGTTTAATGAAATATGTAAAACTTTATTGCACTCATTTAAGGCCATATATAGAATTTAGTTAAGCGTTTTTTGCCAAAAATGTGAACCACAGAAATCCTTTTGAGCATCAGTTTACTTACTTGATTATCAGTACCCAAGTCATAAATATGGGTTCCTTAAAGTAACAGCTAAACTAACCAGGGGTGTTACAAGCCTTTCTGTTGTATATCTGAAACTTTTTTTTTTTCTTTCAGGAATTTATCCGGCGATGCTTAACATATACCCAGGAAGATAGACCTGATGTGTTAACTATTGCTCAAGAGCCGTACCTTGTATACTCCAAGAAATGATCCCAAGTGGAGAACAGCCACTCGATAGATATAAGTGATTTTTGCAGCCACTGGCTGATCTTCCCCATGATCAGTTACCAAAAGTTGTGGCAGTTAAATATCTTTGGCTGAAAAAGCTACAGGAACCCAAAAAGCCTAGGCATAGGTCCAAAGAACAGCAAATATGGAAAATTTCCTCAAGTAAATTGTGAAGTGTTCAGTTCTCTTTTTGACCCAGAAGTTGGGTTTTTTATTTTCTCCTTTAGTCTCTACCAAAACAATTGTACTCTTTGTTGTACGAGTTTCGTTAACATTTTGGATGTAAATACGAGGATAATGGAGACTTTACCTTAATGGGGAAGTGGGAATTTGGTATGAGCATTCAAACGATGTGTCAAGTTATTCTTTTGTGTCTGGTGGAAGGCAATGAAAGCTCTGTATTCCTTCCCCCCAGTGCATAATTTGTCTATGCCAACAAGCATTCTAAAGCAGAATTATTATTGTTATTACCACGATTGACGATTTCTTTCTGAAAATTAATTAGAAGACATGAGTTAATTTTTATGATGAAAAGTCAAAATTTAATATAATACTATTTGATGGTAACACATCAACCTTTTCACATTTTGTTGCTTAAAGTAGTAAAGTTGCTATTCGGCAAGCATCTAGAGTGTCCGTCTTCACCAATTTAACTAGCACTCTAGCAGTAACACAGAAAATGAGTACATCTGTTTGTTTGGTAAAGTGGCATTACTTTGAATTCAAGATGTACAGATGTACTCCAAAGTCTAAACTCTAAAGCATCTCATGTAGCGCCTGCCTTCGACTCTAACCATGTCCAACGCAACATACATTTTCCATATGTCAAGTTTCCATTTTACCAAGTCTAGCACAAGGTTTTTCCAATGTTCAACTAGTATTATCTGATATCAATCATCATTCACAGTTATTTCATGGTAGATATATGGAATTTCAGTAAGTTGTATCCTTAACATGTATTTACTATATCTGCTCTTTTTCTTTTCTTTTTTCAACCCTAGTAAAAAATACTAGTAGATTTAAAACAGGGAAAAGAAAGAACCAATGTCATACCCAACTCAGTAGGTTTAAAGTCATAAAATACCTAAACTAATAATATAATATCATACCTAAATCTATCATAGCAAGTAAGCATATGATTTTACATGCAGCATGTCCATATGTAGAACTTGGTTCAGAAGGTTTAAAGGGGTGCAATTAGGTTAGTCTTTTCCAAAGCTAATAAAGGACTATTTCTTCTTGGCAATGGGTAGCACCACAGTTCCCTTGGACGTGTTCCCTCTTTTGCGTAACATGTAACGATGCACAGGCTTCTTTGACTTACTCCCTGACATGTCCTTGATGGCCTTGTTGCGTAGCATGTAACTCTCCCTAGACTTCTTTGGAACAAGCTCATTGCTGGAGAGGGCGGAGTGATCAGAAGGTGCAATTTGTGTGGCGGCCTTAGATGGCAAAACAGGCAAATGAGACTCATTGATCACATCTACGTCACCTAAACCAAAATGAACAAGCTCATCAACATAACACAAATTGAGTTTGACCAAATTAACACATTTCCTAAAATACATAGAACAGAGGATTTGATTCTTTGCGCATAAGCAGAATAGAGTTGTCAAAATGGATAGGTGACTTATAGTCCTCGAGTATAGAGTATATAAAAAAGAGATGGATGTGAATAACAAGAACTGTAAACGAGTTATGCCAGACTGTTCATTGCATCCATTAAGTTTATAAACAGGAGGTCATAGGTTTAAACGACCAAGCATGTAGATACTCTATGACATTTTTCAGTTTATTATCAACTCACTTAGCTTTCGTTAGACTTGAAAAATTAAAAATGGACTCCATACCTGTGTTGAGATTTGAAGACGAAATACTGTAAAGAGCATTGGGTACATCTTCTTTCACTAATTAATAGAAGTTATAAAGAATTAATAAGTCAGGTAAACAAAAAGGGATTCATAGACAACCATTGATCCATCATAATCAGAAAGTTGCACAAACTCTTAATATGTTGATTATTCTGCATTTCTTGACCGTACACTACTTTAAACACCATGTCTTTACAAGTTTAATCTCTAACAAATAAGCAAAATGTCATGCTTGTAGCATTTCTTGGATGTAAGTAGCAGAGGGAACAGCAGGAATTTGATCAATCAAAAACACAGAAGTTTTCAAGTCATAAACTTAAAAGAAATATCGAGTTCATACCTGTTTTAGGATCTGACGTCTCGCCCATGAAGGAAGTTTTCCGTTTCTTAGTCTTCTTATTCATGGCATCAATGGTAATTTCTACAGCCACAAAGTAACAGAACATAGATATGATCACCAAGTTAGTACTATAACCTTTTATCCTTTCAAGATTTTACTGTAATGTTTCTTTACTTAAAAGTTTAACAAAGTCTTCAACATCTATAATCACTCATTAAATCTGGAACACTAACAAAGAGAGTTGATTCATATGGCGAATTGCATGCTTAACACATACGAGTAAAGGATATAATAATGGAGTATCTACCGATTGGGTACGCATTTCTTTTTTATTTTATTTTTTGCCATCCCTAGTTCAATGAGGGTGTTTGCTTCCCAAACTTTACTCATAATAATCACCTTGAAGTATTTAGCAAGAACTGATTCTAAGTTTCTCATTACTGTATTTTTTTTAATTTTAGCATAATCAAATTTTATATATCAGGATAAAATCTAATTTCTACTGAGATGATATTTACACCAAAAAAATTACTACACCACCAAAATGTAAACTTTGAAGAATTGTTACATCTGCTTTTAACCTGTACATATTTGTCCAAAAAGCATATGATGTTTTGTGTGAATGTCACTTTTTTCCCCCTAAAACATATCTCCAACTTAAATCAATCAATTTTAATTATAAATCAAACAACTTTTTAATTTCTTATTTAGTTATTTTGGAAAGGCACCTAATCATTCACATAAATATTTATAGTTTGTTTGTGACTAGACTTAACCCACAACTTCATGGTTAATAGGCCAACCATTAGGACTAAAAATTATACAAAACATTTTATCCCAACATAATACATACATCAAACTAAGCAAACATAACATTTTATCCCAACATAATACATACGTAAAAATGCAAACGAGACATTTTATGATTTTTATCTTAACATAATACATGCATAAAGATACACAAACTGAACAAGTAATATAATACATATAAATTAAAAATATTCGTGCTTAAATATATACATTTTATGTATGGTATAAGATTATGAATGACATACCAGAAAAGGTAAGAAAATGATTGAATGCAATCTCAGCAACATCATTGTAAGCAGCTTTACATTTCATGAACCAAGATGTCGAATCGAAAGTTGACCCATTGACAACAACGCTAGCTCGATACAACAGATTATGACCAGGCCCGTCTTTCATCGGTATATACACCGGGTGCCCCCAATGGGTCTTTTGACACAACTCATTCAACTTAGCCTTGTACATTTTGTGTTGCTTTTGTGTTTGTTGGAACAATGAGAAGTTGGAGTGTATATACTAATATATACATATATATTAAATGTAGTTGTCTTTGTATTCAATAGGTTGCATTCTCGCGTGATGTGCCCTGTGCCCGAAACTGTGTTGGATATTTTAGTGTAATTGGATTAACTTGTTTTGATCATTATTGTCATAATAATACATCATTTAGGCCTAGAGGTGCGGAGTGCACGCCTATATGACTTTATTATGATCTTAGGGGAGAAGTACGGGGGTCCGGGGCAGCGCCCCCTGGGAGCGGGGTCCAAGGGGCAGAGCCCCTGGTTGGGGTCGAGCTGTGTTAAAAATGCCCCAGAAATAATTTTTCGGAACTAAAAGGGGCTGTTTTGGCAATTTCGAAAACCTTGTAAATTAACTGTCAATTTGACAGTTAATGGGCCATAAGACAGATTAACGCTCCATAAAATTCCCTCTGGTCGAATTCTTCTTTCTCTCTGGTTTTGTTTTCTCTCAAATATAAAACACACAAAACATTCTTAATCTTTGATTGTATCCGATTGAATAGTTTGGGTGAACCGCCAAATTGATTCAATCTGAAAGCGATTACGTGCCTTCAAAGATTGTTTATATCCGATTATCTGTTCGTTATTTGCGAAATTCCCCAACAAACTGTACGGACGTCTGCACTAGCAACAAATGAATCATAATACAATAGGGATTAGGATTCTCTAAAGTTACTCCAACTTCATAGGTGAAGTTGGAGTAACTTCAACCATTGGATTAAATCCAATGGTCAAGATTAAAACATCAACTTTTAATATATATAACGATCAATGTTTTAGAAATTGTATACTAAGTTTGTATTGTTGTATATGATCAAAATTTATCTCTCACCATGGATATACTATTTTGGCTTATTTTTGAACACCTTAACTTTACAAAATGTGTAATGTATTAGTTTTATTTTGTTAAGAAATATGAGTAATAAGTTTTGAAATATTCGGGTTATTCGGATAAACTGAGTTTTTCTTATACTCAGATGTACACCGTCTAACTAAAGTATCTTATGTACATCGTCTAACTTTTTCCTAATTGTCGTAAGATGTTTAGCTAGTAATGTTCAAACTTGAGATTTTTTTTTTTTTGAAAGGTGAATTTCGTTGAAAACTTCGTGTCGCGATTCGACAGCGGGAGGTCTAACATACGTTGTCTTAACCGGGTCCGCGCTAGAGAGCTCCCTCGAAGTAGAAATGCCTATTTCAAATACCCAGATGGGAGGAAAACCCCCTACTAATCCGCCCGAAGGCACGACGATTAATAGGGGTAAACCCTGCCCCCTCAGACTTGAACATGGGTATACCCAAGCCAAGCCCTCATAAAGGGACTTAATTCCTATGTCCTTCCCAAGGCTTGAACACAAGACCTCATTGCAAGGGGGATGACCTTTCAACCATTGAGCTAAAGCTCAAAGACTTTAGAACAGTTTTTTAATATATATAACGATCAATGTTTTAGAAATTGTATACTAAGTTTGTATTGTTGTATATGATCAAAATTTATCTCTCACCATGGATATACTATTTTGGCTTATTTTTGAACACCTTAACTTTACAAAATGTGTAATGTATTAGTTTTATTTTGTTAAGAAATATGAGTAATAAGTTTTGAAATATTCGGGTTATTCGGATAAACTGAGTTTTTCTTATACTCAGATGTACACCGTCTAACTAAAGTATCTTATGTACATCGTCTAACTTTTTCCTAATTGTCGTAAGATGTTTAGCTAGTAATGTTCAAACTTGAGATTTTTTATGAGAAAATCATGACATCTAGTTCGCTAGACGCCCTTTGATTTTTGCTAAACTATGGCTTGAAATTTAGGTATGCCTCAAATGATCAGAAATTTTAGACATCAGTCTGTATTTAAGGGTTTTGAGTCTAACGAATTTGAGGCCTCATTAAAGATAAATGTGTATATTATTATGTTGTTTTGTGAGTTTTTTTTTCTTTCAAAAAAGTTAAATATAAAGTCATGCATAAAGTATGGAAATGTTTTGATTTTGATATATATTTTGTATACAGCTTATCTTAATAAGGGTTTATGATTATAAATTTACATATACAAATACAATTGTTACGGTTCCATGTTAATAAGAATATGCAAAATCAATTGATCATAGATCAATCTGTACCCATACTTACAAATCGCATGGCTTCAAGACTGCCTTGCTAAGATGACAATTCTCATGTCCGAACTTGGTCTGTTGGTGATGACGGTCAAGTTTAAGAAATTTGATGGGGTTTTTTTTCATAAGTAATTTGGGGGGTTATAGAATAATTAGAAAGGTGAAAGGTCGGTATTATTTAATACTCCCTCCGTCCCATTAGAAGTGTCATGTTTTGAATTTTCAAAGTCTAACATTTCCAACTTTGACCATAAATAATTTTGTTTGTGTTAGATAATACTTGATGAAACTTGTATGAATTGATTGTGTTTTTGAAGTGTTTTCAATGGTATAATTTTTCATCAAGTTTTATATAACACAAAAAATTATATATATGGTCAAAGTTTATAAATAAAGACTTTGAAAATTCAAAATAAGACACTTCTAATGGGACGGAGGGAGTACTAGTGTGTCTATATATTGGGATGTAAGTTTTCTTAATAAATCAGATTATGATGATATGAAAAAATAATTTTTCTCTCCATTCACAAGTGTGTGTTTAGTGTGTGAAAACCCTTGATTATCGGTATTCATTTAGAATCAACGATAGTTAGAAAAATTGTTCCTGGGTATTCTTTGAATCAACATGTTCGATTGTTTATCCTCTTTTTTTCTCTCTACATCATTTGGTAATCAGAGCCAAAATTCATGATCAAAATGTCTCGTTGTGACGATTTTATCTACGATTCACAACCCGTGTATGATGTATACGGTGACGAGGATTGGTATCATTGGTTCGGGTCTGATGATTGCCCATATGGTGAGGAGATCGATGAAGAAGATTACATGCCAATTCGAAAAACACCCAAAAATCCGTTTATGTTCGTCCAGATTTGCGCAGTTGCGGGAAAACAGGCGGCACGGATTCTTTCACCGTTGGATCTATCTGATTTTTGGATACGTGATCCAAGACTCATCGAAGCACGATCTAACTGTTGGGATTTTCAATTGGAGTTTTCTACAAGGAGTTATGTTTTTTTGAAGTTGCTGCAGTTTGTTGAAGATGGTGATTGGTATGCTTGGACAACCGGTGATGTGAAGGAAATCTCTATGAAACTGGAAAAAAAATATTGGTGGGAGATAAAATTTATGGGTGATCCAATCCGGTATGTTACTGATAAAAATTGTTGGGGTTCTAAATATTGTGCTATGATAAAAATTGTTCCTTTTTTCAAGCCGGATAAAATAGGATTTCCATCGGAACAAAATTTGACTACATATCCCATTATTTTTGAAATCCAAAATGGAATAGATTTGCTTGTGGTAAAAAAATCTTTGTTTGTTTGTGGTAAGGATTTTGTAGGTGATAATTGTGTTCAAAGGCATGATAGGAATGGAGGAAGTACACGTGGAACTTTTGGGTTTAAATTTTCCACTAGATTACCTTCTAAGCATGAGGCATATGAGATTATATTAAAATTGCTAATCAAGATAAAGTACATGAGACGTTTCGATATTTCCTTTGACCCAGGTGGTATATCTTCAAAGTTGTGCAAGACAATTGTGAAATTATATTGGCGGGACAACTCGTGATGTTCCGTTTAACAATAAATAGGAGTCGGGTTGATGTTCCTTTCGATCCAGTTGGGTTTGGTTTGAAGACAAGACTCGAGGAAGAGTTCTTTTCAAAGAGGAGGAGAATGATGACGGTCAAGTTTAAGAAATTTGATGGGGTTTTTTTTCATAAATAATTTGGGGGGTTATAGAATAATTAGAAAGGTGAAAGGTCGGTATTATTTAATACTAGTGTGTCTATATATTGGGAGGTAAGTTTTCTTAATAAATCAGATTATGATGATATGAAAAAATAATTTTTCTCTCCATTCACAAGTGTGTGTTTAGTGTGTGAAAACCCTTGATTATCGGTATTCATTTAGAATCAACGATAGTTAGAAGAATTGTTCCTATGTATTCTTTGAATCAACAGGTTCGATTGTTTATCCTTTTTTTTCTCTCTACATCAGTTGGGATGCCCCACTGGGTTGGGGGAGTTGTTTGAACTCATTCTTGTGTGATGGACAATGGCCGGTGCCAAGATAAAACCGGTGTTGATAATATCTCCGCTAATCTATACCTTTTTTTTTGTCAAAAATAAGATTATGAAAATCTTCAATCCTGCCTAGTGATTAAGTTGATTCTATGTAACATTTGTGAATTATGACTTGTTTGACTTTTAATAAACGTGATTAAACGTGGTTATTTGATCTTTGACCCGATTGACTTAAACGTGTGAACCAATTAACTAACTTAGTTAGTTCGAATCAATTTAAATACTTTATGACGGTTTTGTGACGTATAATATGCTAGTCGAGTTTGTGTGATCGGGTTAATCGATTATGTGACGTAAAATGACGTTTATTTTATCTAGAAGTGTAATCGGGTGATGCATGGGTCGACCTAATTGACCCATGAACCACCCATTTGACCCAACCCAACCTACCCAAACTCTTACACCACCTTATCCATTCATTCATTCATCCATAACTCTCTCTCTCACTAAATGCTCCCACCCACACACTCTTGCATCTCTCTCTCTAAATTCTCTTCTTCATTTAATGTGATTCAAGTAAATTAGTGCAAGATTCATCATCAATATCATTATTTAATCGTCATATCAAAATTTGGAAAGTCAAAGTGTAAGGAATCTCCTTTTATAGCTCAAATTCGGATTTAAAGCTCGTTGGAAGGATTTGGTAAGTTAAACTTGTCTCAAATTCATTGTTTCATGTTTATAACAATGTTTTCTACTAAATCTAAACACTTTTGGGTCAAAAATCAAGTTAATTCGGTTGTGGGTCAAACTTAGGGTTTCAAATGAACAAATGGGTCAAGAATTCGGGTTCCTCATTTAATTGATGGTTTGGGTCGAATTTTGGAGTGGGTTACGTTGTAATGATGTTCTTGACCTAACATAAGCTATCCTTGGCCAAAACTTCGGATTAAATCCATTTAAAACCAAAATTAGGGTTTATATGCATAAAATTAGGTCAAAAATAAATTAAATTATAAATTGATGATTTGTGATCAAATTGGAAAGGGGTTTGATTTTCTTTAGTCTCATCTCGATTATCAATGCTCAAAACACGTTTTGGACCTCCACAAATCAATTCTCATGCGAAATTTAGGGTTTGGCTGTTCATGGTCGGGTTGACTTTTTAAAAGTCAACTGTGACTTCTTCAAAATTTTGCCCAGATTTCTTGTTTATTCCCACCGTCTGCTACGGTCTTCCAGGCGTCCAAGACACTGCTTCCCCTGCTCCACCATCTCGTACGGTCAATTGGCCGTCTGAGACGGTGCCCTCCATCGTCCAGTTTAAAACCTTACGGTCCTACCTTATGTTTTACGCCACTCAGACGCTGAGCCACACGCTGAAATCACCACTTCCAGACCACCGTCTGGGACGGTGGTCACTACCGTCTCAGACGCTGCTTGAAGTTCTACCACCGTCTGGGACGCTGCCATGTGTCGTCCTTTACGGTGGTCTCCATCTTTCGTTTTCCTGAAAACCCTAGATTCACTCAATTGTTCCTTGAACCGAGTCTAACTTTCACCCAAGCTTATGTTAAGCCTTTTAGTGGCGAAACGAACCTTTAAATGGCATATAAAGAGGATGAGTCGGCTGTAACATCTGTGATTTTGACCCGTTTGACCTTGCATGTAATTTGACTAACTATTTCAATAAATGAAATAGTTGTGTATATTTATCTATATATTGGGCCAATTATAGTGTAATAATGAATTTTAGGTGTCATATTTGGATTTCTAGAATTAAGCCCATATTATGAGGCCATGATATTGGCTCATACGTGTTATGAAGGTTATATTATAGTTGATGTTTAATTGACTGTGGTAACACGAAGAATGTAAATACAAAGCATTAGTATAATGTACGGTTTCAACAGTGTTGGTGGCTATCCAATAATTCCATTAATGGGACAAAAGCCGACATAACTTTATGTAAAAGAGAAATACACGTGATATCTCTTGTTGTTTATTGATCATGAACCTAATCCCTTAGCTGGATAACTACCTCTCTCTCTCTCTCTCTATATATATATATATATATATATTATATTATATATATATATATATATATATATATACCTATTATATTATATCACTCAATATGTCCAAAACTAAATATAACTTTAAATGTGCTAAAAATGATAAATTAACGTTGCTGTAATGTTTTGACTATAACTTCTTCGTCCGATATCCGTTTTTGACAAGTAAGCTGTCTACGGAAAGAGGAGAGAAATATCTACAACTATAAATATGAATTTAATCATCAATCCTACTCATAGTGGCCAGCTAAACCACGAATTTTAGTGGGAGACAAGTACCTAACACACTAATTGAACTAAACAACTCACAAATTGTCTTTTAGTATCTAATTCAATCTATCTTTTAATTATTCATTCAATCAATATGTAATTAACTTTCAAAAAGCCTTTAATTGCTGGAAAGTATAAGCTTCCAAACACCTAAATTGATTAGAAAACAATACCTAGCAATTAACTAATGAAAAACTAAATAATACATGCATGCATATAATGCATATCCTTCATTCTATTTTTCCTATATATAGTACTATCTTTCTCACTTCCTCTGCACAAAACACATACAAATTCAAGTTCATAATCATTAATAAGTCATAAGTGATTTTGAGAAAGAAAATACCAAAACAACTCAAAACCCGTTTTTCATTACAGCAGCCCAGAAAACCTCCGATCCCCGGAGATTAAACCGTCGGATCATCATGGTTCTTTGACAGTAGTTTCCTAACATATAGACCAACGTTTTCAACCGTTGAATTTATCCAAAAAGGTCCAGAAGTCGAATTACAAGTCTAGAACAGAGGGCTGGAATTTCAGTAGTTCTTAGCTTTAAGTCATCTTTAATCATTCCTTTAAACATCCTTTTGATTAAGTGCCCATATAAGGTAATAATTCTTGATCTCTTAATCATAATTTATAAGTATTTTAATGGTGTCAAGTTGTAGATTATGGCTTGGTTTGGGTTATTCAATTAAAAGATGTATACCAAATTTTATAAAAACTTGAATACTTTTATTACATGACAATATAAATGATATATATAATGAAAACCATGTACATATATATATATATTTACTTATACACATGATCCCATATACCTACTGCGTTGCACCAACATCCTTGATTGATAGGAACCGGTGTACATGTATGGATTTACAACACTACATCCTTGTTTGATAGGAACCAGTGTTTACACTACATCCTTGTTTGATAGGAACCAGTGTGCATACCTAATCTCATGTGTAGAAGTTATTTATATATATATATGTAAATTAAACAAATGTCATGATAACAATCTAATTTGGGTGATGAAGATTACAAAAACAAACTTCCTTTTATCTATATTCTAACAAGAACATATTAACTAAAACAAGTATTATTTTCATTGAAGAGGTTCCACAAAGCACAACATAGTCTACTTACTCTCTTCTTTCTTCATCCCACGATTCACTTCAATTAAGGTGAGTTCCGTAGCTCCCTACTCAATTGAGATTCGGGCTGAAAAGTGTACACATACGTGCTTGTTTGATTGTTTGAATGACTTATTGATGGTTGATTGGTTTGTTTGATTTTATATGCATTCGTTTATGATTATATATTGTGAATAGGATAGTTGTACATACATGGAAGACGATGATACCATTAAAGGGTTATAGATGTGGTGGGAAGGCTGCGGGTGACCCTATATATAAGCATCTATGATTCCTTAATTGTAAAGGCGTACGAAGTGTATGTACTCGCTGCATTTGGTTGATTTGTTGGACATATGGACTTGTTTATTGATGATTTGATATGATTTACACCACGATGTGGACCGAGTACTTTCAAGTACTTGATGCCAAGTATTGGCCATACTTGATGATATGATATGATTTACACCACGATGTGGACCAAGTATTGTGATACTTGATGATTTTGAGGTACATTGCATGACATTGACTCGCATATAATGTACGTATAGACATTTATACCTATTTGATACATTGTATGACATTGACATGTATACGATACATTTATTGGTAAATGATACCATTTGTACTTGATTGTATACGAACTATTTGTATCATTTGTTGTTTGGTTACTTATTTGACAAGGTTGAACGATATGTTAACCTCAATTGTCTAATAGGTGACGTACATGGGTTTGTTGTAAGTACCTTATGTGACGTTGTTATTACATATGATAATGTTATTGATGATGGTTTCTTGTAAACCATTAATACGAACTCACCAACCTAGTGTTGACCTTGTTTAGTACACTTTTCAGGTAACCAGATTAAATCCAGGATGTGAAGTATGATTGTTGCTTGCTTTGAACCCGGGCATTGGACTTATATGGAT
The DNA here is from genome assembly GCA_034093135.1 of Erigeron breviscapus. Lineage (NCBI taxonomy): Eukaryota > Viridiplantae > Streptophyta > Magnoliopsida > Asterales > Asteraceae > Erigeron > Erigeron breviscapus. Next base: position 71,997,266 of record CM067174.1, on the reverse strand, counting down.
CAAGGATTCATTTGCCTACTTTTGCATTTATGTATTTTGTACTTGAATTATCTTATTTGATGAATTCACCGAATCCCTTTTTATTCATATAGTTCATGTTCTACGAATTCCACTGTGTGCTATATAATTTCCGTAATATACCGGGCCCAGCTCGGGGTGTTAAAGAATGGTGGCCCATGCGTGGTCGTAGAGAATTAGGCGGTTTGACCTAGACTACGGCTTAAGTTAAAAACTCTTCATATAGCATGCATGATTAGGAATTTTGTGTGCAACATGAATTATGTGAACCCTAAAAGGTGTACATTGTGAGTTCGTAGACAAGACCATTTATGACTTGAGTACAATGTGATGAACGTATGACGAGTACAATGTGGTTAATGTGTACATTGATTGAACTTGATTATGATTGAGATGAATTGTTGTTATTGATTGATAATAGTTTGATGAATTAGGGCAAAATGAAGTTATGGTGTTAACTTGATATAACATTGTGGCAACCCTAAAAGAGCCTGATCAATCATTTTATGGTTACCCGGTATTATAACAAGTTAATGACATCACGGATTGCACACGCTTGGTTTAGGGTATAATAAGGAACCGATATGCTTAATGGAAGTTGATTGGGTGGAGGGTTAGCCGCTGGTACACCCTGTATACAAACCCGGTCAATAACTAGAAGGCATATCGAATTCGAATTATACTTTGAACCACTTGTGTTAGTTGCTTGATTGTGTGACGTGTTGAACCTGAGTACTTGTATTGATGATAAATTATTGAAGTGAATATGGTATGATGGTATGATACATAATGATTTCCCCTAGAATATTAGTACTTTTGCCTTAGTGTAAATATATGATTTATGTGTGATATGTCGACATGAGAGCATTAATTACTTGTGTGACTAACATGCGAGCATTTTGAGACTATGATGTTCAAGTAAAATAAGATACTATGAAATATTATGTGATCTAGTGTGTTAAGAGGCGTTTGTATGAACGTTGAGCTTGAGTTAATAATTTAACGAATGTGTTCAAGAAAATGGCTAGAAAAGAGCAAACATGATAGTAGTAGAAGATTATGAACTTAAGTGATTATATGCAGGAATCAAGTCCCGTAGATTTCACCTTATATTGGCCTTGTACCTAGAGTAAGAATACATGATTTTACTGGGAGGTACTATTCGCTTATATAACGTAAGCAATAACGTCAAATGAAAATAATCTTTCAAAATGGCAGTCAACAAATAAGACATCTGGATCTGGATGGAACAAGATAAAGTAGGATAGCTTTATCTGTCTATCTTAATATAAGCGATAATAAAAGTATTGACTATGAACATGTTTCGCAATAAAGAAAAGAGGGATATAGACATGCGAAAATCAATAACTGTTTATGTAATCCTACTTTATAGTTTAAGTAGCCAAATCCCTGAATCTAAGAAGATCACATATTTATCTATTCACTGCATACTTGTTAGTCCCAAGTTTAACCCAATGATCCTTCAAGTCAATTGGACAATCGAGATCGTACCCTGCTAACAATAATTTCTCTATGACCTTTGTGAATGTACTACAACCCATTCTTATCCCCGGCAACCTTACAATACGACTTGGCCCGACATATGTTGGCAACGGATACATGGAAAGAGCAGCTATACAGCAAGTGGAGGTCCATACCTCTGTACTCCACCCGCGACAGGTCCTAGGTATCCCTATGCATGAGCATATCGGTGTTGGCATCTCTGATATGTTCATTTCTTCTCCAAATACTACCAAAGTAGTATTAGGTTTCACAAACTGGTAAGACCTTCTCGACCTTACATTTCTTTGGGCTTTCGAGGACGATACTTCTGCGGATCTTTTCTTACGGCTATAAAACTTGCAAATATAAGCCCATGAGTCTTTTACGAGCTTCTCAAACTCTGGTCCGTGATTCATTATCGTATCAATCGGTCCTACCAGGTTCGAGGTTGAGACCTCATAATATGTGTCACTAATTGGATTGGGGGATAGTGTGGGCAAGTCTGACATTGGTCGTTTTCCTGGTGCCCTGTTACCCTCCTCAGAAGGTTCTGGTTGGAATGTTGGTTCGGGTTGGAATGTTGATTCCAACTGGAATGTCGGTTCTGGTGTATCGAAAAACCAGTTCTGATGAAAAGGTTCTATTAGGCTAGAAGAGGAGGCCCCATGATGAATTGCATCGATAGGATTTGAGAACAATGCACTGACATTTTCTGTTGGGAGTTCTAGCTGTGATGTCGGTACTGTATTTTGGAGAAGCCAGTCTTGGCAAGAATCATCGATTGATGTTCCCCATTCACTAGTACCAATCATCGGGTTTTGCCATGCGTCCATGACTCTCTTGAGTTCTTTTTATCTACAATAAAAATTTGTCAGGTAACTGACATAATAAATACGCAAGAAACATTCTCAACAATAATATCCTGGACAACTTAAGATCTTATTTATTAAATAACACAAAATTTTATAATGGAATCAAGACATTTCTATAAAATCCCTCTCGACTTCAAGCACTGGGAGTTCTGTCAGAGCTCGATCCCGGAATGTTGCTTCCTCCGACAACATCTCTTTTTCTTCTCCTCAGGGGTTGAACATTAGGATCTTCTTTTTCATTATTTTCTTCTTCTTCACTTTCTTCTTCTTCTTCTTCTTCAGATGACATGGCGAAAATGGACTTCTCCCTTTGTGAGAGATTATCTTCTTCTTGCCGAGCTAAGGCTTTTGCGAACTTTTCATCTTCTTTTATTTGACGGTTCACAAGAATAGATTCTTCCTCTTTTAAAAAATTGAGATAAAATTTTTGCCAGCTTTTCGTCTTCGGTAGTTTGCTTCTCAACAAGGTCGGCATCTTCGTCTACCATCACCTTGTAGTCTTCATAAGAGATACCTAACATTTTGGCCTCCCGCTTGATCCTTTTGACCCTGTTGCTTTCCCTGGCCACTTTTTCAAGATTTTCAAGTTCATCTTGAGTCATTGGCCTTTTGCCTTTTGGATCACTAGATGAGGCACCAGAGTTTTTCATTGTCTTATGATAAACAAACAATATTAACCATTGGTGTAACAATTTCATTAGCTAGGCAATCATAAATTAAAAGACCAATATTTTATATAAACATATAAATAGTCACCATATCAATTAAAATGAGTAAAAGGACAAAGGATAACATACCAAAGAAAATGTTGTAGATCTTGAAATACACACAAGTTGGTTATGAGCGGTTTACAACAAATTATGAGAAGAAGAACTAAGTGAGTTAAAGAGATATGGAAGAAAGATTTAGTATGTATTTTTATTCCACAAAACGCGTTTCTATTATAAGGAAAGGAAGAGGGAGTGTGACTTGTAAGAACGGACAGGTGTCCAAAAGCTACAGTAAATCTATAATGACTAACAATCATTGTTACAGTAATTAGTAATTATTGATTTTTTTTTACTAAAGATAAATTTTTAAACTTTACCATCCCTTTAACCAAGGTTGAGAGGCGCTGAACAGCTTGTTCAAAGGCGCATGCTACGTCGAGAAGATCCTCAACTTGATTAATAGCTTAATGAATAGATCGTGTTGTGTCGATTAAATGGATTACAGGAAGACATGTATCCATAACCATCCTCCCTACATCACCATTTTTCTTCACTGCTTCTTTTTCAAGAACCATATCAGTTGCCAATTCATCTTTTTGAACCCTTTAATTTCTTTGATTTCTGCTTCGAGTTTTGTTTGGTTATCAATAGATTCTCGTAATAGTGCCCTATCGGCTGCAAGAAGAAATGGTGCACTGAAATGAATTTGGTCAATTTGGGATGTAAGGGATGTAAACAAGGTGGTTTGTTCTGTAGAAAGTAATGCTACGGTACTGTTAAGTTGTTAAAATTGCTTTGACAAAAGCATGATTGAACGTTCAAAAGTAACATGTGTGGGAGTGGCCATAGCTAAAGTGAAATTGATAGAGGTGGTCGATTAGATTGCGTGGAAATATAGCTTCACACAAGAATAATGTAAAGGAGAGAAGGAAATTTTAGTGTTTCTATTATCTCCACAAGTGTCCTTCTTATATAGAGAATAATAGATGAAGTGTGATCGGGAAGAACGGATAAGAGTCCAGAAACTATAGTAAATTATAACTACTGCGACGGTTAGAAAATATTTAGTAGTCGTCTTTAAATCACGTTGCAATTAGTCAAAATGATTTAAGGGAAATTCTTTTAACTGGGGAATTTCCCTACATGACAAAAACAATATAAGAGGGTGGACAGTTAAGCAATAGTCTATAATAGGTAACATGTTGTATTTCATCACTGTTACAAATTGAACGAGGCTCATTACATTATTTAAACAGAAATACAACAACTGAGACTATAACACACTTAAAAACCATACAAAGAAACCCATGTGGCGACGAACAGTAAGGGAACCACACCAAGAACAAACGCTACTAACCACGGATAAGCCTCATCCAATGGTAGTTGAGCCACAGTAATTAACCATGCTATAATAATTATGTAAATCACGATTAGGAAAGGGCTCAACATTTTTGATATTAGGTTTCGGGTTTTGGTTAGATTCTGAAGAAAGGAAAATGTTAAGTTGATATGGTTTGGAGAAAAGTATGCTATGGTGTTACTATATAGTTCAAAAATGAGCCGTTTCTAACGGTCAAATATAAAAAGAGAAAGTGAATTTGAATCCCGTATAGTGTTTTAGTCAGACTTACTTGTGTCTAGACAGATCATCTATGCTATACCATAGATGTGTAAGTAGTCCATACTATATGTGTACAAACTATTGATTTCTTCATGAGTACAAGTTGTAGGATGTTATACATGCTATCTCTAAATGTTAATCCTGTCAAGGATTGTGTACAAGTTCATCCTACTCTGTTGAGAGTAGAAGGGTTCAGTTTGGAATCAAATGAGTTCATCTTACTCTGATTGAGAGTAGAGTGTATCGATTAAGAGATGCTCTCTAAACCTGGCTTTTAATTATGTGTGTAAATGTGTATGTGGGATATCACATCTTCTAATATCTATTAATTGTCACTGAGACAAAACATAAATCAAGTTAAGTATATTTTTACTCGATATAATCTGAATTTCGAGGACGAAATCCTTTTAACAGGGGAATAATGTAACATCTGTGATTTTGACCCGTTTGACCTTGCATGTAATTTGACTAACTATTTCAATAAATGAAATAGTTGTGTATATTTATCTATATATTGGCCAATTATAGTGTAATAATGAATTTCAGGTGTCATATTTGGATTTCTAGAATTAAGCCCATATTATGAGGCCATGATATTGGCCCATAAGTGTTATGAAGGTTATATTATAGTTGATGTTTAAGTGACTGTGGTAACACGAAAAATGTAAATACAAAGCATTAGTATAATGTACGGTTTCAACAGTGTCGGTGGCTATCCAATAATTCCATTAATGGGACAAAAGCCGACATAACTTTATGTAAAAGAGAAATACACGTGATATCTCTTGTTGTTTATTGATCATGAACCTAATCCCTTAGCTGGATAACTACCTATATATATATATATATCTACCTATTATCATAATATATATACCTATATATATATAGGGAAAGGTTATATTAGGAACCCTTAAAAAAGCAAGAACCTTTAGGAACCTTTTTCCATCAATATTTTAAAGGGTAATATTGTACTTTTATAATTGGCTGTTCATGCACATGTGATCACATATACGACTGTTTACGCACATGTGATCAACAAGCTTTATGAACTTTTTTCCATCAATATGCACATGTGATCACCAATATAATTGGTCATGTGATCACATATAGACTGTTTACGCACATGTGATCAACAAGCTTTATGAACCTTTTTTCCATCAATATTTTAAAGGTAATATTGTACTTTTATAATTGGCTGTTCATGCACATATGATCACTAACTAATCTCATAAAATATTCATTCATAATATACTTACATACCTATGCTCATAAATCAAAACAAAGAAATTTGATCATGAAACGCATGTGTACATTACCTATTTTGCATACATATACATCAACCAATTCATTACATTTATGTAACAAACCGGAAAAATTCATGTATACACATATGCACAAATATTATATCTTGTAAATTAAACATCACAGTACCTAATAATTTTTTTTTTTGAATCAACATAACAAAACTAATTTATAGAATTGTACATCGATCATATACAAACTCAAAAAGAACTCTAAAATGTACTCGTAATTTGATATGGACCACAAACCAAAATGCCTAAAGCCCATAAGTGAAAACAATAAGAGCACAGTGGATTTGTGATTATCCAGATTCCTCTCCACCTTTTGCAAATACCATGGCAGATTTAAATCTCGTCGGAAATAGATCCACCCACCAGAATAAAAATAGAGATCTCGCAGTCCCTATCTGATTACTGCCTATCCCCGCCCCTTCGATCTTGTGCGGAAATAATACTCCTTTTTTTGGGATCTTTTTTTTTCCCATTTTTTCAGCCATTTTTGGGAACCGGTGGGTTGCAAAATGGTGGTGGTTGTTGGTCTCCGAAGGGGATGGTAGTTGAGAGGAAAAACCATGAATTTCTAATAATATGAGATGGATTTTGTAGCAGTGATGCAAAGATGATTAATTATTCAATTTGTTCATTGTGAAATGGGATTTGTTGGGTAGGGCTAGCGAGAGAAAAAGAAGACGAATAAGAAGTGTGTTTGGTGGTGGTGTCAGAACAATATGGAAATATGAGAATTTTTTGACAAAACGTTTCCAAGAGGTTTAATCCAATTTACTAAAATAACCTTTTATATTTTATTAAATGTTAAATTCCTTTAAATTATTTACCAAACTGCCACTATCATTATTAGCCATTGATTAAATCATTTAATGGTTGAGATTAAATTGAAAAGGTTCTCAAAGGTTCCTACTAAATTAAAGGTTCTCAAAATAACTTTTCATTATATATATATATATTATATATATATAATATATAATACAAATATATATATATATATATATATATGTAAAATAGAGTAAACGACATAAATCGTCCCTGTGGTTTACTCAAATAGTCACGTTTCGTCCCTGTGCTTCAAAAACGTCATGGATCGTCCTTTATAGGAAGAAAACCTTCACGTTTCGTCCTTTGACTTGTTGACCGTCAACCCACCTCCGTTAACACCCCCATGTGCTTCCCACGTGAGGGGTATTCCGGTCTTTTCCACCCATTTGACTCTGTTTTTCCACAATAAATAATTGTTTTCTTATATGACATTATTATAAAAAAAAGTAAATAAATAAAACACCAATTCCTTTAATTGTTTTTTCAGATCTTTCATTTAAAAGATATATAAAAACACACACACAGAGAGACAGATATTAAAAGAGAAACACATGAACGATCATCTTCCTCGCTTGAAGAAATCCGGCCGGCCACTGTACTGCCGCCATTCTCCGTCTGCTAGAACCACCATGAACACCCTTACCACCATTTAAACTTCAAACAACAATAACCCAACACCCATATACCCCCAAAACCACTCGGTTATATCATCACCACCACTGCCCCGCCGTGCCGCCACCAAACCGTCAGCCAGTCACGCTCTAACCATCACAACCTCGTTCCACCACCATCTCTTCTCAGTTCCGGTTCCATTTTAAGATCCGCAAGCCACCACCTCAGATCCGGGTGTGCACCTACAGATTCAAGCCGGAAAAAAGAAACATTGGTCGGAAAACAAAACTAGTGGCCGGAAAAATCAACCATTGGTCGGAAAATCGAACGGCTTGCTAAAGAAAGTGACCGGAAATCCGATTGGTGTATATATCTAGTACTTTTCACCTTATCTTATAAAATCGAAGGGTTCAAGGAAAAGGAGACAACATGTTGAGACAGTAGTGGTGGTTTCGAAGGTAGAAGGTGGTGATGGCAGCGGTAATATGCGTGATGGTGGTGGACTTTTGGGCTGGAGTGGTGGTGCTACAATGGTAGAAAAGATGAAAAGATCCCACTAATTGCCACTAATTTTTGAAAATTTGGTTACAATTTTGGAAAAGATGGGATTTGTGCCTAGTTATTATCTCCAATTCGAGAAGTCTTCTGTGGTTCTTTAAATATGTCACCAGCAACAGAATAGTTTCGTGAATGGAGCCACTCAGACCCGTTTTTCAACATCTTCCATATCTTTACCCATTTATCCACAACCAAACAATGTAATAATTAGATATCGATTGTGATTGCATATAAAAGAGATAATTACTTAAGCTGATCCATAAACCAAACAAATGGGAATATTATATTAATTTGTGAAGATTTGTTGTAAGTGAAGATCATTGGAGAAGAAGGGTTAGGTTGGATGGTTTTTTTATTTTGAGGATTGTAAATGAATAAAAAA